>OY757929.1:65160361-65855361 GCA_963585895.1 Sepioteuthis lessoniana | reverse complement strand
TTAAAACTTAGCCTGCCTCTTAATAATCAGAGTATTAATTTGATGAATTTACAACAAGTGAATTGGAATGAAATGACAGAGGAACAAAATTTAGATGTTTATAAATTTGACATAGATGTAACTGATAATGATGTTCATCAGTGCAAAGAAGTCCTGCTTATTATAATATATTTAGCGGGTTATTGCTGCAATGCCGTTTAAAAAAAATGAAATCTTATAGTTGCAAAAGTTTAGTATCAGGAAGAGATGATATGCTACCTGATATAAACAGTTATTTTCAAGGGATCAATAGAGGTTCTCAGTTATATCCCAATGATGTAACAACAAATTTAGTACTATACAATTATATTGTTATTAATAAACTCGTAAAGAATCCTTCTTTTCTTCATTCAATCAATTAAAGAAAATTGTCTATCTATATAACTTTGGATGTTTTGGCTAATGATGAACTTCTCTTTCATGTTAACTCATGTGGTGAAGGGCACAGCATTGAAAAAATAGAAAAAAGGATTGGAGCTCTTCTAATGCATTATGAAATAATTTTTTTAACAAGGAAAATGATAATATTACTTGTAAGAAGTTAAGTAAAAAAGAAAACTTCAAACATTCAACTGAATTTTGAGACAAAAAGACTTTTATAAGTTTGATTTTTAAAAACTGTAACTTGAACTTATTTACTTTGAATTAATTTGATTGAATTTAATTTGTTGCATTTTTTAATATCCTTAATAATTTTTGCTTATTTATTGTTGCTTCTTGTTTGTTCAAAAGTTCTAATGATTTTATTGTTGGTTGCTTGATTGCTATATTTGAGTGATTCCGATTTAAAAATTCTTGCAATTAAAACCAAAGTGATTGTGATTTTTCATAATTGAATTAAAAATATGAAAATTTAAGCAGTGTTTGTTAAATTGTTTTTAAAATTTAGACGAATAAACGAAATTATTTGTCTTTAAAACCGTGTATATTTACAAACACGACCGACAGTCAGTGATGTTTATGTTTATATTTTCTTATTAATTATTGTTTTTCTTAATTCTAATTAAAATTAATAAAAACTAGTATAAATCAAAACATGTCTCTTTCTTTTCTTTCTTGTTACATTTTTAAAAAGTTTTAAAATCTTTATTAAAAAAAAGACTTGGAGATTATAATTCAACGTTGTCATGAAGCGCGAGATTCATAGATCCACTAACGTGACGTCACATTTCATCGAGCAGGCCTTGGTATTATAGCGACGGCCACGACCCGACAGTCCGCAGCACAAATGAAGTGAGTCTCTAGCACTGTCACACTGATGTTCGTGAGTTTAGCAAGCAAGCGCGCACACTTACTTGAATCCCTGAGTTCCCTCACATTCAACGTGGCAAGGTTTATAGCCATCTTATTACCTTATTCAGTGTCGACTACAGGCCGGAAATCCTTTGGGGTGATGCCGACAGCCTGAGCAGGAAACCGGTACCGAGTTCAGTTGTAACTCTGCCGTCCCTGGAAATTCCCCCGACACCCAAGGAGCACCTCAACTTTAGGGCTCTATAAAATGAAGGGTGAACAAAAATCGGGACCCTGCCTGCACATTTGTATAACATGCTATGGATGGAGGAGGGCTCCAATTCCACCAACCTTATGTCCGTCCGACTGGCTTCCTCAAGGAAACGCCACAGCCCCTTGTATGGTTGCCAGCCGAACGAATAAAGGTGGTCACTTTGGGTGCACCCCTTAACAGGTATGGATTGGTGACCTCTTTTTCGTTACTTTTTTTCTAAGCAATGAGCGGTTTTAAAGTTTTTTTTTCAAATGTTGATCTATTTTGGGTGATTCGAGGGCGCCGAAGTAAAATCTGTTAAGTGCCTGGCGTACCTCATTTGAGGCCGACTTATTTCTTTTCTTTGTCGATGTTGATGATGATGATGATGAAAGCGTTGACTGTGTCGATTCTCTGGTCTCTGAGTAGGACCGTGTGAATATCAGGGGGATTTAAATGGGTGAGAGAGAAGGCAATGTTAGGGTAAAGAGGGTTTGGGTTGGTGTATTTTTTGGTTTTGGGGGTGGAATGAGTTGAGCTTGGCGTTGGGTTTTTGTTTGTGTTTCTGCTTGTGACTGTGGTTGGTTATGTTTTGCTTTTTTCTCCCACTCTCCAGTAATGTCATCGCTATATCTCCTTCTTTTCAGATTTGTTGTAGTATCCATTTCTTCTTGTTTTTGTTCCGGAATATGTTGTTTTTTCTTTTTCTTTTTATTTGCTGAAATAGGTAATTTTATTCTATCATTTGTTAGCGCTGGTGATTTTGTTGATACTGTTGCTTCCGTTGTTTTAGCTGTAGTTGTCGTTGTTTTGTTTGTTGGTAAATTGCTGGTTTTATTTGGGGAATTTCCCTCCTCTCTTTTCTGGTTACTTGGATCCACCTCTTCTCATCTTTTTTTGTTGGGGTGGTCTTCGATATCTTTAATTGTTGGTGCTGTGGTTTTCTTTTGTCGTTGTCGTTGTGGTGGTGGTGGGCGAAGTCGTAGTAGTAGTCGTTGCTGTTGTGGTGGTTTTTTGAGGGCAGGTTCTGGAAAAGTGTCAAAGTTGCTTACAGGACCAACATAATGGTCTCCTGTCCTCACCGACCACCATCATTGATTAGTCTCGTCTTTATAATGTGGGGAGTGTTGTTAAACCCTCTTCTATCGAGGCACATGATGAAAGCGTAGTCCACGTATGCCATCCTGCTATTTGATGTTATCTGGGTGATTTGTTCCACGCCACCATATATACTTAAGTAAGCGGTGAGGACATCCCCACTCATTTGCATCCAGACGTTGCATACGATGACCTTGATCCTGCGTTTGCCTCGATATTCCGGTTGCAGCCGGAAGAAACGAGTGGTAGTATTACAACTGGCCAGTTTTTGCTGCTTCCTCTGAGGGAAGCAGAAAATCCCAAGTAGCAAAGCTCCTTCGGTAAAAATATTTACTTGGGATGTTTTCAGTTTTAAAATTTCCTTGAGGGTTTCTTTCTTTAAGCCTGCGAGTCTCTTGGTTCGTTGATCAGTGACCACGAACGACAGGGTCTTCGGTTCGACTGCTTCTACCAGCTCAGCTATTGGTAGAATTTCTCCATCCTTGAAATAACTGGCATATTTTTAGACCCTGTCCCTTTCGTAGTCACTTGCAGATTTTTTATTCACACAATGTGACGACCAAGAGATTGGCATTACTTGAGGTGGAATTGTATTAGATGAAGAAAGATCATATGGTACTTCTTCCAGCGTTGGGGAGGGTCTAGAGTCGAAGATACCTGTGGGTAAGTTTTGTGGCAAATTGTTTGGCTCCTCCATAGTACTTTCGGTAACTAAAAGGAGCAAAGACGAATGTTTTGTTGAAAAAGAACGTATGTGTGGACGGTTGAATGAGAAGCGTGTGAAGGACAATTTTTTCTCTCCAAAAAGTGGCAACAATGAAAAAAAAAAGTCTTTGGGTTGACCCCCCCACCCTCAACAAAAAACAAATAACAAAAACAAGTCAATCCAAAAAATTCAACAAAGATTTCAACAAAATTTTCTACAAAACACTTACTGTTACAATGCAACGCCATTCTTACGTTGATATGTTGAAATTGCGTCATTTCATGTCATGGAATTTTTTTGAAAAGTAAATTGCATTTCGTGGAATTGTGACGTTTTATTGATTTTGATGTTTAGAGAAAGTGGAGTTAATCCTTTGTGTGAATTTTGAATTCTTTTAATAACATTTTTCATATAAATAGTGAAATTTTGAAAAAAAACTTTGTGTTGTGGTGTGTTATGGAACATGCTATGATACTACAGTCTGCACTGTCTGGATCCTTATCTTGGGCACGGTACCAAATGTACTACCATAGCTTGGCCCGGCATCAATTTTAACAATATCGCTTGGTCCGGTACCAAATGTGTTGCCAAATAATTTGTTTATCAATCTTCTCTGTGTCCACGCTGTGTTTGAAAGGTCTACATATAAATGAATGACACAATCCATCAGGAACTTCTCCTGTCGGGGTGATCCTTTGAAACAAAGTTGCCAGGTTGTAGGCAACTCAAAAACAAGAGCTCTCTGTCAACAATTAACAATCATTTATTGTTCGATGTTCAGACAGCATATAGTAGCAAGAGAGAGAGAGAGAGAGAGAGAGAGAGAGAGAGAGAGAGAGAGAGAGAGAGAGAGAGAGAAAGAGAAAGAGAATCTGTAAAGGGACTCTGAACGGAAACTTCTGACTGATTACTTTTTCAAAATTCACTAGTTTATATATACTTAAATTCAGAATATCTGTACGGTGATGTCATCTCTCACTATTATCATAGAGTTGTTTTCAGTGCAGCAGTCATTATTCTCTTTATAGAGAGTCTTGAGTTCAGCTTACACAGCCTTCCGAGGCGCCGCTTGGCATTCGTCCCAGACGGTTGTGTGCTTGGTACGACACCTTGGCCTCAGGGGGTCATCCCCCAGGTCTTTGCTTGCTTCAGCGGGCTTCGAAAGGCTCGAATCCTACGTTACGTGGTTGCATTCGCCTTTCCCATCACATAGTTATGCACAAACGGTCCTTTTAAGCGCCATAAGAGGCCCCTTCTGCTGGTTGGAGTATCTCTGACGGTCCTTAACGACCAGTCGAAGTAGACGGCCCAGAAGCAAACACGAAGAGGACTCACTAAGACCAGCCGGTCTTAACCATCGATCGGTTCCACTCGTCCGTTTGGCTGCGCAGCGCTAAAGGCACGGGTTAGCCTTTAGCTACCGCTTCACTATCTGCGCAGCGCTAAGATAACGCCAATCTAAGCTCCGGGCCTGTCTGCTCGCTTGTGTAGAGCTTTGGCGTGGCACAGCCTTAGCTATCGTTCGATACGTCCGTACGGCTTTGACACAGCAAAACCCCAGCTACCGTCCGATATGTCCGTACAGCTTCGGCGCGACACAGGCTTAGCTACTGTCCGAACGGCTTTGACACGGCAAAGCCTTCGCTACCGTCCGATACGTCCGCACGGCTTTTGACAGGGCAAAGCCTTAGCTATCGTCCGATACGTTCGCACGGCTTTGACACGGCAAAGCCTCAGCTATCGCTTCGATTCGTCCGTACAGCTAGGGGGGCATGACGAAGCCCTAGCTTCTCCGACTCGTTCGCTCGATCTCGTCTGTACTAAGGCCTGGCAAACCTTAGCCACGGTCACTCCGTCCGTTCCCTTGGTCCGTAGTACTAAGACACAGTCTTAGTCCCCAGCTCGCCCGACACTACGTGACCAAGCTGCCAACACTGATTTCAATCTCGACGCTCCTGCTATGTACCATGCAGTCCACGTACGACTCGCTGTTACGGACTACCCTAGCATTGCAACATCTGGCCCACGTACGACTCGCAGTACGGACCAACAACCAAATCGACACACCCCTGGTTAACCCAACGTACTATCAAACCGGGATATCGATTTACCAACCACGACCGACTCCAGCTTCCTGCAATGATCGTCCAGCTGCATTCTACGACTCATCCGACCTCAGCTCCCAGTTATGGTCATCCAGCTGCATTTTACGACTCAACCGACCTCAGCTTCCAGCTACAATCATCCAACTGCATTCCACGACTCAACCTACGCCAGCTACCCGCAACTGCGTACATCTACGACTCAATCATACCAGCTATAAACATACCCAATCTAGCTGAAGATCGAATATAACCACCACGGACTTTACACGCACATTTGTAAATCTGACAATAAATTGTCACTTTTGTTATATTTGTTACCTCGCCTTTGCTTCCTTCATTGTCTTTGGCTGTCACTTACTCACACATATTAAACTTAATTCATTTGCGGTGTCGACATGCTTATCGGCTCCGCAACAACGTTGTCTATAATACAGTTGCTATTTCTTAAATTCTTGAGTTGTGTTAAGGTCAACTAATCTTCATTCCAAAGTTGTCATAAGTGCAGCTATAATCATTTTTATTTCAGGGTTTTCTTGAGTACTGCAATAAATATTCTCATTACAGTGTTATCTTAAGAGCAGCTGTTATTATTTTCATTACAATGTTGTGATCAGTGCAGCGGTTATTTTCATTGCAAATTCGTCTTGTGCACTAGTTATTATTTTCATTACAGCTTTGCCTTAAGCGCAGCTGTTATTATTTTATCACAGCTTTCTTATGTGTAGCTGTTATTATTTACAGAGATTTGTTTTGGGTACAGCTTTTATTATTTTCATTTATTTTCAGTTTTGAGTTGATTTGACTTCTGCTCTTATTATTTTTCTTACAGATTTGTTTTCAGTGCAGCCATATTTTTGTTGTTGAGCTGTCTCATTTTCCTTGCAGAATTGTCTTAAGTTCAGATATTATTTTCATTATAAATTTTTCGAGAGTTCAGCAGTAATTATTTTCATTATAGAGTAATCTTGAGTCCAGCTGTTTTTTTTTTTATTAGAGTTTTCTTGATTTCAGCTGTTATTATTTCCATTACGGATTCGTCTCAAGGGCACATTGTGTATTATTTCATTGTCGACTTTTCTTGTGTTCAGTAACTATCATTTTAATTACTAAGGTGTCTTAAATGCAGTTGTGACAATTTTCCTTTCAGAGTTTTTTTTAGTTCTGCTGTTAACATTTCAGAGTTTTTTTGAAGTTCTGTTAACATTTCCATGTATATGTGTGTGTGTGTGTGATTTATAAATTAATAGTCTGTTGGTAGAACTCATTTGATTGTAAACAGGTAAATGGTTTCAAGTAGTTCTATCTTGAACTAATTATTCTCTTTAATATTAATAATTCGGTTGCACAATGCTATTTTAGCAGCAATCCTTCTCAAAGAGGGTATAGGAAAAGAGTGACAGACTACTTGCCAAAGGGGATGGTTTTCTGACCTTGAAATACTAAAAATACACCAGAAAACACAGACGCAAGACAATAAAATCCAGAACACATCAAGTGGCGCCAATTAAAAAGAACATATCAGAAATGAATTGCCAACTCTTGAAAATGAATACGCTACAGTACCAAGTCACCATACGGAAACACTATCACAAGAACAACAGACAAATCTAGAAAACCTAAAAAGAATTATGAATAGTGAGAAGACTACCCTTCCATCATTAAGAAACATAGAATGGAGAACACTTAAAGCAGAAACAAACAAAATAAATCAAATACTCCCTTACATATCAACAAATAATATAACTGAGTTAAATGAACTAATTTATGCAGGGGCGAAATTAGAGTGTGAGAAAATTGGGTCCCCTCAAAAAGCACGAAGAAACAGTCAAAACCAGGATGGGAAATTCGACTAGAAACCCAGACAAAAAAATCTACAAAAACAGGCCAAAATGGTAAAACAGAAAGATCCGGGAATATGTGGGAACAGAATGCAAAAAGGAAATAAACCAGAAAGTTCTGGCGAAAGAAGGGAGATTAAAGAGATATCGACAAAGGGTAAAACAATGCTTTTTGAGCATCTCGCATGAGTCGAGCATCAGTTTCTGAGTGGCATAAGAGATTCAAGGAAGGCAGGCAGTCTGTGAAGGATGATGTGTGGGAGGAGTAAGGAAGTCAATATACCAGAGTTGATTGGCTAAAGGCTTAGGGTTAGGGTTAGGGTTACTATGTTGAGGTTTTAAGGGAGTTTAGGCAGAGATTCATAGGGAAGAGGCCAGCACTCTTCAAATCGGGTCAGTGGCATTTCCACCAGGACAATGCACCAATCCACAACTCCATCCTTGTCACAGACTATTTGACCAAGATGGGCATCAAGACAGTTCCTCAGCCTCAGTGTAGACATTGCTCCCTGTGACGTTTGCTTATTCCCTTAGCTACTTTTTGAGCATCTTGCATGAATTGAGCATCAGGTTTTGAGTGTCTTAAGAGATCCAAGGAAGGTAGGAAGTCTGTGAGAGATGATGAGAGGTGTGGGAGGAGTAAGGAAGTCAATACACCAGAGTTGATTGGCCAAATAAAGAATTTCATGGATGATGACTGTGTGTCTATAGAGACAACATGTGCACAGTTCGATGTCAGTGTGGGAACTGTACACACAATTATTCGCGAGGAATTGAAAATGCGGATGATTTGCACTAAGTTTGTCCCAAGGGTGCTCAAAGAAGACCAGGAAGAAAGACGTTGCCGTGACAGCAGGGAGATGATCGAGCTGATCAATTCAGATCCCGCAGTTCTTGATGCTCTGGTGACCTGCGATGAAAGCTGGATCTATTGCTATGACCCAGAGACCAAGAGACAGAGTTCCCAGTGGAAGCATGCTGGCTCTCCCAGACCCAAGAATGCCAGATAGAGCAAATCCACCCACAAGCTTTTGATGATCCCGTTTTTGACAGCACTGGCATGATCTACATGCACTGGGTTCCCACTGGACAGATTATCAACAAGGGATACCCTGTTGAGGTTTTAAGGGAGTTTAGGAAGAGATTCTGTCGAAAGAGGCTAGCAACTCTTCAAATCGGGTCAGTGGAATTTCCACCAGGACAATGCACCAGTCCACAACTCCATCCTTGTCACAGACTATTTGACCAAGATGGGCATCAAGACGGTTCCTCACCCCCTCCTATAGTCCAGACATTGCTCCCTGTGACTTTTGCTTATTCCCTTAGCTCAAGGAAAAACTTAGAGGCTCTAGTTATGAGATAATTGAGGAGATGAAAGAGGCTGTGATGAAGGTCCTTGACACGCTCACACAATAGGACTTCCATTGGGCCTTCCAGAAGTTGTTGGATCGGTACAACACGTGTGTTGCAGCCGGAGGAGATTACTTCTAAGGGGACTAGAGTTTCATGCGTGTACTATGAATAAAAGTGCCCATTCGAAAAACGTCTGGAAACTTATTTAATGATCCTTGTACCAAATCAAGACAAGATCAGAACGCTCGCAGAAAGCGAGACCTACAAATACTTAGGAATCCTGGAGGCTGACACCATCAAACCAGTGGAAATGAAAGACAAAATTCAAAAAGAATATCTAAGGAGAACTCGCGACAAAGCTCTCTTGTAGAAACTTTATCAAAGGAATGAATACCTAGCCTGTACCGCTCGTTAGATACCCGGGACCCTTTCTCAAGTGGACCAGAGATGAAATTAGACAAAGGGACCAAAGAACTAGAAAGCTAATGACCAAGCACAAGGCATTACATACCAGAGATGACGTTGACAGACTATATGTACCAGGAAAAGAGGGAGGAAGAGGACTTGCCGGCTTCGAAGACAGCGTTGACACATCGATAAAACGACTCGAAGACTACATAGAAAAACACGATCGAGGACTGATCACGGCCATCAGAAACAATACTGACAACATGATAGATAACAGAATGATAATAAGTAGGAAACAAAAATGGGAGGGAAAACAGCTCTATGGGCGTTTTGAACGACTAATAAACACCATCTCACGATAAAACCGGGACATGGCTAAGAAAAGGAAACCTTAAGAGATAAACAGAATCTCTCCTAATGGCAGCACAAAGCAGTGCCATAAGAACCAATCGTATCAAGGCGAGGATAGATAAGACGCAACAAAATAGCAAATGTAGGCTATGCGGGGACAGAGATGAAACCATCAATCACATAATAAGCGAATGCAGCAAATTAGCACAGAAGGAGTACAAGGCTAGACACGACTGGATGGGCAAGGTGATCCACTGGGAAATGTGCAAGAAATTTAAATTTGACCATGTCAACAAATGGTATAAGCACAACCATGCACCCGTCCTAGAAAAGGACACACACAAACTTCTATGGGACTTTGACATACAAACGGATCACCTAATCTCGGCCAGAAAACCAGATCTTATAATAATCAACAACAACGAAAAAAAAAAAAAGAAGAAAATCTGCAAGATTGTCGACTTTGTTGTCCGGGCTGACCACAGAATAAAACTGAAAGAATGTGAAAAGAAAGAAAAGTACCTCGATCTTGCTAGAGAATTGAAAAAACCCCCAAAAACTATGGAACATGAAGTTGACAATTATACCAATTGTGATTGGTGCTTTTAGCACGGTAACTAAAGGATTCTTAAAAGGCCTGGAGGACTTGGAAGTAGGCTGCGGAGTGGAGACTATCCAAACAGCAGCATTATTGAAAACGCCTAGAATACTGAGAATAGTCCTGGAGACTTGAGGAGACTTGGTCACTCAATCTCCAGTGAAAGACCATCAGCTAACGCTGATCTGAAAAACTCTTATGAGTAAATAATAATAATGATAACCAGAGGCACAGGAGAGTCACTCTATATTGATCAACATAGCCTTAACGAGACCAAGACGAGACGGAACAATCTAGCTATGGTCTGGATTGACTACAAAAAGACATATGGTCACGCAAAACTGGATAATAAACTGCCTCAAAATGTATAAGATAGACGAAGTCATAAACTCTATCTTGAAAACCATGAAAACATCGAGAGTAGAATTGGCAGGACCGAGAGAGATATATTATAGGGAGATACGCAATTACCACTACTATTTGTAATCGTGATGATGTCACTCAACCACATGCTTGGAAAATGCACTGCTGGATAAAAAAATAGTAAATCGCTGGAAAAGATCAATCCCCAAATGTACATGGACGACATCACACTATTTCCAAAAAACGAAAACTTAGACGTGGCTAAGAAAGGGAAATCTTAAGAAAGAAACTGAATCTCTTCTCATTGCAGTACATAGCAACGCCATTAGGACTAATCATGTAAAAGCAAGAATAGATAAGACGTAACAAAACAGCAGATGTAGGTTATGTGATGATAGAGACGAAACCATTAATCACATGATAAGCGAATGCAGCAAATTAGCACAGAAAGACATGACTGAGTTGGCAAAATGATGCAATGGGAATTGTGCAAGAAATTGAAATTTAACCCTGCAAACAAAGGGTACATGCACAACTCAGAATCTGTCATGGAGAATAAGACACTCAAACTCCTCTGGAATTTTAAGGTACAAGCGGATCACGTAATCTCAACCAGACCACCAGACATTGAAACCCCACCCCCCAAAAAACAGAACTTGCCGAATTGTGAACTTTGCTATCTCGGCTGATCACAGAGTAAAATTGAAAGAAAGCGAAAAGAAGGATAAATTCCTCGACTTTGTTAGGGAATTGAAAAAAACTGAGGATCATTAAAGTGACAATGATACCAATTGATTGGTGTTCTTGGTAAAGTCAACAAAGGATTGATACAGGGACTGGAGGACTTGGAAATAAGAGGAAGAGTGGAGAAAATCCAAACTACAGCATTGTTGCGATTGGCCATAATACTGAGAAGAGCCTTGGAGACTTGAAGAGACTTGCTGTCATTCAAACTCCAATGAGAAACCATCGGCTAACGCTGGTGTGAAAAACTCGAAAAGAAAACAACTCTATGGCCACTTTAAACGACTAATAAAAACCATCTCACACGAGAAGACCTGGACCTGGTTAAGAAAAGGTAACCTTAAGAGAGAAACGGAATCTCTCAGCAGCACAGGACAACGCCATAAGAACCAATCGTATCAAAGCGATGATAGATAAGACGCAACAAAATAGCAAATGTAGGCTATGCAGTGACAGAGATGAAACTATCAATTACATAATAAGCGAATGCAGCAAATTAGCACAGAGGGAGTATAAGGCGAGACACGACTGGGTGGGCAAGAGGACTTGGAAGTTGGCGGACGGGTAGAGAATATCCAAATGATAGCATTACTGAGAACGGCCAGAATACTGAGAAGAGTCCTGAAAACTTGAGGAGGCAAGCATATCACTCAGATTCCAGTGAGGAACCATCAGCTAATACTGATGTTAAAAAATCTATAAGAGACAAAATAATAATAAACAAATAAACTCTGATTCTAAATTGGAAAATTTCTGTTTATTGTATAAAGTTCAATGGCTCAGTGAGCTTGGGCTGTAGAATAAACCGACTGCTTCTCTGCAGAGGTGTAAGACCCCACCTCCGAACGAATGTCCTGTTTATGACACCAAAGAATCTTATGATGATGTTCCAGAAATGCTGGAGGTTAGGCGAATGTGGAGTACCCCTTCATTGCCATCGTTCCCAGGTCAACTCTGGCCTGGAGTGGTAGCACCTGATAGGGTCCTCTCTATGGGTCAATAGAACTCAACTATGTTCTTTTGCTAAACTGAATAACTTGAAATTGAACTGTTTTGATTTTTAACTGTGTGTAAACAAAAACTTATACTAAACTGAGTTGTTTGAAAAAGAACTGTTTATATGTATAAAAATGGATTTGTCATAAATAACCACCAATGGTTGATCTGCCATAAAATCAAACCAAACAAAATCAAAACAAAGTTTAATGGTTTCAGGTATTGCTATCGAACCCTAATGATTCTACACTAATAATTCTACTCAACATTACTTATTCATTTGCACACAGGTGACATTAGGTTAGGTTATTTAGTTTTGTGGTATATCAATCTTTGGTTAGTTAAGGTCTAATTATCTATGGGCCATTGGCCTAAGGAGTAGAGTGTTCGCTAATGCCTCAGGAGACCGGGGTTCAATCCCAGGTCAAGCCACACAATAGACTCAAAAATGGTATTTGATGCCACCTTGCTTAACACTCAGCATTGTAAGGTATGGATCAAGGGTAAGTGGAGCATTCCCGGGAAAGGAGTGGCGCCTTTAACTACGCCTCGGTGTAGTAGCTATTGAAAAGGGAGCTTTTGGGTTACCCTCAACTGCTGTCGCCAACTTTACTTTTACTATATATATATAATTTCGAAGTGAACAGTACGTAGGTAACTCGTTTAAAGAATAAGAGCTCATTTGTTTGCATACAGTTAAATGATTTCAATTAATGCATTAATCGTTAAGCGCAATTTGATTAAGAACTAACTAATTAAATTATAAATTCATCTTTGAAAATAATAGCAACTAATTTTTACTTTGAAGGAAAATACTCTCTGTTATAATCATCCTTAAAACAGCTATGAAATACGAAAGCACAGCATATCCAATGGAATTCCACAGATGACGAGAGAAATAATTTAAAAGTAGATCCGAAATAATAACGGTAATTTTTTTTCGTCAATCACTATAAAAGAAAAATCAGTTATACAAAAGAGATTTGTATTTCTGCGTCAATTCCGATTGCTTTCAGATATACGAGGATCATTAAATAAGTTTCCAGACTTTTTTCGTAGGGGCACTTTTATTGATAGTACACACATAAAACTCTAGTCCCCTTCGAAGTAATCTCCTCCGGCTGCAATGCACGTGTTGTACCGTTCCAACAACTACTGGAAGGCCCAGTGGAAGTCCTATTGTGTGAGCGTGTCAATGACCTTCGTCACAGCCTCTTTCATCTCCTCAATTGTCTCATAACTAGAGCCTCTAAGTTTTTCCTTGAGCTAAGGGAATAAGAAAAAGTCACAGGGAGCAATGTCTGAACTATAGGGAGGCTGAGGAACTGTCTTGATGCCCATCTTGGTCAAATAGTCTGTGACAAGGATGGAGTTGTGGATTGGTGCATTGTCCTGGTGGAAATGCCACTGACCCGATTTGAAGAGTGCTGGCCTCTTCCCTAGGAATCTCTTCCTAAACTCCCTTAAAACCTCAACATAGTAACCCTAACCCTAAGCCTTTAGCCAATCAACTCTGGTATATTGACTTCCTTACTCCTCCTACACATCATCCTTCACAGACTGCCTGCCTTCCTTGAATCTCTTATGCCACTCAGAAACTGATGCTCGACTCATGCGAGATGCTCAAAAAGCAGCCTGAAGCATTCCATACGTTTCTGAGGCATTTTTTTTTTCAAGTTTAAAACAGAATTTTATTGCATATCGTTCTTCTAAAGTGTCCTCACGTCCAGATTACATTTTTGAAATTCACCAGCTGTGAAAATCAGGCTTTAGTAGGGTGTATTCTAATTGCTGCTGTAGCTGTTCATTTAAAGCTGAAATCATAAAATTTGGTCAGTCATCTCATAAGATGTATAGCAATAACATACTGAATTTTCAAGAGTCTACTACAATTTTAAATTCCTGTGCAAAAAAAGTCTGGAAACTTATTGAAATCACCACGTACTTTACATTGTTAGACTGAATTTTGCAATTATGTTGTCAGAGTCAATATTCATACTTTCTACTCAATAAGATCTCTTTAGGGATTTGGTTATTAAATAATTCTTTTTGGCGATTACATTGTTGATGTTGAAGGGTCTCTATCGAGTGAATTTGAATGCGCTTCCTGGTCTTTCATTGTTCACGTTGGTGCTGATAAAGGTTTTTCTTGATTTATTAATTGAAGCGTCTACCTTTTAGTCTCTCTTTGAACGTTTACGGTGGACAGATTGGAGATGTATTTGAGCTTCATTTTGTAGATTTTGTATTTTTGAAAGATTCGTCGATTTTGTGTATGCTTTTTCTTATGTTATTTCATTGGACTTTTTTCTTTGTTGTTAGTTCTATTAGTTTAGTTTGTGCTTTTGTTTGATGAATTTTGATGTTGGTCTTTCAGCTGTCCTTGAAACTTTGGACAATCATTTGGTTCTAAATGAATTAGTTTCTCGCCCAGATCTCCCTGTCTGGTTGATTGCTGTTTCTGATTAGGTTCATCCTCCGTGCAACAGTGCTTCAAAAGCAGTTATGTTTCGTTCATAGTTTGCTTCCCGTATTTCTTTCTTTCTTTCTTTTGTATTTGTTACATGAACCTGAGAAAGCGGTGTGTTTTTCTTGACACTTTGGGCATTTAATTTCATGTGGGCAATCTTCCTCTATTTGATTTGGGTTTTGGGGTCTCTCCTTCCGTCGTCCTCAGCAATCCTCCTTGTGATGGGCATCTCTTTAACATTTAAAGTATCTCAGTTGTTCCACCCTCTCAAGGAAATATCTAATTTTTGTCTGTATTACACTTTTGATGGTAATTCTGTCGTCCGTGACACCCAGTTTTCCCAGGCTGCTCTTATCCTTTCTGATGTAGTTAATGACTTCTTTTGAGATGTTAAGTCTCTCATGTAAGAACACATGTCATTTTGTAGTGTGGAACGTCTTCATTTTTTTAATATTTGCAGCATGCCACCGACTGTCCACCTCCAAGTTCTTGTGTTGAAACCTTTCTGTCGCAATCTGAGGTGGATCCCAGTCTTTGAAAATTTAGTGACAGCCCATCCCCGGTAAATGAGACTCATCTTTGTTTTGAAAAAGCGATTTAATTTAGTAGTAAGGTCATCAGCCCCATTTTTACTTTTTACCCCAGTAGATGATAAATACTTGAGTTCTCCGGATGTGAGAGGAAAATTGTGCTTTTGTCCCTGCGGCACTTTTTTGACTTGTGAACCAGTTTTTCTGCGGGAAGGAGTCAAAAGTAATGTTCATTATATATATATATATATATATATATTGTATTCATTTGTGTTTAGTTGGAGATATCTTGTAAATAAAATCGTTTCATGATTTCCCCGATTTTCTCACATTTATGTAAATATGGGGTTAGTTTAGACACTCATGGAGTGACTTGCTTGGTTTGGGTGGTTGTACTACCAAAGATTTTCAGAATGATTGTTTCATTGTGGTTAAAAGGATAATATGATATTTTTCAGGTGAACAAATGGAACTAGTTGAGTTAAAGAATTGATAGTTGTGGTAATTTACTAAGCTTTTTGCTTAGATGTGGCACAAGGCCATATGAAAGGGGCACCCAATGAGACTCGAACTTACTCGTGTAGGTTTGCTAGTCGAGCTTGCTAACCATTACACCACCAGAGGCGCCTAAGAATGGATAGTTGCGCTCTTATGCGTAATTGATGTATTTGTATATAATAAATAATTCATTCATCGACATCAAGCAGTGGAGCTTGAATAAAAAGTCTATTAGAATTCAGGTAAGAGGAATTAAACTTTCTAAATTTTCGAAGATATGAGGAAACTTGTGTCTGTTTATATTACGAAAAATCTTTGTTTTAATATCGAAGTAAAATTTAGTCTTTTAAACGGATCACGTGACAAGAACTTTTTTGTAGTCTTCATAAATTTCCTTTCCTTAAAAGAGTTACTAGTCTCATCTGCAACAGGTGCATAGGTAATGGGTCTGGTATAGCCATAAACTACCCATGAAAAATGAATCCAAATCCAAATCAACGTGGGACTCGGATGATACATCTGAGTGTCATGATCGGTAACATGGGGGCTACCGCCCAGCATCCTGTAAACATTGGCTGTTCTTATTTCAGGTACACAAAGACTAAAGCAACAATACATCTGAAAGACATCAAAGGAAAAAATTGACACGAGAACACACCAAAAAATTTCTTGGCTGTTATTTTAAAAGCAACCCTACGCAGAGAGAGAGAGAGAGAGAGAGAGAGGGTTTAGGAAACGGATGATTGAAATCTGAGCAGAATCTGCTAAATTTGATAAAAGTCACAGACTTGCCGACCAGGCAAGGTTGATTTTAAAGAAAGTTTGGTTTTCTGACCTTGAGATAGTACCAATATGAGGAAAGGTAATTCGTGAAGAATATACTCAAAAAGGACGCCCTAAACGAATTGAAACACAAAATATTGAAAATGTCACCACTGAACCCACTACATCAATATTAACTCCAGAAAACAGGACAAATGTAGTAGTAATAAAAAATATGAGCGAACGGAAGACTACATTACCATCCTTAAGGACTGTAGGCGGGAAAAAGTTAAGGCAGAGGCCGAAAAAGTAAATGCATTATTGCAACAGCATCAAAAGTGAACTTAACGAGTTTATATATGCAGGAGCAAAAGTCACTGATAAAATAGGCATCTCTAATAAGAATCCGAACCGAAATAAAAAAAAAACCTGGATTGGAAATGACACTACAAAGACGAATAGTTAGAGTGAAACAACAAGCGAAGCTGCTAAGAAAGGTAAAATATGCAAGACACCAACAGAAAGAAAATTTTAAAAAAGACAACCGCAGACAAGTGTAATAGGGCAACTGGAAGAAATAAATCAAAAGATATTGGTGATAGAAAGAAGGCTTGAAAGATACCGGGGTAGAGTTAAAGAATGCAAGTAAAACAGGACATGTCAAAATTAAGAAAATTCTACCAAGATGTGCAAAAGAACAATTCAGCAACCAGATGCAAAAGAAACAAAACTATTTTGGATTGAAATATAGAAACGGAAAGAATAGAAATTCGGAATGGATTAATAACGCGAAAATAGATTTAGAAAAACTTGAAGAAGGTCCTGAGGTGAATATGTATCTGAATTCGCTCTCATCTTGCGCTATTTTCTTGAGTGTTGCTCTTTACAGCACTCAAAATAATACCAAATTGGAAAACGTCAAGCTATGATGGAATACATGGATTTTGGTTTAAAAAACTCATATCCATCCACGACATTTCTTTCACACACACACGTATGAAATAATATTGAATATTAATAGCATGGATTGTGCTACATTTTGAATCTATCTCTGTCCAATCAAAATTAAAAAGAAAAATAAACTTCTTTATATGGAAGGATAGTAGAATCTCTAGAGAGGATTATCAAGTGTGTTTATATGTGGAAATAGCCACATGACTCGCAGTTATTTCCATTCCCTTTGAGCAAAGATCTTTTCAACAACACTCTAATATATATATATATATATATATAAGAGAGAGAGAGAGAGAGAGAGAGAGAGAGAGAGAGAGAGATTTCGGCACCGTGTGTATTTATAATTTCTTGTACATTATTCGCACCGCAATTGCTCACTTTTAGATCTTTTTTTATTAAATAATTTATGCAATATTTTAGACTGCGAAATGCTAATCAATTAACTAGAGAATATCTTCCCAACATTTGTTTTTACGTTTAGCGGACATTGGTATAATGGTTAGAGTGTTCGCCAGGAGACCTGGGTTCAATCCCAGGTTGAGTCATACCCAAGACTAAAAAAATGGTACTTGATGCTACCTTGCTTAAGACTCAGCATTATAAGGTAAGGATCAAGGGTAAAGTTGAGCAATCCAGGGAAAGGAGTAGCGCTCTCTCCTATACCTTAGTGTAGTAGCTACCGAAAAGGGAGCCTTTGGGTCACTCTCGACTATAGTCACTAACTTTACTTACTTAATTTGGGGGTTGAACAAGATGATTTTTCTGAAAATTCCTAGTTCCTAGTTAGGTCCCATCTATTGGCCAAATTGAACTTTTCAATAATTTACCAAGAATTACTATTATTTTTAAAGAAACACTATGTGCGTTAACTATCTATATTACATCGGAATACTTAATAAATAGAATTACTTTTGATAACACACACATATATTCACATACACACACATACACGCACACATGTGTGTCAGTGTGTGTGGGTGGGTGTGTGTTGTAAACCTATAGTCATAAGACTGATATGATATGGTTAAAAAAACACACATATATGTACATATAAGGATAGAAAGAAAATAAATTTAGATTATTAGATCAGAGCTTGGTATGTTTTCTTTCACATTTGGAGCTATGAAGATGAAATGAAGTAGCTGCATTGAACATCACAGAAGATGCATCCTGTGCAGATGCATTCACTAGAATGAAATGCAATGAAATCAAGCAAAAGTGGTTGTTATAAGTTAGTAGTTGATGCAAGCTTCTTCCATTATCCTATACGATCCTGACTGGAGATCAAAAGTTAAAATTACTACAAAAATATTCAAAAGTAAATATATCTTTGAATCCTTTACATCAATGGCACTGTTTTTCTTTTTATTCTTTAGATAAGCATTTAACAAGTGTTACTGAATGTTAGCTTTCGTCTTGTATTTGAAATTGATATCTATTTGTATAGATTCTATAGTATAGATTCTAATGAAATCTCAAGACAAGTCTAATTTTATGTGTACTTTTGTTCTTGTGCAAGTTGAAGTCGTGTTTATACGTATTCAGATGGAATAAGTATTTTTATAAGCGTATTGGTCGGTTGTTACAGAAGAGTAATCATCAATACAGATATAAAGAGAATACCAAAGACAAAGAAAGGCGAAAAAATGACCATCAAGTTTTAGATGATGTCCACCCAGGGTGTACCCGTCCAATTTATTTGACAGAATATTTTATATCAACCACTGAATGAGTCGCTTAGCGAATGGTTATTGTCTTAGAAAATGGAACTGGGGCCCAATTTCAAATCCTGGATGAATTTGTTTGCATTTCACTTCGTTCCAATCCAGTAGGAGAAAGCTTGAATCCTATTTTTCTTCACCCATGTATGGATAAATAGTCGGGCAAACTGGGTTCTTTAGCAATGACAAGGCAACCCTTCTTAGAAAAGGAAAAACTCTGCATTCAAATCATCTGTACTCCGTTTATAAATTGATCTTGTGTCACATCCTACTCATTACAATGAGGAGGGAAGCTAAATACATAAAAATTGAATAACCACAAATAAAACTAATTCCTCATGTGAATAATCATTTCAATTTGGAAAATAATTCGTAATTTTTTAAAAATTCATAATTTTAGATTACGTACAATTACTTACGTCTTGCAGCAAAATGTCTTATATTTGGTTATATTTTTTTGAGAACTTCTGCTGCGAAGTCCTCCTTTTCCAAATGAAAATGTGAAAATTAAACCTTGAGTTTGATAATTATGCGTACTAAATTTAATACTTCCAAGTCCAGCCGTCTTGCTGTCTACAGAGGACAGACAAGCAAGTACTTTCTACTTGGTTTAGACAGGTGTAATATAGGAGCAGCCTTTTTTCGGTAACATTAGGTGATTGACAACAAAGAGTCGGTCACGAGAACTCTCGCGGTGAGTGTGTGAAACGGTCACTCAAGAGTTGTGAATTTTTAAGAGTCAATCGGACTTATGGGCAGAGGCAAATTTAAAATTCAGAGATAGTGACTGTCAAATTTGGGGTGGGCGTCGATTTATGAAACAACAGGATTTTTCCTTCATCGACTCAAAAATACCATTTCATTCTTACTTATTTTTGAAGCTGGGTCGGAGGAATGTTACAACGAACTGATGAAGTGAGTATTTTTTTGGGACCACATGTCTGATGTTATGCATCATACAGGTAATATTAATCATGATATTAATTTGCTGAGACGGATGCTTTAGGATGGGTTCCTGGTGGCGGGGCGGTCCTTGACTCTGCAATCGAGTTATTTAGCGGATTTAAAAAGTCCACTTTGGCCCTTACTATGCTGGACGGGCGGTCGGAGAGGCCTGATTCAATCAATCGGCGGTTCATGTCAAGCCCTAGCACCTTTATGTTTAGTCCCAACAGTATTTTTCAGTCTGCACTTGTAGAAACCTCCTAATTCTTTTTATCTGGTAGAAGGCAGTGCCTGAAGGTCAGTTTCCTTGAGGGAATAGGACTTTGACAAATGACAGTGGCAAATTATACGAGAATTGTCGACTGAAAGACTGAAATTGGCGGGAGTACGAAATCCTACATCCAGTAGGATATACTACCAGTATTGTGGTAGAGTATCTTCCTTTCAAGCATAGCGGGTGGGTTTTCCCCTTGGTAAATTCCCAACACAAGTTGGCTTTTATGGTGGGTTCTGGAGCACAACAATAGCGATAAACAAACTCTAACTATGGAGGTGCTTGAAATGTCAAAGAAATGGCCATTTCACGGATAGCTGCAGAAGACATCTAACGTGTGGAAGGTGTGGCCAAAAGGACTAAAAACATTCAGAGGAAGAATATCCAAACGAAATCAAATGCTCTTCTGAGTTTTCAAGATCTTGTGTAGTATAAGAGAGAGAGAGAGAGAGAGAGAGAGAGAGAGAGAGAGAGAGAGAGAGAGAGAGAGAGAGAGAGAGAGAGAGAGAGAGAGAGAGAGAGAGAGAGAGAGAGAGAGAGAGAGAGAGGGGTTTAGTGTAGATAAGAATTGTTATTTTGTTGTGAAACGCATTTGATTAGAAAATGAATTATAATTGGAAAAGAAAAGCAAATCTATTGCTATTGTAAACCTAAAAACGGCTAAAAGACTGCTGAATTGTTTTGACACATCAAAGTTATCAGTCAATTATCTAAAGTGACTTTCTTCAAAAATTTGCAGACGCTTCAAATATGGAATTTATATTTTTGTAAACAACCCTGAATCAGCAGAAATTTTTATTTTCTTTAATTCCACCCCGTCCTTACCCTCAGTTGGAAATATACGTAAAATGACAGGTTTATCCCTCGTATTAGTAAGACCAGAGACAGTAGAGGGCAGCGTGTGTCGGTGAGTTGTTTCCCGGAAGCTCTGAATCTTTGACTTCGTACCAGACTGCCCTGAGTATAGAAAGCGAAGAAATCTAATATAATGGTCGAGGGATTTTGTTTTATGCTTTTGGTTTAGTTAGGATGAGAACCTTTCGGCTCAGTGCATGGGTTACTAAGGTGCAACATTAACGCAGGTGTTCACGCACGTGCAGGTGGAGCGGACGTGTCACTCAGAGATGTCACAATAGTCCAGATGGGAAACGGTGCTAGCAAGTGCGGAAGCACGCAGAGGATTTGGGGAATTTTGAAGAAGTTAGTTGAATTGAGTCCTGCCTCGGGAAAAGACGGTTGGCTTTCGCTTGCTCGCCCAAGCTAGGCCAGTGGCCTTTGTGGCGGGTGCCACACGTGTTTGGTAGGGGCAGATGGAAAAGCCAGAATAGAAAGAATGTGTATCTCTCTTCTTATGTCGAAGAACCTTTAAACTCAAAGGTAATAAAAAGTTTCGTACCTGAACTAAAAAGTCGTAAGTGTTTTTCATGTTTCGAGATTCCTATGTTCTATATATATATATGTATATATATATGAACATTATATGTCCATTTTGCATATCTGTACCTGGCTATGGTACAGAAAGCCGACCATTATACGACGTTGTGAAAAAGCAAACAACCTTAACGTAATAAGCACTTCCAACGATTGTGGAAAGAAAACATAACCGCCATTTAAGTTTGCTTTACGCTAGACTATAGGCAGAAAGAGATATAAAAGCTTAAACCTTATACGAGGAATTAACGGTCTTTGGCTAAAACTTGCCCCCTCTGTATCATTTTTGAAAAACATTTTTTATTAACTAAATATTTTAATTTTTGCAAGCCATGTTTTGTTTTCAGTTTCTTAGGATTGGCTTTTATTTTTTTTACTTTCTTAATTGTGCCGTTTATTCGCTAACCAGCGACTCTAACTAGTGATTAATCTATTGTCTAGGATTAAAAAACAACGTGGGCAGATAACGAATGTGTCGTGTCATCCAAAGATATATCAAACCAGCGGAACGATCAGCGAATTGCAAGCGGAATCACCCTGAGTGTTGCAAGGAGAGCTGTACCGTCACACAACTTGGCTCAGATGACTGACTAAAGTTTTAGTAATAGTTAAAAAAAACTACACTGGCTCCAAATTCTCAAACAAAACCGCATATTAACCTCTTACAAGCACCAATACTGCTACACAAATGTCTATGGATAAATCTCCACTTAAAAATACCACAAAAACAAAGCTGCAAGGATCACCTACTTGTCCACCAAATTTCAAATAAATAGCATTGTAAAGAAAATCTCAAGAGGGAACCTTCCTAAAAAAACAAGACAAACCAATTAACAACCTACAAACGTAAACCAATTTAATGCCCAAAAAACAGATTCGATGTACTTGAAAGAATGGATGATAGTCCATAACCATCCAAAAATGTTAAACAAAAATCAAATTACCTTGACGAACCAGAGGGAAAGGACGATATTTTACAATCAAACAAAAACTATAAACATAAGTTAAAACACGAAACTAAGGCCAATCGACATTTAGCTAAAAAAGTAAAAATCCGAATAAAAATCAAATATGGGATACAGAATGATTTCAATGGAACTACCGTAGTCTAAAAAAACTACAACGAATTACTACTGCTCATGACTAGCTAAGATCCCTCCGTCATCTCTTCATAAGAAAATTATGGAAAGAAAAAACTTATATATTAAAAACTCTCTACAATATTATCACATTCACAACGCAGAAGTCAGGGCTTCCGTGTTAATAAAAAATGACATGCCTCAGAATAAAACTATGGAAAAAAACTCAGTTACAGGCGACTATTGTGAGAGCTACACTACAAAAAAATTGTTCTGATGTATAAAAATGTTCTTTGTGTATCCGACTTGATGAGCAGATAGACCAAAACAAACTGGTAAACCTACTAAATTAATTATCCAAACCGTTCATCTTCCTGTTGGATGTGAACAGTCATAATACCATTTAGAGATGTAAGGAAAGAAATAAAAAAAAAGAAGACATTGAAAAATGTCTGGATGAAAACGAAATAGACCTTCTTAATAAAACACATCAACACATATTAATCCAGGAAATAGAAACCTATCAACAATCGATCTAACAATACATGTCAACAACTTATTTACACTCTACCAGGTGCGTACATGAGGATACGTGTAGCAGTGACCACATCTCTATTACAAAATAATGAAGTGATCAGTAAACATTCTCCTGGGTGGAAGCTGAAAAAAGTAAACAGGAAAAGTTGAAAACTTATGTAAAATTGAAGTGACTCCAAAGAACATTGACACAAAAGAAAAATTCACAGAAACTCGAATAACCACTGCAAAAAAATGCATCCTGAAAGCTCAACTTTAAGTTAACGAAACAAACCTTCGTCCAGCAATAAATGTAAAGACAAAATAAGACTTCAAAAAGCAGCATTAAGAAAAGTGACTTAAGAACCAAGTACACTCAATCAGATCAACTACAAACAACATTGAACAAAGACTCGAAGAATATTCAAAGAGGTAAAAAAGGAACCTGGGTAGGCTTAACTCATCTTTCAAATAAAAAAAAAAACAGGGAAATGATCTAAGAAATATCTAGTAAATATCAACCTCTACTAGTAAGACATTACACTAAATAATAACATAGCAACGGATAAGAAGACCATAAGAAATATATTAGTTGAGACATTCTCAACAAAACCCTTAAATAAAAACTGCAAACAACAATTCTTAACCACAAAAGAAAGCGCTGAGGAATACAAACAAAAATTTTAAACCGGAAATTTTGAAAAATACAAAATTCATCGAAAGTCATCCAAAACTTTCACAATAAAGCAACGGGAGCAGATTAAATCTATCGATTTTTTGGAATATCTGCTCAAAACATCAATAAAACTTCTGAAGATTTATAACGATATATGGATTGGAATTGTGGAAACAAACCATTGTCATACCAGGAAAATGATTCCAAAACCAGGAAAAATGATTCCGATCCTTGAAACAATACAGCAAGCGTCTTTATAGGTTGCCTATGTAAAAATGGATAGAATAATGAAAAAGCGACTGATTTGGTACCAGGAATCGAATAGTTTAATGAAAGAAGCACAATGGACTACTTGGTTCAGCTTGAAAATGATAAAAGGAAAGATTTTATAAGAACGGGACACTTAGCAACTGTTTTCTTTGATTTTGGAAAAGCTTATGAAACAACCTGGAAATACTGGATCATGCGAGATATACATGACTTCGGACTTAAAGGAAGATTACTCGATTTCATTAACAATTTCTTATCAAACACTCCAAGTTCGAATTAATCTGTCTGATCAAAAAATCCTTGTTCAAAAAAGCCATGATGAGGGAAGCATATTGTTCGTGACCCTGTTTAGGATTAGATTAAATAGCATCACAAAAGAACTCTCCCCACATATAAAAGGAACCCTGTATGTGAATAATTTCACCATAAGTTATCGCTAAATATATCCCTACCAAATAAAGAGAACTGCAAGAATACATAATCAGGATAAAAATGGATAAGAAACAATAGATTCAAGATGTCCAAAAACAAAACGCAATATATACATTTATGCGAAGGAATCAAACTACACAATGATCCAAGACTGCTTCTGGAATGGAAAGAGATCCAGGTGGTTGATCTTATTCAAATACTCGGGTATAATCTTTGACAAGAAACTATTATTCATCTCACATAAAAGATACATAAAAAAATGTGATAAAAACTTACAATTCCTGCGTGTTGCAGTATTTACAGATTGCCGAGTAGATCAGTAAACACCGCGGAAATTATACAGGACACAAATCTGATCGAAACTGGATTACGGAAATTTCGTATTCTAATCAGCAAGGAAGTCATATCTGAAAATCCTCAACAAAACTTATCCTGAAGGTTTGAAGCTAACCCTGGGGCCATTAAGAACGGTCCAGTGGAAAGCCTGTAAGTAGAAGAAAATGGAACACCTCCAAATTTTAGACGCGATAAACCGGCCCTACAGTATTATACAGAACTGAAATCGTGCCTGAATTATTTTGCTCATAATAGCACATTTAAGATAAAGTATGAGACCTTTCCCAACAAAAAAAGAGAAAAATATAAAAACCGTTTGACTTCGAAAATCCATAATTCAACTATATCAGTTATAACTACTTGTATCATAAAAATACCAGAAATAAACCTAAATTTCAATAAACATCATAAAATAACCGCGGAACCACTTAACATCCGGGAGAAATTTGAGAAAATCAAATGCTTATCTTCATGGATGGATCAAAATACGAAAGGCCAACAGGATGTGCCGCCTTATGCAAGAGGAAAAAATCTTCCAAAGGAAAATTCGATCTTCAACGCAGAGATCTTCAACGCAGTAAGACCTTGCGCAAACCTTTATTTCTGGAAAGATAAATAAAAAATATGACTCCTTATTAGTTATAATAGAAATAAAGAACAAAAAACTCAACAACCTACTAAGAAAATTATTATACAAATTTTACTCATTACAATAATAGTAACAAAAAGATAGTTCTATGTTGGATTGGCTACACATATCTAACCCTTGCATAATTAAAAGAGAATATCAGCAAATATGCTCAAAATGCAAAACCGCTCACACGGTGAAACCTTTTGACTAAATACTTACTGCTAGCTCCTGTAAGATACAAATACTAAAAGGAAAATAAAATGGAGAAACTGTTTGAAAATTTTTGAATAAACAAAACGCTCTCCAACTCAAAGCAGGTTATATATATATATATATATATATATATATATAAACGACGACACTTGATTACCATAAAAATATAAACTGATTCACCCAAGACAGATTTTATATATATATATATATATATATATATACCAGTTCGAGAGTGACCTATTCGGCATAATTCGGAAGATTGAATTCTTGAACTCTAAAAATTCATTCCAGGCGAAATTGAGAGAGGACATAGAGCGAATTAGGAAATCAAGGAAAATCTGGGTCAGATCTGATAAGTCTAACAACATATACCAGGTCAGTCCACATGAATATGAGAGAATCCTTAATGATAAAATCACGGAATCATATAAACTAGACCATAGCGACACAACTACTCAAATCAACAGGGACACAGCTAAGTTTGCTCAGAAAGTAAATATGATAGATAGAGTTGGGAAATTGAAAGAAAGAAGTGCCTATATTTTATTTAAGGATCACAAAAAAAACTTCCCAGATAAAAAGCAGACTAGATTAATTAACCCCACAAAAACCGAACTAGGCCTTGTATCTAAAGATGTAATACAGAAGATTACGTCTAGATTGATGAGTAGCCACAAATATAACTTGTGGAAAAACTCTATGGATACTATCGATTGGTTTAAGAAAATTAAGGATAAAAAGAGATCCACTTTCGTACAATTCGACATCATAGAGTTCTACCCTTCCATCACTAAAGAATTATTAGTGAGGAGCCTTAACCACGCTAGAGAATATACAGAG
This sequence comes from Sepioteuthis lessoniana, assembly GCA_963585895.1. Lineage (NCBI taxonomy): Eukaryota > Metazoa > Mollusca > Cephalopoda > Myopsida > Loliginidae > Sepioteuthis > Sepioteuthis lessoniana. The sequence continues at coordinate 65,828,698 of OY757929.1, read as the reverse complement.
ATCACAGAAGAAGAAATAGAAATTATCCTAGCAAGTAGAAAAACCATCCTATCCGATAACCGCAGATCCTGGGTAAAAAGTCACGTAGACAATTTCGACGTCCCCATGGGGGCCTACGATTCGGCTCAGGTAGCAGACTTAGTGGGGATCTATATCCTAGATACGCTAGGTCGTATTGTCAACTCGCAACAAGTTGGACTTTACCGAGATGACGGGATTATTTATATCCCAGACAGTAACGGTCCGAAGACCGCTAGTATACAAAAGAAAATTATTAGGGCCTTCAAACTACTAGGGTTTAGAATTCAAATAGCCTCAAATTTAAAAATAGTAGACTTTCTGGACGTCACATTGAATTTAAATAATGGTACGTTCAAACCCTTTAGTAAGAACGATTCCGCCCCTAGATACGTAAATATCTCCTCAAACCACCCAAGATCGGTAATGAGACAGATACCCAATGCGGTGAACCAAAGAATTAACAGGCTGTCCTCAGGTAAGAAAATGTTCGAAGAAAACAAAAGTAGATATGATGACGCCCTGAAGGACAGTGGATTCCAAGGTAGACTGGAATACTTAACCCCGGTGGACCTCAATTCGAGAGCTAGGAAGAATAATAGTGGGGGCCACACACCCCTCAAGGTAGGTGAGACTGTTAATAATAGTAGTCACGGAAATAAACGAGGAAAGAATAGAAATAGAAAAGTAGTCTGGTTCAATCCGCCATTTTGTAAGCTCACAAACATTAACATAGGTAGACACTTTCTACACCTACTAGATAAACATTTTAATAGAGGCAACCCATTGAGTAGGATTTTTAACAGAAATACAGTGAAAATTAGCTACTCCTGTACAAAAAACATGTACAATATACTAAGCAACCATAATAGGAGGCTACTCAATGAGCTTACCACGAGAGATAGGAACCCAAACGGGGAGTCTTGTAACTGTAGGAATAAGGAAGAATGCCCCTTGGGCGGACGCTGCACCACGAGGAATGTCGTATACCAAGCATGCATTTCTCCTATGGAACAGCAAAGGGACGGGGAAAGAATCTATATAGGGATCTCCGCGGGAAACTGGAAGCAAAGATGGTACAGCCATAGACACTCATTTTCCAACTCGAAACTTAGGTACCAGACTGCTTTATCGAAATACTTCTGGGGCCTGAAGGATCAGGGGCTATCTCCACAAATTAAGTGGAAAATATTAAGGCACTCATCTGCCGCCAACAGCTTCAACGGTAGATGTAACCTATGCTTAGACGAAAAAATTAGCATAATCAATTTCAAGAATAGAAAACTTTTATTGAACAAGAGAAATGAACTTGTGTTTAAATGTAGACATAGAGGAAAATTTAAATTATCTTAAATAATAAAGAAACATTAGTAAATAGTAGAGATCAACACAACAGCAGATATCACCGAGACAAGGAAAGACAAAAGTAGATAAGGGCCAGATGAACAAGGAAGATTAATCCAAAATAAGGCCTGGGATTCTAGAGTGGTTTATTCCCCTTGACCAACTTTAGGGTAATTTTTTTAAAGAAATACACTTGACGACTATAATGAATGTCCCCACCTTATCTGGTTCATGTATCTCGATCCTAATTGAAACTAGAGAAACACCTAAGATGACAACAGCTGGGCTGATTAACAGACATATCAGAAATAAATATATATCATATATGAGATAGCCATTAGTTAAACGATCTGAGTCTGTTTAGAATAGCACACCTGCCAAGTAGTAGAACACACAGGCAGAACATAGAATCAAAGAGACTGACCAGTAGATTAATTCCACTCCTGTTTCTTAATCGTTCTAACATATAATATGTTCACACCCTCTGCTCGCGCCTAGGAACGAATGGTTTTTTGTTTTTTATTTTTATGTTTTTTATTTTTGTTTTATTCTTATCTCTATCCTTGTTTTTTGATTTTTAATTTATTTTTAATTTCTTTAATTTTCCTATTTATCTTCTGAATACGAACTGTAACTCCTCATTCGCATCATATCTCTGGGACAATACAGAGCATGTAAAGAGTCATCCGACGAGACGGAGAATATACCAACAATGTTCTCCGCCGAAATAAATTTATTATGACGGCTTAACCGAGTTTGAGTCTCCATTTAATTGCACTATATATATATATATATATATATATATATATATATATATATATATATATATATCTGTGTGTGTATGTGTGTGTGTGTGTGTGTAAGAAATATAAAAATAAACCCACAAAACAATACTATTTACAAAGGAGATATCTAGGAAGAAGAATTATCAATTTTTTGTGCCCGAGAAATTTTTTACGAAACAAAATGTCAAAATGACTTACAGAACACATATACAAAAAAACTTGGCATCAAATAATTCACAAGAGTTGATATGCCATTAACCAACCAACCAACCAACCAACCGATCATAATATCATTAAAATATGTTTTTGACAACATTCAGACATAGGTAAATATAAATACATGATAAAACAAAATAATATTATGTACCAATAATATTATTTCATATTGGTTTTAATAATATTGAAATATATTTTAGACAGAATCGAAACATAAGCTGATACATACAAATATTACGATCCTTGTCTTCTTATTCAGTATATCACATGCATTACAAGGTCTTGTGGCTAAGCTCTTTACGCAGAAAAAAGAAACACCTCAGAAATATTCGTGAATTTAATAGAATAGGTGAAATGACATTCTTTGTCGGAACATTTCTCAACATGTGTCAGAAAAGGCGGGAAAATGGAGCGGAAAAGCAGAGCATAATTGAAAATGGAAATGGTTTCAGAATTAGCAAGGAAGATGAATACAAATGGGATGTATGGGAAGTTGTTAAAAATAGACATTACTCCGGTGTTATTAAGGGAAACGAAACGTTGTAAAAAGACAAATTATATGCAAGTATATGCAATGATTTAGAAAGATGAGTGTGATCAGCATGTAACGTAACAAACGTTCTATCATGCAGTAACGACATCTATCTATCTATCTATTAGAAGGTAAAACCCAATTGATATATTTCAACACATTTCTTTATTCACATACAAATAACAAGTCTATGTTAAGGAACATCAGTTTTATCTGAGATTCGCTTATAAAATTTCTGAAGACTAAAGTTATGTATATATATATACATTGTGGACATGAAAGTGGGACTAACGGCAGCTCCCAACAGAAGAGGGTTCGTTTGTGTCTGGCGTGCAGGTCAGTGATTTGACTCAATGAAAAGAAAAGAAAAATACTCACCGCTGTTTCAATAATCCACCTTCGGCCCGTTAAAGGAAAAAAGAGAGGAGGCGCCCGACCGGAATCTTTATAGGCTAAGGAAATGGATTATGGGTAAGGTGGCGTGAATAAAAGCCGACTCGTTTTTCTTTTCGGGTCATTTTTCTCGGCGAGAAGCAGAAGCAGAAGGAAGAGAAACGAAGGGAGAAGCACAGAGAGAGAGCGGACAGGAGAGAGAGAGAAAGAGAGGAGGAAAGTGGAGGAGGAACGCAAAGAGGGGTGTCCTAGTGGTGTAATAAGCGCTTTAGACTGAAATCTAAAGGTCGCTGGTTCAATCCCGAGTCCAACACACAGGGGGATTATCCACCCCAAAAACTACAAGCTATTTCGGCATAATGGGGGACAGGTTCGACCTTAAATTAATTCCTGAATTCAATGGTTCGACCCCAGTACTTGACTGGGTGGAAAAAGTGGAACTACATTGTCTCTTATCTGGTGTAAAGAGCATCGAACATGTGATTCCTCTACGTCTGTCTTGTGGGGCTTTCGCTGTGTATCAACAGCTCAGTGCTGAGGAAAAACAGAGTTATGAGAGGATCAAGGCAGCACTATACAAAGCGTTTGCTATCGACCCTGCCACTGCCTGGGAGCAATTTGAGGCAAGAGCATTACATCCAGGCGAGACTGTGGATGTATATTTGGCCGAACTGACGAAGCTGACGGTGTTGTTCGGCGGGCTGCCCGAGCGGGCCTTGGCGTACAAATTTCTGGCGGGGCTCCCGACCGGAGCAAAGCAGCTCCTGCGAGCATGCTCAAACGTAGACTCGTTGTCCCTTAAAGACCTGGTAGACCGGGCCAGGACCGTGATGAAGGACAATTCCGAGCTGAGGGATCCGGTAATCGCCGCTGCGCAATCCACACCGAGTGATGACAGACTGTCTCAGGGGTCTAACCCACGTGGTGGGGCCCGGTGTTATAGGTGCGGTGGCCAGGGCCACATTGCGAGGAACTGCTGGCGGCGACTGACAGCTGTTCGCTGCTTCCGGTGTAATGAGACCGGACACATGGCCCGGGATTGTGCGGGAAACGGGACCGGGGGCAAGGTGCCGGCGTCAACCTTTCCCCAGAGCAAAAATTAAATGAGGCGCTACCGATTATTCAAGTCTATGTTAACGAGACATTGTGCTCAGCACTCCTCGATTCTGGTTGCTCCCGCACCATAGTGTTCGCGGGCCTCTGCCGTACTTGGAAGGAGAAAGGTGTCAGGGTGACCACGATCAGTGGAGAAACGCGGACGTGTTGCGGGGTGGGCGCGGTAAATATCCGCACAAGAACTGGAAACTCGGCCAACGTCGAGGCGCTGGTAGCGCTCAAAAAACCACTGAGCTTTGACCTGCTTCTAGGCTATGATGCCATCAGAGCCCTAGGTGGTGTCCACACAACGCAGGCGGGGGCAGTACAGTTTCAGAAAACCCCGGTGTGCGCAGCACTGAGGATCGACCAGCCTGACTTTAGTGTTGAATTTGACCCGCACCAGAAGGCTTGGACCGCCTCATGGAGGTGGTCAGGAAATCAGGAACCAGTTAAACTGCGGAACGGAGTAGCCGAGTACCATGTGCCCGACCAAATAAGGCCTGCATACGAAGAGGAGCTCCGCGAATGGATTAAGGATGGCTGGTTAATTCCTTACCCTTATAAGAAACTTGGACCACCCAAAGGTTTGATCCCGCTGATGGCAGTTGCTCAGCACAACAAAGCAAAAGTGAGGCCGGTGATGGACTACCGCGAACTAAGCGCGCACGTTGATGCATTTACGGCAAATGCTGACGTCTGCGCCAACAAGCTACGAGAATGGCGTCAGCTGGGTTCCAATGTGTGCCTCCTGGATCTAAGAAAAGCATACCTGCAGGTCCGGGTCAGCGAGACGATGTGGCCGTTTCAAACGGTGGTATTTGCCGGCAGAAGGTACTGCCTTACCAGACAGGGCTTCGGGCTGAACGTGGCACCCCAAATAATGAAGACCATCATCAACGCGGTGTTGTCACAGCAGGAAACAATAAAAGAGGGGACATCGGCGTACCTTGATGACATATACGTGAACGAAGACGTTGTATCGTCATCACGCGTAAGGTCCCAGCTGGCCAAGTTTGGTCTGATCTGCAAGAACCCAGAACGTTTGGAGGATGGCACCCGTGTCTTGGGCCTGAACGTTCGACAGGAGCGGGGGACCTTGAAGTGGGGGCGCGGAACTGCAGTTCCCGTAGTACCCGATATCTTCACGAGACGAGTTGTCTTCTCCCTGTGTGGAAAACTTGTGGGGCACCTACCAGTGTGTGGATGGACTCGTGCGGCAACAGGCACCATAAAAAGGAGAGCAAGCGCAGTCACCAAAGGCTGGGACGACGAAACAACGGACGATCTGTTGGTTCGCATGGTGAAGGAGACCATCGCAAGGGTAAAGCAGGATGACCCCGCAAAAGGAGAGTGGTGCGTACAGGGAGACGAACTGAATGTGTGGGTGGATGCGAGCTCTTTGGCGATTGGTGTGCTGTTGGAGAAGGATGGAGCTGCGGTTGAGGACGCCTGCTGGTTGCGACCGACGAATGACGCTGCTCACATCAACCTGGCAGAGCTCGATGCGGTGATGAAAGGCGTCAACCTGGCACTCCAGTGGAAAGTCAGGAAATTACGCATACACACTGATTCGCTATGCGTATACCACTGGATATCGGACACGCTGACAGGCAAGGCCAGGGTGCGCACCAAGGCGGCCAGCGAGATGCTGATCAGACGGAGGCTGGAGACCATAAAAAAGCTGGTGACGGAATACAATCTGTCTGTGGATGTGGTACTTGTCACCTCAAACTGTAACCTCGCTGATAGGCTGACACGAGTGCCACAGAGATGGTATGACGCCATGAAGAAAGAAGCTGGGCCAGTACCGTTACTATGTGCTGCCTCTGTTGAGGCGGCGGACAAGATCAGAGAGATACACCACGACAGTGGGCACCCCGGAGTGAGATGGACATACTATTTTGTGCGATTGACCAATCCGTCAGTGTCAAAAAGTGCAGTGAGAGCGGTGGTCAAGGAATGCCAAACATGCCAGTCAATCGACCCCGCCCCGGCTAGATGGCGGAAGGGTCGGCTGGGAACAGACACGACTTGGAGCCGACTGGGCATGGACGTAACCCATTATGGCAGCCAGCACTTCCTCACACTAATAGATTGCGGACCGACGAGGTTCGCGATTTGGCGCCCGTTAGTAAGACAGGACTCCTCCAGTGTCATCCGTGAATTGGAGTCCATATTTTACGAAAGGGGGCCACCTGAAGAGATCCTCACGGACAATGACACAGAGGATCGCGGCTAGGAAAGCATGCACGATCGCGGAAGCGGTCTATAGGTATAATGCAACGCCAAAGGATACTGTGACTGCTGCAAGCGCACCCGCCAATGCAATCCATCGATACCGAGTGCGCATCAAGGGCATTGACGCGCGTCTGCCTGATCGGCAGGGAACAAGAGGGCCGTATGAGTTAGGGGACACCGTCTGGGTGAAGCCTCCCAATAGCCGGTGCACCACCCGTTTTCGAAGGGGAAAAATCACCGGCATCGTCAGTGAGCAGGCCGTACTGGTTGATGGCACTCCATGCCATGTGAGGGACATCCGGCCCGCCTTAAACACGAATCCGTTGGCAAGTAGCAGCAGTGGTGAATCATCCAATGACGAACTGTGGATCCGACCTATGCCCCGCGTGCCCGATGATCCGGCCGCAAACACCGACGCTGATACCGATAGTTCCGATGGCACTTCAGAGAGCTCAGATGAAGAAGTCCAGACAATCCCCCTTCGTAGGAGTGCCCGCAACAAACGACCACGTCCGCCATGCCACATGTGTGATCTTGAGACCAGGGGGGAGTGTGGACATGAAAGTGGGACTAACGGCAGCTCCCAACAGAAGAGGGTTCGTTTGTGTCTGGCGTGCAGGTCAGTGATTTGACTCAATGAAAAGAAAAGAAAAATACTCACCGCTGTTTCAATAATCCACCTTCGGCCCGTTAAAGGAAAAAAGAGAGGAGGCGCCCGACCGGAATCTTTATAGGCTAAGGAAATGGATTATGGGTAAGGTGGCGTGAATAAAAGCCGACTCGTTTTTCTTTTCGGGTCATTTTTCTCGGCGAGAAGCAGAAGCAGAAGGAAGAGAAACGAAGGGAGAAGCACAGAGAGAGCGGACAGGAGAGAGAGAGAAAGAGAGGAGGAAAGTGGAGGAGGAACGCAAAGAGGGGTGTCCTAGTGGTGTAATAAGCGCTTTAGACTGAAATCTAAAGGTCGCTGGTTCAATCCCGAGTCCAACACACAGGGGGATTATCCACCCCAAAAACATGATCAGCATGTAACGTAACAAACGTTCTATCATGCAGTAACGACATCTATCTATCTATCTATTAGAAGGTAAAACCCAATTGATATATTTCAACACATTTCTTTATTCACATACAAATAACAAGTCTATGTTAAGGAACATCAGTTTTATCTGAGATTCGCTTATAAAATTTCTGAAGACTAAAGTTATGTATATATATATACATGCAAGGATAATTCACTAAATAAGGGGAAATGTTTGGAAAAATGTAAAATATTTTAAAAATACAACCGAGAATGATGGTAACTACATTTAACGGCAGCCCCAGATCAACGATCATCTCCTGCTACACTCCCACCGATGCTAGTGATGTAACGGACCTCATCACCTTCTACAACGAACTATCCTCCCTTATTCGTCGCATCTCTAAACACAACGTTCTAATTATCAATGGAGACATAAATGCTCAAAAAGGTAAAGACGAAAACAACAAATTCTGCTTACACAACTCATCAAACAGAAATGAGGAATATCTAACAGAATTCTCACATGAAGCCTTTGTACTAAATTTCAGAAAAAGAAGGGAAAACTTTGGATTTACACCTACGCAAATAATGCTAAAGCAGAGATAGATTAGATCCTCATAAATAAGAAATGGATTCAAAGTGCTTTGAATTGTGAGGCATATTCCTCTTTTGTAGTGGTGTCATCCGTTCATAGAACTATCACAGACTGTAAAAGCAGGAAAGAATAGCCAGCGGAAGGTTTTCGTCACTCGCTTCTTGAATAGCCGATAAATATTTCAAACAGGCAAGAAACTTCCCAAGAAATAAAACCAAAATCAAACGAAAGTAAGAATTTGGGGATCAGGCTGTAAGGCTGTAAAAAATAGCCAGCAGAAAGGTTTCGTCACTCGCTTCTTGAATAGCCGATCAAAATTTCAAACAGGCAAGAAGCTTCCAAAGAAATAAAAGTTAAATTAAACGAAAGTCGACAGCTGAAATTCTACCAAGATAAACAGGTGAAAGAAAATTCAACCCTAAAATTCTGCTGAAAAGATAACTTTACAGAAGACTTGAAATTAAATGAAAACTGAAACATTTCGACAAAACTTAAAAGAAAAAAATACTCAAATTCAAAGAACTTTGTTTCCTGGACACCCTCTCAGATAGGTTCCCGCAAATTACAGTAAAATTTGAAACACCTGATCTTTTCTATCCCTTTCTTTCTTATTTCTTTTGTATAAAATTCCTTTTTAAAAACTTTATTGTTTGTGTTATCTTTTTGAATCAGAATCCGAGCTAGAAAGCTACGGAACTTACCGTTTAAACTTACAGTTTGAACTTACACACTAAAGCCCCCTAAAAACATTACCCAGTTAAATACTAAATCCAGCTTTAGTGTCATTCTCTTAATATTGAATTTTACTCCAAATTTCTTTTGTATTGTAAATTTTATTCTCTCGAAATTCCTTTTATTTTGGAAATTTTATCTTTCAAATTTCTTTATATTGTAAATTTTATTTAAATTTCTTTAGGACTCGATGTAGTACTAAGAAAAATTAAAAAAAGGGAAGCTTCCGGGATTGATGGAAGACTACTTCCAGAATACAATAGACAGATGGACAAAAGGCTGCAGTCTCCCTTTCCCCAAGAAAGGTGACATCGGGATTGCTCAGGACCACAGAGGCATAACCCTTACCTCCATAGCGTCTAAGATTTATAAGGCTCTGTTCAACTGCATCGAACCAGAAATGGAGAAAATTCTTCGAAAGAATCAAAATGGTTTTCCGAGAAAGCGAACCACAACATCACAAATTCTGACAATTCGTCGAATCATAGGAGTTCGTGTAAAAACTTCGCGGCTACATTCTTATTCTTAGATTTCTCCTAGGTAGTTGACTCCATACACAGAGGGAAGATGGAGCATATACTTCTATGATCAACTGTTACAGCCATAAGAATGCTCTATAAAAATACGAATTAAAAGTTCGCTCTTCGGATAGAAACACATACTTTGTTGACATTGCTGCGGGCGTTCTGCAAGGAGATACATCAGCTCCCATCTGTTCATAAGCTGCGTACTTCGATCGCCGAGTGATCTAATAAAAGCGAATCGATTGACACTAAAAAAGCAGACGATACCCCCCACGCAGACTACGCAGATGACAAAGTGCTTCTTGCAAATCATTCTACTCAAGTCGAATCCCTGTTACATAGTCTGGAGCAAGCGGCATGTGGCATTGGTCTCTATGTAAATGCAGGCAAAACGGAGTACATGCGTTTTAATCAAAATAGACACATCTCCACTCTAAATAGAGGTTCTCAGAAATTTGTGGCCAAGTTCACGTAACTCGGTAACTCTACTGAAAATGACATCAATATGCGCCTAGCGAAGGCATGAATTCCTATTGATAGGTTATCAATGATATGGAAGCCTGATATATCCGATAAAATAAGAAGCAGCAGTTTTGCCAATTCTACTATATGGATTCACCACATGGACGCTGACTTAGCGTAGAGAGAAAAAAACTAGACGGGAACTGCACAAGAATGTAACGAGCTATATGGAACAAATCCTGGAAGCAACATCCCACAAAACAGCGGCTGTACGGTCATCTACCTCTAATCTTAAAAACCATCGAAAAAAGCCATGCGGGAAACTGTTGAAGAAATTCGAACTCTTTAATGACGTTTTCCAATGGAGCTCTTCACACAAACGTGCAAATGTTGGCCGACTGACCTACCGACAAGAACTTATCTACAATAGCTCTGTACGGACATAGGTTGTGATCTGGAGGACCCACCGGAAGTGATGGATAATAGGGCCGAATGGTGAGAGACTTAGGAAAATCTGTGCTAACAATGTGACATGATGGTATATATATATATATATATATATATATATATACCTACATGAAGTTAGAAATTTCTCGGCTTGACAAAGTAGGTAAAGTCATGATGTTTATATATTCTATTTATAATGATGAAACAATTGATATTATTATAAATAATATTTATAATAACCCATCTCTTCCTCCTCTTAAAATCAACCCTATTATACTTCGAAAACTACTCCTAACATGTACTACTGAAGTTCCATTTTATGACCATCTTGGAAATATTTACGTTCAGGCAGATGGCGTGTCTATGGGGTCTGTCCTGGGCCCAATTTTCAGTAATTTCTACATGTCCGATCTCGAAAATAGAATTTTTAATAGCATAAAAAAAACCTCCAATATACCTAAGATATGTTGATGACATCCTTATTCTTACTAATAATATTAATGAAATCAACATACTACAAGACACCTTCCAAAACAATTCAGTCCTTAACTTTACTCATGAACTAAACAAAAACAATAAAATTTCCTTTGTAGATGTTCTCATTGATACTAACAGCAATAATAACTTCACTACCTCCACTTACAAAAAACCCTCTAGTAATAACTCCTGTACCCTCAACTTTAAAAGTGAATGCCCCTTCAGATATAAAAAAGCAATTATTCATAATCTAATATCCCGTGCCAAACTAATCTCCTCCTCCAAAACAATATTTTATAAAGAAGTAGAAAACATAAAACAGGCTCTAATCAATAACGGGTTTCCTAACTATATTGTTGATGAACAAATTAAACGTATGATCAAAAATGTTAACCAACAAAATAAACAGTGTACTACTCCATCCAGCCAACAAACATATATCAAACTTTTTTTATCGTAACCAAATACACTACAATTACAAATCCAATGAAAAAATCTTGAAAACATTGATTCACAAAAACATACTCCCCACTGATCCTAATAAAAAAATAAAACTTATTATATATTATAATAAATTTAAAACCTCGAATCTAGTCATTAGAAATAATTCCTCTCCCTCGATTGGAGTTTTGCAAAAAACCAACGTTATATATAAATTTAAATGTCCTTTAGGAGATTGTATCTCTGATAATAATAATATATATGTTAGTTTAACCTCAACTACCCTGTCGAGGAGACTTACAATGCACCTTTCAGACACAAGTTCAATAGCTCAGCATTTAAAAAAACATTCATGCCCAACAACACAACTACGGAAAATTCTCACCGACAACACAACAACTTTAGAACATCAAAATAATTAACAAAAACTTCAGATTCTCGAAGCATTACATATTAGAAACCTCTAGCTGGCACTTAATAGAATTAATTATCAAACCAGTGCTAATGTACTTAAATGCTACTGGCACTAAATATAGAATTACATTCAAATTCAAACGCAAAGACGCCCTTACACAGTAGTAATATGCTAAAACAAAAGTTACATCACTTTTGTAATAGATCCTCTCCTAATGATGGCCCAAAGTCGGGCAGAAAGTACTAGGGATACATACAAATATGGACAATACATTAATCAATTCCCCCAGAATACGATAAAAGTAATACGGGAATTCGAACGGATCCAAAAGAAAATATGTAGACATAAAATGTCTATTATGTTTAATGAAATTTGCATTAATATTCTATTTCATATATTTAGCCAACTATTCGACATAACTCACACCTCCTTTCTGAATTTCTTAAAAGTAAAAATATTTGAAAAAGAAACCTCAATAAATATAGATTCTTGGAGTCGAAAACTCTTCAGCACCCGTCGTATACAAATATTTTTGAAGATTATACAGTACAATGAAAATAAGAACAAACAAAAAGACTGTAGTGTTAGTCGTGAGTTTCTACATGTAAATGATGTCCTCAATATTTATGATGTTCTGCAAATAAGAAACATAACACATTGGACAATTTCATTAGCACTATTTATAATGTATCTAATGGACAGAAACAGGAGTTAATGTTTGTAACGAAACTGTCTTTGACAGACTTAACGAAATAGAGGTTTAAATACATAAAGGCTAAGCGTAAACCAGCTCTAACCAAAGAAAGCAAAAAAGCAATGAGTGAAAAAGAAGAAATCATTCAGTGAAGATGATTGGATGAAAGTTATATTTAGCGATGAATCACGCATTGGTCAACTAGATATGATTGCCTGATGAAAACAAAATTTTATACCTTGTGTTCTTTAAAATTTTGGACATTTTTCTAACTTCATTAAAATATCTTTGATGATCAGGAAATCATTTTTAGGACCCCAATGCATATTTTCATATCACGAAGAAGGTCAGAGCTTTTCTTAAAAAATGCAAATTACCTCAAAGAAATGGCAGTTTGAATCATAATTTGTTCCTTTACCTAAATTTGTTCATTTTACCTTTAGCTAAACAAATCTCGATTAATTATTGATTACTTATTGATTAATTCATGTTTCATGAAGCCAGAAAGTTGGCTATCAAATAAAATACGTTGTGTCAGTTTATTTTTCATGAATTAAAAATAACAGAAGAAACATTTTCTTAGAGTGGTGAGTTAAGACTTTTGCCCGTGGTTATATTTCTTATAAATCTAATATTTTGTAAGAATACTAGCCTGATTTCCAGAATATGCATACATATTTTATGTATACCCTTATTTCAGACCAACTACGGTTAGCACAGATAGATAAACACACCATAAACAAATTTATCTTTAGCAACTTCTGCATCGGAAGCGCCAAACAATTCTAGTTCTAAAGGAAAATGATTCTCTCTGGCGGCCCTTCATCGTTGCTTGTAAAGAGATATCCTTTTGTGAGGAGCGGTCAGCATTGTGGATATCGTTGATATAAAGAAATATCTACATATTAAAGTACTTGTTAACAAAGAATTTATCAAGAGATTCAGTTTGTTCAGAGATCTAATTCATCGTTGTTCTATTTTTAGTGTCCTCATCTAGAAACCAATCAATAATGAAAAAAAAAAATTCCCAATAACTGCTCCAATACTTTGGCGTCGAATATTCCAAAATAAATTCAGGTTGTTATCATTATTAGTTTGACGATCAACATGTACAGAAACAAGGATTATTTTGTGAATTATTTGGATCAGCATTCTCATCTTTGTTGTTCCGATTAGAACGTTCCGATTGATGAACACACTGCTTTCCTGAACCCTTAATTTGGTACATTAGGGTACGTTTTTAATTTAATCAATTTGAAATTATGTCATTAATTATCCCTTTAAACCCCCAAAATTTTGCCACTCAAATCAGTTGGATAGGTTTATCCTACCTTTGTGTTATTTCTAAATATTTGTGCAACCCTGTCGCTAGAGCGAGGAATACACTGATTGTATCCCCTGCAGAAGAGTAAGACCCCCACCAAGAACTGCATCTGGTGGTGAGGCTCGCATTCTGGAACTATGGGTTGTGCAGAGTACTTTCATTGACAAAACTAACTCTAACCCAGAGTGGTTTAACCTAATAGGGTCCCATCTCTGGTTCAGATAGATCAATTAAAGTTTTATTCGCATTCGATTGGACCGAATGCAAAAGCAAAAATATTCTAAAGAAACAACATAAACAATGAAAGCGATTCCCTAACCTCTAGGGATAAAATAACCCTTGACGAGATGCCATACCGCTAAAATCAATCAATCAACAGTTGTGATAAAAAAGAACAAATATAATGATGTTACTAACCAAGCTTTGCTTAATCCGGCATTCAAGCCGTAGCGTGCTAACAGTACCTGCTGTTAATGAGTAGTCGCCCATTTACCGTCACTTACCGTCATAGGAAATGGAATCGGTAACTTGAGTTCAAGTCCTGGATGAGGCTGTTGTTGCTACTGCTAATATTTCAGTGAATTCTATCAAAAACGAATTATTACAGTACTTTTTTCCTCTCTAATACTAAGATTTCCTAGTATTTCTATCAAATACAAATAATTTTTGAATAAATCTATTTGATACTGGTATGGGACCCTAAGAGGTACTACTACTCTTGAGTAGAGTGGACCTGGGAGTAATGGCAAAGGTTACTGGGTTAGGGTTAATCCTAAGGGTTTCTGGGTTAGGGTTAATCCTAAGCCTCACCACCAGATGCAGTTTAGGGTCATACCGAATACAAATTTTATGCGAGACGCGTTTAGCGTAAGTTATAGTCGTAAGAAATGGAATCAGTGACCAGAGTTCAAATCCTGGACGGAAGGTTTTGCGTTTCATTTTATACAAATCTACTCGCGAAAGAGACTAATCAATATGCTTTCCCCAGCTATGAGTTGGGTAGACTAGATTCTTTAATCTTAGTAAGGCCACCTCTCATGGAGAAGGAAAATTGAATTCAGACCAGCTGTACTTCTCTTAAAATTGACTTTCTATCGCATCCTGCTTGTGTTGTGTTTTATCTGTTTGTATAGAATAGTAAAAATTTGCCAGCAATTATATGGTTTCAAATAGTAATGATAATCTTTAGTAAGCAAAAAGCATTAAGTAACTAACTTCAATACAAATGATATGCACAATTATATGGTATAAAGAACTCCTGGGAGTAATGGTAATGAATGGCTACTCCAAACCTCCCAGAGATTCAGAGCTGGAGCCTCATCATCAGATGTAGTTTAGCGTGACGGCACATTGGTCTTGAGGGTAGAGTGTTCATCAATGGCTCGGGAGGCCGGGGCTCGATCACAGGTTGTCACACAAAATACCAAAAAAATGGTACTTGGGGATAATTAATAAATACGGTATAGTCCGGCGAAAAGTCATTGTTGCATTATTGTATGATATTACTTGATGTCAATTGATTCTACGAGACGAAAGAAGCTGGTAAACTCGTATTTATATTTTTCCATTACTTCTGGTATGATAAATTTTTTCTCCATTATTAAAGCGAGCCTATATTAATGAAGTTTCTGTTTTAAAGCTGTCACGAGGGAGAAAAGAATGTTTCCAAGCCATCTTGAGAATGGAAATTTAAAACGGGTTAAGAGAAGACTAAAGCGCCAAATCTTTATGATTCTCCTCTATATGTCAACTCCAACTCTGTAAGTAAAAAAGTTTGTCTCCTGTCTTTTGTCACGAGACAATCTATCTACTCACTTAGGTCTCAGGCAGCCACCTGCAATTTTAAATATCGTTTCCTAGACTTCTATACTGAATTTAATCAGTACCCGTTAACTTTTTGCTTGTTTCCCACTTAGCAGGTGCTTGACCTCGCAGTCAAAATCCGTTACCAGCCTTTGTACTCAAGGACGCACTATATCGCACCATGATAGCTGAACTTTGGAGTAAAGGAAAGGATAGGGTTGCTTCACCCACCCAAGATCTCCAGAAATGGACCCTAGTAACCATTTATATTCTAGTGTCATACTCAGGATACAAAAAGTTGTCGAATCTACAAGACATGACATTACTAATTTGAGGGTGAAGGTACAATTAACTGAGAAAGAGAGTTCTTGCATCCGTCTTGAATTTCCTACCTATAAAAATATCCCTCTTATCTGGCCAGAAAGGCAACCTCAACATCCAACATCCAAACAAGAGTAAAAGTGAATCACTTGCTTCATATTTTTTATTGAACATTTAAGTCTCATGATCTAGCACTTAACAAGCGACAATTTGGCCATCGGATATATTCATTTAATCTTTCCTCTCCACCGACCATTTCAGTGTTAATCTATGGTTAATTTCTACATTTTGGGTTTGCGATATCACGAAAGAATTGATTCGTTGAGAGTATTTCAGAGTTTCAAGTGAGAAGCCCTTTGCTCACAGAAAACATTTAGATATTTTTTAATATGTAAGCAAGGGTTCGTCCAAGATCAAGCGTAAATTTTCTTGTATATAAGTGCTAGAGACAATCGAGCAGATTATCGTTTGAACTACTTTCATACAGCTAATAATAGTCTAGATGTTACTTTTGAGGGTTTAGCAGTGTGCAACAATTTCTGTCTAAATGTCTTTTGGTCAAGACGTGCAATGAACGCTATTCACCTGAAATAGCCACCATATCTGGCTTCTAACATTTTTTTTGTCTACGTCTCATAAAGAATTATTGATCAGAGCTTATTTTGTGTGCAAAATAATTTTTCTCCACCAAAACCAACTATATTCATGTGTAGGAGTTTGGGAATCGCACTGCGTCATGTTACAGTCAAAGAAGAGATGTAGGACGTGTTATCCTACCTATATGTGTAACAGGTTATGAATATATAAGGGATGCTTATAAGAGTTAAGTAATCGGACGTATGCACACACACACACACACACACACATATATATATATATATGTATATATCTTACTTATAAAACGGTGCAACATGAATATATAAAAAGATGTTTTTGCCAAAATATGTAAAATGAAAAGATCTTTTGTCTAATTCTTTTCAATAGGAATCATTGCTTTTTCATGTGTTTAAATTTCATTAAAATTTGGACCAATGATTAAGAATAGTTCGGTTTTGTAAATATGTTATTTTCCTTCCCAAATAACACACACACACACACACACACACACACACACACACACACACACACACACACACACACACACACACAATGCGATGGGTAAATTGTCACGATTTTGAATCATTAAATTCGTACACACGAAAAGAATTTACGTTTAAAAATTAGTGAAGTTTTAGAAATATTAAAAATGTTACAATCAATGGACAGGGCGATGAATATAAAGTATGACATATCTCTTGGTCATTCCTTTCTTAATTTGGCTGAGAACAGATATATATATATATATATATATATATATATATATATATATATATATATATATATATATACTACCAGTCAAAAGTATTCGGTCAACCTCAACAGTTTATATTCCTCATCCTAAAAGAGTTATTCTTAATGAAACAAGATAAACACTACAATGGTTTTATATATTATACTAAATACAAGTCTTCCTGAGCTAAGTTAAATAAAAATTAAAGCTAAAAAAAGAAATTTTTTAAAAAATTTTGATTCATCAAGTTGACCTCTTTTGGCCGCTGTCACTGCTTCACAGATTCTCAGCGTCCGAAGGCTATGGGTGTACATATAGAATATATGAGGAATTTCATATGAATCGATGTGAGTGTTTCGGAAAACTAAAACGATCCATTTCTAGATCTAATTGTTACTTGTGACAAAAAATATAGCCTTTATGACAATCGCAAACAATCGGCTCAGTGGTTTCTTCATAACGACGCTCCAGTCAGCGTTCGAAGGCTATGGGTGTACATAACTCATGTATAGAATATAAGAGGAATTTCATATGAATCGATGGGAGTGCTCGATGTATAGCTATTGTTATACATTACCTATCAAGGTTTATATAATAAAACTCACATACAGAGCGTATACAATGTCATCATCCTCATCATCATGTCGTGCTGGTAGCACGGATATCCCTGACCCTCTCTCGCCACTCCTCCCTATCGTTCATCGCCCTAGGCAGGTCTTCAGGATAACATCCCGTATCCTCACATAGCTGCTGAATGTATGTTCGTGCTGGTCGTCCTGCTTTTGCACGGCCATGTGTGGGGGTCCATAAGAGTACATCACTTATGAGTTCGTCCCTGCTTCTCCAGCAGTGTCCTGCATGTCTGGTTCGTCTAACTTGAATAGTTTCCGTGATAGGGGGCAAGTGGCCGTACAGTTGGTGTCTTGTGGGGTGTTGCCGCCAGGACTTGTTCAAGATTGCACGCAGCATTCTTGTGTAATTGCCGTCTAGCTTCTTCTCCAGCCGTTTTGTTAGCGTCCATGTAGTGCACCCAAATAGCAGTATCGATGTGACCGCTGCTTGGAAGAAACTGCGTTTCATTTTATCGGTTAGGTCTGATTTCCATATAATCGATAGTCTATTGATAGCTGTCCATGCTTTCGTTAACCTCATGTCGATGTCCTTTTCGGTTGATTCGACGCTGCTTCCTAGGTAAGTGAATTTGTCTACTAGTTTAAGAGGGGTTCCGTCTAGAGTGGAGATGTCCCCCGTTTGATTATAGCACATATATTCCGTTTTGTGTGCATTAACATAGAGGCCTATGCCTGCTGCTGGTCGTTCCAAACTACGCAGTAGTGTTTCGGCTTGGTCGGGTGTATTTGCCAGTATCGCTATGTCATCGGCGTAGGTAATTGTTTTTGCGGGGTACCTTCTGCTTCTTTTCTTCGTCAGCTCGAAGCCATTCACTCTGATTTTGTCAATCGATGTTTTAAGTACATAGTCTAAACAAATGATAAAGAGGTACGGAGCCAGCAAGTCCCCTTGTAGTACTCCTGCTACAATGTCGAAGTATTCTGTGTCTCCATCTGGTGATCGTACTTTTACTTTGGTGTTTCTTTAGAGAATCGTTATTGCTGCTACGGTTTCTTTAGGTATGCCGTACGCTAGTAGGATTTGTTCCATCTTTCCTCTGTGAATGGAATCGAAGGCCTTGGTAAAGTCGACAAATATTAATGTCGCTTGTAGGTTTTTTGCCCGTACACCTTCAAGGATTCTACAGATTGTTAATATTTGTGAGGTCGTGGATCTATTTCTTCGGAAGCCATTTTGATTTTTCCTAAGTATGTTGTCGATTTTGGGTTCTATGCGGTTTCGTAGTCGGGCATTGTAGATTTTGGCTGCTATGGATGTAAGTGTTATGCCTCGGTAGTTTTTGGCTAATCCAAGGTCCCCCTTTCTAGGGAAGGGGAGTATGCATCCCTTCATCCATCTATCAATCGGATTTTGATTGTATACTGCGTTGCAGTGTCGGAGCAGTATGTCGTCGAATTGTCTGGTCTTCCATACTTCTGGGGGAATCTCGTCCAGCCCTGCAGCTTTCCTATTTTTAATTTTTCTGAAAACCGAGTCGAGTTCTTCTTGTGTGAACGGTCCTAGTTTAATGTCTAATTGTTTACTAATTATTCTGGTGATTGGTTCATGTGTTATTTTCGGTGGGTTTCCTAGTAGGTTTTCGAAGTGCTGTTTCCACAGTTTTATTCTTTCTTGTTGGTTTGCCGCTTTCAGTTTTGCTTTGGCTGTGTTCTTTCTTCTACTCACTTCGTTTATTGTTTGCCAGGCTATCCTAGATTGTCTGTCTTCCACCGAGTCTCTAATCTTATCTATCTGATTTTGAATGTATTCTGTCTGTTCCTTTATATATATGCCTGCTAATTGATATTGTGCCGTTTTTAGTTTTAAGGCATTTGTGTTTGTTGGGTTTTAAAACCTGGTTAAATTGTCATTAGAAATTCATTTCGGCGAAGACTATCATTATACTCTTCATCTCATCAGATGACTTCACACGCTTAATTTGAGATATATATATATATATATATGTGTGTGTGTGTGTGTGTGTGTGTGTGTGTGTATGTGAGTGTAGTTTGGTAGCAGTCTTTCATTTAAGCATGATTGATTAAATAATAAAGACACATTTTGTCTATATACTTTTATTAAGATCCTTTTGAGTTTCCTGATAAGTGTCTTGGTTTCAGGTTACAGTTGGTGGATAAATATACTAAATTTACTTGTCCCTAGCGCTTTCGGGCCTTTCATAGACAATCATCAGAGGTTGCTTGCATGTGTAAAGAGTATTTTTAAAGAGTTTTGAAAGTTTTTGGGTTTTTATAGCATAACAAAACTAAGCAAACACAGAGTTGGATAAAATTGAGATGCTGATAAATTTAAAAAACAGAAAACTATCAACAGAAATAGAATATTATCAATAAAATATGGAATATTTAAAAAAAAATCTAAATATGGAATACTTAAAAAAATCTAAAAGCATGTCAAAACATTGTCGCAATTTTCAAAATTAATCCTACAGATTTTTGGGTTTTTTGTTTTTATATGTGGGGCTTCTCTGGTTTGTAGTCGTAGCTTATTTATTTCGTGGGCTATTATAGTGGTATTTTCAACAAGAATTTTTCGAAATTTGGATTAGGGAAAAGAATGGGTTTTAAGATGTAAAGCTATGGAGCTAGAATATTAATGGTGCATTGTAAGCCGACTACAAAGAGTTTTAGTGGTAAGACCAACATACGCATTATTTTCTTTGGAGGCTTCTTGATTGGACAAACGTCGTATATATGTTCAAATGTCCCTTTGGAAACAATGTCCCTATAAATTCCAACCTGAAACCAAGACACTTATCAGGAAACTTGAAAGGATCTTGATAAAATTATATAAACAAAATGTGTCTTTATTATTTAATCAAATCATATATATATTATTTAATCAAATTATATATATATATAATCCAACGCTGAGTCAGCCGATGGTGAAAAATATTTTACAGGAAAATAATTAAAGTCAGTTATTCTTGCACTAATAATTTATACAAAATAATAAGCAACCATTAAAAAAATTAATTGAAAAAAATCATGTGTTGATAGACAAGGTTTGAGTAAACCATTATGCAACTACAGGGTTAGAGAAGAATGTCCTGTTGGTGGTAAATGTAATTCCGAGAATGTAGTGGATAAGGCAACCATTTTCCACTTGGAAAGCAGAAAGTACATATAAATATATTTTGGAATTTCTGCAGTAAATTGGAAGCAGAGGCTTTATAGTCATAGATATCCTTTTTCTAAATCTTCATTAAGAAACCAAACAGCCCTTTTCTAAATGGTTCCGTAGATTGAAAGATAGTGGCCTTATATCACAATTTAGATGGAAAAAATAGTATTATAAAATATAGAAATGCCAGTAAATTACTAAATCAACGAAATGAATTGATATTTTAATGTCACCATAAAAACAGATATAAACTTACGTGAATTGAATATATATATATATATATATATATATATATATATATATATATGGATTTGTATTTATGTATATATATGTTTATATGTTTTTAAATCTAAATGTACTTTGGATTTTAGCATATATGTTTTAAGATTTGATTTAAATCAATTCTTTAATTTTTTTAACAACAGTTTTTTATTTATTTAAATTATGTAATAAACGACGTGAGTTTTTAATCTATTTTGATTACAGAGTGCATATTATAAATGATTTTTTGAAGTACGTAGTAATAATCATTAATATCAATTAGAATAAATTGCTATTGGTATCTATTATCTAATGTTGATTATTATATTTAGTAATAACATATTGTGGTAGTTGTTATCTGTTGTTGTTTATTGTTTTTGATGTTATATACATTTATTATAACTATAATATTAATAGGCTTAAGGATTAGTAGTAATAATTTTAATAGTAATATTAATTGTGATGATAATATTTAATATGGTTTATCTATAATACTTGGTATGATTTTATTTATCAATTTTAGGATTCGAGGTTTAGTAATAATATCAATATTATGATAACATGTTTGATATAATTGTAATTTTGAGTATATATAAATTTATTAGATAATGTCTTAACAGTAATCAGTATAATTATTTTTTAATATGACCAGTTCTATTGAATAGTGTTAAAATGACACTTTTCTTACGTTTCTTGATAAAATAGTATTGATATGCAATATAATATCTTATAATATGATTTTATATTTGTTAAGAAGTTATTATTGCCCATGTAAGTTGTTTATAGTAGATGATTTTCTCTCCCTAAATCAATTTATTCCTTTATTCTATATTTTTACTTGTCTCCTTCAGTGGGTTTAGGATTTTGTTTGCCATTACATAAAATAAGTGAAAGGAAAGAGAGTAAAAAATTGATACATCTTTATACAGGAATTGAATGTCATTTGTCAACCAGGCAAGTAAAACAAATCTTCAAGTCTTTACTTAATAAGAAATAAAAGGCAAAAAATAAAAGCAAATGAATTTTGGATTAGGAAGATAGCGAGACCTGAATTTTGTGGGGTTTTCTAAATCTTTTTTAGAAATTTCTCATTATTTCTTTGACTGAAGATGCAGATTGTTTGGAATATAAAGTCTACTGAAAATCATTACAAAAATATGTGGTATTTTTAAAGGTTTTTCACACACACACACACACACACACACACACACACACACACACACACACACACACACACACACACACACACACACACACACACACACATATATATATATATATACATATATATATACATATATATATATATATATATATATATATATATATATATATATATATATGTATATGGGGGTGTTCATGCATATAAATACACTTGCAGAGATACTCGGCGTTATAACAAATTAACACTAGTAATGTATAACTTTTTTTTTAAGCCAAAAAATAATTGAACGATGAACGATATTTATGAAAATTATTTTTTGCCCCTTTTTTAACCAAATAAATACATTATCTATTTATCATATCAAACTTACAACAGTTAATACAAAATAATGTTTTACATACTTAAATAATCTATAATTTTTTAGAATTATTATTCTCTAAAGTTTAAATCAATATCTTTCTTGTTCATTAATTATTTTCATTTATTTATTTTGCAAATCTAAATTCGTTCATAATAAAAATAATATTAACTATTTCTGTTCTGTCCATATGGGCGTCTTTAGACGAAGACTGCTTCTATGTTTGTGTTTTTTATTGTATAAAAAAAAGTAAAGAAAATCAACAACATTCTATTATCGAATTAAGATATTGATTCAATAAAGAAATGATTAAAAAATAATGATTCTATCAACGTTCTATTGTGTTCATGAGCGTAAAATAATGAATTAAAGTATAAACGTATCATAAGATAATCAAAAATGTTTATAAAAAGTATGTATACATAATTTTTTTTTTTGACGATAAACAGTTTTGATTTGTTTATTTTAAAACTTAAGTGTATGTTTGTTGTGACTTGAGCATTTGGAATGTTAAAAAAGTCCTTATGTTTGCTAATTAAGAATAAAATGTCCCTATGTTTGGTGATTCTAAGAATGTCCCTATGCTTGCTAATTAAGAAAAAATGTCGTTATGTTTACATATTTCTAATTTGAAAATATTGTTCCTTATCCAAACTTTACTATGATAATTCATTTACTATGATAATTCTAAAATCTGTCTTGGGTGAATCAGTTTATATTTTTATGGTAATCAAGTGTCGTCGTTTTATATATATATATATATAGCGGGAGTACGCGGCATTGCCCATGTATTAAAGCGTATTGACAACAGTAATGTACCAATCCTTTTGAAAATCAGAAAATATTTGGAGGATGGACAATTACAATTTGATTTCTTTCCACAATTTAGCAAAATAAATGTATCGTTTGTTTTAAATTAACACCAATAATCAGTACTTTCAAAATGATTTTAATTTTTCCCTCTAAACAAGCAAAAATTAGATAAATAAAAATTATAATTAAAAAAAAAATCTAAATCAGCAGATTATAAAATCATGTAAGAATGATGAAAGAAATTTTAACTTACCATGAATTATTGCACTGAAATAATTTCTTCATCTTCCTCAGTTTAATCTACAGTTTAATATTAAATAATCCTGTTTAACTGAAAATTTATCAATGCAAAAGAAATTTATCGTTGTGCTTAAGAATACTAGCTTCATCTCATACCCAAGATTATGATTATACTAAGGGAACCTATAAAAATGTATTTGTTTAATTTATTTCAGAACGTTCAATTCGCTATGTATGCTGGTTCCTTCAGGTGAAAAAATGAAACAATTCAAGAAAAATCAAGTGGAAGCGTGGTATTTGAAGGGGATTTCAAAATTGTAACATCAGGCAGTAATATAAAAATCTGATACATGTCGCAAAAAAGATTCCAATATTTTTTATTTAATTGTTGTAAAAATTACGTTTTGTTTGTTCAGTTTCATACGCAATATTCTTGGTTTTTCGTCTAGATGAAGAGATAATCAGGGTTTCCAATTCATGAAAGATCAACATAAAGCTGACCATTCAAAAAGATAGTCCCTGTCTTTTTAAATGGTCAACAACTTCAAGGGATTTTCTTTGAGATTTCTTTATTGTCATGGCAAAGGTAAGTCTGAGAAGAAACCGAAAGCTTTCCAATTCAAGTCAGTTGATCTCATAGGTACTCCTGGGATGAAGCAGTTACATGTTTTCTTGATGATTGTTGCTTTCTGGACATAGGACATCATACTTTTGATGGTAAGTCTCGTGTCGTTAGGACGTTTGGATCGAGATTAGTGCCCCAAGCTTAATTAACTGATTATATGGGGCAGTGTCTGTTGGTTCAAGTCTGTTGAGAAACTCTGTCTGATGGTAGATAATTTGGTCCGGGTAACTGATATGATCAACCAATTTATAGGTTCTTTTCTCTCCGGGAAATTTAAGCCTTCTTTTTGTTATATACTCATATACATGTTCATGCAGCATCATAACGACACCATAATTACGACGCAGTGACAAAGACAGACGCAGGAACAAACGACGCAGGAAGGAAGACGCAGGAAGACTTCTTTACAAATATATTTACCTATCACTTTATTGCAAGGGTTTGAAAGGGTTGTTCAAGGGTTACATGTGAGAGGGAACTGGAGACCGAACATAAACTGTAATATTTTGACCCCACTTTTATGACCGTCACGTTGTGTCTTTCTCGTTCTTTAGTGCTGCTCAACCGGAGGCCTAGGGCTCACTGCTGGATGCTGGCTTTCTTTATTGCATCTTATCAGCATCTTCTCTGGACCCCAAACTCCATCGGGGTTTCCGAGGGCCCCCTCGGTCGGGTGTGGCTTTCCCAACCACATCTGGTCTCTAGCTCCTGGCAACTGCCCTGGCTCGTCGAACTCAACTTAATTATATAATCGTTCGACGCCCACTCGATCTTTGAAATCGAATGTTTAATCGTCATCAAGCGGAAATAACTGTCATGCAGTTCAGAGGTCACTCTCTTCCGGTGTATCACTCTGTAGTGTATCATGGGAATTTTTCTTGCTCGTCCCATTTCATCAGCCAATTTCTGCCCTCGCGATTTCCTCTCATAACTGCCATTAGAATGTGTCACTTCCTTCCGGTGCATCACCTTGAATGGCATTTTTGGCCGGGTCAAAAGGTCAAAACATAACACTTTTAAGGAAACATTTTTGTTGCTAAAAGCGCATGATCACATTAATAATGAAAGTGTTGTATATGAATAGCAAGAAAAACTTTGCAATCAGGCCTACTGCTTAAATGGTTTGCAAATTGGTTATGGAGTGTCTTCCCAGACGTTCATCTATTCCCACATGTAGACGCTAGTGGCAAATTCATCATCATCATTACCAAGATTTAAATGTACTTGTATCTTGATTTTAAGGCTCAATTTCTGAATGTGATTCAAGAAATAAGATTTTTTTCTGACAAGCATTGATCTAACCAATTCTAGTTCTCCAGAGAATCGCAAGAAGGGTTTTTCTGAAGTCACCAAGAAGAACTAAAGTCATTCCTCATATTACTTTTTCTTGTCTTTTAAATCCGGTAGTGTCCGATCTAATGTTCGTCTGTGGCTAATGGTCACTTCGTTCTGAATGATTAACTCACAAATTTGGATGAGCTTGGCCATGGATGAATTTCTTTTAATGTTACACTTAGAGTGTAATTCTTCCTCCATTCAGAAGTGTTTCAGCAATCCCACTTGATGCTATTGTAAGGGTAATATTCTTTTAATGGAGAATTTTGCAAACAGCAGATTTATCAAGAAAGTCTTACCAGTGCCACAGGAGCGTTAATAAAGATTGTTACTCCTTTGTCATGTGCTAATTTGTTATCTGATAAATGTTGTCGCATGTCTTTATTCTTTCTTCAAGTTTTGGCATCCCACCATTAGTTGATGTGTTATCAAGAACCTAGACTCGAGAGGACAGCTCGGTGAGAGATTGGTTATAAATTTCAGGGCAAAATTCTGTGGACACATTTTCATATTATAGTTGCTTTGATTCAGAAAGTCCTAAGACATATTGTTTTTATACTAATCCCAAGGAAGATGAGGTTGATCTTTCTCATAATTAACCATAATTACAAATTGCAAAATATTTTATCTGTTTGGCTACGCGAGAAACTGCTGCTTTTTCCAGTGTTCATTGTTTTGTAATCCACATGCTTCTTGGTATATTGTAGACTCTCTAACCTGAAAGCACCGGAGATAGTCTAATGACGTTCTTCGAGCAGTGTAGAGAAGTAAACGTAAGAAAAAAAATCATTGTTATTGAAGTGTACATTGTAAACACGCCCAATAGCATCACATGCCTTCAGCAGTTTTCTCCTGCTTCTATCGAACCCACGTTATTCTCTCGTGTTAGTGTCTAGCGCAAAAATACCATATTACGAGATTAAGGCACACACTATATAGACGCTAGAGTTGATACATTTACTACACGTCCATTCGAAGATTGTAGAAAACGCATGAAGTAATAGATTTAGAGTGTTCATAATTCTAATATAATTTCTCTGCTATAATAGCATTGAGCTCTCTTTTCACGCAAAAACTTTTCTTATTTGTTATTCTTATATATATAGTGGGTAGAGTGTTCGCCAATGAGAGCCTTCTGGTTGCTCTCGACTGCGGTCGCCAACTTTACTTACTTTATATATACATTGTCAGATATAAGATTTTAGCAAGATACCGAAATCTGGACCTCGGTATAACATTTCATATTTTGATTATTTGTTTTGGCTCAATAGTTTCATGAAATAAAATCAGCGATCTATCAACACAGATGCTTGCCTATGCACACATACATTTCCACAGAGTTTTTCCAAAATGTTCGCAAATTTCCTTAGTAGATCAGTAATGGATGCTCGCTGTTTCTCCTTTCATTTTTCTGCCCATTTTTGCAATATACAATGGAAATCGTTTTTGGCAGCGACGACCTTTGCAAGCGGGAAATTTGGCAAATCTCAAATAATGACCCGCCATGTTTCCAGTGGAATACGAAATTGGCTTTCTACTCTTAAAATCTGTCTTTAAACATGAGTCAACTCAATTTTACTTTATCCCTCCTCACTCTGATATATCCTTGCCTGTTATCCTTTATTCGGTAGTTTTATTTTATTTTTATTTAACTATTATACCTATTTCTTTTAGTTCTAATTTCTCTCTTCATTTCTTTGCTTTTCGTACTATTTCTTTGATAAGCATTTTCTTATTTTATTCTTCTAGTTGCAGTTAATCTAGTTGCTCTTTTTACTTAGGTATTTATTCTTTCCTTTTTACATTATATTCCTTTTACAAGATTTCTTTCTTTCTTTCTTTCTTTCTTTCTTTCTTTCTAATAAAATTGAAGTATTTATCTCATTTACTCAAAATCAAAACATCTGACTTAAAACCGAATGCATTTTTGTATTGACTAAGTTTTGCTTAAATTGATGATTGATTTTAACGACATGTCCACCTGTCTAGTGCTATTTTATGCCTTAACTTGGCTTAACTTCAATGTCTGGAGGTAATAGTTGTTTCAAGCTTCATTTGGCAAACTGATTTCATATTGCTTTCGGTACCTGATGAAGGTCCAATGCAAAAAAGCTTTTGAGGAGGTATAAAAGGAAGTTTTTGTGCTTAGCTTAAAATATAGTGTAGAGTGTAAAAAACTTTAGGATTGAGTGGCTTTATAAATACTTATAAAGCTACTCAATACCTGTCTCCGATTGGCTAGCTCCTAAGAAGCTGTTTTTTATCGGCCCTCCATCAAAGGAGAGTACTTAAGAAAAATTTGGATTATTCAATTAAATTTACAAAATACAAAGCTGCACAGTCACAAAAAAGTTGCGTAATTAAAAAATTAAATTCTTACCAAAAACACGAAAATATTAGAACAACAATTGCTGCTCTAAAATAATGATGAAGTATTAATCTAATGCTTAATCTAAAACTAAAAAGTATGCATAAAAATATTTTACGTCCATACATTATTTTTTATCTAATATTTTAAGAATTCAATCAAAATTATATATGAACGTAAAATGTCTTTTTTTTTTTTTTTTTTACAAATTTTTAGTTTTAGATGAAGCATTAAATTAATGCTTCATTATTATTTTAGAGCAGCAATTTTGAAAATAGAATTATGAAGATGGAAGATAATATTAGCCAAAATCATTAAAAATGATGATTGACGGAGCTTCATATAAACATAAAAACTAATAAAATCTAGAAAATATTGTCTGATAATATAATTAATCAAATAGTCACTGAGATTATCTTGCGGCGAATACCAGTTAAAATCTATGGATTTATCTGAATATTTTTTATTTTGATTTGAAAATGCGTATTTCAGTATAAGAAGAAACTTTAGTTTTAAAAATCTGTGAGTGAAAACACACAGACACACACAGACACACACGCACACATAAACGTTCGCGCACGCACGCGCGTATGTAGTTGAAATGTATGTTGTATAATGTAGTATAATGTAGTATATGTTGAGTGTATGTATATAGTATGCTGTATAAACTGGTGAAATCTCTCTCTCTCTCTCTCTCTCTCTCTCTCTCTCTCTATCTATCTATCTATCTATGTGATCAAACAGTGATAGCTTATTTGCTCATTGGAAGTCGTTGGAAATATCAATATTAATCTACAGTTGTTTTGGCACTAACCGGCATTTGAAACTTGTCTTTTAATCTCCACTCTTCAGCTGATGGCATTAAAAAGGAAACTATGTCTATGTCTCCGAGTGGATCAAAATAAGTATCTGATCACGTGTTTCTTGATCAGATGATTTATAACAATTTACACACGTAGAGAAAAATATGCCTTTCACCGAATAGAGATTTGGCTCTTGCCCGTAACTCACAGCGATGATAATCACGCAATATCTATCAACAAACAAATGTTACCTATATCCTGTTAGCTCTCATTTAATAAAGACATGAGCAATATTTTAAAAAACAAGTCAATACATTTGTTGCTGGAGGTGGTTATGAAGACACAAAAGAGCCTTCTTAAATGCATTTCTATTGAAAAGCGGGTTTGTCGTTTGAGAGGAAAACAACTACTAGCTTAGAGATATTGCTAGTATGTACAAGTAATTATTTTATTCTTCCATTTCTCTCTTTCTTAAATGTTCTTGTCTCTCTTTGTTTCTTTCTCTCTCTCTCTCTCTCTTTCTCTCTCTCTCAATATATATATATATATATATACTATTTACTTCTATTTGCAAGTTCTCCTTCCTTTATCCTCGTCTGTTCTCCCCTTATATATATATATATATATATATATATATATATATATATATATATATATATATATGTAGCTCATTTAGTAAGGCCACTGATATAGCATAGCAATCATGTAATGTATGTACTGTTTTTCTCAGAGATACAATCTCCTAAAGTACATTTGAATTTAGATTTTTTCTCTGAGAATAAAAGTATGTACGTTTGCTTAACCTCAAGTAGCCTATTGAGACGACCCACAACGCATCTATTTGATACTAGTTCAATAGTACAACATAAAAAATATTCCTGCCCAAAAATTGAGCTTCGGAAAATACTTACCAAAAACACAATATTAGAACAACAGAATAACAAACAAAAATTACAAATTCTCTAGGCGCTCTATATAAGAATGAAACAACCCACATTCAATAGAATCAATTTCGAACCCAGTGCTAATGTACTTAAATGTCTTTAGCTCTTGCTGTTACTTATAGAAACGAATAAAATGCTGCAACAATACACCAGTATAAATAGTAAATACTTACAAAGTAGTAATGTACTTGCAAGGGTCATAATATACACACTCCTGATGTAATATACACACTCCTGACGATGGCCCAAGATCGGGCTGAAAGTACTCGGGTAACAGTTATGGGAGTTTCATCAACCAATTCCTGTCGGATACTATCAAATCAATTCGGTAACTGGAAACGACATATACAAAAATATGTAGACAAAAATGTCTATATTGTTCAATGAATGAAGAAATGTTTCCATAACACACACACACACACACACACACACACAAATATATATATATATATATATATATATATATATATATATATATATATATATATATATAGTGTCTCATTATGATGTGACACATTTTAAATTGGAAATATCATTGATATTTGCATTTAAAATTACATTGAATATAAAATATATTCATTATGTAATAAAAAAGACAAGAGTTCATTATACAAGACTAATGTTTACTACCACGAAGACATCATTTCTAGGCTCTCTCAATGGATCCAAATTAAGTGCCTCTTCACATATGAACTGAATTGTTTTTTTTGCATTTACAAAAGTGCGAAGGTTCACTGTTCCAAAGAATGCCTTTCGCTTTTCACAATGCTGTCTGAATTTCCTTTGTGCTGCTGTTATGGAACTTTGGCTGGCAAAGTATGCTTCTACTGCGTTTACAATTTCTATTGGAGTTCATGACATCATAAGAGTCCGCTATTCACCAAAAAATTCGATGTTTGTTCAAAATATACTAAAAAAAACATTAAACTCCAGAGCATATGTATTAAAATGCCCAATATTTTAATTGAAACCAAAGCCCATGCTCTCGAAAATTGAAAACGAAATGTAACCTATAGCATTTCTCTCTCTCTCTCTCTCGCTCTCTTTTCTCTCTTTCTCTTTCTCTCTCTCTCTCTCTATATATATATATATATATATATATCCTCGTGTCTGAGCTGATGTACGTAAGTTCTTGGACGACCAACACTAGTGCATCCAAGAAAATTTGGTTTGGGCTCTATAGCTGATTTTTTTCAATCCACCATGTTGCATCCCATGGTTTCCAATGCTATTTACTCGTGTATTTTTTATAATACTCTCCTCTCTCAGAAGATGTTATTTAGCGATTAGCTGGGTCAAAAAAACTATAAGTACGGAAGCCGTATATTTCATTATTGTGGAGTTTGATCTCCAAGGTCTGATCATAGTTTTATTGCCACGGAGTTATACATATTCGGTGGTATACTTATTGGGTTTTGATAGAGTAAGATTTTCTTCTCAGAAAATAAGGTATATTTTCTTTTCTTTTTAGTTTTCACTTTTTTCCCCCTACCAATTTGCAATTCTCAACACTTATTCATTTAAAAATAAATGTAGGTATAGATGTGAGAAGAGAGGATACGGGTATATCGGAATTTTAGTTTTGCCTGGCTACGCAGGCATAAAATTCCCGCCTTTATGCTTTTAAATGGATTTTGTAATCGGAATTAGAGTAGGGAGATTTAACACTAATTCCGATTACAAAAGCATAAAGGCAGGAAGTTTATTTAAACATTTATAAACTTTTAGGTTTTAGCTTATGTAAGTCTAACCACCCTTTGGCTTTTATTTAGGATTTGTGGATTAATTCTATTCCTTACTTAAACAATTAACCTTCGATTTAGTTATTGCCCCTTTTTTGCTTTTCTTTTGTCTTTTGCCTTTTACTTCTGTTTATATCATGGTGTTATTTCTTGGAAAGTTTTTGAGTATTTGAATATTTCCAAGATATAAAAATGCTGTTTTCCACATTTTTTAGTAGAATTATGATTTTCAAAATTAAAATGCATTCAAAATATTCAGACAAAAATACTTAAGCTAGGCTTACCACATAGACGTAGAATACATCGATTTCGTGTATGTCTTGTTCGCTCGGGCTAATAGTAATTTACCAAGCTTTTTGCTTAGATATGGCTCAAGTCCCAATGAATAGGGAACCAAGTGAGACTAGAATTCATTCGTGTAGGTTTGCTAATCGCTTGCTAATACCTATAATAAAATATTTTACAAATGTGGCTCAAAGCCATACTAATTGGCTTGTCATCACTACACTAACTTTTGACATAACATGTTCTATTCAATGACCTAATACGAACTTTACTAATATTTTCACCCCAACAACACAATTATTTGAAAGGTCTTTTGTACTACAGTCATTAAAACAAGTCAACCACTATATGAATCTCATATTTACATAAATGTGAAGGATAGGGGGGCAATTTAAAAATTTTACTCATGATTTATATATAACATATACATATACAAGGATACCAACGAAAAATCTACAAATAAAAGAAAAAAAAAGATATAATTACACACAATTATTAAAAAAGAAAGGAAAGAAAGTTTTTATAGGCCCCTCACCACCACAGAAAAACTAGTTCACCGGTCAAAAAACTGTGTTGACGGCTAAAATCACCTTTTCCCGCACATCCGGAGAATTTGAATTTCTTTCATCAAAAGGAGGTGGGAAGATGAAAAACAAAAGGCAAGAATTAAAAAAAGAAAAAATGAATCAAAAACGTACCAATAAGCTAACACAAGTTAAACTGTTTCAACAAAAACAAGACAAAAATTAACAAATATTTCTTACCTGGGAAGGGTTGTCAATGATCTTCCAAGTAAGCAAAGGTTTTTAACCTGCAATCTCCAAGAAGACGAAACACGCGCGCAATAGCTTTTATCCAGTTCCAGAGAAGTGAGCTTTTCTCTCTCAGACATGATTTTGATTTTAATTTAGCGCTTGTAAAAAGCGACCAACGTCTGAGAGGAAAAAGACTCGCCTTCGTGAAACTCCTGAAGCGTCGCTCATATCACGACTCTCGTAATCTAGGGTAATCAGAGAAACACATAGAGTTTCGACCTGTTTAACAATGGAACCGCACTGCTGCACTCAGAACTTGTTTCTAGGAAAAAATTCCATTCAGTATACAAACCACTTAGCCTTCAAGAAGCTTCCACAGCGAACGCACAGCCAGACAGTCGGAAAAGGCGTGCAAGATCAACTCCTTCCTATCACCTCACTGTATGCACTCTGGCAAAACTGTCAGATGTGCTGCCAGCCTCTTGTAGATCGAGGGGCGTTCTAGATCACCACCCAGGTGAGCGATACCTCGTCTTTATTAAGGTACTTCATCTCTGGGTTCACGGCCAAAATAAGCGACACCTCTTTCGTCAAACAAATCATCTCTTCCGGCCCTCCTCATTAACGTTCAATATAACACCTTATTTAACAACGATCGGGTGTCAGAAAGACCATTCTACAGCCGAGAGATAAATCTCTGCATACTGACATTTACGATAGAAAGAGAAAACGACAGATCTCTCCATTATTAGTTCTCCTTCGTTCTCACTTTGTGTCGAAAATCTTCAATGATTATACACTTTACCAGACGCCCACGTAATCCTCGTGGTCACACTTCCGTCTGGCATGCTTCTCACACAATTCACGTGGCATTTCTGCCGTGTTTTGTTTACCTTAAGACACAGGTGTATATCTTCTTTTGCTACCCACGGCATGTCAAAGGCATCTTCCTGTCGCTATTCAATAGAAGTTCCTGAGCCATATCCGTTGGCTCGAAAACATTCTTTTTAACCTAGACAGCTTGGTACTTTTTGATAAGCGAAAAAGCAAGCTCCTACTTAGCTATGTTAGTTTCCACACCCTTTCCCGCTTTAACTTCCCTATCAATTTTTGCCTGTACCACTCTTCGCGCCGCTACTATATTTAATTTGAGCCTTCTATTATAATCGGCAGCAAAGGATCTAATTCTGTTCTTAAGTTTAGCCCACTAACTACTCCCAGTTATGGCCTCATCAATTCCCGCTTTAACATTAGTTCAAACTGGTCCTGAAAACTTTTCTCATACAACAAGGATGTGTTGAATTTCCAGTAATGAAACATCCTCAGCTAAGCCTTATCTAACCTTACTGACCCACGAGTTTGTGATCAGAATTTTCATAAACCTCAAAACCATCTAAGTAATCTAGTTCGACTCTCCTATCTAACATTCGGTCGAGGTAGTTGAAGAGATAACCCGAGCCGCCTAAAGTACATTCTAACTTTGTGGGATGCCTTTGCCAAAATTTGTCAATCTATATTGGCATAAAGGATGGTGTTCCAATCATTCGCCAAAACTACCCGCTTTAAAAACGTCACGAATGGCTCGATATGCCGAAAAAAATTCAGGGAGCTCACTGGCGACATTGGGTACATAAAATACGACAAAAATTGTCCTTTATATTAGCGTCCAGCATACCAAGTCTGTCCGCAAGATCCAAAGGAACAAGAGAGCATGTCACATTAAGGCATCTACTTACCAGCCACGTGACCCCTCTTAAACGCCCGTAAAAGTAGGCTGAGAAAGAGTCTTCATGGAGAGTGGAATCGATTTGGATCTCCTGTAAACAATAGATATCCATACAGCGAGACTGGAGGTGAAAAACAAGTCAACTCCTTTTAGAGTTAGACCATTTATGCTTGCCAATTTTAAATCCATCATAAACATTTACAGGGGTTGGGTACCTGAACAAAACATAGCTGGGGTGAAGACACCGAGGTCTGGCTCATGGATCTAACGCCCATCCGTTGTGAATAATACCGTCCATAGTGAGACTCCTGATATTCAGCGGGTAAGTTAATTTAAGTGCCCTACATTTCTACAAATATTGTTATCAGTGATGAGTTATCGGTCTGAATGATTGAGTGGCTTCTCTAAGAATGCCCTCATACCTACTGCTCGACCGAATGTCTGATATGATGCGGGTTTCGGGGATATTTGCAGGGTCTGTCACATCTTTCCCGTTGAATTTAAAATTGTGGAGGACCCTCAAGTGTTTTAGCTGTTGTGGTTGGACTTTTTTTTGGTGCTCCAATTACACTTTGCAGACGTCTTCCCCTGCATTGTATCTCGGACGGTCCTTCTTCGTTTTGGCAGCTCATCGCCCGAAATATCAATTGAAGAACTGGAGTTTCTTCAAATTTGAAGACACTGGTTGAGTTGCTGCTATTGCTGTGTTAGTGGAGTTGTTGTTGTTACTAGAGTGCTGTTTGAAGGCAAAGCTGGGGACGGCAGCAAGGAAGGATTGGCTTCTTTTTTTGGCTCCGTCAAGATATATTTTGGCTGGTGGCATAAATGGTGCTGTAATAGCCCGTGACCAGGGGTAAAACTAATGGAAGGAGAAGATATTGAAGTGGGAGAAGATTTTTTGCCTCATCCGCCCGTTTCTTGAATGCTAAAAGTTCGTCGAACTTCTTTCGTCCTGGACTAAGGCACCTGCTTTGGATTGCGAAGCTGATACTGTTGCTGTTGTTTTTGTTGTTGATGCTATTGTTGCTGTTTTTATGTAAGCGCATGGGGGATCCAAACAGCCAGTATCAGCCTGGGAAACATTTTGGGATTGCGGGTTCGCATGTAGGACCTTCTTACCACCCCTTCCTACTGCCACCACTCCTACTTCGACTTCTCAGTTTTTTCCAAGACCTTTTTTGGTAAAAGAGATTTCGCAGAGGGAGCGAAGATGCTGGATTTTCCCTAACAGGAACGAGTACTGATGTCCTGGCGATAGGCGAGACTATGGGAACCTCCTTTTTGCCTTTCATCGTGACGGATAGTAAGGAATTTTGCATGTGGTATGGTGTTTTCCACGGGGAGATACGAACATTCTCTCCACAATGCCAACATACTAGTTTTCTACCGGTGACAATCACCGACAGCCTGCGCTTTCCAAGTTCAACCAGCTGGTGAGAATAGAGTACAATGTCGAATCTTCTCCACGCATACTGTCGTGGGACGCTGACATGATATATCCAAATTGCAACAATGATGCTGCTAAATTCTCATCGAGAAGAAAGTTAGGCACCTCATATACTGTGAAGTAGGCTTTCTTTTGTCTCCAGCGTTTTTTCTTGAGAGGGCGACGGCATCTTCAATCGATAGAAGTAGCATGTGCCAAAAGACGTATGAGGTACCATCTTTACGCCCAGACTAGTCAGGGATTTTGAAACCATGCATTTTGTAGATTCAAAAATTTTTGTTTTTTTGTCAACCACAAAGACGGACACTGCTTGTTTATTTTGGTCACCTCAAAGGTTCTCCAAATTTAACAAGAGACAATTGTCCTTTACTTGTAGGGATATGGTCCTTGCTTGCTGAAGCAGCTCTGCATTAACCAACACTTTGGGAGGGGCCACTTCAAACATTGGGGAAGTCCCTACTTTTGTTGTTGTTGTCTGGTGTGTTTTTTAGGTTTTTTTGGTAAAAATCCGAAGATGTCCGAAAAACGAATAAACCCAAGTACACGTCTTCATGACGTATGTCTTACAAAAAGGTAGTCTAAGTTGCAAACTATTACACTACCTGAGGCACCCCCCCACTAGAATTTATACTTATTTTGTCTATTCACGCAATCACTAAATCACTTTAATTTCAACTCATTCACTTTCTTCTTCGCTCTCTATTTGATTAAGTTAATCTTCAAACGGGAAGCATTTATATGACTCAGTTCTGATCTATTCGTCATTATTATCCACCCTTTTTAACCCTGTTAACGCATTTCACTTGGACTAATCTACTCTAAGTTTGATGTTAAGACAGTAGACTAGAACGGAAATATACAACCAAACGTAGACAGGAACTATAAGATAATTTCCAAATAGAAATTGTTTATTCAGTCAGCCAAAGTCAAACAGTATCAGCAACAAGTACTTGAATTCAATAAGCATTTAGTTCATGTTTGGCTCTCAGAATTCGGGTTAATCTTGGAGTTTTTATATGTACGTTTGGTTAAGTGTGTCATGAAATTAGGCCAAAAGGTTAAATTCCGTGTCAGGCTTCAGGACAATGCAATAAAAACTATTAACAAGTTTACACAGACGTATATATTGTTATATGAGCGATAACTGTAGATGGGTCGACCGATCTCTTCATAATGGGAGTAAAGTGAAAACTCTCATTAGATCCGATCGATATCTGACGGGGAGAATGATGAATATACATGGTTTAGCTAATTTTCAGTTAGCGTTGCTAACCTAAAAAAAAAAAAAGAGAAAAATCCAAAGTAAAACCCACATTTTAAATAGTATAAAAATGTGTAATCTTAGTCGAAATTTCCTCCGGTCCAGCTGACATAAGAAATAGGTAGTATTTCCAACGAACTATTCTCAGAGGATTGTGCTTTTCTTTTTCGCTTTTAAAAACACAGGAAACTAACAGTAACATAATAAACCAAGAGAGGTAAGATGATAATTATTTTAGTTTTTATATTGCTCAGCTTGTTGGATTACGATCATTTTATTTATCTTATGTTCTTAAACGACTGTTTTTTGCATATCACTTTTTTTCATCAACTGTTCCCACACACACACACACACACATATATATATATATATATACATTTAGAAAGAGAGAGAGGGGAAGTGAGAGAGAGAGAGAGAGAGTGAGAGGGAGAATTGTCGAATTAATGCCTTTAGTATTCGATTCCTGTATAAAAAAACGAGCCCAGCGATAACTTTGGTTTAATTTCTCACTGTTTCTAAGCAGACGAGGTCATTTCAATCGATGAGGATCTGTAAAGCATTAGATTTATTAACTAGGATTTTCTAGGTTTTCCATCATATAATAAAAAAGAACTATATAACAAAATTGGTGTTGATCTTTTTTGGTTGGGAAAAACTTGTACCATTTTCTTATTATGTGTTCATTTTTTTAGCATCAGTCCAATCGGCACAGTCGGTAATATAGATATCTTCACATCTTCTGTAATACGCATCGAAGGTCTTATCTTCATCTGGTGCGTAGATAAATGTTTCGACCGCATTCCACACAGCATTTTGAGTAAAAACTGCCGTACTATCTGTAGGCTGGTTATTACTTAGACTTTTAAAAAGTGCTTCTTGTTGTTTTTGTAATTCAAGGGAGAACCGTTGTTATTTTTCCTCGTTTTCTTGTTCCTTTTCCTTATTTCCTTGTATCATCTGAAAAAGTTTTTCTTCGTATTTTTTGTTGAGACTCCATCTGCAACCTCATCATTTGCGCAAACATTTCTTTTAGGTCTTCCATTTTTAGACTTAAAAAAATTTTTCTATTAAAAAAAATTCTTTTTTTTCTCTGGAGGGGGGGATTTTTTCCCTTCAGTAAATATCCCTAGAAATCAAGAATAATTACTGTGTGAGTATGTGTTTTTTGTACAACACAATACTGTAAGTGCCGAATTAAATTCTCAACTTAGAGTTTTTTTGTTTTTTTTTAAATATCCGTTATCTGCCACACTCCGTCGTTTGTACAATTTGATAACTCGTAGTTGTTTAAAAAAATTTTGTTCGGTTCGTTGTATGCTGGAACTTTGTTGTAGATTCTTTAACAACTTGTAGTTGGGTATCTCTTTGTTGTTGGGATGTATCTTCGCCAGTATGTTGTGCGATTAACCCCCTTTGCTTGTTGGAGAGTCCCTTTTTTCGTTTGAGTTTCTCGTCGCCAGTATGTTGTGCAATTAACACCTTTTTTGTTTGAGTTCCTCGTCGCCAGTATGTTGTGGCCCTGGAAAGGGTCACTAATGAAAATGCAGACGTGGATATTAGGTAAACAGATAATATTACACAAGAAAGATAGGGTTACATAGAAAAGGTAATAAGTCTCGTACTGTTTCGGATAACCCCGGTATTGTTCAGGTGGCAGCGAAATCTCACAGTTCTAATAAAGGTGAGAAGAGTCCATTATGGTGAGATGGGTAAGGCTCCCACAACAGTCAGTAAATGAGAATAGACTGAAATGAAGTATTTTAATTTTTTCAATGGATTCATATTGAAATAAAAAGTTAATTTATTAATATCTTTAATCGACCTTCTCATATTTAGTGAGTAATGATTAAAAAAATGCAGTATTTTGAGTAGCTACTCAAATAAAAAATAAATAAATTATGGTTCTTGAAAATTCTTTCAATTAGATTTATGATGTATGTATTATCAACAAAAAAGTTTATCTCAGTGGAAATCCTAGTTTGCTCACATAGCAAACATTGTATCCCTAAAGAAACTCCAATTAAAATTTTATCATCTTATCTTTCCAGTCAGATATACTTTCTAATAACTTAGATATTTTTACAAATTTAAGTTTTTCAGTAATTTTTAAGCAGCCTTCCTACTTCCGATAAAACTTGTTGTTGGCAAATACGAGAAAGCTCACGATAGATGCGAGATAAAACTTGTTGTTGGCAAATACGAGAAAGCTCACGATAGATGCGAGATAAAACTTGTTGTTGGCAAATACGAGAAAGCTCACGATAGATGCGAGATAAAACTTGTTGTTGGCAAATACGAGAAAGCTCACGATAGATGCGAGATAAAACTTGTTGTTGGCAAATACGAGAAAGCTCACGATAGATGCGAGAAACGGCCATGCGAGAGTTTGCCATTTTCAGGAGACAGCAAAACCTTACTTTTACTTTTGGGAGTGGGCTACGATTTGAGGAACAAAGGATTATTCTTTCAGCCACTCAAAAATATATCTTCATGTCTCTGAGTTTTAGATCGGCCAGGATGGAGGCTGGAAGACACTAATAAAATGAATGTTTTTTTTTCTGGGAAAACGTAAATGTCTTTAACCCTTTCTATGAAATCGTTGTCATCATTTCATTTCGTCTTTGTCAAAACATAGTCATGTGATATTTGTTTTACTTTCGCAAAATTTGAAAGGCATGTAAATATTTCAGAAGCACATTTGTAAAAGAAACACATTTGTAAAAGAAACGGAAATTATGCAATGCTTATTTAGATTAGATTAGATTATATGAAGATCGCTTGTAAAGGTAAGAAAGAGATGAAATCTCCAAATTAAATGTGAAAAACTCTTTTTGTTATATTCACTTAATTGTTTATAATTCATGAAATGATCGGATAACTAAAATATATTTACAAGAAATTACATCAATAGCTAAAAATAATTGTGAACACAATTTCTATTTTATTTATTTATTTATCTATCAATTATTTTAATCTATCTAACATCTGAAAAGACAGTAAAGCAAATATGAAATAACGCAGAGGATATTTACTTTTTCCATTCAAGACATTTTTATGAACAAAATATTGCCTAAAATGGTTGCTATAAAAATAGACACAATAAATGAAGATAAATAAGTCTATTATTAAATAAAGCAAATCGAATGACTTTTTAAAATTTTTTCAACAAAAAATGGAAAAAATGAACATATCTGAAATCGAATATTTAGATTTGTCTGATGTTCGAATTATACCAATAAAAATCTAAACAGTTCACGGAGATCTAAAAAGACAGGGTTGTACTCGTTTCAGAGTAGAATCTAGATTTATTTAATAGCTAGATAATGTCACGTGATGGCTCACGGAGACGAAGAGGTAGGAATGATACTACCATCCCGTGTTGCTATTAGCGCTTTCTAGCAGTCAAAAAGTGACCGTTAGGAAAGAATATGGGTCACGCAGATGTTCGCACTTAAGTGACCTTGGGTCGCCGGACATCGGAAGGGGAAAGAAAAAAGAAGCCAAATGATTGGCGGGGGGCCCCAAACGGAAGTGGGGTTCCCTTCCCCTCAGCGGAAGTAAATACAAAAAGGGAGTTTTTGAGCAACGCTCGTGGCAGACGGACGATAGCCATTTTACTCCGGGCTAAAGACAAAAAGACTGAGACACGAAGAACTCCAAAATCCTTCAAGCCAGCATTAAAAACAGTACAAAGTCTATTAGCCCGTGAAAGAAGAGAAATTCTCCAGTGGAACCCCGTCAAAAAAAAATAAGATAAGTAACTTTGGGACATTTTTCCGTTACACCCAAATTTTGTTACCACTCTCTCTCTCAATTTGAAAAGGGATAAAAAGCCAAGAAAAGACATTCATATTCATGGACTATCCTATTATATATTTTTGACACTTTGAACGTATATATATATATGACCGTAGTAAAGAACCTATGTATTCTCATTTTACCATGTGGTCTATGTTATTATTTAATGCTTTCCTTTCAGCTTCTATTCGCCTTACATTATCTTGCTTAGAACTGTCCTATTAATTCCTAAAGTATCACACGGGAAAACCGGAGTTGCCGACTACTACAACAACATTAATATTATTACAACTAAGACCTATAGGCCCGTATTCTTCTATTATCTAAGGGAAAGAAGTTTAGCGGCCTGGTGGGTGTGTGATAGTGTGAAATTTTGGACCCCTTTGCCAGCGGTGGCCAGTCTGGCCCTAAATTATTCCCTCACGTAATATGCCAGTTCTTATCTGCCTGAGAAAAGAACTCTGAACAGGACTTATTTCTGCAGGGGATCAAGTGCCAACCTGCCCCGTCTTCACACGTGCGAAAAATAAAGTCCCGCTTGGGGATTTTATTCAGATTTGCCGTCACAATAACTTTATTTAATTATAAAATAATCGTTTATTCAGAAGATAACGAAAATCAAGCCTGTAAATGAAAGCTAAATTAATTTTCTTTATTTAATTTTTAATGCTTAATGAAACCTAAAACAATGACCGCTAAGATTTTAGTCTAAAAGCATATTACTCACGAATTTAAACGAACGTAATTTTGACATCAAGATTTTTCAAAATGTGCGCACACGTGGATAAATAAACAACTTTATATCATCATTATCTCAATGGTGTGCCGACAGCTCGAATTCCCCGGACTTTCTCATGCCATTTTACTCGTTACTCAGGGCTGACACAGAGCAGATGAATGTAAGTTTTTACTGGTCGGCCAACACTGGTGTGTTTATATATAGAAGAGAGTCACTTATGAGTTCGTTTTTACTTTTCCAGTAGTACACATTATTCATCTTACTTGGATGGTTTGTAAGATGAGAGGCAAATAGCTACTGGACGCTACTTCTAAGATTTGTATTATTAGTATTATTTTGCAGGTTTCATTTAGGCTTTTCATTTTAGGCTTTTAGTCCAAGATGTTCAACCATGCAATAGTACTATGACAGTCACAGGTTCTCATTTTTCACTCATACTTATCTATCTATCTATCTATCTATCTATCTATCTAATACTGCATTGTGATAGTCAATGTTATGAGTTTCGTGCCTACTCTGTTTATATTTGCATACTCTACATCACTTTTATTGATCATTCTTCCATCTTGAATAATGACACCCTTACGAGTATATATATACACGTATGTAATTATCTGAGCGAAATTATTTGTATGCATATATTCATATATCCATATTCTTACCTCCCTGTAAACTTACAGGTATCATTATATAAGTTTCCAGACTTTTTTTTGTATGGGCACTTTTATTGATGGTACACACATGAAACTCTAGTCCTCTTCAAATTAATCTCCTCCGACTACAATGAACTTGTTGTACCGTTCTAACAACTTCTGCAAGACCCCATGGAAGTCCTCTTGTGTGAGCGTGTCAATGACCTTCGTCGCAGCCTCTTTCATCTCCTCAATTGTCTCATAATAACAGCCTCTGAGCTTAGGGAATAACCAAAGGTCACAGGGAGCAAGGTCTGGACTATAGGGAGGCTGAGGAACTGTCTTGATACCCATCTTGGTCAAATAGTCAGTGACAAGGATGGAGTTGTGGACAGGTGCATTGTCCTGGTGGAAATGCCACTGACCCGATTTGAAGAGTGCTGGCCTCTTCCCTAGGAATCTCTTCCTGAACGCCCTTAAAACTTCAACATAGTAGCCCTAACCCTAAGCCTTTGGCCAATCAACTCTGTTGTATTGACTTCCTTACTCCTCCCACACCTCTCATCATCCCTCACAGACATCCTGCCTTCCTTGAATCTCTTATGCCACTCAAAAACTGATGCTTGATTCATGCAAGATAGTCGAAAAGCAGTCTCAAGAATTTCATACGTTTCTGTGGCATTTTTTCCATGTTTAAAACAGAATTTTATTGCATATCGTACTTCTAAAGTGTCCTCACGTCCAGTTTGCTCTTTTGAATTTCACCAGCTGTGACAATCAGGCTTTAGTAGGGTGTATCCTAATTGCTGCTGTAGCTGTTCATTTAAAGCTGAAATCATAAAAATTGGTCAGTCATTGCATAAGATGTATAGCAATAACATTGTGAATTTTGAAGAGTCTATGACAATTTTAAATGCCTGTACAAAATAGTCTGGAAACTTATTGAATGCACCACATATATATAATCCTTTAGATACTTATATCTATATGCATAAATACACACGTGCATATATCTATATGCATAAATACACACGTATATATATATATCTATATGCATAATTACACACGTATATATATATATACGTATTACACAAGAATGTTGCGAGCAATATTGAATAAGTCCTGGCGGCAACACCCCACAAAGCACCAACTATACAGTCACCTGCCTCCCATCACGAAAACTATCCATGTT
This sequence comes from Sepioteuthis lessoniana, assembly GCA_963585895.1. Taxonomy (NCBI): domain Eukaryota; kingdom Metazoa; phylum Mollusca; class Cephalopoda; order Myopsida; family Loliginidae; genus Sepioteuthis; species Sepioteuthis lessoniana. The sequence goes on along the minus strand of OY757929.1, from coordinate 65,785,243 downwards.
AGACGAACCAGACACGCAGGACACTGCCGGAGAAGCAGAGACGAGCTCATAATTGATGTACTCCAATGGACCCCGACATATAGCCGAGCAAAAGCAGGAGGACAAACTAGAACATACATACAGCAGCTATGTGAGGATACGGGAGGTAGCCCTGAAGACCTGCCAGAGGCAATGAACGATAGGGAAAAGTGGCGAGAGAGTAATATGGTGCTGGAAGAGTCCATGATGCAGGTAAGTTTTGGTCTCACAACACCTCCCTTCCAAGAGTTTTCTTTTTTTCTTCTTGGAAAAAAAATAAAACTATTAATATTTCCTCCTCTTGGGGTTTACGTCGAGTGGTTGCGTAAATTTTCTTTTTCTTCCCGAGCGGCGTACTTCTAAAAATACTTGAGGCGTGTCGAGATCGAAATGATCGAATATTGCGTCGATCGGCTCTTCGCAGGTATTTTGTGGTGATTCCTCAGATTCATTCAAACGGCATTTCCTGAGCTGCTTCATATGGCATTTGTGGCTGTTTTTTGGTCCCTGGACAATATAGACCAGTTCGCCAATCTTTGTTTGATAGTGCCCACTTCCCAGAATGTAATGTTTTTGTAGGCCTTGAAAAGAACTTTATCACCTGGATAGAAATGTTTCTTATGGGGCGAGATGGTTTTCTTGAACTTTACTTGCCGTGGAATGAGTTTATCGAAGACAGACTTGACTTTTCTTGCGAACATTGTTTCTGATTTCGCAAATTCGTCCTTTGAGCAGCAATAATGGAGTCTTCAAAAACTTCCGTATTTTTGGGAATGAGTCGCGCTAAGCTGTCCGTGTGGCAAATATTTTTAGATGTTAGGAACTCGATCTTGAAGTTGTAGTTTAAGAGAATCGTTCCCCAACGAAGTAGTCTATTCACAGTATAGACTAGCAGACCTTTCTTGGGCCCAAAGATTGTTATTAAGGGTTTATGGTCCGTTTGTAGTATGAACTGTCTTCCATGAAGGTATCTGTAGAACTTTGTGACGGCGAATATTATTTCTAGAGCCTCTTTCTCTATTTGGGATTATTGCTTCTCAGCTGGTAGCAGGGATCTAGAAGCGTGTGCTTTTCGCGAACAATCGGGCAGTTTATGGAGAATTCAAGCACTGATGCCGTATGAGCTTGCATCACATGCGACTATGATGTCGAGAGAAGGGTCGTAGTGGGTGAGGGAGAGGTCCGAAGTAAGGGTTTTCTTGATCCTTTCAAATGACTCTTGGCATTCAGGGTTTTCTTGATCTTTTCGGGTGACTCTTGGCATTCAGGGGTCCATAACCATGGTTTGTCCTTTTTTAAGAGTTCGTTGGGAGGCCATCTCAAATTCTGCAAGTTCTTAATGTTTAGTTTGTTGAAAATGTCCCCAGGGCTTGGTAGAGGATAGTAGTGATCCTGCAAGGCATCGTTTAACTCTGTGAAGAAATCGGCGCAGATTCATATTTGGTTGGACTTCTTTTTTACATGGACCGTAGGTGCTGCCCATTCGCTAAAGTCTGTTTTTGATAAAATACCTGCTTGTTTAAGTCTATCTAATTCTTTGTTGATTTGCTCTAGAGCAGTGAAAGGGACATTCCGTTTCTTCTTGAATACAGGTTGTGCACTGTCTTTCACTTTGAGCTTAGCTTTTAATTTAGAACATTTCCCTAGGCCGCCAGAAAAAGACCTGGGGAAATCGTTGTTTGAGTTCCTTTTTGAGATTTACCGAATTGGACGTTGTACTTTTTATTTTGCGACAAAATGTACTCATTGGGCAATCCCATAGATTGAATCTTTCTATTCAATCTGTTCCAAAAAAGTTGTCTGAATTTTTTAGTACGTAGGCTTTCAGCTTTTTGGTAACTCCATTTAGTGTTACTGTAAGGATTACCTCGCCTAAGATGTTAATATTCTCGCCAGTTACAGATTTTGCTGTTTTATCCGTCTTTAGTAGGGTCGGCTTGTTTAATTTTCGCCAAGTACGCCAATTGATGATTGAGATATCAGAATCCTAGTCAAGCTGGAATTTAATAGAGCTATTCAGAATATCAACAGTCGCTTATTTCCTTAAATTCCTATTGACTGTGTCGTCTGATTGAGCTTGCGTAATTTTACTTTTGGGTTTTCTCATTATGTTGGCGTACCAGCACTAAGTTAAGTTATGACCATTTTTATTGCAATTTTTGCAATATTTTTTCTTCTTGACTGGACAGAATTTCACCCAGTGCCATTTACCACAATGGTAACATGGTCCAGGCTGTTTCTTTAACCCTATTTGCGTTTTGTTTATTGCGGGATTTAGAACATGAGATTTGCCTTGTGTCTTTTTGACGGGAATAGGCGGTTGACTTGCTTCTGATTTTTCTAATCTGACCCACACCAGATTCCTCGATCGTTTTTGAATCACACTTGACAGAAATTACTCTTTGACAGTCCTCTGTCATCTTTTGGAGAGTCAACCCTTGTTCGTTTTCAAGCTTGGTCAGTACCCGGCGTCTGACTTCGGCGTCTTTTGCTCTTACTAGACCCTGTGCAAATATTTAGCACTTGAAATCATCGGCAGTCAGCTCGGCTAGTTTAAAGTTATTACAGAGCTTGTTCACCGATGCTGCAAACGTTAGAAAATCTGGCTGGTTGACCTTGACTGTGTGCAGGCATTTCCAACGTTTGTGGAACAAGGTTGTATTAGGCGCCCAAATAGTTCAGATATGAGCTTAATAGTCTCTGAAAAATCCAAGTCTGTGGTTTTCTTAGATAATATGAAGTCTACGAACCTATCATGTTCGGTTGTTCCCAGTTTTCTTAATAGTAGACATACCTTTTTTTTACTTGTCCATTGTTCACAGTTTACGTTGAAAATATCTTCATAGCGCCTGTAAAAAGCCTCGAACGTTTTATCGTTCCCTGGTACGTATTTGAATGTATCAATCGAATTATAGATTTTACTCTTGGAAAATATCGTGTCTTTTTCAGAGTTTTTTGAGCCATTTAATGAATTTACGAGTAATTATTCAAAGTGTTTTTTGCCGTAGTTCAGTTTTCTGCAGTGTAAATTGTTGGAATTCTAATTTTTGTTTATGTAACTCCAAAACCAATTTTTGCTGTCGTTCCTCGAATTTTTGTTGCTGATCCATGTTAGCCTTTAGCAATTGAACGATAATTTTTTTGGAATTCTTCCATATTTCGATAAGATTATAAATCGTATCGAAATAGGGAAGAATTCCAAAAAAATATGTCGACTAAAGGGGATGAACAAGGCAAAAAAATTACAGCAAATACTGTTGCTTTGACGACCCGTGTACACAAGTATCTAGACAGATTTCTTTTGTCTGCAGAAAAGGAATTGGACTACTTACTGGTTTAGCTTCTTTCAAAATACCGTTGTTCCGTTAAATTTGGTCATTTAAAATTCCTCCACATTTTTTAATATTTTTTTTGTAAGCTAAAAAAAAAATTTAGCAAGGAATAAAATAAAGAAAAATTATTTCTTGGTGGGCGCCCAACAGGTTCATTTGCATAAGTGTTTGCTCGTAAGTAGGTTTTTTTCTGTTCTTCGCTAGGGGATTTTGTAATTGAAGACAAACTTTTTTTTAGAAGTGTGGGAGAAGAAAAAATGATCCTTCAGACCGAAGCAAAAAAAATGGTTGAGATTTTTTTTGTTTTGTTGTATGAGAACTTGCTTTCTTTTTTTAAAAAAGAAAAAAGCTCGGCTCGCTGAATTTGTTGCATAGTTTTTCCAAAAGCTTGAGTTTGTCAGTTTGTTTTGTGAACAAACTGGCTTTTTTTTTCGTGTAAGCAATCGTTCTTGATACTTGGTTGACTGTTATATTATTTGGACAGACTTTAATAATCTTAAATATTCCGTAGTTGTCGAATCGCTACTTCGTCAATGATGTTGGTAAGCGGAATATTTTTGTATGTGTTGCTGATGTAGTGATGCCAGATTAATTTTTCTCGTTCGATACTGCAGTGTGATTGAGCGGGTCCTCTGATATGGTGATGACGAAATTCTCGAATCTTTCTGTCGCTATTGAATGTGGGACTGGTAAGGCTTTCGGCTTGAGTGCGTTTCTCGAATCCGTACGTCGCCACTGATGTGGACCCAAAGTCGGTACACCGAAGGAAAACACGGAACACGGTTTAGAGGTAAGTAAGATATATTAACAAACTTTACATAGGATAGTGTTCAATATTGGTAGTCGTACTGCTTTACTACTACAGCTAATGTATGCTCCCGTATTATGATATTACTACGCTAGTAATATGGTGCTGGAAGAGTCCATGATGCAGGTAAGTGTCGGTCTCACAACTATTTAACTGGAACTATTTAACTGTATGCCAACAAATGATTAATGTTTGAGTTGAACTATAAGTATTCCATAAATCTTAAAGGAGTGTACAAAAGAATGAATAATGTTGAATAGACTTATTCGTGTTCGATAGCAATACTTGAAATTATTTAGTGTCCTGAGTATGACATCAAAATACATGTGCTTGTAAAATTCCAGTCTTCGAGTTTGGAGAATATTACAATTACAATTACTCTCTGGTCCACTCTGATCTGAAGTGGTAGTACCTGTTAAGGGCTTCATCTATGGGTTAAACAGAGCTAGTGTCCTGGATATGACACGATGCCGCATCTGATGGTGAAGTTTAATTCCTGGAGCTTTGAGGAATGTGGGGTATATCTTCATTCCCATAACTCTCAGGTCCACTCTGAGCCGGAAAGGTGCAACCTGTAAAATGGTTGGTTGGGTTTTAAGGCATATCAACCATTGTAGGTATTTAATGCTAAACACTCTTTATACATATATATTAAATATATGATTTGTAAACACATTTGTCGATAACATTTTTAACTAGTCTGAGTTCATTTTTTTTGCGCACAGTTAAATGATTTCTATTGTTGCTATCTAACAGTAACAATTAAATATCAGTTATTTGTTTGCACGCATCTAAATGAATACACATATGATTTGTAAGTGAATAGTTTGTTGGTGATTACATCTTAAATGAGTTTGATCTAATTTGTTTGCACACTTGTTATGCTATTCTTTCTACACAGTTAAATGGTTTCAGTTATTTTTTTGCTAAGACGTCAGTGGTTGTAGAATACACCAACTGCACGTCTGAAGAAGGGTGACCCTACCAACGAGTATCCTGGATATGACACTAAACGATCTGATGGTGAGGTTCCAATAATGCTGGAGCTTTGATGGATGCGAGCACCCCTTCATTGTCATAGCTCCCAGGTCCACTCTAGCCCGGAGTGGTAGCACCTCTTAGGGTTAGAATCACTGGTGTTTTAATCTTTTAATTGCGCACAAACATGATTAATATCAAATAGAATTGTTTGTGTTGAATTACAATACTTGAAATCATTTAATTGTGTGCAAACAAATGATCTCCGGTTCGTTTAAAGATAATATTACCTGCAAACTATTTGCTTACAAATCACACACACACACACACACACACACACACACACACACACACACACACACACACACACACACACACACACACACACACACCATGATACTGATATTGGATTGATGTTTGTCCCAGCATCTAGGTGGAGAAATTCTGTCAACGCCTTCATCGGAGGTATAGGAATGCTTCTGGGTCAACGCACCCTAAAATATCTTAACAGCATCAGGAAAATACAACCGAGAATGATAGTAGCCACTTTTAACTACAATCCCAGTAGAACGATCATCTGCAACAGCTCTGCCAATGCTAGTGATGAAAAGGACCTTGACATCATCTATAACGAGCTACTCTCCCTTGTTCGTAGCATTCCTAAACACAACGTTCACATGATCGGAGGAGACATGAATGCTCAAATAGGTAAAAACGAAAACAACAAATTGAGCTTACACAGGAATATGACACAAACAACCCAAACCGTACACTATGAGTGGTCGCTGAATAATAATAGGGATATTAGCGATAAATATAAGATAACACTACGAAACAAATTCGATGCACTACAGAAGATATCAGAAACACTTGCTCCGAATGACGAATATGAGAACTTCGTCAATTCTCACATGGAAGTGGCAGTAGAATACATACCAACCTGACATAAAAGCAAAACATGTTCCATGGGAGACTTTGAAAAAACGTGACAACGTGATAACGGCTTCTCTCTGTTATTAAAGGAACCCAACTAATACCAACGCTAAGAAACTTAAGAAAGCAAAGTGAAGAATCTAACGCATACCTAAAAGAACAAACAAAATTCATTCAAGACCAGATCAATAAGATTAGAAACTCGGTAGAAGAGAAACAATTTCGGATTGTGTTGCAGACAGTAAATGAAGTGAGTTAAAAGGAACAAGACCTTGAGAGCTAACCTAAAAGCTGCCAGCCCAGAAGAACGAATACAGATGTAGAAAGAACATTTCAAGAATCTGCTCGGAAAATCCCTTAAAGTTACGGATGATCCTATTACGAAAATCATTAATAATCAACTTGATATTAAACTAGGACAGTTTACGCGAGAAGAACTCGACGTAGTACTATGAAAAATTAAAAATAAGAAAGTTCCCGGTTTTGATGAAATACCTCCAGAAGTATGGGAAACATTCAAATTCGACAACATACTTCTCCAATACTGTAACGCTGTATATAATCAGAACACAATAGACAAATAGACAAAAGACTACATCCTCTCTTTCCCTAAGAAAGGTTACACCGGAACTGCTTAGAGTTACCGAAGTATAACCCTTACTTCCATAGCAGCTAAGATTTACAATGCTCTGCTACTAAGCCGTATCAAACCTGAAATTGAGAAAATTCTCAGGAAGAATCAAAATGATTTTTGGAGAAATCGATCCACAACAACAGAAATTCTGACAATCCGTTTAATTCTAGAAGTGTCGACTCGAGGTAAATGCATTACATGGACGTTGACTAAGCGCACTGAGAAAAAAAAGCTTGACGGCAATTACACGAGGATGCTCCGGGTTATATTGAACGAATCCTGGAAGCAAAATCCCACAAAATAGCAACTGTACAATGATTATGATGATGATACATGAACAAGATCTAGCATTAAATAACGCACAAGTTTGACATGCTATTAAACGCAACTAAATATAAAAAAATTATTTCAAGTCCAGACAGAAAGGCCTGACATTTTGTTTTTTCTTAAGGTTTTAAGTTAACATTGAAAAATTAAAAGGGATTATGATTATCGTTAGCAGAAAAAAATATTTTTTAAATACCATTACGATACCACGCTTAAAATTTGGTTGCGTTTATTGCAGACAAACGTTATTCTTTTGCGTTTCCTGAGGATAAGATTTCGAGGTATACATTTGCCTTACGAGAATCAGAGAATAAGAGTCTGCCAGAAACATTTGTTTTTATTTTATTTTATTTTAATTTTTTGATAATGTATCTTTACTTTTTTGTTCCTGGAGAGAAAATGTTAATTCGCAATTGGTTTAGCAAATGGAAAAGATCTATTTTTCTTTTGAAAATTTTCTTCTGTCACCTGGGTATTAAAAGCCGGCATTATAATCATCAAAGCATTCGACTGCTCGGATTACTTTGACTACATCTGACCATCTTTTTCGGATGGTGATATCCATATCGTTCCATGTGCTGGAGTCCATATGAAAACGATGCTTATGAGTTCGTCCTTACTTCTCCAGCAGTTTCCAGCATGTCTTGTTCGTCTTACAAGGATGGTTTGTGCTATGAGAAGAGGCCATACAACTGATGTTTTCTTGGGTGATTTGATTCTGATTGTACTTGTTGATTTGAATCAGTTCATATTCAAGTGTGTTAATTTACCCACATATATATCTCTGTTCATTTAATTTTCTCATATTTAAGTTTTTCAATTTGTTCCCGTTCATCTATCTATCTATCTATCCTAATCAGCACGTTTCTATCTGAATCTAGTCGTATCTCTCTCGTAACCGTAAATCATTCATATGATTTCCCATGGGCTTATTGTTTTCGTCCACCCTAATCTTGTATGCGAATTCATGGTTGCACAAGATTTTTCTTCATATTTTTTACATTGACAAACAAGTGAGGGAAAAATTATCGGAGGCTTCAAATACAAAACATCACTACGTTGGCATTCAGAACGAGTATTACACGATTTGTTGTCATTGACTTGTTTTTGTAACAGGAAAGTTGATGTTATGATGAGATGAATTCAAATGATTTCCCTAAGGCCCAACATTTGGTAAATAGCCCAGATAAACGAATCATTCCAGAAACACGTAATATCTAAAACCACACTTCAATTGCATTACGCATTAAACCTAAAAATCACCTACTTGGGACATAAACACCAACAAAAATTAAAGAAAAATAAAAGATAACGGAATAAAGCGAAAAATTGATAAAGGAAAACGCTTACTCCAAATAATAGTCATTTGTTTGTATAAAGTTGAGAATTTAGAGATTCAATTTCAAAATCCAATCATCAGACGTGAAGGACGTACACGTGTGTTAAACTCTCATTTCTTCGAATTTCACAAGTTTAGGTGGTGCCGTTCTAATTTACGCCAAGAAGCAACAATAATTTCAATATTTAAAATTTATTATACAAAGCTCTATGTACTGGACTGCAACATCAGAGTATTGCAAGTTCGAACTCCTGTAGCACTATTACGTTTACTTTCGGACTAATGCTCTTTGGAAGGGCATGAACTCCTTTATTCCTCAGATATGGGCTAAATAGTTCCACTACAGTTTTTCTACAAGAATGATTTTGACATTAAATGCCCCAAGAAAGTTGATATGTCAGTAAACAAGAAACAAACTCTATGTCAGGTATATTTTCGCCAAATCTTTGTATTATACAACTCTGATCGGTGCCATTTAAAAAAGGCTTTCTGTAATAATACTGATGAGAGTTCAGTTATCCAAATGGTTAACTGTATGGAGAGTGGAATTGGTAAACCAAGGTCAAACTTTGGCTAGGACAGTAAATGTCCGCTTCGTACTAATGCTTTTAGGAATGGTGCGAATCCGCTCAATTTTCATTTTTAGCGCGCCTGAAGGACTCATTTAGCGTAAAAGGTTAATCTGTCTTAGGGGTGTCATAGTAGTTCAAGTCAGGAATCATTTCTTGCTGCTCGTACCATTTAGACAGCGCATTAAGCGCAACGGTTATCGTCATAGTAAATGGAATCAGTGACCCGAGTTCAAATCCTGGATGAAGCTGTTTGTGTTTCACTTCGCTCTAATGCTCTAGAGAAAGGCACGAATCCATCTGTTCTCTCCCCAGCTATGGGTAAATAATTGGGCACACTGAGTTCTTTAGTCTTCATAAAGCAACAAGTCAAGACGGAAAAATCTGAACTTAAACCAGATTTATTTCGCGTAAAAGTGATCTTATATTACATCCTGTTCGTAGTGGAGGGTTGGGTAAATAAGATGTCATATATCACTCAGAGAGGAGACAGAAGCCACGAAGTAAATCTCATTGTCCTGAAGGATACATGGGGGGAATACTCAATAAAACTGAAAATGGTCTCGCTCGCTAAACCAGGTTCATTTTCTATTTGTAAATAACTTTGTTGTAAGATGTAAACTGAATAAACCAAGCACATAAAGCAAACTTTAGAAAATGAAAAAAAAAAATAACTCGTTTAAAATTTCATGATGAACAATATTTTTCGTAAAAGTAATTCCTTTGTTCGAGCTTTGATTTTTTAGACAGCATAGCATTCATTTAACATTATCTCTAGGTCGAACTCTTGAAAACTCCACATAGAATTATTCTATGAAATCTATCTATCTATCTATCTATCTATCTATCTATGCTTTTGACGTATAAAAGTTAAATTCTATGTTATTGAAAATTTCAGTTTAAGCATATATACATAATTTATCCCTTCCATGTCCTAAGTATGATACTAAACTGTACTCCGTGGTGAGTTTCCAAATATGGAACTCTGAGGAGTATTATTATAACTCCCAGGTCCCGGAGTGGTAGCAACTGTCGAATTCCCATCTATAGATTAAATTGCTTTATTTGGGATATTGAAGTGTTTACATGTTTAAAAGAATTTTGAAGATATATTTCTGTGTCGACTATAATTAGAGACCTTAATTGTTAAACTGACTTCAGCATAAAACCAATCCAACCACCAAACGACTGACATATCTCTTTCACACTTAACATAACTTACACCAAATCCGAAGGAAGGTTGGTTATAGCAACTGTATTAATCTAATGAGACACTTGTTTATCCTTTTATGAATTTATTGCATATGCATCGCTAAAAGCCAACCAGGCATATTTTTCAAATCTTCGAAAAAAAAAAACAACAAACAACAAAACAAAACAAACAAACAAACAAAAAAAAAACAAAAATGAAATGATTTTGATAGCTTTTCCAAACCCCAAAAGTTAACTCAAGAAAATTTACATTCAGCCCATTGTGGCGTAATAAAGTTATAATTTCTCAAGCATAAAGACGTAAATCCTGTTCGAGGATCGGAGGATCTGATTTGAAGAGATTATTATTTCCCCTCTCCAGTATTCCAAAAAAAGAGTAAATTTAGAATACTTTACCAAAATTTTTCTGTTGAAATAAAATCTGCTAAATTAGGACTACAATACTATTGTAAACTTAAATCACTCCCGACCAATCCAACTCATGTCTGCATTTTTTACCCTAAACGGCAGAGCCTATTTGATCAAAAAGAAAAGACCATAAAACCTTTCGGCCTCTGTATGAAACATATATTGGAAGAAACTGACATTTCACTCACAAGCATTTATGATACCATATATCTAAACTCTCCCCCTTGGCAACTCAAGCAGCTTGTCATTATCCTTGACTTAAATAAACTACCTAAAAACAAAACTCATCCTTTAATATACCAAGAGAAACTAAACAACATCCAGAAAATTTATCCAAACTATCAACACATTTACACAGATGGCTCCAAAAGTAATTTTGGAACTGGATGTGAAGCAGTTCTCCACAAGAAATCGCTGAAAAAATGCCACCCCAAAGAAGCTTCCTTATTTTCTGCCGAAATCTATGCTATAAACTTGGCACTTGACCTAATTTCAACAAGTAACTTCAAAACATTCATCATCCACTTAGACTCCATATCAGCTCTTCAGTCACTCAAATACACCAAGTTGGAAAATCCACAAATTATCAAGATCTCCAACAAACTCAACCATATCGGAATTCAGGGCAATGATAAAACCGACTCATTAGCTAAAGCTGTAATCAACATGACTCCCGATAAAAACATTAAAACTCCATATACTGACCTCAAACCTAAAATCAAACAAATAGTAACCAAAAAATGGCAACAATTATGGGATGAAAATTCCCACAATAAGCTCTTTCAAATACAACCAATTTTAAAAGAAAGGAAGCTGGATCCTAATAATACCAGAAGAGAAGAAACTACCCTTACTCGACTACGCATTGGACACACTCAACTGACTCACTCCTTCATTCTTAAAGAAGAACCTCCCACAAAATGTCCATGTGGAAGCCAATACTCAATCAAGTACATTTTGATAGAATGTATAAAACTCAACCACACCAGGAAAAAGTTTTATTAGGCGAACAGCATGAAGTAACTATTAAAAAATGCTCTCAAAAGCATAATCAACTTCTTTAAAACAATTGGCCTCCTATTAAAGATATAGACTATGTTACCAACACTTTCGACCATCAAGTTTTTACAAACAAAATTCTTTGACATTTGTATATACACACGCATACATATCAGAATTTGACACTCAATGACGCTCAAAAGGTTAATTTGCCATAAAACCCAACCATCACCAGCCGAAAAATTTGCATTTACAAATCATATATATGATATATGTGTAAAAAGACTCTGGCATTAAATAACCTATAGAGGTTGATATGCCATTAAATCCATCCAACCAACCATTAAGTTAAGTTAAAGGATTTCAATTTATTGTGGAAATCCTGTTTCAGTCTTCGTATAAATAATTAGCTACAGGTATATATTATCAAGTATTACTGTGAACTTTGTACCTCTTCATTGCTTTTACTTCCGGGTCCACTCTGACCTGCAGTGGTAATATCCATTAGGGTCCTATCTATAACTCAAATTGATTTGTTAAAATATTCGTATTCGATTGGACCGTGGGCGAAAAAAGAAAAAGAAAAAAGAAGAACAATAACACCAAAAACGTAAATTTAAGCATACAATGTGCAATTACCAAACCTCTCGGCATAACATATCCCTGAATAGGTTGATATGCTGTTAACATAAATCAATGAATCAGTCATAGATGAGACCCTAACACATCTTCCTTTTTGAGAACGGTGAAATGAAGAAAATGTAACATCGATTACAGGTGAATTGTGGTTTTTTTTGTGAAAATCTTGTATGTCGTTCTTACATACTGTTTGCATTAAGTGGCAATTCTTTCTTGAGATCCTCGGAAATATTACTCAATCTCAATGCCAGAAACCGGTTCCTATTTTTCTAAGATTTTATGGATTATGATAAAAGCTAGATGAAAAGACATGCCCAATTTTAAGTTAAAAAAATCAATTATAAAATGTTTGATAAACTGTGTAGATATTTTTGTAATGTTTGATTACTTTCCGTAGAACGACAATCAGTGCGATTTTTCATCAAGTTAATTTCGTATATAGCTCTCAAAAGTGTTAAAATAAAAAAAAAAGACATTAAACATGGAATTTTGAGTTGTTTTTACACATGCTGCTAAAATACGAGAATTGGTAAAGTTATTAGATTACTAAATTATATATGTTTTTCTGAAACACCCTGTATATTCAATGCGTTTCGTATTGTAAAATACCTTTTCATTTTTTATTTTTACACGCCTTCCTAGTAGACTTCCAAAAGGTTTCAATAAAAAAAACTTTATACATCCATAAAAAGCGAAACCTCGATTTTATTCATACGGTCATAAAACCATAACGAGACATGCAAAAGGTAGCATTGCTATTTTCCTTTTTTATTCTTTTTAAATAAAGAATCACAGGAAATATACGGAAACTACATCGCCATCCTGAGTTGTGCCAGATTTATATGATTTTTTAAACTCTCATTTAAATCTCTCTGTTGAGAAAACGCAGCTAAAAGAAGATTTGATTATAAAGTAATGGATACAAAACACAGACCTTGTTGTTACAGAGTATGATTCGATGTCATTTCCGCTCTGCGTTCCAGCAAAGCGAATGATTTTATTACACAAAGAAAATTATAGAAGAGGACAAGGCATGGCACAGTGTATTCTCAGCGGTTAGTAGAGAATAGAAGAAAAATTAAGGAAGCCTCTTTAATACAGCCATCGTGGCTGGTTACTTCATGATAACCAAGTATAGATTGTTCTCTTATAGTTGAAGAGAAGAATATAAGAAAGATTAAAACTTGAATGACACCATATTGCAGTAACACCAGTTTTGATGACATTTTTTTCATTGAAGGCCAAAAAAAGAGATTAAGTTTAAATACTGTTTATTCATTTCTTTGTGCGCATTAAAATAACCAATTGAACATCTGGTAACCAATTCGCATTAGCAACTAATAAAAGAAAGGTTTAAAAGGAAAGCTCATGTCATTAACTGACAAAAATTTGAATATATCCAAAATTTTATTTTATTCTTTATGCAAAGAAACTTTGAAAAAATTCAGCGTCTGATAAAATACACTATTTTTAGCTGGTACAGAGAAAAAAAGCAAATAAATAAGCAGCTCTTTGGTCTGAAATAAACAAAGTGGAAACTGAAGACGATATCATGGCCTTGTAGGTTTTTCTGGAATGCTTTTCCGAATTTCAGTCGCTATAGAATAGAATACTAATTATGAGAAAAAAAAGTTTCAGCGCAACTCTTTCTATTATTTTCAACTCCGAACTAGAATTAAATCTTTAATTATCCCTCTTAAATACTTACAATATCAATGAGTTCATATGTTTTTATTGATTTAAATTTATCCTGTCAAGTAGCTCGAATATCTCAAAAAAATAATTTTTATTATCAATTTCATATGGGCTTATTTTTAGAATTTAACTTCTAGGTCGGCTCATCATTGGTTTACAGAATCATTATTTGTCGAGGACCGGCGCTTTGTGAATTGTCTGTATATATATATATATATATATATATATATATATATATTGTGACGAGGACTTCACTCTCTATTAGCCATGTTATATGTCAGCGGAGAGGTAGACGCCTTGACCATATTTGGTACTGAGGAAGAGCCCGCCCCCAAAAAAATCAACACCCGGAGAATTTTCAAAACAACGGAAATTAACTGAGTTGTCATGTGGTCGTAAAAGGATGAAGAAGCACACGGAGTTGCCTTTGCTCATTGAAAAGCCAAGAACATAATTTGGGGATATAATCAACATCATCATGTAGTGCCGCTAGCACGGATATCGTTGACCCTCTCTCGCCACTTTTCCCTATCGTTCATCGCTTCAGGGCTACATCCCGTATCCTCACAAAGCTGCTGTACATATTTCTAGCTGGTCGTCCTGCTTTTGCTCGGCCATATGTCGGGGTCCATTGGAGTACATCACTTATGAGCTCGTCTCTGCTTCTCGAGCAGTGTCCTGCGTGTCTGGTTCGTCTAGCTTGGATAGTTTTCGTGATGGGAGGCAGGTGGCCGTATAGTTGGTACTTTGTGGGGTGTTGCTGCCAGGACTTATTCAATATTGCTCGCAACATTCTTGTGTAATTGCCGTCTAGCTTCTTCTCCAGCCGTTTTGTTGGCGTCCAAGTGGTGCATCCATAGAGCAGTATCGACACGACCGCTGCCTGGAAGAAACTGCGTTTCATTTTATCGGTCAGGTCTGATTTCCATATGATCGATGGCTTATCGATAGCTGTCCATGCCTTCGTTAGCCGTGTGTCGATGTCTTTTTCGTTTGAGGAGACACTAGGTAGGTGAATTTGTCTACCAGTTTCAGAGAGGTTCCCTCTAGTGTGGAAATGTCGCCCGACAACGCAGAGAATAGAAGAACCTTATCCTCTGAATGAACCTGGTACTCCCAGGTATGGTAAGCCTCGTTAAACGAATACCCGGAGAAAAGACTCGTCCACGAGAAGAGAATAAACTCCACAAAACTCAAGTAAGTGGCCATACAATTTAAATGTATTCAACATTATCCTGCTGCATTCATACTGAAATGATAAACTTGAGATTTGGAACAAGCTCTGCCATTAAATCCCATAGTCTGCTGGAAAGAGGACCGTGTCTACCGTTGTCGAATTACCTTCTCACCTTCCGTCATTAACAGATATTTTATGAGGGGCTTAGTCCGGGATTCATATATTTTAGTGGAGGCTCCTCTGTGATACAGAAATACTTTCTTGCTCCTGACTTTTACCTGAATTGTTTTGTTTTCTTTATTTCTTTCTTTAATACAATAAAATAATATTGTTATTAATCCTGTTAACTCAAACACGGCAGTTCAGAGTCCTTATTTTCTTGTGGAAGAATTGTGTTTGTCGAAGACGTATGACCCTTACGCCACTCTTAAAATTAACAAATTGTGTTTGTCGAAGACCTTGTATTTTATGGGGAAATCTAACCAGTTAGCTGTGTTTACTTTTAATAATTCACCTAGAACTCGCTTAGTAGCTTTAAAATATTGTTCTGTTTGGGAGTTGGTGATATCTGTGACATTAAATAGCGTTCGGCAAACCACAGCCAACGTCGGTGCCCGGCATTAACTGGTGGACTTGGCACCCTGCATGCCCGCTGGGCACATTGCAGCGTAACAATATATATATATATGTTCCATCTATGTCATCATCAGACCGAGTGCACTTGTTGTTGTTGTTGTTGTTGTTGTTGTTGTTGTTGTTCTTCTTCTTCTTCTTCTTCTTCTTCTTCTTCTTCTTCTTCAAGCTGCTTTAAACGGGAGAAGAATCGCGAGCAGATTGTCAGAAATCTGCCAGTTTCTTCTTTTCTTTTTTGTCCTTCCCCTAGACTTTTTCTCCATCAAAGCCAAACAACCCAGCCTGCTTCAGCTAGTTTGCATTTCGCATAGCACCATTATTCCAGGGAAACGTATGGTCCCAACTTCTCTTACTCCACCTATGGGTAGTAGAGCAGACTGAGCTCTTTCACTTTGGTATTGCAACTGGGCTAAGGGAAGGAAAACTTTGAATTCAATGCTGTTAAACTTCACTTAAAAATTTACCTTGTGTCCTATCCTGCTCGTGTGGAGGGATTGGCAAATAAATTTTAGTTTACCTATCGCTTTGAGGAGAAGAGAAAAACAAACAAACTGTGGGACGAAGTGAACGTAAACAAATACCATCGGAATTTGATTTCGGCATTTTTCGTACGTATGACCCTTACGCCACTCGCATCTTTTTGGTGTTACATAACCTTCCAAAACTCATCATTGCTGTGGTTGAGTTTTTTTATTTAGTTTTTTTTAGATAGGGTACATCACTCAGTTATTAGGAGACGCTGTTAGCATTGTGGTTATCGTAGTAAATGTAATATGTGATCCGATTTCAAATCCTGGACGATGCTGTCTGCATTTCACCTCACGCTAATATACTTGGGAACGACATGAACCCTTCTGTTCTACCACCAGCTATGAGTATATAGTCGGGAAGATTGAATTCTTTGCCTTTGCAAAAGAATCAGTCTAGGAAAAGTAATAAACTGAATTCGAACAAGCTTTACTCCCCTTCAAAAGTGATCTTGTGTCAGATCGTATTCGTAGCGAAGGGATAGGTAAAATACATACATTATTGTGGTTTGCTAAACACTTTCAACATATCTGTTGCATACATATATATACTGGATACATACCGACGCAATGATAACAGACGCATGATAAACGACAGATGCACGAAGGAAAACGCAAGAAGGAAGACACAAGAAGACTTCTTTAACAAATATTCACCTCTCACTTTATTGAAAGGGTTCGAAAGGGTTGTTCAAGGTTTGCATGTGAGAGGGTGATGGTGACCGAACATAAACTTCATATTTTGACCCCACTGTTATGACCGTCACGTTGTGTCTTTCTTGTTCTCTTAGATGCTCAACCAGAGGTCTTGGGGTCCACTCCATCGGGGCTTTTCCGAGGCCCCCCTCGGTCGGGTGTGGCCTTCCCTACCACATCTGGTCTCTACTGTCTGGAATTCTGCTGGCAACTGCTTTGGCACCCCGAACTCAACTAAGTTAAATAATGATTCAACGCCCTCACGATCGCCCACTGGATCTTTGAAATCGAATGTTTAATCGTCATCAAGCGGAAATAACTGTCATGCAGGTCAGAGGTTACTCTCTTCCGGTGCATCACTGTAGTGGCACAATGGGACCTTCACCTTGTCCCATATCATAAGCCTTAATCCGCCCACGCGATCTCTTTCGATTACTGGCCATTGGAATGTGTCACTTCCTTCCGGTGTATCACCTTGGAATAGCATTTTTGGGCCGGGTCGAAGGTCAAAATATAACATATCTTTCTGAAGGTCTGTAAGACAAATAGAGTAATGGACCTCATTCTAACTCATGTTCTTGTGGAGTCTTAATTCAGGGTTGCCCTGGTGAATTGGTTGCCCAACCAAAGCCAGCGAATCGAGTATGGTCTACTATTTAATCCATAGGTGAAAGAGAAGAGTTTTCTTCATATCATTCCCGGGGTTAGTTGTACGAGGTGAATGCAAAAAGCATTGTTGGGAATTTTTTCACAGATTGTCGATTACATTTTTCGGTTCGATAAACGTTACTCCATCCGAAACACGACAGATGATAGTTTTGATGATTTTGAAATGAGGATTATCTTCGTGATTATGAATGATCAGAAGGTGCATATCAAAACAAATTCTAAAAAGATAAAAAAATAAAAATGACCATAAATATTGGGGAACGAAGGAAATTAAATGAAGAAAATGGAAGAAATTAAAACAAAATCTTGGAAACAATCTTACAGGACAATGTTTAATTATAAATCTCGATAACTGCCTTTTTAGAAGAGCCTTCTGACTCTAGCTCTTGGGGGATGTATCGTCTATGAAGACAAGGCTCACGATAAATGACAAAAAGTTGAATTACAGTCACAATCAGCAATAAAACGAATGTGTGAAATTTAAATAGGGGAGGAATTATTTTTAATAAACATTTTAAAAACATCTTATTCTTTAGAATAAAATATTCATAAACAATGAAACGGATGACAAACACAGAATTAAAAAAAAAACATTTTCTAAAGTCTATAATCATGCTCACTCATTTCCTTTGCTTTATTTATTTATTTTTCTATTCTTCTTTAAAATAGTGTTCGATATTAGTTAGAAGCATCCAGAAACAGACGACTGTATTTATGACCAACATTAATGCGGATTTATAAACTGCTTTTTCTGGTGAGCCATCTAGCCACATCGGGACACCATTACGTCACGTATCAACTGTGCATCTCCGGGATTGACTCCAGGCAAGAATTTTTATTGTCCAATTATGCCGAAGATAAACACACTACGTCTCCATGCTGCTTGCATAAGCAACTTCAGCCACCATTGCATCAACAAAATTTAATCAATTCAGTATGCAATGAAGTTGACTTTCTAGTTTTCCTTTCTTTTTTCGATTCCCTTCCTTGCCACCTTTCTAATGATTTTTCTTTCCTGCTTTCTTTCTGATTGTTGATTTTTTTTATGTCTAAGAATTTTTTTATTTATTTTCATTCACTTCATTTGTTCTTTTAATTTTAATAATTTCAATTTAATCTTTAAAAAATAATTTCTTCGTTGTTTTCCATTGCTTATTTTTCATTTTCTTGGTTTAATTTTTATTTAATTTCTTGATTATTTTCATCATTGTACAATTATGATTTTTTTAAAGATAAAACATTGGCGTATCAGTACTACAACATGGCTGTACTACTTGGATCCTAACGAACGCTCAGAGGCAAATATGGATGGGAACTTCCCAAGGATTCTGTGTACTGTTTTGAATAATTCCAAGAAGCAGTATGGTCATTTACCTCGCATGCAAAGAAGACGAACATGACATGCTTGAGAAATACGACTCATAAGCGACGTTCTACAATGGACTATTACACATAGATACATCAATGTTGGGAAACAGCAAAAACTTACATTCATCAGCTTGTGCGCACATTGGATACTGTGTAAAGGATCTGCCAAGTGCGATGGCCGATTGGTATAGATGGCGAGAGAGTGTCTGAGTGCGCTGTCGGCACATCTTGATGATGATGATGATGATGATGATGATTTTTTGGCTTCTCATCCACTTATTTTCTTGTTATCAAATTTAGAGTTCAAAGAATATGATTTGTCTAGTTGAAAATTGAGTAATGCCCTGACCTAAATAATTACTAGAATCAGTCTTACTTTGGTATTTAGAATAAAATTAGTGCACGTGCTTGCATGGCTGCCACTCTATTTCATTCATATATATCCATCTCTATTGGAGTCTTCTTGAATCTTTTCTCTTACTCTTTTCTCTCTCTATTTATATATTTCAGTACGTCCACATCTATCTATCTATCTTGAGAGTATCTCCCTGTACATCATATATGTATCTTTCTAAAGATTTCTTTAAGTATCATGAAATATCCGTCTTTTCCCTCTGTACATGTAAAAAGGCCATCGTCCAAAGCATGCTTTTACAGCTGACAGTGGACAGTTAGTACAATCAATCGAGGAATTCTGTCATCTGAAGTGACCCTTATTAACCAGGAATTAGATTTCAAAAGCCAGAAATGATCAGAAGCCGAATATAAGAGGCGGTTACAAACGATGCCTTTTTCTCTTTTCTATCTCTTTATCCCTCCTTCGCGCTATCATATCCTATTCCTGTCAATCTACAAATGTAAGTACTCTTGTAACCATTTTTCATACCAATTAAAGCTGATCATAATCTATCCATATATGCAGGTTCAATTGCAATCTATCCCTTCATAAAAATAATCTATGTATTTTTCATCTGCCTAATTAATATTTACACCAGTCTATTTAACGCAGATCATGCAAAAGTCAGATGACTTTTGACCCAATCTCAATCTCTATATCTGTATAGGAAGCAAACGAGTGATGGGTGATTAGCTACTCGATATAAGAGAATCTAGATATACGTGGACAATAAAAAAAAATGAAGTCATATAAAATACATGGAATGCTCTGAAAGTAAACCCTCCATTTCAATAGAGACTACAACAAATATAGTGAGCACTAGGTTTCGAGGACAAACTACTATTTTACTAGACTGGTGTCAATCTGCTATAATCAAACTTTTTTATTTTTATTTCTTATCGCTAATTTTATATCTGGAATACTGAAAAACATTATCCCGAGAAAATGTTTACGTCTCATTACGAGTACAGTTTTTGAAGATTTCTTGTAAAAAAAATTAGACTTCTTTTCTAAATTCTGTGATACAATTAGAGTGATAATTAATCATATAAGATATTTCATTTGTACAGGTAAAAATTCTAAGTAGCTGTGAACATTGAGTGTTAGTATATTTTATAGCTAAGGTCATACAGTACAATGTTGCACGTGCCCTAGGATGACGGTCGCAGATTATATAGTTTGACAAGTTGTTTTGAATTCAGAAGAGCTGACTTAGCTATCGAATATTGAAAATCAAATACTCGGAAAGGATAAGACTAAAAGATAGGGGATACGTATGATGATCTTGTTTTAGCTGATACAATAAATAGGAAGATGACGTCATACCGGGAACGTCGGATGATGCAATATAGTAGGTTTTGAATTATATATAAAAAAGATAACTTGAGTTGGAGGTAGTTGGCCATTTTGGACGTAGAGACGAATTGGTTCGAAGTCGGGGGAAGGTGTTTCTTTGATGTGCCATCTGGTTGTTCATAGACCCTTACGATGTCGTCCTCTCTCTTTCCCTCTTGTTTGCATTTACTGCTATAACATGTTGGGTTCGAATAAAATACCTTCACATCTGAAACAACTGGATCCCTTTATATTTCAAGAAGGATGTAACACTGACTAATATTGGAGATGGTGCTGGATGATAAGACTACATCACACAAGCGTTCTGAGTTATTGAAGGAGTCAACAGCACTGGTGAATTTGATCCTCTGCAAACCCAGCCGAGTCCGAAACAGCTCTTCCATGACTCTTCGACGACTTTCCTGCGGATTAGGCGACACAACATGGGCTGGGGAAGTCTGAACGAACAGACAGGCTAAACCATTGTTAGCCCACTGCGCAACACGCACTAGTAGGACCACAATACAAAATAATTTTCTATTTTCTAGTCATAAATTAAATGGGTAGATTTTAAAAATAATATTTAGAAAACTTTCTATTTTTTCCCTCTATTCATATTTAGATTTTGAGTACTGTTTCCTTTTGGATTTCATATCTACATCGTAATTAAGTTTACCAAATTTCTGCAACGAATATGATTTCAATCTTTTTGTGATTATTATAAATATATAGTTATATGCTTTGCGATATATATAAATAATGAGCACTCAATATTGGTGAGTGGTGATTCAGATCAAAGTTTGAATAGATTAAAGTGGAAAACTGACAATTTCTCGACAATGTGATTATCAAACTAAGATCTCTGGGTATTTAGAATCCTTAATTCTTTCCGAAATAGAAACATCATTATTAGCGTGGACAGCAATTAACTCTAAATTGCTAAGTAGAATTTTTCATTTATTTCTTGGTAGAAGCATCAGTATCATCATGAACCGTTGATAAAACTAGATCCCAGCCGGCTTATACTTTCGAAAGTAAATCTTAGTCTTACATCCAACACACAAGAACAAACACATCATACATATACAGATTCATGCACATATATTTTTATAAAACCTACACTCCAGAAGGTTGAGACGTCTGCTATGGTGAAATGACTATCAAACATATCTAGAACTCTATTCAACCGTTTCTTTGGATAAAGCTTAGAAATACGCAGATATGAATTTGATGTTAAATTTCTTAAGCAGGTCGACAATATAGCGTTTTTAATAAATTTCTTGAAAACTGAGTGTGTTCAGGGATGATAGGGCGTAGACGGGATATCTTCATTAAATGTCGAAGATGTTTCCCAGCGTTTAAATAACTCACACGGAAAAGTCTCTTAGAATACTATCTTCAGAGATTGGGTTGTCTACAAAAAAGAAAGTAAAATGATTTAAATAAGGTTGTCAAGAAAACAATTGCAACTCTTTTTGACCCAGTTTGTTTGAAAAGACTTTTCATCTAGTGTATACTAGATCCTTTGTCATCATTTCTGCTCTTTGATCTTGCATCTAAACAGAGCCTTCTGTGTTTGATATTCAGAACCTTTCCATGAACTTAGCATCTTTCAATGTTCTTGACCGATCGATTGGTTTATTTTAATGGCAAGTCAACCCCATGCTCATTGCAGATTTGTGGCTACATTCTTTCGGTATTTGTTTCTTAAGAATTTTTGTACATATCAAGAATTCTGCTCTGATACAAATAATTTGCACACAGTTGTATGGTTTCAAGTATATCGATATAATACAAATAATAGTATGGTTTTAAGTAATTATTTCTATTCAATAAAAGTATTTTATTTTCATCCAGTTGTATGGTTTCAAGTAACTAATAATAATCCTTAGTGAACAATTATAGCTTCAAGTAACTATTCTTAATACAAATAAAATTAGTTATATGATATCAAGTATTCCCATCAAATTCAAATGATTTTGAAACAGATTTACTTGAGCCATAGGTGGGAACCTAACACGTACTACTATTCAGGGTCAGACAAGGTGTACTCCATGAAATGCATTTCAGTCTCATACCCAGAACACAACTTTTTTTAGCGAGGGAATGTTACTTTTCTGCAGGAGATATAGTCTGACATCACGGTGAAATATTTTATTGATACGGTATTTCATATATATATATATAGTAGACTAATAAAATTATTAGTATTAGATGGGAATACTTGAAACCATACACCTGCATGCATATTATTTGAATAAGATAGAAATGTTTGATATTATATAAATGTAAATCATACGTATTATGAATAAGTACTGTATCATGTAACTTCAAAAACATCTTTTGAGAAAATTTCACAAAAATGTAAATACAAACGTACAATATATACGATTCCTTAACCTATAGGCGTAAGATATTCCCAGAGAGGTTGCCATGTCGTTAAAATAAATCAATCAAGATTCCCATGATTGAAATAATTATCTTTAGAAACGTTTTATTCATATTTACGAGAACGTTCCTAAGCCTGTCATGAAATGTAAATTGTTTTGAAATAAACATTCCCTTATGATCAGTCGAGATCAGTAACACATAGATAAAACTTAACAGCGCATGTCCATTTTTCACCTACTCACGCACACATAGAGAGAGAGAGAGGGAGAGAGAGAGATAGAGGGGGGGAGTCAAACTCTCGTGGTGTAACTGTTGATATCGAGGTTGGAAATAGACTCAGTCTCCCGGTTAAAATTTTGGGTGAGTGTGTTTACACTTATTTCCTTGGAAAAGTCATAAATGCGTATAAAAGATAAGGGTTCTTGCTTTTTCCAAAGGCATCTATGAGTAAGTAATAGTGAAATCAGAATGCCTTGGTACTGCATTCGGTCTAGGAGAAGGAAGACTGACTTCATATCAGCTGAAATCCGCTTTAAAATAACCTTGTGTCATTTCCTCCTCTTAGCGAAGGTGTTGGGTAGACACACACACACACACACACATATATATATATATATATATTGAAAAGATTGATTTGTAGTGAATCTGACAGTGTGATAGAAATATGTGGAAAGTTGGATAAATCAAACACTTAATTCAGATTTAGATGTGTGATATTTCGTTCGAGGTTTATTTCATCTTCACAAACTTCTTCAAGACAGAGACTGTTTTCTGATTTTTTCATTTAAAAACACGTGAGGGGAGTGGAGGGGATATAGTTGTAGCAGGAAAAGTTGGGAGGGATTTAAAGTTAAATGTATCCGGTTTCATTAAAGATTTTTTGTTTTGAAAGTGGAAATAGATTTCTGGGAGTTGATTTGAAAGAAGTATGGAAGGGTTTGTGTGAAAGAGGGTTTTGGCATGACTTGTTTTCATGGAAAAGATATTAAGACAATAATGTGATGTCGCAGAAAATTGTCTATATTGTAGTGTCTGGGTTGTAATTGGGGTGAGTAAGGGCTAACAGGAAAAGCAAAAGGAAAGGATTCTCAAAAGTGTGGTGGCACAGAGTGAAAAAAATTTTTCTTCTTCGGGTTTTGGTTTAAGTTGGCCAATGCTTGTGTATACCTGTTGGGGGGTGATGATTCATTTGATTGTGCGATAGTGAGGATGACTCCCAGATTCACTCTGACTCAGAATCCTAAAAGATACTATCATTCTATCTGAGGGTCAAATAGATCTATCTAAAAATGATTCGCATTCTATAGGACCATGTGCAATAAGCATCTGAAAAAACTAAGCAAAAATATGAATCGGAACAAAAAAATGAACGCGGTTCCCTAAACTCTCGGCATAAAATAATCCTTGGTAGGTTGACATACCGTTAAATCAATCAACCAATCAATCATGCTATTTTTTAAAACAAAAATTAATTTTCTAAAACTAAAATACTAGTATTTTATTATTTTTGGTGGAAAAATACACAATTAAAACGAATATCATTAAATCCTTTTATCATCAAAATCTACTGCAATAAAACTCTGAAACCAAGGAAATCAATTCGAAACAGTCAAAAAATAAGTAAAATCCTTTGTATGTAATTTTATTCGGTTTCAGAGGTTTTGTAATATCATATTTGGACACAAAGTGACTTTGGTTATTAATGATACATAAAATATCAATTTTGATTACATTATGTTCCACTAGAAATAACAAAATTCTATTATATGTATGGCAAAATGTTCTTACAGAAATAAAGAATATTTTTCTGTTTTTAGCTAGTGATATTCTTGAAATTGTATAATATAAAACTATATTAAAAGATAATGTTCGTCCATCGATTCGATGACTACCATTAACTTAGCCGATGCATAGTCAATTTAAATCAGTATTTTTTTTTTTATATATATTTGTGAAAAATTGTGTAGGACCAGCTACAATTTCTAGATCAGCTAAAAATTGAAGAACGGCTAAATGCCCCGACATTATCCGAATAGTACTCCTCCAATTTGGAATCTTTTTTCATCTCCGAAACCTAGATTCATCTACTGATTGATTTTAAATGCATGTTAACCAGTTATTCTAAGAGTATATAAACCAGTTGTTCGATGTCCAAAGGTTAGTGAATCACGTTTACTGTGCTCTCATATGTACGTTTTTGTGTTGTTTCTTTTGAGTATTTTTGTAAACGGTCAATTCGAATACGAATGATTTTTAGACAGAACTATTTAACCCAAAGATGGAACCCGAACAAGCGCTAAGAGTCTAGCCAGAATTGTCTTGGGTGTAATAGCAATGAAAAGACACTTAACACTGTCCAGTTCTCTCCATGATATATAATTTAGTGCCATACCCAAAATACCTTCTTTGCAGGGGGTGGTTGACACTTTGCAAAGAATAGAGTTAGCGTATCCAAATCTGTGTCGATTGGTCTGCAAGTTTAAAGAATACAGTCTCTCCTATTATATCTGGGAGGGACAATAACGGGGAAAAGACGGATTCATGACTTTTCCAAGCACGTTAGAGCGAGCGCCGCAGCGAGTGCAATCGGGCATGTCTGCCAGGCCCGCTTTGTTGTTCAAGCCGACAAGGGGTAACGCATTTCGAACAAGTCGCCTGGTGAGCGAGAACTCGGAGTTGTTCAAGAAGCTCGATCCTGACGCCCAATTCCAATGAAAGCGAATCTCCTCCGTCGTCCAGTCACGCCGCTCGCTGAGAGGATCAGAAGCGGAACCAACCACTAGCTCCCGATATAGTTCTTTTCGAGGCCGTGAACGGTCACTGGACCCAAGAAGGTTACGAAGGGCCGTTCGGCACTCGCGGACAAACAGTGTTTGGCCCAAAGGCCTACGTCGACCTTCAGCCTTTGAGTCTGACTTTAGGCGAGGAAAAGTCCGACTCGCCTTTATTCTTCACACTGCGTCCCCCGTCAAGGCTCTGCCCAAGTATGCAAGTCCTTCAGCATAACTAGACCCCCGTTGCGTGTACGTTGGATACAGACCTGCCTACGGACCATCGGCCTTGCACCTCCCCAGAGCAATCTGGAAAGGGATCGTTGCAGTGCCAACCGATGTACCTTAGGCAGAGGAAGTACAGCCAATCGGTAAAGGATCAAGGGGAAGACGTACACGCCTCCACCCTGCCCTTTAAGGACAACCTCCTTGAAAGCCAGATTCCCACCTGAGCATTCACCTTGGCTTGTATTTCCGACCAATTTCGCTCCAGTTGGAGGTCGGGCCCGAACCACACCCCGAGGATGCTGATGGGTGGGTCACTCCAGCGGAAGGGCCCCGGAAGAGTATTACTACCCCTCCAAGCACCGAGCCGCAAACCTTCGCTTTTGTCAAAGTTGACCTTGGCTCCTGCAATCCGCTCGTACTCGCTAACCACCTTCTTCACAGCCTTTATATCCAGGCGGCAGGATACAAACACTGTGATATCATCGGCGAACGCGGAAACCCTTGCCGTAAGAGGGCCAGCAAAAGGGACACCGCGCAGGGCCGGATTTGTCGTCCTATCCCTAAGCCTACGGAGCAGGGGCTCCAAAGCTAGGACATAGAGAAGAGGAGACAACGGGCAGCCCTGCCGGACCGAACGCTCGACCGCGAACACCCTCGAACGCCTTCCGTTCACCTGCACCACTGCCTGAGGGTTGTGGTACATCATGCTAATCCATCTGCGGAACTCCGGTTTGAATCCGGCAGTCTCCAAAACAGTCGCCAAAAACCGATGGTCAACACTATCGAAGGCCTTGGACTGATCTGAACTGATCAGCGCGGCCTCGGTGCCGTCTTCTATCCCCTCTAGGACCTCGCCAATCAAGTGCAGGTTGTCCTGGATCGATCTTCCCTTCACAGCAAAGGTCTTGTCATTAGCGATATGATCGGCTCTGAGCGAGCCGATCATATCGCTAATGACAAGCTGTATACGATTCGCTAAGACCCGGGCCAATATCTTTAACTCTGTGGTAAGCCTGTAATCATCTAAGCCCTCCCAAACATGCCTGCCACCTTTCTTCAGCAATGTGATCACGCCCTTGGTAACGCTACCAGGGTTGGCTCCTTGGGCGAACCAATGGTTGAACATATCCGTCAGAATAGGCACAAACATGTGCGACATCCTCAAGTACACTTTGTAGGGCAAACCATCAAGTCCCGGCGACTTGTTGAGGCCGACCTGCTTCAACGCGTCACGGACTTCGCATTCAGTAACCACACCCTCGCAGCTACCCGCTTCAGCCACCCCAAGGCGGGGGAAGTCGGCAAGATAGCTACGAAACTCCCTGAGCGGGAGATCAGTACAGCGGGCAAAGCGATCCCGAAAGTGCACCCGAAAGGCGTCACAAATCTCGCGACCCAATTGCAGCAGTCACCCCTCCGGGGCCTTGACAGAACCGATATACCGATCGGGGAACCTTCGCACTTCTTCTTCACGCGCAGTCGCGTTCGTTTTCACAGCTTCGTTGAGAACTCTATTTAACCTAGATCTAACTACGTATCCCTTGTAGCGCTCGCTAATCTCGCGCTCAAGGTCCCTCCTAGCTAGCTCTACGTTTAGGGAGTCCCCCCCAGCCACCGCCCGGGAAAGTCTATCGTCTATAGATTTCGCTTCCGCGGTCCTATCTAAGTTGAGCTGTCGACCGTACTTGGTAGCGAAATCTCTAATCCTATGTTTAAGAGATCCCCACCACCTATTGCCGGTAACAGCCCCCACTAACGCCCGCTGAATTAGGGAAGTCCCGTACCTCCAGTAAGGAGGTATTGAACTTCCAGTAACCGGCCAGACTAGGCCTATTTGCTAACCGTAGACTGACTCTAACAAGTTTATGGTCAGTCCACGCTATCAAGTGGAACGTGGGACAACTAACAAAATCAATGTCAGCTCGTCTCACTAACACTCTGTCCAAGTAGGAACCTACTTTGGCAGAGGGCGAAGTATCTAGCCACGTCCACATCTCCCGCCCTGGGTGATCCAGACGAAACCTGTCGACGAGGTCATGACAAGTCATGAGGCCGGCAAGGCTGCTTTCACACCTTCCCACACGCCTAGCTCCCCGCCCGACCTTATCTATCTTGGGATCAAGGATCGCATTCCAATCACCCATTAAAACTAGCCGCTTCGCATCGTCCAGGAACGGCGCCAACCGACGAAAAAAGGAAACCCTCTCCACAACGATATTGGGCGCATACGAAAATTGAAACTTTTCACGGCAACATCGGCCACAACCAGTCGGTCCCCGTCACCTGCAAAAACAACGTCAACATCAGCATCAAGGCTGCGTCCAACTAGCAAAGAAACCCCAACGCTGGTACGGCTGCCGTATGCTGAGAAAACGTTAAAATCGCTTTCCAGCACACGACAGTCGGCACCGCAAGTGAAGTGGGTTTCCTGCACTGCAGCAACATCTACACCGAGGGGTTTGAGTTCACCAAGCAAGCGCGTACACTAGCCCGGATACCTCAATCCCCTCACATTCAAAGTAGCAACGTTTAGAGCCATCAATCCTACTTACCTTACTCAGTGTCGACTATGGGCCGGAAATCCTTGGGAGTAAGGATGCCGACGGCCTGACGCAGGGATCCGGTGCCATGGGGTACCGCAACTTTAGGGACCTAAAGAAGGACGGGTGAACTAAAATCGGGACCCTGCCTGAACAAAAAGGAAGCAATTTTTTAAAACTTTGGTGGCGCAAATCCGCCAAATTACGTCCGCTCGACTGGCCCCCTCAAGAAAGTGCCAGAGCTCTTTGGTTCGGGGTCCAGCCGAACGGACGAATGTGGTCACCATTGCAGCACTCTTGAATAGATACGGGTTGGTGATGTCCTTGCCATTTATGTTTTTTAGGGATGATAAAGGTTTCAGTGTTTTTTTAGAACATGGTCCATATGTTGTGGTTCTAGGATGTCTTGACTATAGTGGTATGCAGTGAAGGCACGTCGGGCTTCGTTTGAAGCCGACAGTGACCTTGGTTTTTGATGTGTTGATGGTGATGATGATGTTGCTGCTTCTTTTGTCGGCGACTCTCTGGTAAACGAGTGTGACCTTACAAGTTGTCTGGGGGTTTTGATAGGTGACAGTGAAGGTGATTTGAGGGAAAGTGGGAATTCAGAGAAATGTGCTGGGGTATTTTGAGGTTTTTGTGGGGGAGGAATGATTTGGGCTGGTCTCTCAATGTTTTCGCCCTTTTCTTGAGGTTGGGAGGGTGTTTTGGACTGTGTTTGTGTTTCTTGTGTCGGTCCCTTAATATGTTTTTTCTCCCCCTCCCCAGCTACCGAGCCCCCACTATCCCTTCACCGTTTTAGATTATTCGAACAATCCATGGCTTCATTTTCTTTTTCAGTGTGTTTTTCTTTACTTTTCTTTTTTGTTGATGACGATGATGATGATGATTTTGCAGTTGACGATGATGATGATTTGGCTGTGGCAGTATTAGTAGTTGTAGTAGCGATAGTGTCAATGTTTGCAGTCGAAGTATTTGTTGGTTTTGTGATGGTTGATTCTTTGATAGGAGTCTTCTTCCCCCCCCTTAACGACCTGGGTCCAGCCATCTTCTTTGTCGGGGCTGTCCCCGGTTTTTGCTTTAGGGGTTTCATTTTTTCCGGCTGAGGTCACTGCTGCTGCTACTGCTGCTGTTGCTGCTATGGTTGCCGTTGTTGTCGTTTCTGTTGCTGTTGTTGTTGTGGATGGAGTTGTTTTGGTGGTCTTTTGAGGGCAGGATTTGGAAAAGTGCCCCAGCTGCTTACAATTCCAGCACTGGGGCTTCCTGCCCTCAACTACCACTGTCATGACTTGGTTTTCGTACTCAAGTACGTGGGGTATGGCTGTGAACCCCCCTCTATCCAGACACATGGTGAAAATATAATCCCCATGTGCTGTGCCGTTGGCCGATTTGCATTTTTCTATGTTTTCAATGTCCCCAAGAATTGTTAAAAAGGCGGCCAAAACTTCTTCATTAAGTTGGATGGGGACATTGCATATTGTTACTTTGATCCTTCGCCGACCCATGTATTCGGGCTGTAGTCGAAAGTATTTCGAATTAATATTTTCGCCGGCCAGTTTTTTGGCTCTGTCCTCTAATGGCAGCAGTACACCCCAGGTGGCGAGCTGCGTCTGCAGTAGTATTTGTCTGGGATGTCCGCTGCCTTCAGTAAGCCTTCAAAAATGTCTTTCTTAATCCCGGCCAACCTCTGGGATTTTAAATCGGTTACAACGAATGATATGATTTTTCGTTGGACTTTGTTGACAAGTTCGGGAATAGGAAGAATCCTATTCCCTTCAAAGTACTTTTCATATTTTGCCCTAATTTTTTAAAAATCTTTCGGGCATTTTTGGGAGGTGATTGTCTCCGTCCAAGATGCTGGTAATGAGGGGACTTTTTGGGCTGGCGGAATGGTACTGGCCGGCGAAAGTGATGGCCATTTGTTTTCCGGCTTTGAGGGGGGTGTTAGTCTGTCGAAAATATCAGTGAGTGACGGTGATGGTGATGATGTGGGCTCTGCCATAGTTGCTTATTAGGCAACTAG
Organism: Sepioteuthis lessoniana; assembly: GCA_963585895.1. Classification (NCBI taxonomy): domain Eukaryota; kingdom Metazoa; phylum Mollusca; class Cephalopoda; order Myopsida; family Loliginidae; genus Sepioteuthis; species Sepioteuthis lessoniana. The sequence goes on along the minus strand of OY757929.1, from coordinate 65,754,597 downwards.
ACGAGAAAAAGACAAATGTTCTTGTTATTATTCGTGTGAGAAGCGTGTTAATGATCCAATGTTGAAATGAAATGATGTATCGTTTTTTTTTGTTTTTTTCCAAAGGTAACAAGAGTTGACCCCCCTCAACAAACAAAATAACAATTGTTTGGGGGAGGGGTAGTCAACAATAAAAGTTCAAACAATAACTCAAATCAACAAATTTAACAAATAACAATATTTTCCAAAACAAGAACAATTTTAACAATAATTAGAAACACTTGCTGGTCCGCAGAAAATAGCAATACAAAAAAATTCGGGTTCTAGACTGCCAAAATCTCCTGACTTGTTTTCTTATATAGTAATTTTGGGGAACAAATCGAAGATCCCCGAATGTTCGATGTTACCAGTGAAACACGTGATAGTTCATCTGTGATTATTTTAAAATCACGTCTAACTCTGCAGGACATTCTGCTCGCACGCGCTAGTCTCACGACACTTTCGCTGATTGACGGCAGCGCCCGTCCGTAATATTACAGTTGGACGAGTCTAAAACTCCTCTTTTGAGATTTCACTTCCTTTGGAAGCCACACCACTTCCTTTTGGGATCGATATCAAGTGTTTTCTTCTAGTATAATTTTTTCCGGTATAAGTGCATCAAACAAATCATGCAACATCGTCATTGGTTCTTCCAATCTTGTCTCTTTACTGTCTGACTACAGTTTCTTCAATTGGTTTAAGAGGTGTTTATTTACCCACCTCGGACCTTTAATCACGTGTAATACTCTATGAACATGTTTGTCATTTACAGTATTCCTTATTCTTTTTATAAATTTTAAAGAATATTTTCTCACCTGATAGTTAATTTAATCAGTCTTCATTTTTAAATCCATTTTTTCTCAAGCAGCAGTTTTTTAAACACCGATCTAAATTTTAAAATCTTTTGATGTGTGGCGTTGTCAGATACAATGGTTTCAGGATAACCGAACCTCACGAACAGTTCGTCCAAAAATTTAATTGGAACAGTCGGTGTCTTAGACTTTAGCATATCTGGCCATTTAGTAAAAATATCAACAACTATTAGGTAGTACAAACCATTCATGGGCCCTGCAAAATCGACAGGTAACTTGCCTGTGGTTTTTCGGTGGCTAGCTAGTTACTAAACTTTATCGGCAGTGCCTTAGCAGCCAGTGGATACTTTTTACATGATTTCACAATTTTTTAATCTCCTTATCCACAGTACACATAGCCAGTACACATAGCTACGAATGAGGGATTTCATGCGCGAAATTTCTAGATGTCCTATATGGAAATCATTTAATATTCGTTTCTGCAAAGAAACTGGCATAATTCATTCTCCATACAACAATGCATTATCACATATAAAAAAATAAGCTTCGACTATTCTAATATTTTTTTCATTTAATTTTCACCTAACTTGTTTTTTTCTTTTCATTAATAACACCCTTTTCTGCTTTTATTATTTCGGGCAAAGTTACTGACTGTATTACATAACACATTCTTTATTTCACCCGTCATGCAGCGATCGCTGTATCTTCTAGCGGTTTGCAAAATCTAGGAATTAAGCGTGATAAACCGTCAGCGTGATTAAGTTTATTAGAAGATCGAAATTCCATTTTGAAATCGTGCTTAAAAAAGGTAATAACCAACCTCTGCCATCTATTGGCAGTGTAGGTTGGCAACCCGTTTTCCGATCCAAAAATTGTTATTAACGGGCAGTGATCCGTTAGTAAGGTAAAACTTTTCTCATGTATATACCTGTGGAGTTTTTTAACGGTGTAAATTATTACAAAACTCTTCTCGATTTGAGAATATTTTGTTCAGCAGGTAGTAAAGATCCAGATGCATGGGCCGCTGCTTTCATTGTTCAATCTTTATATTTGAGTAAAATTCCCGCCTCAACTCTGTAGCTGCTAGCATCAATAACTATTACTATTTCCCGATTGTGGTCAAAATACGCAAGAAATAAATCGGATGTCAAAATTTCTTTTATCTTTTCGAAAACTTCCTGCCACTCGTCAGTCATCTTTTTTAATCAGTGGCGCCCGTAAATTATGCATATTTTTATAATTTTATTTTTTATGATAATTAGCAACTCCTGAAAATGCTAGTAATATTTTAACACTTTTCGGCGCCGGTATCTCTTTAATTGCTGAAGATCTAGTCGGGTCTGGAATTTTACCATTTTCGTCAAGTATATGACCTAAGTATTTTATTTTCTTCATTAATAGATCACGTTTTTCTTCGCTTAACTTGAAACCAAAACCACTGATTTTTTTGACACTTCGTGAATATGTTCAAAATATTGTTAACGTGTTTGGATTTTTATTAGGATATATCATCCAGATATACGATAGCAAAATTCAAATCTCCATGCAACATATCCATAGTTCGTTGGAAAATTCACGGGCTACTTTGACCCCATAAGGTAATCTATCGAATTTGTTGATCCTGCGATACTTATTAATATCGAGAATTTCACTCATTATCCACAGATATCTTCAAATATGCGCCCGAAAGATTTAATTTGGAGAAATACTTCCCATCGTTTAACTGGGCAAAAATTTCTTGTGGGTTCGGAGTAGGGTGCGAATATGTTTGTAAGCAATCATTCTCTCCCGATCTGAAATCTGAATATACTTTTATTTTCTTATTCTTTTTTAACATAAATATATGGTGAAGCCCGTTCGGAATACTTTATTCTAGAAACTACTCCCGTTTTTTTCTAACCAATCCAGTTCATTATTCACTGCTTTGAGTGCTGAAAAAGGAACATTCTTTTTTGACTTATCTCGAGTGTAGCCTCGTCTTTGAACTTAAATTCTTTGAACTTAAATTCAGAAAAAAAATTTCCTGGTAACCTTTTTTTATTCTTTTAAAAATTTTTCTGCATCAGAAGACAACACATTTGTTTTGTTGCAATATGAACTTATTGGAGGTCCCATAAATTAAACTAGTTCATCTAGTCAGTTCCCAACAAGTCTCTGCGGTTCTTCATTACAAATACTTTTGTTTTTATGGTTTTACCAGAGAATTCTTCAACACAATTAAATTTTACTTTGAATCTCAATATTTTTCCAGTTACGCCGCGAGCAATCTTTTTCGAAAACGTTACCCTTGGTTTACCCAATCTGTTCCATGTGCGTTCATTTAATATATTTAATACAACCCTGTGTCGAGTTGAAACCTTACAGATTTTCCATTAATCTTAGTTTTAACATATATTTTTATGTTTATTTATCAAAACTCCAGACAAAGTCATATTCACTGTATTTCTAAACTTTTTCCTTCAGTTTGACTTGCAGTGTGACTCTAAATATTTTCGTTTACCACATTTAAAACAATGCTTGTGTTTATATGGATAGTCCTTTTTAAATTGTAATTGTCCATAGCCATAAAAAGGGTTTGGTTTGACAAGTGTTTTGTTATTTGGTCTTCCACAAAAAGGTTGAGAATTTTCAAAATTTCTGTCACCTTATTTATTTCTGTACTGAGTGCGTTTAAAATTTTTTCTCTTACCTCTATCTTTTGAGTATCATGCCGGAAATTTTCTATTCTGTTACATTCCTCTGCTACTTTCCGTAGTGTTAAATTAGTGTCTCGGTCAAGACTTGTTAGAATTCGTGTACGAATTTCAGCATCTTTATTCGCCGTAAGACCCTGGACAAAAATTAGGCTTTTAAACATGTCACTGTGTTCTCACATTGATCATTAACCCCCGTAACATACATTAAATAGTCTTCGTGTCTTTTTTTTTTTTTTTTTTTTTTTTACTAAATTCAAAGAATTCCATTGGGTGTTGAAAAGTGAGCTTTTATCCCTGAATATTTTTTCTAATTGCAGAATTGTTTTTTCAATGTTGATATCCGCCGGTTTTTTATGAAGTATGTAATTTACTTATTTCTCATGTTCAACAGGACCTAATTTTTTCAGCGACAAGCGAAATCTTCTTTCGTCTGTCCATTTCAGACAATCTCGTCTAAATACATTCTCAAGATGTCTATAATTGGGTGGGGGCGGTTATTTTTTCCTCAGGAATATAGTTGAATTCACGGACAGAATTTACAACCGAATCTTGTGTAATTAGTGTTCTTTCGATATTTAAGTTTTTAAAAAAAGGTTTCATGCATTTCTTTATGTTGTTTTAAACACATTTTTTGCACTTATTTCATACTTTGTTGTTGCTGTTTTAGTTATTCCAGCAAACTGTTTTTTAATCCTGCATATTGAAGGAAAAGAAAAAAAATCCGTGGTACCCTTATTTCGGCCTGCTTATGAGTCCTTTCTTTTAAACTTGTTTTTAGTCCCTGACCCCCCCCCAAAAAAAACAAAAACAACAACCACAAAAAAACAACGTCTCAAAATCTTTTCGTCGCCCAAATTAGAATTTCCTCGTCGCCAAAATCAGAATTTCCTCGCCGCCAAAATGTTGCGACTGAATTTATCAGTATGCAATCTTAAACCTGGAAAAGGTTTACAATAGGTGTATTCCCCTTTGGTACAAGGGAATATAATAGATAGAATCAAACGCGCAGATCTTCAACAACAGTAATTAATACTCTGTAAGCAATCAAGTACCATTTTTAAAAAAATCTTTGGTATGACTCGACCTGGGATTGAAACCCTGTCTCCCAGGCTGTTAGCGAAAAAATCCTTGGTAAACAATTATAGTTTTAAATAACTATTTTTAATACAAATAACTTACTGTTTAACGTCCCTCTAGTTTGCTGTTACTTTATGGCTGATGCTTAGGGAATTGCAATCTCTGTATGTTCATATTTACATTTTTAGTACGGCTGTTTGTTAAGCATTTTAACACTGTGCAATAAAATGCGAATAATGTTTAAATAGATCTATTTGACCCATAGATGGGACCCTAAGAGATAATCCGACTCGAGATCAGAGTAGATCTGGGAGCAATGGCAATGAAGGGATGCTCCACACTCCTGAGATCTTTAGAAAGAGAGCCTCACAATCAGATGCAGTTTAGTGGGTTAATTAGTTTTTTTTTTTGGGGGGGGGCGATATGGGTCTTACCTCAATGCAGGGTATACAGTCAGAATATTATAAGTTCTGCAGACAAGACGCCTGTGGCAAAGAGGTTGAAAAAATACACACAAACTTAATATATGTTAAAAATATGATATATGTTTAAAAAAAAGAAAAATTATAATTGCTCCTTTAACAGTGAAAAATGTCTTTGACATATTTCAAACTTTTTGTGGTATTATTTTGTTTAGTTTTGATAAAGACTTTTCCTTCATAGAATGCTTTTAATTTTAACCATTTCTAAATTCTTAGAATCAGACACATTGGGAGGAGCGCCAGAGAGTTCTGCAGAAATTAATAATGAAACACATACTTGATAAACAAATAGCTATGACACTAAAAAATCTGGTCAGGTTCCAGTAATGCTGGAGCTTTGGGGAATGCAAAGTACGCATTTAGTGCCATCGCTTCTTGGTCCACTCTGTCCTGGAGTGGTAGCTCTTGATTAGGGTCCTATCTATGGGTTAAATAGAACCAAACTGTGAACTTTTGATAAACTGAATTGCTTGAAATAGGACTGTTTTAACATTTAAACTGCGTGCGTACACTAAACTGAATTGTTTGAAATAAAACTCATTTTACATTTAAATCTGTGTATTGCCCAGTGAGCTGGGGCTGTAGAATACACTGACTGCCTCACTGCAGAAGAGTAAGACACCTTCAAACGAGTGTCCTGGATATGACATTGAATATGAAACTGATCGTGAGGTTCCAGTAATGCTGGAGTTTTGGGTAATGCAGAGTATCCATTCATTGCCATCGCTCCCAGGTCCGTTCTGGCCCGGAGGGATAGCCCCTGATAGAGTCCTATCTATGGGTCAAATAAAACTAAACTGTGCACTTACGCTAAACTGAATTGCATGAAATAGGACTGCTTTGACATTTAAACTGCGTACTCATACTAAACTGAACAGTTTGAAATAGAATTAGTTTCTTCTTGTCTCCTCTCAAGAAAACCGTTGGACTAAAAATGTCTAAGTAGGAACATTTACATATTTATTTATGCGTTTAATTATATGTCTTTAATGACTTTAAGTAGTCCATCCCCTGAAAATACCCCGCAACCAAATGTGAAAGAAAAGTTGAGACAAGCAGAAGAAAACAATTCTTTCTATACTGGCCGACTAATGAATAGTGTTTAATAATTTCTTCACACATCGAATCGCCTTCTGTATTATTAATCTATTTACGACTATACCGTTTTGAAAAGGGAGAATGAAATAACAACAACAATGAAAAAAGCTTTAAATTGGGCAGAAAATTACTCCCACCACACAAAAACCCGTTCGGTGGACCAAAAATGGTAAAGTAGGAGCATCTATTAATCCATCTGTTTTATCATATGCTCTCGAGGATTTTAATTATGATCCCAGAGTATATGTAGAAGTTACTCCACCTAAAAAGTAAAATACATAAATGGACAAAAAATAACAATGCAAACTCCAACTCCAATGCAGCAAAATAAAGTGATCTAAGTGAGAAATGAAATGATAAGGTGATCCTACATTTACTTGAATAAAATGAATAGGATACCTGAACTTTAAATAAGTTAAAACTTAAGGAAAACGGAATTTTCTTCATCTTGAGAAGGAAAACTCACTTTGTCGAATCCCTACAACTCTGCGACAATAAAACCTCGATCAAATACGAGAAGGCAAACACCAAAATATTAAAAAAATGCTGCTTCTCTAATCACTCCGATATCCTGTCACGGCTTATCCCTCGATAACATAGAGGAGAGTATCATACTAGCCTCAAAAGTGTATAGCAATGGAAGCCATGGGATGCAGAATAGTGGATGTGAAATAAGACAGATGAATTCAAAAGTGGGTCTACGGTGCGCTCCATCAGATTCTGGGGCGAGGATTTTCATTGACCAAAATCAAATACTTTAGTTAAAGTACTGCAATTCATCTTAGGGTGGCGTGTATCGATAAGAAATAATGATAATCGCCAAAAGATTTCTATGCCTCTAATTCAAACCATACATCTAAATCGCATCGGCCTTTTCGCGGATAATCAAGAGGTGGGATCTGATGAAGTTGGAGTTTTGGGCCCAGTGTTCGAATAATTACTTACCGAGCCCAAAGCAAACTTATTTGGATGCAAGAGCATAGTTAATATAGCGAATTTTAACGTTAGAACATTAAACACAATAAACCAATCAATATACAGTGACTGTAAGTTTGCCACTCTAAAAGAGACATTTGAAAGAGATACTCCGAATGACGAATATAAAAACTTTGTTAACGCCCATTTAGAAGCAGCAGCTGAAACTTCAAGACATTTCAAGAATCTGCTTAGAAACACTTTTGAAATCACTGATGAACCTATTTAAATATGGACTGCCAACACCAAACTGGAACAGTTTTAGAGAAAGAACTTGATTCAGTACTGAAAAAAACAAAACAAAAAACAAACAAACAGAAAAGATGTAGGCCTCGACGAAACACTGCCTTAAGTATGGAAGACAAGAAAATTTGACGGCATACAATTTCGATTATGCAAAAAAAAAGAAGAAAAAAAAGCATAAGCAAAAAAGACGACCTCACAATCACTAGAAATTAGAGAGGCACAGCTCTTACTGCTATAGATGCTAAGGTTTATTATCTCTGCATCTCAATCGTATCCGACCTGAAGTCGCGAAAATTCTTAAGAATAATCAGAACGACTTTCGTTGAAATCGATCAACAACCTCACTTATTCTGACTATTCGTCGAATCATCGAAGGATTACATGAAAAAACAATCTCGAGGCAACGCAATTGTTCGAAGATTTCTCCAAGGTATTTGATACCATTTACTGAGGAAAGATTGAGTTAATACTCCCAGCATATGGTGTCCCAAAAATACTGCTATCGCTATAATGATACTTTACAAAAACACGAAAGCAATGGTTCGCTCACCCATTAGTGAAACCGACTTCTTCAACATTGTCGATTGGAAATACATTAACGCAACGTATTTTTATAATCTGCGTAGACTACGTACTTCGATTGTCGACAGATCTAATAAAAGAAAATGGTTTTATAATAAAAAGGCAAGAAGCCGACGATAACACATAGAAACAATGACTGACGCAAATTTCACAGAAGATTTAGTGCTTCTCACAAATATGTCTGCCTAAGCCAGATCCCTGCTGTATAGCTTGGAGCAAGTAGGATAAGGCATTGACCTTTACATGAACGTAAATAAAACATAGTTCATGTGTTTTTAACGTGAAGGAGCCATCTCGACTTTAAGTGACAAGACTTTAAAATTAGTATACCAGTTCACATACTTTGGCAGCAATAGCTCATCTACTGAAAGTAATGTTAACATACATTTTGGAATGATGTAGAATGCTATTGAAAAGGTATCAATCATGTGGAAATCAGATCTCTCTGATAAAATAAACGGAGGTTACTTCATAGCTGTATCAGTTCTACTGTATTGATGCGCTACCAGATACGGAGGAAAAGCTGTATGGGAACTATACAAGAATGCTACATGCTTTTTTAGAAGCAGCCACTTACCCCCCATCTCAATCCATTCAAGTAAGATGAACAAGACATGCTAAGCACTGCTGGAGAAGTAAGGACAAACTCATAAGCGACACTCCTTTATGGACTCCTACACATCGACATTCGAGTGCTGGCCCACCAGTTCGCACTTACAGACATTAGATCTCTACAGGCACTGGATGCAGTCTAAAGAACCTGCCAGAAATGATTTACGATCAAGATAGATAGTGGAAAAGATTATATATATATATATATATATATATATATATATATATATATATAAGTTTAGTTTTGTCATCTTAAAAGTGCTTCAAGGGTCAGTATATTTTCCAGTCTATAAAAATATGCAATTTTAAACAAAAAACGAAATTGCTTTTTACCATCAGAAACCATGTTAACAAAATAATTTAGTCAGCAATACAACTATGCATGTTGAAGCGATGTACAACGTCATTAATGAGAAATTGAGGTCGCTCAATATATTACAATTTAAGTAGAAAAGTAAAATTAAAAACATACTGAAATTGGAAATGAAATTAAAAAAAAACATTTTTTTTAGAATTTCATTTCTTATTAATTGCATGCTAGTTTAAAAGTCGACGCTTGTTTTTTTTTTAAACAGGCAGCGTTACGGATAAAATTGCAATTATAAATATCTTCAAGATCTCCATTTAAAAAAGGAAAGAAAATAATTGCAATATTTAAAGTAATTTTGTGCAGTATTAATTACTCTTTGTTGTTTGTTGTCAGTCGAGACGTAGCCAGTAATTAATTAAGAATAATAAGTGGGGTGTGTCCATATTGTAGAAAGTTTCGGCCGATTAGCTGGACGATTCTGGATCGAGTCTCACAAGGTGCAGTCTTTTGTACTACACAAAAATGTTTCATTCTGTAATTACTATATTTTGCTGAGGTTGTAAGTGTGTATGTGTTAGTGTGTATTTAGACACTTGAAAATAATATTTTGAATTTATCATCAATGTTTTCATTAACTCCATTAATCAATTTTTAACAACAGTTATTAACTATTTCAATTTTGGAATTACAGAGACAAAAGCAGATTGCTTGGAGAAGTACATACATATATAAAACGCAATATATATATGTATGTATGTATGTATGTATGTATGTATGTGTGTGTTTCTTCTGACGATGGTATTTTTCCATTACTTACATTTTTTAGTTTTGAAACCTATATGAGGAGGTGAGATAACAATTTATTTTAAACCAAGAAAGTATTCTAATTCTGGCCAGTAATGCCAGAATTAGAATATTTTTTTGGTTTAAAAAAAGAAAGTTTTTAAAAAGGTTTATTTTTCACACACACACACACACACACACACACACACACACACACACACACACACACACACACACACACACACACACACACACACACTTTTTTCTTCAGTGAATATTTTAGCTTCATAAGGTATTCTTAAAATAAATTAGATTAAATCATTTAAATTAGTGGTGTAACTTTTCCAAAGCCATTCATAGGAATAAAACACACACACACACACACACACACACACACACACACACACACACACACACACACATATATATATATATATATATATATATATATATATATATATATGAAATTACTTTCGTCTGCAAAGTAGTAGCCATTTCTTCGATTCACTAAGAATAACTTTTGGAGTACTTTTGACTCAAGCCAAGTATATACTGGCACATTCTATTGTATACGTGAAAAATGATTTGGTAGTCTTTTGTATTGACATTACCCTAGTGACTTCTCAAACCTGCTGCAGACCAACATACTTTGTCAGGGAATTGACACTGATTCTCTGTAGGCCGTCAAATTCTGCTTCCAAAGTGCTCGTTTTATACTGAAGTGTTCGATTCTTTGTGTTCCAATTGCTTTACAGCTTTCGTAGACCACTTTATTTGATCTTGATCAATTTATAATCAATTGCTCCCTGTCTCGAAAATCTATACCTAGCACCATGAGGTTGTTTTTACAACATCCTTACAACGTTTCTGAAGTTGATGTCTTTGACATGTGCCCTGTTGCAAATTTCCATAGAATAGCTGCTTTGGCAGTATAACGTCCACTATACTTGTGAGGTACCCAGATTATCGCATTTTCTTGCATAAGAGGTGCATCTCAGGGCTAGATATACCGGTTCTCTGGGGAACAATGGTGTCTGGTGGTAGAGACAGTCATTTGTTATTTAGGATCCTCCAAAGACAAGTTTGATGGAATCTTTCCAAGATTTTGTTGGGCTTGATTTGGTTTTATAGCATATCAACCATTGTTGATTATAAAATGCCAAATCTATTCTCATACATATAAGCAGTTCCATTTTAAAGGAGTCATTTTTTTTTTGTATTTCGCAGATAGCATTTTTTAATAAACCTAAGTTAGTTTTTTTCACACAGTTGAATGGCTTCATTTAATTTCAAACAATTCAGTTTAGCACAAGTACAGATTTCTATTTACACACAGCCACTGGTTTAAATACAGTTTTTTGTTTATACAGAGTTAAATGTAAAAACAGTTTTTTAAACTATTCAATTTAGCATGTCAACAAAGTTAAATGGTTCCAAGTATTGCTATGTATCACTAACAACTCAATTAAACATCAGTTGTTTGTTAACAGACTGTTAAATGATCAAACAGTTCTACTTCAAACAATTCAGCTTTTTTGTTTACACACAGTTTAATGTAAAACAGTTAATTTCAAACAATAACACAGTTTGGGTCTATTTGACCAATAGATAGGACCCTATCAGGTGCTACCACTCCGATCCAGAGTAGATCTGGGAGCGATGAGAATGGAGTAGTGCACATTCCCCAAAGCTCCAGCATTACTGGTGCCTCACCATCAGATTATTTAGTGTCATATAAGGAAACTCTTACCTCTCCGCAGAGATGTAGTCAGTGTATTCTGCAGCCACAGCTAACTGGGCTGTTAGTCATTCTTACAAGTAAAAACTGTTTTATTTCAAACAATTCAGTTTTGCATAAGTCCATTTTTTTTTTGTTTACACACAGTTTAATGAAAAAACAATTCTATTTCAAGCAATTCAGATTAGCGTAAGTGCTTAGTTTAGTTTTATTTGGCCCTTAGATAGGACTCTATCAGATGATACTACTCCGAGCCAAAGTGGACCTCGGAACGATGGCAATGAAGAGATACTCTGCATTCCCCCAAACTCCAGGATCATTGGAACCACACCACCAGTTTCATATCCAATGCCATATCTAGGACACTCGTTTGAGAAGATCTTACTCCACTACAGAGATGCTGTTGGTGTATTCTACAGCACCAACCGACTGGGCCATTTCCAAGGTTTGGATGTGAGAACGATTTGTTGTCCAGATTTCCGAAGAGTATAAAAGGATAAATAAAATACACGCTTCATAGATACCGACCTTGTTTTCTATGGTGATAACTTGGTCAAACAACATACAGCTTTCTAGCTTTACGAAGATCTTGCTGGCTTTTTAGATTATTAGATTTATTTAGTGGATTCATTTCTAAAGAGACGACTGCTGAGGTTATACAAAACAATCGACCACCATACAGTTTTGTACCCTTCGCGAAGATGTTTGCTTCGACATGGGGCTGGCTTAGAGGTGGAGTGAACATGACCTTTGTCTTATTCAGACTGATGGTAAGGATAAAAGTAGTGCATGCTCTGGATAAGAGATCCATTATAGCTTGTAAATCTTCTTCGCTGAGAGAAACGAGATTTCCATCATCAGCGTAGAGCATCACCCGAATGAGGTTCTAGAAGGACTCTGAGTTTTAGCATATGAGATCAAAGGGTTTACTTGGAGTTTTCGAATCGAATGTAAACGCTGATTTCACTGACTTGGACGCATACAATAGAGTTACCGCAAAATATATCGTAAAAAGTGTAGGAACAGAATTGTCACCTTGTTTAACCCTGATATCGATTCTGAAAGTGAAAGGTTGAAGTCAGCACTAACTTTCATATCACGATGTAGTTGCATAAACGTGTTGACAAAATTAAGAAACAAGCATGTTTACTTCGGATGGTACATAGCGTGGTCCTATCATCATATCAGCTTTAGAATCTTTTACTCGGCTCTTCTACGTCATACGTGTATGGGCTTTACACAAGGACTAGGCAGTTCTCATCTTTTCACTTGAGTTTGTTTTACTTCGCTTTTTCTTCGGTCACTGCGTGTAGTTCTGATGTATTTTTCGTGTTACTATCTTAGTTCTTATTCATTGTCTTCTGTCAACATCCCCAAGTTTTCTAAGTTATTCTCACCTGAGTTAAGAAAGGACAATGCTACTACATTTTTATGTGGAAATTTGACTTTTCATAAGGAGAATCAATGGGAGTGTTTGACCGCTCATGTGTGTGTTTCTCACGAATTGACTCTAAAGTCGTTTTGGTCTCCTTACTGAAACCATCCAATATGAGTCGTAGTCATAGATAAATACTTGTTTAACCGATGTATTTTTGACGAATTTATCGGCTCATCACTTAATTTGAATATTATACTACATGGCAAAAATAGATCTTACCGATCTCTTACATAACATTTATAACATAATTATTTTCAGATTTCAAACTGTCAAGTTATGAATTTCATTTTACCCTTCTTTTCAAATCAGAGTCTACCACGACCGTTCACATCAGTTTGCACTACATTACACCATTACAAAATTCAACAAAAACATCAAAGGTCCACATATATCCTCCAGGAAACATCACAAAAATTACCGGATATTTTTGTCCCATTCTGGTCACAAACCTCACCGGCTTCAGTTATTCCTAAGTAATCATTTTTCTGGATCCTTGTTGATTATTAACGACCCCATGACCAAGTATTTCATTCATTTCCCTCGATAAAACCTAAAATTTTCCCTTGGGATGATGACAACGTAAATCACTCCAATAAACGAACCCAAAAATAAACCAACAAAAAAGGAAAAAAGTATACATAAAAATCTAAACAAATACATTTACTGGCCCAAACACTATACATCATCATGAATTAATCATACAAAATAAATGCATACCAAACATTCAACAAAATAAATGTGCCGAAACAGTTTACCCAATAAACCATAAACCTTTCCCTAATTTAGTACATTTTCACTTTCCGATAGTTTTTTTAACAGTAGCTCAGGTGGCCGTTTCAATTCCCTTTACACTGCCCTACACACCAAACGACACCTCTTGACTGATTAATTATCAAGAATATACTTTTTATTCTGCCTTTTGTGCCAACCCAACACACACACACACGCACACACGAGCGCGCGCGTACGCGCACACACACACACACACATTCCATGCATCATGTCGATACGCCTTGTTCATATGATACCCAATCAGCAATTGTTATATACTCATTCAGAGTATATACTACATGGGCCTTACTTTAATATCGGTCAGGTCCAATCTACTCACTTCAGCTCTTCAGTTGGTCATCTTGTCACCTAGAATCGGTCTGGTGCCGCTATCTTTGGTCTTGTTCATTATTTTCTGTTGACATCTCCAGTTATTCTTAGGTCTTCTCTGCTTGGATGATGAACGACAACGTAACAACATTTTCATGTGAATATATTTATTCCTTTTGTGACCACAATTTTGTTACCCGTTCGACTAAACGAAGATAAAGTTTTCAACCATTGGCTTTGAGTGTTTCTCTCTGACTGCCTTCTTTCTAACTCAAGAACTGTTTTAGTCACCTGAGTCAACTATCCAATGAGAACGATCGTCTTGTGATCATCTGTGGTGCATAATACTGGTTACTCCGTATATTTTTCCACACATTCAACAGCCCAGGACATTTAATGCTTCACTGCATGGCAAAAATAGATCTTGTTTGATTATAATGTACAGTTCTTTCATCTTGATAACTGCCGTATGCTTTCTGAATTTTCTCAGAGATGCCCAAACACCACTTTTTTTTTTTTAAACTTTCGTTGGGTTTTATCCATCTTGGAGACATTCTTTTATTTTATGCGCCGAGGTATTTCTGGTGCTTAGTAATCTGTTATTTCTTTTCGTTAAATAAATCCTGATGATTTTTAGCCTTAGCTCGAGTACCTCAACTCTGTCATTGTAGATGTCGGTTTTGAACTACTTTGTTTCATTAAGCTCTAGTTCCCCGATGGATTTTTGAGTCCATCAATTTCAACTCATTAATACGTTTAAAAACTTTTATTCCCGCCGAATCTTATTTTACAACTGATGAGTATGACCGGTCCCGTACATTGCACTCCACGTAACTTTAACCGTGTAAACATCCTGAAGGTCTCTTTTACTTGTGATTGTAAAATCAAGAATAGGCCCATACTCGGACCTCGGGTGTGTTCAAGCATTAGTATTACCAAGACTATGCGCTTATATTCTGTTGTTAATAGAAAATCAATTCCTGCACTGACTTGATGTGAATGATTATTAAATTAAGATTCACATGTCAATCAAGTTTATATCAGTTCTATCATTTCAGCTAATATTCTGTTTTTGAAAAAAAAAAAGCAAACAAAACACCCAATATTCTAACTAACCCCTATTCCTTATATATATATATATATATAATTTTAAGTAAATTTTAATATTCTAGGTCCCTCTATATATATTTGGTTTTTAGTCTTTCCCCCTCTCTCTCTCTCTATATATATATATAAACTTGTGGAGGACTAAGTACCTTCCGTAGTTTACGGGAGTTACTTTCAGGTTTTGTTTCCACGAATACAACACAAATTTTACAAGCATATAAATAAATGGAATGTGACAACAACAAACATTAAGAAACAAAGAATTTAATAATCATAACAATCAGGATAAAAATAATTAAAATACAATGTTCATTTTATGTGCGTGTGTGTAAGTAGTAAATACAGCTATGGCCAGTTCAATAAAAATGATTTGTTCGCCCGTGTGTGCGTGTGTACATATTGGGAAAGTCTATTGAATCAATGTGTCCATGGTTGGTCGAAGTAAAGAGGATAAAAAATTGACTTTACTTAGTAGGTATCATACAATAAATGATGTTTATACAGCATCATTGCTTCAAACAAAGCCTTCATCAGATGATGACTCTGGGTTCAGGCATGGTTTCGAGGCCGAAGCATCATTACCACTAGCCCAGAGCGCCTCAGCAGTATCTTACGACACCACCAGAGTTTGTCAGATTGTTGTCGCTCTGTGGGATTGCCAGATCCACGCTGATGCCGTTAGAGCCTTATCTCGGATCTTTTCAATGTATTTTCTCTTGTTCGATGGAGTAAGTCCAAGATTAGTTAAGAAAACGGAGGTTGAGTTGGCAATAAAACCTCTGCATCCGACTTCGATAGGAAATACATTCGTTATTCAGCCATTTCTGACACACTGTTCTCGCAGATCTTCATTTTTTTCCAACATACGCAGATGTGCCCAGTCGAAATCTTCTTCATAAGAGACCGTTAACTCAATAACGAAAACTTTTTTTGCTTTAACGGACCAAATGACAATATCTGGACGCTTTGTCGTTAACGCTATTTAAGTTGGAAATATGAAGTTATGTTTTAAATCGGTTGCGACGTGCCAGTCCGTGCAGCCCTCAAGCAATGATGGTTTACGCATATTTTCACGTGCAATTTTCGAAATATTTCCTTTTTTAACGAACTGAATTGCTCTGTTGTTGATAATATTTAGAGCTTTATTGGCAGTCTCACAACATGTTTTTGAAACCTCAGAAAAAATCTCCAAGACTTCGTTATGTCGCCAAGTATAGCTTCTTTGAGCGTACTCAAATCCAGTGATAATATGTTTGAGGCTCGCAGTTTTCCCACATGCTATGCATCGGTTGGATGTAGTTAACCTCCAAGCGTGAAGGTTGACTGGTGTTGGTAAGACGTCGTAGACTGCTTTTACGAGGAAACTTAATTTCTTTGGTTCCATGTCTCTCCATGTGACAGCTCTGTCCTGTGCATTCTCCCACTTAGTCCATGCACCCTGTTTCCTTTGTCCTACAGCTGTAGCAAAACGCCTAACTTCCTTAAGATGATGGATTTCTTCCGACACTATTTTTCTTCTGTTTGCAGTGGATTCTTTTGACCACAAACGCTATGGATGTAGGCCTAGACCTGCTTTTCCATTTGCCACTGTGCCAATTATTTCTTTTATCCTGAGGGCTAATTCAGCATTCTCAACAGCTATTTTTGCCTTCCATTTCCGACCGGTTATCACAGAAGGCTGGGCATTCTTCAGTGGGTCGCGAGAGTCACGCAGCATTTGGAAGAGTTGCACTTTTCCTAATTTATATTCCTCAACAAGTGACAACAGTGGAAGTTTTAGTTTTGTTGATGAACTATATAGTGCCCCGTTTGTTAAGGAGTTAGGTACTCGCAACCATTTTTTTTATAGATTTACTGATTAACCGCTCCATTGTTTCAACTTTTGTAAGTGATACCTCATATATTTGAAATGGCCATGCTAAGTTAGGAATTAATCCAAAATAAATGCACCATATTTTATCTTTGTTCATGAGGTCACATTTATCAAAGGAGCGTAATCCATTTTGAAGCTGTTTCCTTAGGTCCAGCCAGCGATGTCGATCATTAATGGTAGGGAGTAGCAGCGATCGAGACTCTTAACACTTTTTTCGTGGATCGTAGGAATTTCGTTTCCACTTTCAGCAACGATAAACTTCGGCACTTTGAAGGATTTATTTTCATAGCAGCCCATTTGAAGAGCTCTTGGAGGCGGGTCACCAGTTGTTCCATGTGGGATCTGGATTCTGCAATTAGAGTTACATCATCCATAAAAGCCTTCATAGATGGACCGGTTATTTGATTGGTATTGACATTGGCACTTCGTAATATCATCTCCATACGAGAAGTAGTGGAGAGATAACACAACCCATCAAGATGCCAATATTCAACTTTTGCCAGTTAGATGAATATTTATTATTAGAAAACCTCACATAAGTACGTTTAAAGTTTGTTGATATGAGGTTTTTAATGTCCTCTGGAATCCAAAAGAACTCCATTGCTTTCTCAAGTAGTTGGTGTCTTACTGAGCCAGATGCATTTTCTAGATCTAACCAAATGACGTGGAGTTCGGTTTTATTATTTTTTGCCGTTTTCATTCGATCCCACAACATAGTGGTATGTTCAATACAACCTGGAAAGCCGGGAACTCCAGCCTTATTGACATACCCGTTGTTTATCACGAATCTCGTCATCCTCTTTGCAATGATGTATGCGTGTGTGTATATATGTGAGGGACCGTAAGTATGGGCCTTTTGTTTTCTTAAGTCCACACGTGTGTTTTTATGACCTTTGGCAACAACGTGTTGCGTTCCAGCAGTCGGCAAAATAACGTCACGTGCTTCTTCGTTCTGTATCCTGTGTGTCTTTGCCTCTCTCTGTCTGGTAGTGGAATGCCTTAGTTAATTTAATTATTCCTTATTTATACTTTTGGGGGAAACTAAAGTGGATCAAAAATTGGATTTTGGTAAGTTTTATTGTGGGTCCTAAAATTCAAGCGCGTAGATATTTCTTGACCAATCAGATTCGTGTATTACTTACTTATTTTGGAGCCTAAATATTTTCTGTTAATTAGTTCCAGAGCCAAATTTTCTACAATGTTCTTATTTTGAGTTTTTTTTAGCTGATTGGTTGAAAATATAAAAGTGTAACTTCAATGTTAATGCGATTATGATACGATATTTCTAGAAGGTTCTTATCTATGTTTTTGGGGTTGATTATTTTATGGCTAAAAATGTGTATTCTATATACCCCCCGCAGATCGATAAATGTTGAAAGTATTTATAAATATCTAACATAAGTCATAAAATGTTTTGGCCAATGTACATTTCTACCAGATTTTGTGGTGATATTTGCAGGGTTATTTTTCTGTGTGGAAGATGGTTTGGACCATGTGGTATTTGTTGTTGTTATAGAGTGTTTCTTTATGGGTAAATATAAGTACACCTGTTTTAGTCTGTCTATGGAGACAATATCATGTTTGCCTTTTATGGTGAGTTTAAAGTATTTGGAGTGTCTTTCAACTGCCTGGAATGGTCCGGAGTAAGTAGGAAATAGTTTTTTTGACTGCATCATTTCGAATATAAATGTATTTGCAGTCGTGAAGATCTTTTTGTGTGAAGGTCTTTTCCTTGTGTTCTTGTGGGTGTGAAAACTAAATCGTTCATTTTTTGCTTAAAATTTTGTACAAAAGGTGTAGTTGGTTATAAGGAAATGATTTTTTTTTCACAAATTGTCCTGGCAATGTTAAAGATGTTCCAAAAATCATTTCGGAAGCTGTACATCCCAAATCCTCTTGGATAAAATTCCTTATTGATAATAAGGCAAGTGGCAAATTTCCAAACCGTGTTCTGGAGTTGTTATTAAAGCTGTTTTTAGTTGTCTGTGAAATATTTCGATTAATCCATTGGCACAAGGGGTGATACGCTCTTGTTTTTTTATATGCTTGACTCCCAATAGCTTTGTAAATCATCGAAAAGCGTAGATTGAAACTTGGAGCCTCTGTCTGTTGTTATTATTGAAGGACAACCAAAAACTGCCATCCATTCCCGTAATATACTTTTAAAGATAGTCTTTGCCAATATATCTCTTGGTGGTTCGGCAAAAGGCCATCTTGTAAACCTGTCAATGATAGTGAGTATATATTGATGGTCATTTGCTTCTGGTAATGGTCCGACAATATCGATGTGTAGATTAGTTAACCTATCATCTGACTTGTTAAATTGTTCTGAAGAAGACTTTGTTTTGCTCTTCTGACAATTCAAGCTGGTTTGAGTCCAGTTTTTTTTTTATGTCAGTGTGCATATTGGGCCAAACAAAAAGGGTTTCTGAATAATTTTGTTGTTGCTTGGCGTGTAGGGTGTGAAAGGTTATGGAAATGTGTAAATAACCCTTTCCTTAGTGACGGTGGTATATAAGGTCTTGAGTGATCTGTTTTGATATCGCAGTATTGTTTTCGTTCCAAATGGAACAGGATGTTCCTTCAACTGTTGGGAAGTGTCATTCAATTTGTACAAGGCGGCATCTTTTCGTTGTTCGTCTGCAATGAGCTCGAAGGTGAGGTTTTCCTTCTATCAGTATTTTCGCATTTTTATTTTCTTGTTGTTGTAGCATGTTCGTGAGCGGGGTTAATATTCTGGAACAACCTGGAATAAATCAACGGTAGTAATTGACCAAACCGAGAAATCTTCGAAGTTATCGCAGTGATGTTGGTTGTGGGAAATTCTGTATAGCTGTTACTTTTTCTGGGACAAGTGTGATTTCCGGTTCATCAATCATGGGATCAAAGAAATTTAGTTTCCAGACAGCAAAATCACATTACCTCGCATTGATTTTTAAGCTAAAATATGCTAGTCTCTCGAAAACTTGTAACATGTGATCCTGGTGTTCTTGGATATCACGGCTAGCAATAAGGACATCATCGATATAGACAAAG
Source organism: Sepioteuthis lessoniana (assembly GCA_963585895.1). Classification (NCBI taxonomy): domain Eukaryota; kingdom Metazoa; phylum Mollusca; class Cephalopoda; order Myopsida; family Loliginidae; genus Sepioteuthis; species Sepioteuthis lessoniana. The sequence goes on along the minus strand of OY757929.1, from coordinate 65,734,613 downwards.
GCAAACGGTAATCCTCTCAATACCGCGTCAATAAGTCTCTGGAAAGTTTAGGCAGCATTACGTAACCCAAATCGCATTCTTGTGAATTCAAAAAGTCCAAAAGGAGTTGTAATTGCTATTTTTTAATATCTTCCTCAGCTACTGGAATTTGGTAGTAAGCTTTAACCAAATCCAGTTTTGTAAAAATTCTGGTTCCCTGTAAACCGATGGTGAATTCATGCAAACGTGGGATTGGGTTGCTGTTTTCAGGAACTGTTTTCACGTTGAGGTCCTGAAATTATCATAAGGTCGCCATACCCCTGTTTTTGGCTTCTGGACCATATGTAACGGCGATGAGTATGGGCTACTTGAAGGACGTATGATTCCTAATTGTGACATGAGTTGAAACTCGTCTTTTGCTATTTTATATTTTTCTGGATGCAGTCTGCGTGGTGATGCATGTGTGGTTAGTCCAGTGGTTGTAATATAATGTTTAGCAGTGTGACGAACTTCATCAGAATGTTTAAAAAGTGTAGTAAGAGTTGGACATTTTTTTACCAACTCGTGTAGTCCATTCGCATCTGGTATTGCTGTACAAATTCCTGTTGACATGTAGATTGAAGTGATTCCCTGTGCTGTGTTCTGTGTTGCCATCGACGAGAGATCGCGTAGCCATGTTCACTGAAATATTGAAATAGGATAAAAAAATCAGCTCCAAGAATTAGTGGTTTTACTTGGGTTATTGTGAAAATCCACGAAAAAGATCGTCGTAAACCCAAATTGAGCGTTAGTGCTATCTCTCCGTAAGTTTCAATTTTCGATCCATTTGCCGCTTGCAGGGTGTATGAGGATAGTTTGTTGTTTTTCTTGGGATCTGGTGGAATAATGCTGATTTGTGTGCCGGTGTCGACTAAAAATAAATATCCGGTATTCTTGTCCCTGATGTAAAATAGACGACTTCCTTGTTTTAAACCAGCAGCTAAAGTCTTTACTTGCTGCCGGTGTGACTGTTTCCCTGATTATGTGTTGAAGTGTGCGAGGTTGAATTGAAGGGGCCTGGTTTTGTGCACTTTCTTGCTTCCCATCCAAATTGGATTGGTTGAAAAATAAGAAAGTGTAACTTCAATGTTAATGCGATTTGGATCCGAAATTTCTAGAATATTCTTATCTATGTTTTGGGGGTTGCTTATTTTAAGGCAAAAAGACGTGTATTATATAAAATCTTCCAATGAATTGAGCTCTCTGGTATCCAATAGCATAAAATGCAAACCAACGAAAGTTGATGTAAAATGCGGTAAATTCCCGAGCTGGCGTATGTTATCGGTTTTACGTAAAGTTTGGCGCGCTTCGATCCCAGCTTGAAGCGTCCAACGTATCTAGCCTCACTGAAGAGTTATGATTCAACGAAACAGTTTGTCTGTGGATGACAATATATATATATATATATATATATATATATATATATATATATATAAAAGGAAGTGCAAATTATGGTGTGGTCAGACATAATTTAGATAGGATAGTAATCACAAATTTGACTTTAGAGATTCTCTAATTGGTAGCTATTATATATAATTAAAAAACACAAAAACGCCATAAGATTGTTAAATCTAGCATCATATCTAACAACTAAACTGTCAAACTCATCTCCTTGTTTGGTCAAATTAATCCGTATTGTTACAAAATCCCTTTTTTGGGTAGAAATAGTTTGGTTACCTATATATATATATATATATATATATATATATATATATATATATATATATATAAGGAAACACGTAATGTTTTTAAAATAGATTTCACACACTCATTCTACTGAAACATAATTCCACTTATGGAAAAAAATCGTTCCCATTTTTTTCGTTTCATTTAAAAAAAGACAAGTTTAAATACTATTTACTCGATACAACATCATATATCGAAATCATAAAAATACCTTGTGTTTTCTAATATCTGTAGATTTACACACACGCACACACGCCTAAAATTTTAAGAAATCCCTTTAATATTTTAACGCTATCATTTTAACACTGTTCACGAGTAAAACTCATGATCATCAGACTATACTTTTTGATATATAACTGCAAAGCGTCTGATCCTTGGGGCTTGTTAACCGGGAAAATTTAAAATGATAATGTTGAAATATAAAAATTGATGTATTATACCAGCACTTTTTCGATTTCAAGACTTAGAGTGCTCTTTTAAATTTAGATGCATACATTATGAGATGGGTAAATTGTCGTCAAAATTGCGCAAAAAGGAAAATGACATTGACATGCCAATATTTCAGATATATTTACCAAAATTACATTAGATATTTTCAAAAACAATGGATTAAATTTATTCCATTTGCCATTGGATTCAATCAAAATCTCCAGACGACTTCAGAATCATCTGTAAGCCTTTACAGCTCTTTTTGAATCCATGCTGTAGTCAATTTATCATTGGTTTCCAAACTCTTTGAAATCTTCATAAAATAACTCCCGGTGTGAATGCCAACAGTACAGCTAACCCTTTCCAAATTTCTGAAGGAGTGAATCGCATTATGGTGCTGCTTTTATTACAGGTTATATTATATGTCTCTAGTTTGCTACATAATTGACGAAACCTGAAAGAAATCAAGTGCATGTAAGAAGTTAATGATTTAAAAAGGGTGACAATTTACGCATCTCACTTTGTATATATTACACACTCGCACATATACACGCACAGAGATATATATGTGAGAATTAGAGAAATTTCATTCCTATAAATAACCATGAAAATTGTTAACACACATCTCCGATATTTAGTGCTATGTGGTAAGGAAATCTTTTCACATACCTCAATAATAAAAAAAACGTGGATATTAAATAACTTTTATTTAGTTATGAAAAAGTAATTTTTTATTGTTTTCATTGTAATAATTTTTTTTGCAGTTGATCTATGAATCAAATTGATCATTTTTCAGAAAACAATTGTACTATGCGTGGAAAAAAATATGTTTGGGAGTCAATTTTGCAACATTTATATAGAATTATATGAAAATCACTATTGATGCAAGAATTTAAAAAAAGATTTTACATTTTCAAACTGGTGGATCAGATATCAAAGATTCTAAACAAACACCCTAATAAAAGTACACTTGTCGCATTAGTTTTCTTGCAAACAAAAGATACTTGGATTTAATTGATTCAAACTGAACATTAAAAAAACGGGTATCATATTAACTTGATCTGCGATGATCCCGATGGATGTAGTTGACAGATAAAATTAACAAAGTGACAACCAGAAAATAAGCAATGCGTAGGTGTAAGGCATGACCAATCGAGAACAAGCATTGCGTGGGTGCAAAATATGACCAATGAAAAACAAGCATTGTGCGGGTGAGTATGCGTGGCCATGTGGGTCGAATGAGAGTTTTAAGACTATATAAGGTCTAGAATTTTGGCTGAATCAGTTCCTGCTGACTTATCCGACTCCCGGCGAATCATTTGTGTGTACGAACTCTCTCGGACGGCTCTCCTGCTCCACTCAAGTGTCACCATCGAGGAATAAAAAATATTAGATTACATTAAATATATATGTTCCTCGTTGTTTGTCAAGATCCTGCGGTAGAATACTATATATGCGATTTGGTGCAGAGTGATTCTCTGAGTTTTTTTTAATAGATTGATAACGAACCTGGTTACCATCACATAAAAAACCAAAGTGAGACAGAAGAAAAAGAAACAGAAAGAAAAAACAGAGTAACAATCGACAGAAAAGAAAGAAAAAACAAGAAAAGAAAGAAAAAGTAAAAGACAAAAAGAAAAGTACAACGAAAAACATCCTAAACGACCGTGGTATCACAGACGACATCAACAAAAAGTTGGTGACTTTTGGTTTTGCCTTGTGTGTATTCTGCTCTTGCGCATATTATAGAAAAAAAGCAAGTTAACAAGAATTAGAATGGAACAGCATACTTTTTTCTGATTATGTTGAGAAATGTGGCTTGTTCGGTGACGAACACATTAAGAGGTGATTAAAAAAACACACACTCATTTGTACGTAAAGAAGTTGGTGGCTAGGGGACTTGCAGGATATGCAGAGATGTTTCAGAGTCGTACTCGTGGCAGAAGAAAACTAATGTCCGGCAGCTCTCCCTGCAACCAGAGGAACCGCCAGACAATATATCTACAGGTTAATGTCCACAACTCACATGGAATGAGTTGAAAATATTTTAGGAGGGTATTACGGGATGGTTTCCAACCCCAAAGCTCGGTTAGTTCAGTAAAGGAGAGTAGAACAGAAGGAATATAGGAATACATGCAGAGGGTAGTTCGCCAGTCAGAGAGCGCATACATAGCGGTTGACGGAGGAAGCAAGTACTTGATTTTTAATTGAAGGGCTAAAAGAGTGGGATATAAAGATGTCAGTCATGAAGGACGAGCCACAAACCTTAGAAGCTGCCAATCAGAAAGCTCTATCCAAGCTGAAATTGAAAATTTGATTCAATACATGCTCATAATATGATGACGAGCCTATGGAGATTTTCCATTCTCGGAGGTGGGTACTGATGGAGGCTGTGAGTCCAGCTACATTAAAAAATAATAGAAATAAGCGTCGGTATGAGAACAGTAAAAGGGAATGTGATAATGGGGCAAAACATAAAACTCACGAGCAAGATAGGAGTGGGCGCGTTTTTAGGCGTTGGAATTGTGGCGAAGAAAACCATATGGAGAGACTTTGTAAACGACAAGCCCTGGGAAACGCCAGGGGTCCGTTTGTGAGACACCCAATAAGCGGAACAAGATGGTACTGACGCACATAGTTGGTAATATGGGTGCGCCAAATTCCATCTCCATTAAGATAGAAGGTAGAACCTATAGAGCCTTGGTAGATACGGGGCAGAAGTATCGGTCATAAGTTAAAAAACAATTTCGACCGGGATTTGAACTGTAAACTACGAACAGCTAATGGGTCCCTATTACACGTTGGAGGCCTTTGTAGTCTTCAGGTTCAAAAAGGAAATCAGTCCGCACACTCCTTGATTTCTTCGTTGAAACTTAATAGAAATTTACTTGGCCGTGATTAGCTGATGCAAAACGGGTTGAGAATGTATTTTGATTTGGGGGCATCGAGAATAGCATTAGAGAAAGATGTCTATATATCCTTTATAATCAGGTTTGCACAAAAATGACATTGAAACCCCAACAACTGCATACTTGTATAGGACAAAGTAAGTTTAGAAACTAGGGTAACAAGGAATATGAAACTGAACAGCTGAGTAGTGGATACGGTAGTAATTTTAGTGGTATATCAGGATTAAAAATTGGTAAGTCTCGTAGGTTTCCGTTGCGAATAATGAATAACACTAACCAAACAGTTACCTTGCTAAATTCGGAAGGGAAGGTAATATTACTGAAATTACTATTCCTGATAGACAAAAGAATAAAGATTCTGATGCAGATTTACAAGCACATGCACCAGAAGAATTCAACCCCGAAATTGAGAAGTTACAGAAAATAAATATGGACTTGTTCGTTAGTGACGACAAAAACCTTGTCAGGACTGTTGCTATGGAGTTGCGATAATGGAACGCATAAACCCGTAACGCACATCACTCAAAGAAAGATGGTTGATTCAGCAGTCAACGAAAAGATACAGGCAGGTCCATGGTGTTTTCCAATTGTTTTAAAGGAGAAGAAAGATGGTAGTAAGATATTTTGTATAGACTTTACGGCAATCAACAAAATTTAGAAAAATATGCTGGACCTCTTCCATTTATTTTATGATATACTGGCATCACTCGGGTCGGCAAGATACTTTTTGAAGTTAAACTTCATGACGATGACAAAGAGAAAAGTGCATTCACTTGCCACAGGGGTTTGTTTCATTTTAATGTTATGCGATTTGGGCTTAATTTATTAGATATTTTTCTGATATAGCCAAGTCGATGATTAATCTAACAAGAAAGTATACATGTTTTCAATGGCATGACCCTTGCCAAGTCACTTTCGATAGTCTAAAAATGAAAGTCGTGGATATATTGATACTTGCCTTTCCCGACTTAAATAAGGACTAAAGACTATATACTGACGCCTCCGATCAATCGATTGGTGTATGTTCATCCCAATTGGTTTATGATAAAAAGACAGGAAAGAGGTAGAAAAACAAGGTCAACTATAGAGAAGGAGGCTTATGTGATGCATTATGCCCTTTAAAAAACTGAACCACTACCTGCATAGTGCAGCATTCATGATGTACACAGATCATAGACCTCGAGAGTATTTACTCAATTCGCCCATACAAAATAAGATACAGACTTGGGCTCTGAGTATGACAGGCTACAACTGTAACATACAATATCTTCAAGGTAAAGATAATGTTTATAGATTTCTTGTCGCGTGTCATTGATGTCATTCCTATCATCCATCACTCCAGGCAGGTCCTCTAGGTTGCATCAAGTGTCTGCTCAGAGCTGACGTATGTAAGTCTTTGCTGGTCGGCTAACACTGGTGTATTCATATGTAGGACTCCATAAGATAACGTCACTTGTGAGTTCGTCCATGTTTCTTTTCCGGTGCCCTGAATGTCTTATACGTCTTACTTGGTTTATTTGTGAGATGAGAGGTAAGAGCCGTTATTTTGTGGGATGTTGCTTCCAGGATTTATTCAAGACAACACGTAGCTATCTATCTAGATTTCTGTCTGCGTTTTACTATCGTCCCTGTGGCGATCCATATAGTAGAATGGACACAGCTATAGGTAGGAAGAAATCCCGTTTTATTCTATTGTTTAGATCAGATTTCCATATGATCGATAACCTACCAATACCATTCCATACTTTCGCTAGGCGTGTGTGGACATCACTTTCTGGTGACAAGATATTGCTATCGAGGTATCTGAACTGGTCTCTCTCTCTTTCTCTCTCTCTTTCTCTCTCTCTCTCTCTCTATATATATATATATATATATAAGGGCAATTTACTGTACCCCTGTGTTTTTATCTTTTATAATTCGAGAAAACTTGAGATATTATGGATTTCGTGAAAATACCAGAACTCATTTTTAAATCAATTTTTGGAAATCGGTTTTAATGTCTATTTCTAAAATCTAAAACTCCACCCCACACACATACATACACCTCAGAACTGTGGTTATGTGATTATGTGACCATACCCACTCAGCCTCCCGAATACATCAACTTTTTCGAAACCATTTCAATCTTGGCCTGTGATCATCTAGTGGTTCCGATAGTGGTATCACATATTTCTTTATGGCTACAGAAATATAATCAAGGGAGTGGGAGGAAAAGAACAAAGAACAAACGAGGGCGTGGGTTAACTCAAGTGCAAGTAGGGTGATTCTGTGACACTGTGCATTCCTTTGTGCATCTGTAGACTAACGCTAGCGTGGATTTCTAGCGAAATTTCTACAAAGCTACTAGGAATGCCAACTCATCTTGACAGGTCTTCCTTCACTGTTCCTGGACTCTATCTCATGCCGACTGGTCACTTCCTATTGCGTCTCTCGTCGCCCGTTGCCAACTGCCTTCTCTCGGTTCCTTCTTCCAACTCTCTGATCGGCGTTCTCTTTCTACTTCCGGTCACGTTGAGATCTCGAGTCCAAACCCTTTGTCTGGTTTCGCGCCAAAACAAACAAAAAGATCGTCTGCTTTGTGCACTCCCTTCATAGTGTCACAATCAAACAAAGAAACTAAATACGCAGAAAAAAGATAGATACGCACTTTTTGAATATTGCATGAAGGATAGAGAGAGAGAGAGAGAGAGAGAGATTGGCTGGTTGCTTAGTTGCTTTGTTTTACAGCGTATCAGCCGTTTTTGGGTCATTTGACACTGAATTTAAATTCAAACAATTCAGATTGGTATAAGTTTAGTTTTTGTTTACAAACAGTTAAATGTCAAAACAGTTCAGTTAATTGTCAAAACAGTTCTATTTCAAACAATTCAGTTTAGCATTAATATACAGTTTAGTTCAATTTAATAACATTTCTATTTCAGACTGTTCAGTTTACCATAAGTACACAATTTAGTTCTATTTAACCTATAGAGAGGACCCTACCACTCCGGGCCAGAGTGGACCTGGGAGCGATTGCAATGAAGAGGTACTCTGGCCGAGATTACGTGATCCGCTTGTATCTCAAAATCCTAGAGGAATTTAAGCGTCTCATCCTCCAGGTTAGATGATGGGGTGTGAATATACCATTTGTTCGTATAGTCAAATTTTAATTTCTTGCAGTTTCCAGTGGATCACCTTTCCCACTCAGTCGTGTCTCGTCTTATACTCTTTCTGTGTTAATTTGCAACATTCGCTTTTTATGTGATATGTCGTTTCGTCTATATCACTACATAACATACATTAACTGTTTTCTTGCGTCTTATCTATTCTTGTTTTGATATTGTTGGTCCTCATGGCATTGTTTTGTGCTGTTATGAGAAGGGATTTAGTTTCTCTCTTAAGGTTTACCTTTTTTAGCTCCGTCCCCGCTTATTAGTCACTTAAAACGTCTATAGAGTTGTTTTTCTTCACATTTTTGTTTTCTATCTATTTCCGTTCTGCTTATCCTCGTGTCATTAGTATTGTTTCTGATGGCTGTGACCAGTCTTCCTCTGCGCTCTGTAGTCTTCGAGTTGTATTTATACATCAACGCTGTATTCAATGCTGGCTTTTCTTGACACATAGTCTGTCAATGTCTCCTCTGGGATGCAATGGCTTATGCATGGTCATTAGTCTTCTTTTTTTCTGGTCCATTTGTTTGAGGTCTTCTTTTGTCCACTTCAATAATGGTCCCGAGTATCTTACGAGGTAGACTCTTCAGGTATTTATCCTTTTGATAAGGTTCCTGCTACGTAGTTTTGTCTTGAGTAGTTTTCTCGTTCTCATGTTTTATTTTTTCTTTCATCTTGCTTGATGGTGTCAGCTTTCAATATTCCCAAGTATTTGTAGGTTTCTTTTTCTCCGAGCGTTCCGATTTTCTCTTGATTTGGTAGTTCTATACCTTCTGTCATGTGTCGTTTCCTGCTTTTCATTACTAGCATGTCTATGGCAAATTCTATCTCTATATCTTAACTGTATATTCAGGGTTTCCAATTCTATTCTGTATAGGGTTTCCAATTCTATTCTGTTTAGGCAAACAGTTTGATGTCGTCCATGTACATTAAGTGGTTGATCTTTTCTTGCAATTTACTGAGTTTGTATCAGGTAGTGCATTTTGTGAATGTGATTAAGTGGTATTATCGCTATTACAGATAGTAATGGTAATAGTGCATCTCCCTCGGATATGCCTCTCTGCATCATTACTTCTGCCGAGCTTTTTCCTCCTACTGTCATTTCCACTCTCCAGGTTTCCATGGTTTCCTCGATGAAGTTTACGACTTCTTCAGGTATTTTATACATTTTGAGAGAATGTACTATCCAGCTTGAAGGGACCATATCGTAAGCCTTTTGTAGTCAATCCAGACCAGACCTAGATTTTTCCGTCTCATTTTACACTCGTTTAGGATGTGTTGATCCATATGCAGTAGTTCTCCTGAGATTCTGGCACTCTTGCGACATTCTTTGTCTTCTTTCGGGAAGATACCGCGGTTTATCAGTAAGTGAATAATTTCCTCCCTAACTTGTGCCGTTAGTATCGTCAACATAATCGGTAGGCACGTTATGGGTCAGTAGTTGTTTGGGGCGATTTCTTTGAGGGGGTCTTTCTGGATCAAGGTGGCCTTTCCTTTGGTCATCCATTCAGGTAACTCAATTTTCTGTATGCATTTATTCATTTCAGTAGACAGTCTGTCGTGGACCAAGGTGAATTTTTTAAACAAAAAGCCGTGTATGCCATCTAGACCTGGGGGTTCCAGTTTTTCTTCGTGTTGTTTTGAGTGTGTCGAAGTGTATTTCCACCTTAATACCTTCAAGCATTCGCAATTGTGTTTTCATGTTGTTTATCCATTCGGCTTTTTTTGTTATGATTTTTCCGTTTCTATATTTTTCTCCAAAATGTTTTTGCCTCTTTTGCATCCGGTTGTTGATATGTCTTCGTGTATTATCCTCCTATTTGCTTGTAGATTTTCTTTCGTTGTTTTGGAATGTCTTGTTTTGTTTGTATTGTTTAGTCCTGTGTCGGTATCTTTTTAGTCGTCCTTCTTTCGCCAGTACTTTTTGATTTGTCTCTTCGCGATGTACTTTTCGTTTTTGTTGTATTTTTCTGTATTTCGTATCTCTACCACTGTATTAGATGACTGCTGATATGTTTGCCTATATATTTATAGATGGATTTCCAGTACTTCGAGGTCAGAGAGCCAACTATTCTTTTGTATTGTCCAAACCTAGTCAGTGAGCCTTTGCTTTGGTGTCTTATGTCTAGCAAATTCTGTCCAAATGTCTATCATTCTTATTCTATATCCCCTTTCTGTATAGTACTGGTTTGTTATCTTCCCTCGTGAATTTTCTCCGCTGTGATGTCTGATGTGAGTCGTTGTGTATGTCAAAGTCCCATAGGAGTTTATGTGTGTTATTTTCTAGGACAGCTGCTTGGTTGTGCATACCATTTGTTCGTATGGTCAAATTTAGATTTCATGCACATCTCCCACTGGATCACCTTCCCGACCCAACCGTGTCTAGTCTTCTGCGCTAATTTGCTGCATTCGCTTATTACGTGAATGATGGTTTCATCTCTGTCCTCGCATAGCCTACATTTGCTATTTTTGTTGAGTCTTATCTATTCTCGCTTTGATATCATTAGTTCTTACGGCGTTGTTTTGTACTGCCATTAGGAGAGATTCTGTTTCTCTTAAAGTTTCCTTTTCTTAGCCACGTCCAGGTTTTGTCGTGTGGGGTGTTGTTTATTAGTCGATTAAAACGCCCACAGACTTGTTTTCCTTCCCATTTTTGTTTTCTAGTTATTGTCATTATATTGTCCATCGTGTTATCAGTATCGTTTCCGTGTTTTTTGTATATAGTCTTCGAGTCATATCGATGCGTCAACGCGCTCTTCAATGCTGGCAAGTCCTCTTACTCCCTCTTTTCTTGATACATATTGTCCGTCAACGTCGTCTCTGGGATGCGTTATGCATGGTCATAGGTTTTTTTGTTCTTTGGTCCATTTGTTTAAGTTCATCTCTGGTCCACTTCAGAAAAGGTCCCGAATATCTAACGAGGGAACTTCCCAGATATTTATTTGATAAGGTTTCAGCTTGACAGTTTTGTCTTGAGTAGTTTTCTAGTCCTCCTGAGATATTCTTTTTGAATTTTGTTTTTCATTTCCACTTGTTTGATGGTGTCAGCCTCCGAGATGCCCAAGTATTTGTATATTTCGTTTTCTGCGAGCGTTCAGATCTTGTCTTGATTTGGTAGTTCCATTCCGTCAGTTAGATGTTGTTTGCCACTTTTCATTACAAACATTGCACATTTTTCTATGCTAAGTTCCATTCCTATGTCCTGACTGTATATTCTAACTGCATGTATTAAAGTTTCCAGTTCTTTTTCATTTATTATTATTATTATTATTATTATTATTATTATTATTTACTGCAAACAAATTGAGTATAAAAAAGTACACTTTAAAAAAAATCATGGAACATTGATAATATAGCTAACAATCATTTGTAAATGAATCGAATTCCGACATAAAATAACTGATAAGTATTTGATATGCTGTTAAAAATGACCAAACCCAACCAAACCAAATTGATGAATAATTTCAACATTAAAAAACACATGAAGATTTTATATAACGTTAAACAAATAAACAAAAAATAATTTTTGTCACATATTTAAGAGAGTGCCAACTTGGGGGAACCAGAAGCTCGAAACTTATACTGCTAGGTAAATAAACTGAAAAAAGTGATAACTCATACTCCTAGAACAGAGTATTTTCGTTATTGCATCGTGCCTTCGGCTTTTGTTTGTTCTGACAATCCCATGAAACCAACATGGTGTTTTAATTTCCTGTTCGCTCACAGGTGTTTGTTCTCCATCTTTATATACACACACAGGTCGAATACGTGATCTTGCCTTAAATATCTTAAACCCGTTCCCCAAAACAAAACCAACAGAAAGAAAGAAAAAGAAATAGTGCGAGTGAAAAATCGGTTGGTAGATATCATTATTGAAAGATAATCACGTATTCTTCTGTTCAGGTAATGATTCACTTAACAGAAAAAATGCATTATTTATCTGAAGTCAGTGATTCTAGCTTTTATTTGTATCATTTTGATCTTTTTTATAGTATTTTTTCTTTATTTTGGCATCCTACTGTCCTCTTACCCGCGGCGTCGTGGTTAACGTGATGAACTGTAACATCATAGTAAGAGAGTTCGAAATCCAGTCGTGCAATTAGAGTCACTTTTGGACTAATACCCTTGGAAAAGGCACGAGGCCGCTTATCCCCCAAATATAGATAACACCACTGCTGTTCTACGAGAATAGATTTGGCATTAAATGACCCATGCCATTATTTAAAGAAACCAAACCAAGCCTTATCTATTGTACTATCAAGTTTCCTCCTTGAAACCCTAGAATCTTAAGTGCTGATCATAGCTTCTGGATTTGGTGTTTATGCAAAAGTAAATTATGATATACTAATTATCGATTTTCAAAGCTTTAAACTTTCTGCGCTTAGAGTATTTCATCGATGTTCTTAAATATCCAGCCGTTATAATATTCACGAATTAGTAAAGTTTGCAATCCCTACCGCGAGCAAATAGCCATCATTATAAATCGAACACTATTTTACTGATTTAAAATGCTTTTAGCGGTAGCTTCTAAATCACAACACACACACACACACACACACAAATATATATATATATATATATATATATATATCACTTTCAGTCTCATACAATAAAGCTTGCTAGAAAGTTAGAGAAAAACTATATAATCATAAAAAGGGAAATTCAATATATATGACGGGGCGCATAGACTTAGTGGGAGAGTAGAAAAGACAGAGCTGTCCCATGGAGAGACCTCAAGCACATGGAACCAAAGAAATAAGGTTTCCGCATAAAAGCAGTCTATGACATGTTACCAACACCAGTCAACCTTCATGCTAGGGGGTAACTACATCCGACCGATGCATAGCATGTGGGAAAACTGCGAGCCTCAAACATATTCTCACTGGATGTGAGTACTCTCTAAGAAGCTATATGTGGAGACATAACGAAGTCCCGGAGATTTTATCTGACATTTCAAAAACATGTTGTGAGACTGCCAATAAAGCTCTAAATATTATCAACAACAGAGCAATTCAGTTCGTTAAAAAAGGAAATATTTCGAAAACTGCACGTGAAAATATGCGTAAACCATCATTGCTGCACGGACTGGCACGTCGTAATTCATATTTCCAACTGAAATAGCGTTAACAACAAAGCGTCCAGATATTGTTATTTGGTCCGTTAAAGCAAAAAAAGTTTTCGTTATTGAGTTAATGGTCCCTTTTGAAGAAAATTTCGACTGGGTACATCAGCGTAAGTTGAAAAATATGAAGATCTGGGAGAACAATGTGTCAGAAATGGCTGGATAACAAATGTATTTCCCATCGAAGTCGGATGCAGAGGTTTTATTGCTAACTCAACCTCCGTTTTCTTGACTAATCTTGGACTTCCTGCATCAGACAAGAGGAATTACATTGAAAAGATCCAAGATAAGGCTCTAACTGCATCAGCGTGGATCTGGCAATCCTATAGAGCGACAACAATCTGGTGGTGTCGTGTGATACTGCTGGGGCGCTCTGGGCTAGTGGTAATGATGCTTCGGCCCCGAAACCATGCCCGAACCCTGAGTCATCATCTGATGAAGGCTTTGTTAGAAACAATGTTGTATAAACATCAGTTATTATATGATACCTACTATGATATCATCAAGTCATGCTGATAGCCCAAAATTTCCCTGGCTCTTTCTTCCATTACTCTTGGCATTTCCTCTTGGCTACATTCAATATCCTTTCACAGAGCTGATATACGTAAGTTCTTGCTTATCACCCAACACTGGCGCGTTCCATAAGAGAATGTCACTTGTGAGTTCGTTTTTTTACTTGTTCAGCAGTGCTCTGCGTGTTTTGTTCGTCTTAGTTGGGTGGTTTGTGAGATGGGAGATTAATCGTTGTACAGTTGGTATTTTTTGTAATGCAACTCCCATACTTTTTTCAAAGCAGCACGTAGCATTCTTGTTTGATTCCCGTCTAACTTTACTTCTGTATATTTTGTTAGAGTACATACAATAGTACTGGTACAGCCACAGCCGTTTTATTTAATCAGAGAGATCAGATTTTCATATCAATGACTTCTTAATATCAGTTCACATCTTCCTTAAGCGTATGTTAACTTTACTTTTTGTAGATGAGATATTGGTGCTGAGGTATGTGAACTGGTCTACTGATTTCAGAGGCTTGCCACATAAAGTGGAGAATGCTAACGTACCTTGCATGGTGGTTTTTTGTAAACAATCAAGATACTATATAATTTGTAGTCTTGTTAATACAGTAGATAAGATAATTTTTTTTCCTTTCAAAAGTATAGAAGAAAAGAGATGTTCATTACTATGACGAGAAAAATATGTTTATTAGAATAAAGAAATTGATGACAATATACACAGACACAGCTAGTAGTTTCAATTTCGCTTAAAATAGACATTATTTGTTGAAAATGTATTCAAATAAACAAATTTTAGTTACAGAATGTAATATATGCAACATTCATTAAAGAAATAGACATCTGTTAGTGAAAAAACGAATTAAAACACGCCGTTTAACCAACATTTACCATAGCGATGATGATGACGTCGGCGACGGCTATAATCTGCTATCCCCCTCTCTCTCTCTCTCGGTCCCTTTCCCTCTTCCCAAGACAGTTGTCAGCAGTCACATTGTGCTAATTTTTTTGAGCACGGTATTCTGACTTGCTATTTCTATTGGCTACAGCCAAAAGCGAGATTTTGCTAACATTACTGTTATTATAAGGGTCTAGTGCTGGGCACGGATTACGCGTGTTCAACATTATAGCCGATTTTATGGGATGTTCAATGGATCTGACGGTGGCCGGACAAAGACCATCCGTTCAAAACAGCATCGTTGTATTATTCCCAGATATATTTATGAACTTTTGGCTACTTAGTTATCGAAACTTGAATAGATATGTAATTTAATTGAGATCAGACTAAGTATGTTTGCTTGAAATTAATGGATGATTTTTAATCCATTTTGAATAACATTGACCGAGTTATTGGTCGTGCCGGGCACGAGTAGCACTAGTCCCATCTCCGCCCCTGATATATATATATATATATATATATATATATATATATATATATATATATATATAAATGAAAAGATAAATGGAAGAAATATATATTTCGGTGTGGATGAACATTCATTGTATTTATTTGCCGACATGTATTTCGAATAAAATTTTGCCTTCATACAAATTAATTAATTTAAGTATTAAAAAAAAGAATAAAATAATTATAATCGAAAATATTTTAAGCATGCAAGCTGAAAAGTCGTCTTCAAGACACATGTTTAAGATTTTAGAAAAATGATTAATACAGGAGAACATATATTTGAAATTGTAGGTGGTATGTGCAGCATGTCTTAAGCTTTTTGATCTAAAATCGGCTCCGTTTATTACAGTATTGAGCGCTTATTTTTTCCTCTTAATTCTCTATGGATGCTCAAAAGATCTATCTATCTATCTATCAGCTCGTGTTTCATAAAGAGATAGATGGGTTGTTGTCATGAGATGTAAATTCTAGTGTCCTGTTGGATCTGAAACTGAACCAAGAACAACCTGGGTTGTCCAAGATATGTGTATAACCAGGTTATGGGACAAGTTAGAGAGGAAAGCAAACAGACTTGTCATGGGTTTGAACTTGGCTCGTCGAGTCCATTTCCTAAGATGATAATCATTACACCATGCACCTCTAAAAAAGTCTAAAACAAAACAAAACAAAAACAAAAAAGTGAAAGCAAACAAACGCGATACTGAAATAATGTAATTTTTTTCTAGTTTTTCTTCAGTTGATAAAAAGATGTCTTTTTCCTTCATATAGTCCATTCTTCTTGGGTTCATCCCTTTTTCATTTAAACATTTTTTGTCCCAGCTATTCTTCGTTTGAGTTAAAACCTGTTTATCTCCTTTCCATTTCCTCCTAGAATCTATCTTCAGAAGCCGCGATTAAAAATTTTTTGTTTGCATAAACTTCTGTTTCGAATTTATTTCTTATTCTCATCTGGTAATTTTTCTTTTCATCGCTTCTATTTTATCTTCTTCTAAGATTTTTAATTTCTTAAACTTGACTTTGCAGCTTTTTTTTGTTATTCTTATATCAGCATCTTCTATTTCTCCTTTTGTTTCTTTTGTTACAATGGATTCTTTCTTTTAATTCTTATTTGCTTAAGGACCACTTTCGACGATTACAAAGCTCAATTATCGTCTCATATTCTTATTTTATCACAGAGAGGATAGTTGCAGTCAAAATGACACTTCCAGTTAGAAGGACTTAAATACGATGTCTGTTGAAGGATAAAATTACCAATCCCTCAAAACAGATGTTCTGGCACCAAACTAGATCTGATTATGATATTTCAGTTTTCGAAATCTTGGAAGTGTGAAGTCATCTCTTCAATGCCATTACAAGTAGGTCTACTGTAACTAGGAATGATATCACCTGTTAGTTCTCATCAAATTGATCAGTATAATATTATCAGCATTGAAATGGAATAATTCATTCAATACAATTGTAAATTATTGGAATTAACCGTAGTTATAATTGCTTACTAAGGATTATTATTAGTTACTTGAAATCACATAACTGTGAGTAAATGATTTATATTAGATAAGAATACTTGATATAATATAACAGAGTGCAAAAACCTGTAAGGAACGTGATTCCCTTACTTCCTGGCATCAAATAACCCTAGACAAGTTGACATATCGTTAAAATCAATCAATGAATAAATTGAACTAATAAGAGATTTATGGGCAAATAGATATCGCCAACGATGTGCCATTCTTGTATTTTTAAAGTAACATAAATATTAATAATTCGAACATTATAAATTTTTATTTTTTTCTCTTTTTATTCCTTTTTTTATGGTTATCCGTTCGTTTCATTTATTTTCGTTTATATATTTGTATTGAATTTTCATTCAGCAACATCATTAATTATCTTAAATGATTTTCTTACTTTTGGTATCTTTTTCATTCTTTTATCCACTTGAATATTATTAATTTCTTTTTCCACCTCCTCTATTCGCAGAGCTTGTTGCATTTGCAGTTTCGTACATCTCGTTTTTTTTCTTACTTTTCGGACCTGTTTCAATACTTTGATCACTTATTCGTCTCTTTCCTGAGTTTATATACAAGATCCCGCCCACGTCTAATTTTTAACAACGAAGAATTCTATCTTTAGCCCATTGGTTTAAATTTTAATCTTTTAATATCTTTGTAGCATTTATTCACTTCATTTTTTTCCTTCTTTACATTAATTATTTTTCTGCTTTTCTTTGGTTTGTTCCTCCTACCTTTTTTTTTTTAACTTATCCTTTAATACCATTTCTCTCTAACATTATTTAACAAGGTTTGCTTAGTTTGTTTCAAAGTCAGAATATATATTTACCCAACCACCTCACCACGATGCGAGACAATGTTACAGCTAATTTAAATTATTTTTCTTTTTCCTAAACTGGTTGTTTTAACAACTATACTTGACTATTCATACGTAGCCGTCGGAAGAAGAGATATATTCATACCTTTCCCAAACGCATGAGCGTTAAGTGAAACGCTGACTTATCCTGGATTTGAACTTGGTTCACTGATTCAATTTCTTACAATGGTAACAACTAAGTGCACCACTACAAGGCTAACCCCTCCCAACTAAGTGAACCTCTACAAGCCTTACCCCTCCCTACTATGTGCACCTCTACAAGCCTAACTCCTCCCTCACAAGTAAGATGCGACAGAAGGACAACTTTTGAATGAAGAACAAATGATTGAAAGAATTCGAAAAGTTCAAATTTAAACCTGTGTGTTAAAGAGAGAATCTCACTATTTTTTTTTTCATCATATAACGTGTAAAAGCACGTGCGATACCATGTCCTCTTCAGCCGCCAACCAGGGGTGATAACACAGTTTCGGTAGCTCAAGGCGGTACTACCACTCCTGGCGCTACCAAGCAACTTTTGCCACCGGACAGGGTATTAAGAGAATCATATATATATATATATATATACGCCAGATCAATTAAATGCAGAGACAACATTGGACGTTAATCTTCATTTTCTGAGTGCAGTTTGTGATTTAAAAAAAACAAAAACAAAAACAAAAAAAACGCGTTTACTTTCGGCGGTTGATGTTATTACGCATTTACAGTAACCGTTTCTTACGTAATCACACGGAAATGGTGGTTCCGCGTGTATTTTCTTCATGCTGAAAACTTTCTCGCTTTCGACCAAATCAAACTTGATGCACATCGCGCCGTGGTCTGAAGACGATTTGAGGCAACTTTCAAACTGCGGCCAGTGATTTCTATTTTTGAAAGAAACGAAATGACTGAGTGTCCTATAAAACCACGACAACCAACCTCAATAGGAATCACATGGCATATCCAACCCTTTTCCACGCAGTCGGCGCGCAGTGTCTCGTAGCGGGTTTTCTTCCGCTCGTGTGCTTCCTCCTGGTTTTCTTCTCTGGGGACAGTCAATTCTATGAGGAGGACACTCTTCTTTGAATCGGACCATGCTACAATGTCCAGTCGCTTTTCTGTTTGAATAATGTGAACTGGAAATTGTAGAGATGTCTTGAGATCTGCTTAAACTTTCCAGTCACTAGCTCCGTTCAATAGCTTCATGTTAGGATTTTTTTTGTTTCCTCACAGGACATTCACCTTCCTTGAGAAATTGAATTATGAGTTACTTGGCTGTTATGGATTGCTTATTTGCTGTCTCACATTGTGCTCTTAACAATTCTATTATCACTTCTAATATCTTGTTATGTCGCCATGTGTACATCTGAAGCGAGTGTAGACGTGCAGATAGTACGTGGCGCAAAGTACCCCGATCACTTTTACACGAAAAGCACAGGTCCGAATTGGTATATCACCATAATTTTAGGTTGGTCGCATTTGGTAAGAGATCATAAGCAGAGCGAAGAAGGAATGATATCACCAGTGGTTCCATTGCAACTAAGGATTTTCACGATAATTTAATTGGTTCGATATCATTCCATTTTGTCCAAGCACATTGTTTGGCCTGAGTAACAGCACTGGCTTTTCTTTGCTCTTCCTTAAACATCCTGACTTCTTCGCTCACCATGTCTCTTTTTCCTTTTGGGTCCATTTTGGAGAATACCTTTTTGCTTGTGCTACCCAGCCCAGCTCGATTGGTTTGAGTGACGCCTAGGATGTCTTTGATTAGTTGGCTGCATTCTTAACGGCCGACCACTTCGTACCTGATTTTATTTCTGGATACGCCTTCCGAATGATCTCGTCGGCTGAGTCCTTCATCATCATGTGAAGGCGTACTTTCCCAATTTTGAATTCTTCTGCCAGTGAGGATATGGGGAGCTGTAGGTTTCCAGAATTGGTATATAAACCCACTTTCGAAAAACAAGGAGGAACTCCGAGCCACTTACGCAGTTATTTGTTGCTATACTGTTGGATCCGTTAAACATATTAACAGTGAAAGACATTGGCGGGATCTTCTATATAAACACTAAAAAGACACTGACTGCTAGATAATACTGTCTGTTCTATCATTTTCCCATTTCTAGGAAGGGGAGAACAGATGGATTCATGCCTTTCAAAAGGCATTACTATGAAGTCAAATGCAAATAGCCTCGTCCAGGTTTGAACTCGCGTCATCGATTCTCAAGTTATAGTCTTGTAGTTTTGCTTGTTAACCATTACACAACACCTGATGATCTAGTAATGTTTGTGAAAAGATAAGAAGTGTGGGGCACCTTGAGAGAATCAAACTTATTAGTAATTATCAAGTTTGTTATGTATTACATTACAAGGTACTATCCACTCGCTCATTTTAATTGCTCTATTATTTCACACTTAGAATCATCTCTTACCTTATTTATTAAGATTGCCTTTGTCGGATTCACGGCTAGAAATATTAAAAGAAACGAGTCTGCTCTAGTAATTACTCATAGTTGGGCATTAACGCGAAATAATACGTCTACTGTTTCGTCAAGGATGTGAAGTAGAATAGAGTTTCTTGGTCAGACTAATTTGTTTCTTGGTGTCTTTGTTTAATGGCATATAAATCTTCATAGGTTATCTAAAATCAGAAGAACAGCAGCGATACTATTTAACCCGTAGCTGGGGTTGGTCAGGCTAAGAACTTTTTCCTACATAGATATACATTATCATCATCCACAAGTCATGTGGACAACACTTTGACTCCCTTACGTCATATATCCCTATTGTCCATCGCTATTGGTAGGATCTCTTGACAGCATCCAGAGCTGATAGATGTACATTTTTTCTGAAGAGCCAGCATGGGTGTGTCCATGTGTGGCAGTCCATAGGAGAAGGTCGTTTATGAGTTCATTCTTAATTCACCACCACTGCCAAGCATGACTTTTTCGTCCATGATGGTTTGTTTGATGGGAGGTAAGTGGTCGTACAGCAGCTGATATTTTGTAGTGATGCTTTGTAGTGCATGCTTTGTTCCAAAAAGCACGCAGAATCCTTATGTAGCTCCAATCTAGCTTCTTCTCTGGGTATTTATTTAAAGTTCAACTGGTGCAACCATAGAGTCGTACTGACAGAACTGCAACTTTGAAGAATTATCGCTTTATTTTATCAGGGAGATCAGATTTTTATATGGTAGTAAATCTATCAATAGCAGTTCATGCCTCATCTATGCGTTTGTTTTATTAGATGAGAATTGCTATCGAGATTTATGAAATAGTCTATTAATTTCAGAAGATTGTCATTTAATGAGGAGCTGGCACCATTTTCATTAAAACACATAAACTCTTTTCTTCTGAGTTCATGTAGAGGACAATGCCTCTTGCTTTTTCAGACATGTAAAAAGAAATAAATAGCTTGTGTAAAAATTGTACAAGAAATTGAAATTTAATCATTTTGCCACAGTGATCAACACTGATATCAAAACCCATTCGTGCTTGAGTTGTCGCACAATTTGCGGAGTTTCATCAGTGTGACTGAATTACTCATGACCATCCAACATATCGTTTATCATGAGAAAAATAACTTGACTCTACTACCATTGATGAGGTCAGTAAATATTTTTGTACTTTGCATCAAATCTCCATCTCACTCCATTTGACTAGAAATGTTGTCTGATGAGATCAAGTGATCTGAAATAACAATGAAAGTCAGCATCGCATAATCTACGCTGGAGTCTGAAGTCAAGTCATTATCCATACAAAAGTCAGGTCTCTGATCCTACTTCTCAGAGAGACACATAATCTTCAACACAGCATGGTAATTACAGATAAAGAAAAATATGACATCATAGGTAAATGAAAAATTAAAAATAAAGGGATATTTCTGGATTTTAGAAATGCAAATGTTTGAGGGGTGCTAAGAAATGAAGACAGCTTCCACTCCGTTCATCAATTCAAACGAAAAGATTGTAAGAAGAAAAAAAGAGTGAAGGAAAAACCAAAACTGTCAAAGAGAAAACTTGACTATCATGTTGGCCGATGAGAATCGAATGAAAATTGTTTCCTGAAATTTGGAACTTGGTAAAATGCCATTAAAAGAAGATCTGAACGGATCTCATGTTTGGAAAAATTAGGGGAAGTAATGCTGGTAAAATTTAGAAGAAAAGAGTCAACAAAGAATAAAACGTACAAGATTAGTGGATATATGAAACAGAGTAGTTCATTTTAGAAACTGGAAGATTAGAGAGAGAGAGAGAGAGAGAGAGAGAGAGAGAGAGAGAGAGAGAGAGAGAGAGAGAGAGAGAATGAAATGATAAGAAGACAAATGAGGATGAGAAAGAAAGAATTCGGGCAGCTGTACGTAAAAAGAAAGAAATCAAAGAGTAAAACAAAAGAAAATTGGATATAATTATTAAAATAAAAATATTTGAAGAAGGTTGATGAAGGAAGAACAATAGATGAGAAATACAAAAATAGTAGAAAAAATAAAAAAGGAGAAGAGAAGAAAGAAAATATAGATTTAAAAGGGATGAACGAGGGAGATAAGAAAATTTCTTAGGAAGAAAATATTCATGTAAAAAAAGTGAGTGAGTAATCACCCGTGTCTCATGGAGGCGTTCGTGGTGTCGTGGTTTTTGTCGAAGGAAATGGACACGGAGATCTGAGTTCAAATTCTGGATGAGGTTTTCTCTGGAAAGCAGTACATTCAAACTGCTATCCTTATAGACTTGAAAAAATCGTAGAGCAGACTGGGCTCCTTAGCTGTAGTATGCCAACCGACCTTGAAGGAAGAAAACTGAATTAAAACCTGTTAAATTCTTCTGAGAAAGTGGCCTTGTGACACACCCTGTTCGAGGCATAAGGGTTCGGTTATACATAATTGTGTGTTCTCTGCTCCCTGGTTACTCCTAAATTCTTGGGCGTGTGTTAAAACTATTCTAATGTTGGTAAATAAAACAGAAAAGCAAAAAGTGTCTCGCTTTAAGGAATTGGTTTGTAAATGATATGCACACCATTCATATTTCAGTTTTATTTTCACTGCTATTTAACAACTTACTCCTGACTATGTATGGATAATAACACTAAAGAGAGCCTTCTGCCAGCAAGCATCGGCAACTATCCTTTCTCTATGTCTAGGCCCTTGCCGAAATCTAGGTGTCAGACCATCATCATCATCATCAAAGATTGCTGTCAACTCAGATTTCGTTGACTCTCACTCTCTGTTCCCATTGGCCATCGCTTTGGTTAAGTCCTCTACATAGTATCCTGTGTCTGAATGTAAGATTTTGGTGTTCGGTCAACGCTGGTGTGTCCATGTGAGTCCATAAAAAAACGTCACTCATGAATTTGCCTTTTCTTCTCCTGTAGTGTTTTGCATGTTTTGCTCACCTTTCATACATGGTTTATGAGATGGGGCGGGTATGTGACCGTAAAACTACCGTTTTTTATGGCGCTTGTTCCAGGATGTTTTCAAAATAACACGCAATATCATTGTGTAATTCCAGTATAGCCTTTTCTCCTTGCGTTCCTTAAAATTCAAGTTGTGAAACCATACACGGCTTCAGCTCGGAAAAATGTCCATTCTATTTTGTCTGAGATCTCCCTATGGTCTGAACCTGTCAATTTACCAACGTGTATGTTGATATCGCTTAGAATTTCAACTAATTTCAGGGGAACTTAATGGGGAACACTATCTTGATTAAAGCACCTGCATTTTATCATAGAGACGAATACCAATTGCTGTCTATTCAAAGTTAGAGATTCGGCTTGAACAGATGTATTAGCAAGAAGCGTAGTGTGCTTCAGTACAGATAGAAATGGTGCTAATGTAACGCCTTGAAAATCTTCAGCGATAATGACGTAACAAAGAGATAACATAACAGCTTGCAAGCCGGCTGAGTTTTCGAGCTTCCTTCCATTTTAGAGTGTCAACATTCAGATAAGTAATATTCCAAACAGACCGTCATACAGTATTTTAATAGTTACTATTATTATTTCCATTCTCAATATAATAGTTATATTATGCATTAATTCTGTTGTATTAATGCAATATATCTGTTATTTGTGTAAATTTCTGAAATGAAGCTAAATAATTGTTATTAGTTCGGACTATTGGGGTCACTTTTAATGTTATTCTCAGAAAGTTTCGGGTTATTTATCCCTTGAGCTTCTTCAAGGGTTTCATATCGAACACGGAAACCCCCACGGAACCCTTTATTTGGACCACAGAGGTAGACGGTTCCAATTCTGTTAACAATCATCGGTTACAAGTGCAAAGTGAGTATTCTATATTATTTTTACCTATTAGTGGGATTGAACCGACAACCTCCTGATGATTTTAGAAGCACTTTTCAACCAAACGCCTTATCCACTGTGTGATGTTACTGCTGAACAATTCACAGCGAAATTTTGGGACTTATAAACCTAATATATCCATCAACTCGTAAGTACTCCACTATCATAAAAGTTTTTTTACGCAATTTTTTTAAACAAAAAGTAATACGTTCAATAACTTAACGCTTGTACCTGGTCATGGTTAACAGAGTTAGAACTGTTACCCCAGTGGTTCAAATAAAGGGTTCAGTGGGCTCCCGAGTTTGACATGAAACACCTAAAAATGGCTTAAACGTTGTGAGTATAACAATAAAGATGAGGTCAATAGTCCGAATATTCTAAGTTATAATAACATAACTATAATCACTTATTTATAGCATTTTGTCTGATTGTTATAGAACACAATTCCACTGATAGAACATTGTGCCAAACATAACTTCAGTATACATACAGAAGTCTCAGACTAATTTTATCTATCTATCTATCTATCTATCTCAGTTCATTTACTTCTCTTCAGCTCTGGTCTGTCTATTGCAAACTTAATATGATTCAGCTAAGAAACTGCACAACAGTGAAAATTAAACTCAGTGCATTAGTAATATTAGTTTTCATTCGTTCCACCAAACTCATGGCTTTGTGCCAGACTAAATCTATCTATCTATCTATCTATCTATCTATCTATCTATCTATCTATCTATCTATCCATTTTTTATCTTCATGATTATCTCATCATATTCATTATCTAAGTGTTTAGTATCTATCAATCTATTGCGAGATTCATATAATAGGATAAAAGTGTACTTCATTTAGTGAATAACAAACTCAGTGATTTAGTAATTTTATTTTCTCTGAACGTATTAGTTGCTATAGAATCTTGGCCTTATGTCGGACCAAGCTGAGCTTAGTACATATCTGTCTGTATCTATCCGTAATTATCTATTTCAATCTCTCTCTCTCTCTATATATATATATATATATATACTAGTTCTTATTTTATCTATGTATCTAAGTCAATTCATATATGTCACTCTATCCATTGTTTCTAATCCTTCCGAAACAAAACTAACATCTCCCACTGGCCTTTACTCAACGCTGATAATTAAGAAATCTGCCTTCGACATCAGACGAAACATTCCGTGCCAACATCAAAATGGCCGCCCTTGCATTTTATACATTTGGCACGACAGCATTGGGAGATCCGCTAATGGCAGAGGCCGTCGTCAGCACTGTTGGCAGATGCGGGGGCGAATCAACAAGACCGTGGTGTAAGAGGATGTAATAGGACTAATGCTAATCACTATAATAATGTTATCGTCAAATGCCAGGTGTGAGTCGAAATACGAAAAGCGCCCGCAAACTTAACCCTTTGTGAGGTAGCCCTATCGGAAGGCGCAGTCTCAAATAATACGAGAGCAAATGATATGAGCCGTCATCAAAATAACTCTACTTCAGCTTCGTTGCGGGTTATTTTCGCATATGTAATGAATAAAGAAGACACGCGTAGTGTCTATAAATTTCTTATGTTGTTGAGAGTTTTATATCTTCTATATAATATTCAAATAAAGGAAAACGTGAAGAAAAGCAGATTTATGGTAATTATTGTGTATTTTAGTTAATGAAATAATGGAGTTGCATATGTCTACCAACTTCTTCAAAGTAAAAAAAAAACTACAAAAACAAACAAAAACAAACAAAAAACAACAAAAATAAAATAATATCTATCTATCTATCTATCTTAGTCTTTCTGTCTTCCTTTCTCTCTCTTTCTATATACAAATATGTATATCATACCGGCCTATTGGCATAATGGTTAGATTGATCGCCATTGGATCGGGACACCGGGGTTCAATCTCCTGTCGGGTTATACGAAAGACTCAAAAAATGGTGCTTGATGCCCTCTTTCTTAACACCCAGTATTATAAAGTACGTATCAAGGGTAAATGGAACAATTCAGGAAAGGAGTAGCGTCCTCCTTTACACCTTGGTGTAGTAGCTATTGAAAGTGAGTCTTCGAGTCAGCCAACTTACTTTTATAGATAGATAGGTTAAAGATGACATGTCTATAGAAAATCTGTATTATCAAGAAAATGTTGAAATAAGATATAATACTGTACTTACATCTAAGGGCGTTGGAATGGAAGCATTTAAAGATAAAAATGCGTGTTTTCTCATGAGATTTCGAGGAAACCTTTTCTCTTCATCTGACGATACAAAAAGACCAAGAAATAGGTTTGATGTCATCAACAGGAACTAAGTTCAAGATGATTCGTTGATATGTGTAGCTGCCTAGTTTGCAAACACCTACTTTCAATTTTAAAATCCGACTCCCTGGTCTTTCTTGTGATTGCCTGGACGTAATGTACTACATTTTCTGCACTAAATGCGTCAACGGAAGCTACATCAGGGAAACAAGAACCTGTTTCCACCTAAGATTCAACAACCACAAACTACCGGCCATAAATACCTGTACTCTCCTATGGCCAAAAACTTTCATCTGCCTGAACACAAATGCGTCCTAATAGACATAGTGTCCTGTTCCGTAAATATCGGTAGGAAACAAGAAATTAAATGGAACCATAAATTACACACTCAAACATTGGATGAATTTAGATAAGGGCATTTTAAAATGGTACCAATACTTTTCAAATAAATAATCCAATATACTTCGAGTAAATAAATTTGCTGCAATATAAATAAATAAACAAGGAAGATTAAAAAGTTTTACTCATTCAAACAGAAACTTAATATATACATTTTCTTAAAAGGACACTAGCACCTCAGCTACAAGCATCTCAGGCAAACCTAAATGCCACATCTCTTAAAATATAAAATATAAATAGATGATATAAACAACTTACTCCCTTTTTCAAACACAAACTAGACAGCAATACATACCAAAGACTTAACTTAGACTTACTTCTTGTGGCTAATTTATTCATTCTCTTTAAATCCTCACTGACATTTCTTTCTTTCTTTCTTTCTTTCTTTCTTTCTTTCTTTCTTTCTTTCTTTCTTTCTTTCTTCAGCCTTCGGCTAATTAGTTATTAAAACATTTGCTAGCTTTATGACCTTACACCTTTCAGCTTAATTGTATATTCTATTGAATAAGGTTTTGAAATGATTAGGTCTGGGTTGGTTTTATGGCATATCAACCATTGTAGGTTATTTAATGCCAAATCCATATATATATATATATATATATATATATATATATATATATAAACCGTTCTATTTCAAACAATTCAGTTTAGCATTAGTACGCAGTTCAAATGTCAAAAACATTTCTATTTTAAACTATTACATTTAGTCAACAAAGTTCCCAGCATTGCTAACAATTCAGTCAAACACCAGTCATTCGTCCACTCACAGTCAAATGTAAAAACAGTTCCATTTTAAACAATTCAGTTTAGCATGAGTACAGTTTTTTGATTACACACAGTTCAATCTAAAAATAGTTCTTTTTCAAATAAATCAGTTTAGCATAAGCACACAGTTCAGTTCAATTTGTCCAATAGATAGGACCCTATTAGATGCTTCCATTCCGGAGCAGAGGTAACTGGGAGAGATGATAATAAAGAGGTACTCTACGTTCTCCAAGGATCCAGCATTACTGGAGTCACATCATCAGATTGTTTAGTGTCACAATCAGGGTACTCACTGGGTGAGTGTTACCCCTCAGCAGAGATGCAGTCAGTGCATTCTTTAGGCCCAGCCAACTTGCCCGGTTTTTAAATGAGGAATTCTTTACGATATTTTCAAATTGATAGAATTGCTAAAGAGACCAGGATTATTGTATCGATTGAAATAAA
Source organism: Sepioteuthis lessoniana (assembly GCA_963585895.1). NCBI lineage: Eukaryota > Metazoa > Mollusca > Cephalopoda > Myopsida > Loliginidae > Sepioteuthis > Sepioteuthis lessoniana. Next base: position 65,706,878 of record OY757929.1, on the reverse strand, counting down.
TGTGATTGTTTGAAAGTAACAAGTTTGGGGGATGCAATGCTTCACATTTGCAGCAGTATAATGATTCATTGTAAAATGAAACTAATTACTTATTGTATCTTTGCACATATAGAGTTTTTCTAAATTTCCATCAATGCGTAATAAAGATTTTTCTTTGAAACTCACCTGTCAGTGAAATCTTTTTTGAGTTCTGTATTGTACAAACCAAATATTACAACAAATTGAATAATTCTCTTTCTGAATTATTTAGGTCCATTTCGATATGTTTTCGATGTTTAAACAGTATTTTTCATTTAGGTATTTTTGATCTGACAAAAGAGCATTTTTGCCCTTGTTTGTTATCATTGTTGAATTTTACATGAGTCTAAAAGTATCTCAACCTAAAAAAAGAGTGGTAGTGATAATAAACAATTTCATTCATATCATCTTTATATTTTACTTCTTTTAAATCGTAATAACATAACCATTTTCAAATTAATTTTCAATCTAATTTTAGAAATGGTTACCGATTCTCTTAAAATTTCTTAATTTTTTTACAACTGATATTTTTTTGCTAATTTCTATTTGCGCATTAGTTCTTAGGATAATCTGAATGTTGATAATTTGAATTGAATATTACGGTGTATCCTCATATAAGGTACAACAAGCATTTATTCTACTTTTGTTTAACTCATAAAATACCGAGTAGTTTTTAGCTATTTTAAGTGCTTCCCGTATGGCACCAAATCATATAATTGTAAAATTAAAAAATTCAAAAGTAGAATAAATAGTTTAAATTAATTGTACATTTTTCGAAGCCATGCTGAGGAAAATATTATGGAATAACCCAATATTGAAGAAAGAATTTTTGGAATAATCTTGTAATTTGCATCCAGTCCATCAGAAGATACATAGGCAAATTTGTCTACAATAAAAAGACAGTTCTTGCTGAACTACCACAAGTGGTAGTGCATTCCTAATTTAAAATGAGCATAGTAAAGGAACGATCAATTAAAATAAGGGAAATTGTTACCAGGCGTAATATAACCTGATAAAGGTAGCGATTATTTTTCTGATGAAGTTAGGTATTGGCATATCTTGCTTTGAAAATAGTTAATCAAAAATAGAAAACATTTTTATTAAAGTCAAGAATGAAAATGAATAATAATGTTTTATTGTTCAACTTATTTTTTGAATAACCTGTTTTTTTAAAGCAAGTAATTATTTTGTTTTTAGCTTTATTCTCATCTTTAATTTCGATTGCGAGAATGTTGTCATTTACCTATATGGAACCGACAACGTTAGTCTTATTGTATATCAAAAGTAAAGTTTTCTTAAAAGTAAATATATTTACCTACAAAATTGGGCTTCTAATCTAAATTTTAAATGTTTTTTCTTCTCGTTTTTGTTATTCTAAGGTTATATCTAATTAATTGCTGTTGGGTATAAAATTCTAAATCAAAATCTGTAATAATTTATTTATTAAAACTTTATTCCTCACTATATATATATATATATATATATATATATGGGGGAAAATACTTAATACGATACTACTGTGTGTAAATTATTGGTATCAGGTAGGCATACTCGATATCTTATAACTTTGTACAGACAAAATAAAAAAGTGCAAATTTGAAACCTAAAATTGAATATTCAAAAAGTCATAGTTATGATTATAATCAACCATTTAAAAATGTATTAATAACTTGCACAGAGCAAGGATTCAGGTCATCTGTGTATTGAAAGCAAACCTTCACCGGACAGTACATAAACTTCAAATCCCACCATCCATATAATGTAAAGGAATGAATTATTCATTGCCTACAGCATCGAGCAAAAGCTATTAGTAGTGACACTGATGCATATCAAGAAGAAATAGATAGTTTCAGAGACAATCTCAATCGCAACTACTGAGAGTATAATATCGGCTCCAAGAAATTTGGACCGAAGGACAAAGAATAATACCTGAAAACTCACCACAGTCTTTCTGCTCTATGACAAAGTCCAAGCCAAGAAGACTTTAAAATATTTAGTCCATATGATGCCAGGACAATATTCAGGAGTGGAATGACTGTTTTAATATATCTCTTCCGCGTCAAGCCCTCGACAGAATACAACAGGACCAAGAATTGTGTGTACTTCATCCCCTGCAGTTGTGGTAAAGTAGAGAAACCTCACCTCCTAAAAGTATAGCAAGAGAAAAATCGAAAAGGTGAATATCGAAGTGAAATCGAAAGGTCAGGTGTAGCTGACAATATATGGAAAGAAAAGGAAAACATCTGCCTTCATGGGATGAAGTTGAAATCATAGATAGGGAAGAACGTTCGAGAATAAGATGCCTTAAAGATGCAGCACATATATTGGGCTACAGTGACCTCGTGAGTAGACTAAGTATTGAGATGAATACGATATGGGAACTTATGTACAAAAATCTTGATAGAAATATTGCAATATGAGCTTCGGTAAAATCGCACATAATAATGATAAATCGTATCTCATTGGGTGATAAAGACATTAAGTCCTCAAAATCATTCTGAATTGTCCGGAAGAACACATGGTGTAACGGATATAGGCTTTTGATCAAAGAACTACAGAGTGAAATCATCTGTACGTTGCAAGTTCAATCTTGACTACGCGTAAATAACAAGGAATATTAGTAGATTGTTCTCAGTCTGTGAACCATAACTCGGTACAAGTGCGAAGCTATAATAATATAGCTTCGCACTTGTACCCGGTTATGGTTAACGAACTTAGAACAATCTACTCCAGTGAATTAAATAAAGGGTTCGATTCGAAGTTCTGTGTTGGCTCCTGAGTTCCCAAGAGAAACCTGAAGAAGGCCAAAGGACGCATCAGATGAAACCTTGCGAATATAACAATGAACATAATTGTCCGAATATACTAAGTGGTAAAAATTTTGAAAGTAATCCAATTCTGATATTTGATAACCCTAAAGTAGTTTATATATCGTTAAACAACCAGATTAAATGAATGTTGTACGTTGGTAAGTATACGGTCTTTCTTTTACTTATAGTCTTGCAGGCTTTAACACTAACATAGCAAATTTACCTGTCGCACTGACGCTAGTTGTTTAAATTCTATTTTGAATATAAACTTTCTGAGCAAAATCATTCACACTTTCTCATCTTCCCGACTAGTTTAACGAACAGACGTTTTGTGCTCTTGTAAAATATCAATATCTATACCACTCATATGTGTTTAATAATTCTCTATCAAATACATTTAGCTATGAAAATTATATTATGTCTATTTATTTATGTTAATATTTATCATAATTCGTTAAGTCTTTCTTAGACCATGATTATCTAAATTGATAAGGATTGATAAAATATTCTTGGTCTGAGCAAAAAGAGAATGAACTAGGGCTACGAAACACCTCAGCTATTCGACATATTCATCATGCTGTTCAACACACTTGGCAGATTAAGTCTCTTTAAGAATTCTTAAGAATTCACAAAAAGGGGGATTTCCTTTATGGTCTGACCGAGAACTTTTGCTTTTTTCCTTCTATTTATTGCATTACACAATAAATAAATAACTGCAATGTCTCTGTCAAGGCGAACATAGTAAAAATAAAAGGTTTTCAGAAAAAGAAATCAGAATGATGGAGGATAACTTTTACTCCGACTTCAAAAGGTAAAAATAAACGCAACAGAACGATCGATACGAATAAGGCAAGACGTTTAACAAACGTTTCATAATAACAGAAAAGAAAAAAAGTGATTTGGAGATGAGGACTGCGTATGCAAAAGAATAGTCACCAAGACACAATTTCAAAGGAGCAAACATGATCACAAACATTTTGGGATTTTACTATTTCTTTGGGTGATGATGTATGTACGGAATTTTTTCTTGATATATTAGTGTATGCAAATAGAAATGAGGATGGGAAATAACAAACTTATCTTGATTGATAATTTTTTATTAGTCGTTTATAATTCTATTCAGAATTATATATCTTTTAAAAATTCTTTTTACTTTTTCACTTTTTCCGCCTTCTTCACTCCGTCACTTCTGTTCGGTTAAGTGAAATCATTCATAAATCATTTCAGTCGGTTAAAGGTCTTCTGTAGATATATTCTTTGTTCATCTCCGGAGTTGAAATAAGACTGTGCTATGTCGAAGGAATAACGAATATATTCCTGGATTCTTAGCAAGATTTCACGTTATCTCTGGATTTTCCCTGAACTAGATCGTTCGCATCCAAGTGGTACCACGCTGAAGTTCTAATTAACTTTCTTCGGTTGCTTCGCGCCTTAGATCAACCGTTTCTTTTTAACGCCATAATATTAGCATCTGATTGGTTGTCATTATTCAATCGGCTCTCCTCTTGAGCTGTTTCTATGTTAATATGGTAGAAGCTGTAACAAACAGTAAGCATGTACATGTGAGTAAACGTGAAAAGGTATTACAACTTGCAAGCTTTCCGATAAAGAGACGTGACTCAGTAGGTCACGACGTCACAATATATTTATATATATAAAGCTTGCTCAGTACCAGTGATAGAACATATATATCTAAGTTAGGATAGTGTAGAAACAGAATTAGCGGTGCTTAGTGACTGTCAGTTTCTTGCCAATGCAATCATCCTCAACAGAGTCAATTTAATAAAGTTCAAGTATAGACTCAATAATTCTGATAATCAATGGAGGATTTATACAAGAAATAATCGCCGTGACCACTTACATTAACTCAATGACTATTGAGGGGTTTTCCCAGGAATAACAACGTAATCATGACAGTTTTTAATAAAGATGGTGGTGTTTTCATGATAACAACAAAATAAAGAAATTATCTAATGACAAAAATAAATACGACGAAATTTCTCAGTAATTCATAAACAAAAATATAGACGTTTTTAATAAGCCTAATTAAAAAAAAGGAATCACAAAAGAAGACAAATTCTGGTCTTTATTAATCAATTATCATCACACAATTGCTAAAATTTATGGTCTTTATAAAACACATAAACCTGGTATTTCTTTTTGACGAATTATTTTTATCCGCTCTCTTTGGTAAGATCAGCAATTCGCTCATCAAAACCTCTGGTAATCTACGCAACAAAATGAATAATATAAACATGGAAAACCGTAATACATCAATAATTCTGCTAAAAATGTAACAAACGTTTAGAAATTCACCTCTAGAAAGCAAACACTGCATTACCTTTATCAGTTTTATGGGGTGTCCTCGTGGTGTAATGGTTAAAGCGATGAACTGCGGAATCGTAGTACGCGAGTTCGTACTCCAGTCGCGCTATTATGTTCACTTTCGGGCAAATACCCTTGGGAAAGGTATGAACCCCCTTATTCTCCCTCCAGCTATGGGTAAATAGTAGGATGGACTAGGTTCTTCAGCCTTGGTGAGGCAACTAGTCTAGGAGAAGGAAAACTCTGAATTCAAACCTGTTAAACTCCGCTTAAAAATTGACCTTGTGTCTTATCCTGCCCGAGCGGAGGGGTTGGTAAATAGTACCTTTATCAGTTTACGAGATAATTAAGATTTGCTCATCTTGCAAGAAAAATTATTTTTTTTTCGATATAACGATATTTTTTATAAACAAAAATCTGGTTTACCCATGGATTCGTCCTCTTAGAGGGGTCCTTGAATCTCTTTTCCTTGAATTTCTAGAATCTGCTTCTTTTAAATTTATAACACTCAAAGATTCTATTACCTCTATATAGATGATATATTACTTATATATCTATATAATATAAACTTAACAAAATTATATTGAATTGTTTGGTATTCAAACTGGAAGTTCCAATAGGAAATTTTCAAAGTGCTTGGGTATCAATCTAAGGACAGGAGATTCGAAAAAAGTTGGTTGAGTCTAATGGTGATTACGAAGGTAAGGCAGCTCTAAACCCTTATTCTGATCGTTCTAATAAAAAAAGACCTTACGAATTTGTTGCTGAGATTCAGGCCATGATTTACAACGATTCCAGCACGTCAGTCAGGTTCATCACTCGGGATATGGCAGTGTTTCATCACGTCAGTCAGGTTCATCACTCGGGATATGGCAGTGTTTCTTATCAGGCTTGTAAGATATTTGGTATTTCTCATACAAGATGAGAAAGAGTCACAGGCTATAAAATGAGAAAGGGTCACAGGCTATAAAAAAACGAGTGGAAAAATCGTACTGCAAAGCTTTGCAACAAACTCAAGTATTCCCAATGACCGAATATGCTTTGCTTTTTTTTAGATGAGAAATCAATCTGTCACGATTTGATGATGAACGCACAGAGCAACTGATGGCTTGCTCTATTCACACAAGATGAACCGATCGTGATGAAAATCAAATACCCAGTTTACTTCATGGTACCAGCGCCGGTAATATTATGCTTTCTCTCATCTTCCCACATATATGTATACATCTATCGCAAAGATAGATAGATAGATACAAAACATAGTTTACTAGATAGATGAATAAAAGGCTTAGATAAATGAGCTTAGACTTAGACAGAAACACTCTTGGATAGATAGGAACGTACTTAGATAATGCTCGAATCCACAACTGTGGATGCTATATATATATATATATATATATTCTTGAATTCCTACGTGTGGACACACACACACACACACACACACATATATATATATATATATAGAGAGAGAGCGAGAGAGAGAGAGAGAGAGAGAGAGCCAGACAGACAGAGAGACAGAGAGTATCTGTCAAAAGTAATAGGTTACTGAAGAGGAAAATAACATTCACTATTCTATTACTTAAACTTATATATATATATATATATATATATATATATATATATATATATATATATAAGATGTGTGCATCTTTGTGTTTGAGCACCAACGTTGAACACGCTCACATTGTCATGTTTATATTATACTCAGATTGGTCTGTGTGTGGTATTTCAGTTCTTTCCTATCTGTAATCTTTTCTTACAACCGATCTCCATATCTTCAAGTCATAATTACATTTCATAAGCATTCAAATTACCCACCTGCTTTTGACCTACCCTTGATCTCCTCATTTCTCTTTCCTGCCCAGTACCATAAACCATCGAACTTATAGGTACTCTTGATGTTTTTTGTTCAACAGAAGAAGAAGAAGAAGAAGAAGAAGAAGAAGAAGAAGAAGAAGAAGAAGAAACTTCCTTCAAGGAAGAGGAGAAATAACTCGTAAGTAGCCTTGATTGGACATGCCGTCGTAATTCCAGCTTTTATCTGCGAAATTGATGCACCTACTCCTTACTGTTTCTTATCACCCATCTTTCCGCATCGGCACCAATCTCGGTAACCGCTTGCGTGTTCGACTGCTCATTCTGGCCACCCTCTCTTTTACGGTGCCATTACCTACACTGACCTGTAGCTAACGAACTATCCACCAAAACGAATGGAAGCTCATCTAACAATTTTCATTTGTATTTTTAATTCATTTTTCCGAATCTTGGTGGGTGATAATAATTTTAGCTCTTGATTATTGAATATTTTATAAGTACAAACCAGTAGTGACTTCTATAATGGTGTATTAACTGTCGAGTCATCGGAGCTTAGGATACGCTGACTATATCCTCGCAGAGAAGTAAGCTCATCAAGAAAAAAGAGGTGTCCTGTAAACTGCATCTGATGGTGAGGCCGCAGTTCAAGTCTCTGGGGTGTGCTGTACCTCTTTGCCATTACTCACAGGCACACGCTGACTCGGAATTTTGGTACCTGTCTGGTACGAATTAAATAAATCTTTTTGGGAATTGATTATAAGAAATATGAATACTTGATATCATGTTGATAATTGCATTATAAAGAGAGGTAGCCAGATATTTATCGTTAAAAGAAAGGTGGCCAGATTATTATCATAAAAATGGATTCGGTGATTTGAATTCAAATGCTGGAAAAGGCATGGAAAATGCATGTATCCTTCTCTTATCTCTCTAGCTTTAGGTAAGTAGTACGACAGACTGGGATCTTTAGCTTTGCTTTGGCAAACAATCAAGAAGGAAAACTTTGAATTCAAACCATCTTTACTTCATTAAATAATTAACGTTGTGTCGTATTCTGGTCATGGCAAAGTGGTTGTGTAAATACAATGATTGATATCATAAATTAGTGTAAAAACAACTTATGAAGCTGCTACATAAAAATGTTAATATAGACATACGATCTATACAACTCAACTTTAGCTATAAAATAAACTATTATGGGGTGAAATGCCATTAAAATCAATCAATTACTGGGATGTTAAAATGTTCTCGGTGTGAAAAAGGAGATGACCTAGGCGTCTGAGGTTACACGCTATTTTACTGGAGGCGAGGTTAGCATAACGGTTATCGTCGTAGGAAATAGAATCAGTGCCTCGAGATCAAATACTAGACAATGCTGTTAGCGTTTAACTTCGCGCTGAGGAAATGTATGAATCTATCTGCTCTGATGTTTACCACTAATACCAGTAACCTGCGTTCAAGCCGAACGTCTTAAACAGAATTTAAAGTGCTGAGTTTTGGATAGGGTGCAGAACTGGTTGTGTGACCAAATGAAAGAGGATCACTTCTTATCACTTCAACCACGTACCCATTGCAGGATTGTTGCCAGTTTGTCTTCTTTTTATCGCTACTTTTATGAGAGATGCTCCTATGAGCTGCAGTCATTGGTTCCATCTATTCAAGAGTTTCAAGTAAGAACTAGTTTTCTTTCTTTAGCGATTGATAATTTTCTTTCCTAATTTTCTTTGCGTCAGCTGAATGTCCGATTCCAAGATTAGCTACGCTGTGAATCAAATATCCTATAGAATGTTTGATCCCAAGCTCAAACCTTGTTCAGGGTAACATGTATCTCATACTAAGCTTAAATTTCTGTTCTATTGTACTCTTTTTTTACTCTTTTGTTCCACCCTTATTCTTCATTTATCATTTTGTAACCCTTTGTTTATAGTGGCCAACTGATATTTTGAGTGACGATGCAAAATAAGTACACAATTCTATTTTCGTTTTCAAAACAAACGTGAGTGATTAAAAATTTATGGATATTCTTCCTTTTCCTTTCTTCTTTCTTCATTTCTTCTTTTACTTTTTCATTACCTTCCGTTTCTTTATTCTTCACATAAGCTCTTTCTCTTCTTTTTTGTGGCTCAAATTCATATATTTTTAAATATCATTTAGATTGTATCATTATATTTATTCCGTCTTTTTGTAAATTAGAATTAATCTCCTTTCAGCTTATCCAGTAAATTAGAATTAATCTCCTTTCAGCTTATCTTGATACCTTCGCTATCTACGCTTGTAGATTGCTCTCTGCCTTAAAATAGATCGTCTTATCACAAAAGCCATCCTTCTTATTACATCGAGACATAAACACACTGACTTCTTTTTTATCATGTTCTAAGTCATTGCCAACATAGACGTGACTTACTGGTAACAGTTCATTTCTCGTGGTCACTTTATTTACAGTTCGATTTTTGTAAGATTAACACCTGTAGAATCGGGTTAATGCACATTTCCCTTTCTTTTATTCGATTGGTTTCTTCATTTAATTCTATTTTCTTTCTTTCTTTCTTTCTTTCTTTCTTTCTTTCATTTGGCGTTTTCATTTCATTTTGTTTCTTTCTATTTTCATTTTGTTTCTGTTTTCTTTTGTATATCTTTTGTTCTTTCTATTAGGCTCTTCCTTTAATTTATTTCAAACAATAAAAAATAGTCATTTTAGTTGCTCTAACCTTCCAGTTCTGAATTTAGAATGAGTTTTTTTTTTGCGTCAGAGGGGCGTGACAAGGTTATCTGTTGATAGGTGATACAATGTAGATAAGGATATTTATAACTGCGATTTCAAAGCTGAAAATCGGAAAGTTTTGAAATTCAAAATATACTGTCTTTAACGATTGATATTTTTCTTTCTTAATCTTCTTTCCGTCAGTTGAATGTTCTATTCCCAGAATAGCTACGCTGTGAATCAAATATCCTCATGAATGTCTGACCCCCAGCGCAAACCTTGTCTCACACTAAGCTTAAATTTCTGTTCTATTGTACCCTTTTTTTACACCTTTGCACCACCTAGTCAGCTAGAATACACCTACTGCATCTCTGCAGAAGAGTAAGACTCCTCTAATGAGTGTCCTGATATGACTGTAAATCACATGATGGTAAGGCTCCAGTCAGGAATCTCTGGGGAATGTAGAGTATCCCTTCGTTGCCATTGCTCCCAGGTATACTCTGAATCAAAGTGATAGCACCTGATAGATAGCAACTGTCTATGGGTTGAATTGAACTATTTGACATTTAAACTGTTCAAATAAATGACTTATGTTAAATCGAAATGCTAGAAATTGAACTCTGACCATTTAACTATACATAAACAAATGACTGATGCTTAATTGAATTGATATACATGGCAATATTTAGAACCATTTAACGGTGTATAAACGAATGAGTAATATTGTATAGAATTATTAGTCTTAAAAAGCAATACTTGAAACTCTTTAACAGTGTGCCTAAATTTTAATTAAAATCTAGGCACACCGTTAAAGAGTTTCAAGTATTGCTTTTTAAGACTAATAATTCTATACAATATTACTCATTCGTTTATACACCGTTAAATGGTTCTAAATATTGCTATGTATAGCAATTCAATTAAGCATCAGTCATTTGTTTACCCATAGTTAAATGGTCAGAGTTCAATTTCTAGCATTTCGATTTAACATATAGTATTACATTATAATACGTGTTAAATAGCAATTGAAATTATCTGAGTTAAAACTATAGCAGTATTAGTGTGCACACAAAGTAGTTCTAACTCATTTAAAAATGAATATACCCACAAACTATTCGCTAACAAAGCATATATGTATATCCATTTAAATGTGTGCAAACAAATGATTGATGATAGATTATTACTGTTACATCGCAATGCTTGAAACTATTTAAATGTGTACAAAAAATGAGCTCAGGCTCATTTTTAAAAAGTCATCTACAATATGTGTTTACAAATCATTCATATTTAATATGTATAAACAGGATTTGGCATTTATTAACCTTCAATGGTGGATATGCCATAAAACTAAACCAAACAAACCAAACATCAGATACAAATAATTTGCTAACAGATTTATTTGACCCATAGAGAGGATCCGGGTAGCAGCTAACTCGCGAGGATAGTCGATGAGAATTAAGGACATACCGGAGTGTCTGTGAGGAGAAGTGAGTTGAGGACACAGTCAATGAGGAGAGTTGAGGAGAGATAGGAGTGTCAGAGAGTAGAGTTGACGAGTGTCGAGTGTTGTATCGCTGAGAAAGACAACAACAATATTGTATACAAATATAATCTGGTTCTTTTCTTTTCCTTTCATTACTCGGAATATACGTATGAGTAGAGTAAGAGAGGGTCGAAGATGGTTAAACTTGCACGCGCACTCACAAGGGCCAACTGTACGGATTTTCCAGGGCAGTCTGGTGACGTAACATCTAGTAATTGCCTTCAGCCGGTCTTTTCTTCAAGTCTCTGCTCTTCTCTGCTGGTTGTATAATATTTCGGAAGTTCACACAAATTCTCGTTGCTACAACACCAGTCTGCCACCTACGTGTTGCTCGTGGACACGCCTCCTTCTAGCATGTCACACACACGATTTACGTGGATCTTCTGCTCTGGAATAGCCTGCGTCCAGTTTTCTTTAGGTAACAGGTGCACTTCTTATTATTCCATCCACGCAATTTATGCGGCATGTCAAAGGAATTTTAAAGTCAATATCCAACACGAGAACTAACCAGAGAGTCAGTGAAGGGAGTTGTAGACAGACCGGAGAGACAGTGAAAAGAGTCAGTGAGGAGAGACGTAGATAGATGAGAGAGTCAGTTTGTAGATTCAGTGAGGAGAGTCAAAGACAAACCGAGAAGTCATTGAAGAGTTTCGAGAACAGAATGGAGAGTAATTGAATTGGGTCAAGTTCAGAATATAGAGTTACTGCGAAGAGTTGTGGAGAAACGAAGAAAGTCGAGGACAGATTGAACAGTTAGTGAGGAGAGTCAAGGAGTGTAAAAGAGAGTCGAGAACAAACCGGAAAGTCAGTGAGAAGAGTCAGTGAGGAGAATTGAAGATTGTCAAAGACAGATCGCAGTGTCAGCGAGAGGAATTACGGACAAATCGATGTCAGTGAAGGGAAATTAGAGTCGATGAAAAAATAGACTAGAGAGTCAGTAAGGGAGACGAGGAGAGATCGAAGAGTATGCGAGTAGCGTCAAGGAGTGTCAAGGTGTATCAAGAATAAACTGGAGAGTTAGTGTGGAGAGTCAGTGAGGAGAGTCGTAGACAAACCGGAGTCAGTGAATAGAGTCAGTGAGGAGATTCGTAGATCGACTGGAGAGTTACTGAGTCTTGTCATATTGTCAAATGAATAATTATAGACTCTAAGTATTAATATTTCTAGATAGCAACTTCCCATTATACGTCTGTTTTATGTTTTATTGAAATAAAGGAATTTTGAAAAGTAATCGTATTAAAAATTTATCAACATGCTCTGCCTCTGAAGGTATTAGTAATTTGGTTATGGGGCAGAGCTCTTGGTTTTAACCTGAACAAGTAAAGCCAGGTTCTCTGTATGAAGAGAACGATTGTAAGTAAATTGATAAACTCACTCTTCTACAAACATCATCAATATAAGGGAGACTCTTTATCAGCATCACTCTGTCAGTGAAGCTGACTGTATCACCTAAAAGGAGACAAGACCTAAAAAGAGTGTCCTGAATATGACACTGATATGCATCTGATAGCGAAACTCATGTTCTAGCGATCTGAGAATTGTAGAATGCACCTTCATTACAATTACTCGCAGGTCTACTCTGACACGAAGTGGTAATACCTGTTTTGTGTCCAATCAATGGTCAATGGGTCAAATAAATCTATTTGTACATAATCTGTATTAGATAGGAAAATCTGATACTATTAAACCGTGTGCAAAAACAATTTAGAAACTACACAAAAGATTCAAATATAAACATTACAAATTCCTTAACCTTTGGGATCAAAATAACGCCACACAGTTTGATATGCAGTAACATTCAATCAATCAATCAATCAATCAATCAATCATCTTTATCAGCAGATAAGTACTTAACATTTAGTGGGCATTCATTTTCCTAATTCAAGAAATAAAATTTCCATTTTGAAACACTCTATCCAAAAAGAGTTGTGGAGAAACGAGGAGAGTAGAGGACAGATCGAACAGTTAGTGAGGAGAATCAAGGAGTGTAAAGGAGGGTCGAGAACAAACACTCTCTCCAAAAAGAAAAGAACAATTATATGTATATATATGCTAGCAGAAGTACTCGGTTCATAATCAGACTAAAAGGATTTTTGAACCCCAGTGAGTGAGATAGAAAGAGGGAAGAGAAGAATAAGCTAAGAATAAAAATATCTTTATTTGAAGTAGCAAAATTTCATCTATTATTTCAAAGACCGTTTAGAGACCGTTCAGATGGGATTCATTACCCAGAAGGAAAAGAAATTGATGTGGATTTAAGAAGAATAGAGAAATGCATCACAAATGTGCAATGGCGTAATGGATTTTAGAAGGGTTTTGTCGGAAAAAAAAGTTTTGTTTTTATGAAAAAGGAATTCTATCGTTAAGCTTGTTTTTTTATGAAAAGAAATTTACAAATTTGTTTTATAATTTGATTAAGGTTGACGACTCTTTGAAATCAACCAAACACCCTGTTCCAGGTCAGGCTGAGAATATACATGAACTGACCTAAATAGTAGTGCGCAGACAGAACTGCACAGAACCACATAGGTAGGTAGACACGCAGACAGACTGGGTGAAAAGGTTGAGTAAGAGCCGAGAGCAGTAGGCAGCGAAGGCACATGGTGTGGGAGCTCCTCGAAGCTCAGAGATTTTATTCACCTTGTACCAGATTGCCCTGAGTATAAAAAGTGAGAAAACCGTCTAAAATACGACGAACATTTCAATGTTAAATACAACCAACCCATCGCTACGAAAAACTCGAATTTCAGAAAATTTTCAGCTGAATTATTCAAAAACGCAGAAATTTAAAATCTGGATAACAAGTAAGATTTTTGTTCAGTAATTCTTGTTAACAAAATAAATGAACGAATAAACAGAAATTATGGGATCAGTTGAATTCCGTCTCCATGAAGAAACATGGAGGATTTTTAAAAAAGCTATGTTGGAATTAAAGAATATTCTGAACAAACATTTAGAATAACAGTGACGTTTAAATCAAGAACGCTATGAAAAACAAAACGAATGCTTTTGATGCAAAAACTTGTCAACAAAGAATTGAAGTTGCAGTTCTCTCTTGTTCGACAACGTCTCGTAGTTTTCTCTTTCCACGCTGCAACGCTCAACTTTCAGCGTTTACAACAACAATGCCGAAGTAACTTTGTGCACACGCTCATTCCCAACTTCTTCCCGTTCATTGCCACAGCCCTTTCTGGTCTCATGATCACTCAAATAACAGTGGTTCACAGTGAACCGACGGTCTCACGTGATCAGCTGCTCATTTTCCGACGATTCACAATCGCCATCACTCGCCGATGGGGTTGTTTCGAGGGCAAGGCAGGGATCATTCACATTGCGCGGGATTCCGTCAACCAATAAGGAGTGCTCACGAGTGACACGCCCCATTTTGAAGTCGGAGGTGTAACGACTTTTGGGAGGCTTTACGGAACTCCCTATCCTGTACGGGGCATGCATTTCTCTTCGACCGGACAGGCACACGCCGTCGATCCCTTTGACACGAACTTGGTAGCTGTAGACCGCATTGGCCGGTGCACTTACAGCAGATATATTGTCCATTGGTATCGTCTTATACCACTGCCTCCACGCCTGTACACTGCTTTATGGCTGTGATCTTTTTTTACACTTCGGTAGCATCTCTCTGCTATGCTGTTGCCACTTGGCACATGTGCGCATTGCAGTCTAAGTTGGATTCTCCGTTTGTCCGGGAAGCAGTTGAATTGTCTGCCGCGGAAGGCGGTGTCGTTGTCAGTAAGGATCTCCTCTGGCGGCTTTCGTTCGCAAAACACTGAATCTAATTGATGGATAACACTCCAAGAGTCCTGCTCTAGCAATTGTCACTAGACTGCGAATCTGGAGGGTCCACAATCGATGAGCGTAAGGAAATGCTGGCCGCCGTAATGCATTATATCCATAACCTGGCAGCTTTAAGTGCTGCTTACTCTCAGCCCTTCTCTTTGCAATTTGACTGCTGCGAGATCTGTTAACTGGCACGTCTGATACCGCTTGACTTCGACCCTTACGGCACTTGTATACACCGACGGATTGGTTAACCTTATGAAATAGCACATCCTTCTTATCCCGTCTGGCTCCTCCACAGAAGCAGCACATACCATCACCCTTTTTTACGGCGTCGTATCATCTTTATGGTGCCTGAATCAATCTGTCGGCAAGGTTGTAGTTCGAAGTTACCAGGGTCATATCCACTGACAGCTCATACTCGACCACCATTTTTTTTTAATAGTACTCAGTCTTTTTTCTGGTTAGCATTTCGCTAGCAGCGTTGGTGCGCACCCTGTCTTTGCTTTTCAAGGGATCCTAGCTCTGCTCGGTTAATATGTACGGCATCGTTTATTGGGTGCAACCAGCATTCGATTGCTGTTCAATTAGACCCCAATCGCCAAGACATTCATTTTGTTTCTCAGCTTGCACCAATCTCCTCTGGCAGAGTTATCCTGCTTCCCTGTCGCTATGGTCTCCGTCACCATGCGGGCAAAAAACGGGTTGGACGTCTCGTCATTCCAACCCTTAGTGACTGCACTTGCTCTGCGCTCTATGGTACTTGCCGCTATGCGAAACGATTTACAGACCCATAAGTGTCCCATAAGCTTACCTCATAGGGAAAAACAGCATGTCTTGTTCAGACGTCAGGTAGTTCTGGAACCGCAGTTCTGCGCCTTCACTGTAAGGTTCCTTTCTCCCTACGAACGTCCAAGCTCAATACTCTGGCACCATCTTCCAGCTGTCTCGAGTCCCAACAAATCAAGCCAAACTGGGCTAGTTTAGTTCTCACGTACAGTGACGCAGAATATCCTCATTCGCAAAAATGTCGTTGAGGTACGCGGACGCACCCTTTCGCGGACGCACCCTTTCGCATATGTAATCCATTACATATCTAACTTTTACCTTGTTCTGCTGCACATTCGCTATCAACGGGATCAGACCTTTAGGAGGTTCGAGTTTTCTATGGGGTAGGGAATTAACCAGCCATCATTAATCCATGCATAGGACTCTTTTTCGCACGCCAGATTTATTTGGTTGGCCACATGATATTCGGCTACGCTATTTTGTAGCTTAGCCGTTCCTCTGTCTCCCGACCACTTCCATGTCCTCTGTTGCTGGTTGAATTCAATACTGAAGTCTGGCTGGTCGAACTTGAGTGCTGCACGCACGAAGTCCTCCTCTCGAAACTTTATTGTTTCCATTTGTGTGATGAGAACACCATCCAAGGCTTTGATGGCATCATAACCCAGTTGCTGGTCAAAGTTTTATAGCTTTTCATACATCACTAACGCTTCGACGTCAGGAGAATGTCCAGTGTTTGTGCGGGTTTTCTCTGTCCCTATCCCGTGACACCTACGCGTTTCACCGCTTATAGTGGTTACTCTGACGCTTCTCATCTTTCAAATGCAGTATGGTCCCGCACTGATTAAGGTACGAGAGCAGCCGGAATCAAGGAGAGTCGAGTAGGGCATCTCATCGACGTGAATTCAGATGATCGGTAGCGTCTCATTTATATGTTGTCCGGGGAGTGAATCAACGCCTTTTCATTCCTGTCTCCTTTTCCCGGGAAGTCCCGAGCCATATGTCCAACCTCGCTGCATTGGTAAAAGCGCATAGGTTCTCCGAGCAATTTCTCGCTATGTGACCCTGGCCATTTCAATTGTAGCCAGCAATTCCAGAGCGAGGGCCAGACCCGGAGAAAGCTCTTATGTTCACTTGTGCGAGTGCCACGACGGGTTCCTCTTGTTACTTGTCGTCGGTCATTACAGTCCGAGCACGGGTTAGAAGTTGTGTTATAGTCATGGTCTCCGTCCTGGACGAAGCCCAGATAAGCTGTCTTGTTGTGGCAGCCCGGATAGGAACGCGCGTCTCATCCAACATTCAGGCAGTGGTTACTTAACCAACCGAGTTCGGCGCTGTAACTCTGCCAAAAATTCGTCCACGGTTTCATTCTGCCGAAGTCGTATCGCTGTGAACTGGTTGAATTCATTGAACGCATCTGCTGCGAATGCATCCTTAAAGCCTATTTTGATTTCTTCGGAGTCCGACCTCTGCTCCTCGCTTAGTTGCCGATACACGGTGAGAGCACCACCTTGCAGTCGTGGCAGTAAGACATGTTCAACTTTATCCATCTCATAGTTCGCAGACCAACTCAACGTTTTCGATCCGCTCTACTACTGGCATGTCCGTTGCTTCGCCGCTAAATCCCGGAATCAGCCGAAGATCAAAAGCCTTGCCCGTCATCGTGAAAGAATGACAAAAATGCCGAAATAGCTTGTGTCAAAAAATAATTGTAGTAACAGTTCACTTAACACAGCACAATTTCTTGTACAACACCGTCTCGTCGTTTTCTCTTGCCACATGGCAACGCTCAACTTTCGGCGCTTACTGCTACAATGCCGAAGTAACTTCGTGCACACGCCCCCTACCAACTTCTTCCCATTCACTGCCACAGTCTTAATTTTGAAAAAAATATTTGGGAAGAAAATTTCTCCATTCAACACAAGATGGTAGAGTCGAAACCTAAAAAAATGGGGAGGATTGCTCTATTTTTGCTGGGATTGTCAAATTAAAAGATGTTTAAATGTTTGATTTTTGTACAAGGTCTGACGGTACCGGAAAATGGTGAAATTAGAGCCAGAATTTTGTCTAAATTAGAACAGAATCCTAAAATCAGTCTGCAAATAGTCACAGAAGAAGCTGAAGGATCAGAAAATTTTCGACTACGCAGCAAGGACTGAAGAAAGTGATATGTCAAAAATAAATGTAATCAAACAAAAACAGCATAACGAAAAAAATTGCCCGTGAAATAAATTCTTGTTATGGCTGTGGACAGATTCATTTTTATAAGGAATTTCTATTTAGAAGTAAAGGATGCTTTGACTGTCGCCAAAAAGGTCGCAAGTGAAGCATTCCAGAAAGCAAAAAAAAAAAAAAAAAGATAAGAGGAGGCAAAATAAAAAAATACAGTTATTAACTAAAACAGAAAGTGCAAATAAAAATGAAAAGAAAGCTTATATAAGCACAGATGAAGAATACACAGGTTAAATTTCAACTGGATACCAGTTCAGATGTAGGTTTTAAAAATCAACAAACTTGGATGAAAATTGACAGACCAACACTATTAAATACGAAAAAATTGCACATGGACTTCCAGGAAACAAACTGAAATTAGTTGGTGAATGTTATGCAAATGTAAACATTTACGGGATAAACTGCAAAATTAAAAGGATACGTTATGAATCGAACCCAGAACCTCTTCAGTGTGGATTTTATTGAATGATTCGACCTGTTGAATCAACTAATTAATTCATTCTGCATCAGTGTCAGTGTTAACATCATAGAAAATTAAAAAAAAAATTAATGATAAAATTTCCTGATATCTTTTTCTTAGGGTCTTGAGAGGTTCACAAAAGCTAAAGCAACATTCAGAATTAAAGAGAATGAGACGCCTATTTTCAGGCAAAAATGAAAAATACGTTTTGCTGCTGAAGCCTCAGTTAGCAAAGAATTAGACCTCTTAGAATAAATCGGTGAGTTGACCAAAACGTGCTAAAGTGAATGAGCTAGTCCCACTGTTTACATGAAAAAGTAAAATAATAGAATTAGCGTGTGCGCAGATTTTTCTGGGACGGAATGATTGTTTGGAAACATATAATTACCCTCTGTTAAGTCCAGAAGACATTTTTGAAAAGCTAAGCATTTGTCTTAAGCATACCTCAAAATTCCCGTCGACGAAGAATGTGCAAAGTATAAATACGGAAAAAGGTCAGTATAGATTTAACAGATTGCCATTTGGTGCAAAAGTTGCACCAGGAATTTTTAAGCAAATCATGGACACGCTATTGAATGATATAGACTTCGCAATAGCATACTTGGAAGACATTTTAATTAAGAGCGAAAGCCAAGAACAATATGTCAAACATGACAAAGACGTTTTTGAAAAAATAAAGCAACATTTTGAAACTTAGTTTGGATAAATGGAAATCTTTAAAAATCAAAAATTAAGTATTTAAGAGAGATGATAAATGCAAAAGGTAAAAATCCAGATCCATCGAGGTCAAGAACATGCCCGACGCGACAAATGTGACAGCTCTACAAGCATTCCTGAGATTTGCGAACTACAAAGGTAATTTAATCCCAAATATGCACATTTTATGAGTGCCTCTAAAACTGTTGAAAAAAGATTCGAAATGGAACTAGAGTACCAAATGTCAACGTGCTTTTGAGTAAATAAAAAATATTAACGTGAGACTTGAGTCTGTCATATGACGATCAAAAAATGATATTACCATTGCAAGTGACGTTCATAATCTGGGTTTAGGAACCATAATATTACACAAAAAGAGCAACGACCGAGTAAAAGCGATTGCACATGCCCCAACAACCTTATTTCCAGTTGAAAAAGGGTTCAGCTTAATTGAAAAAGAGGCTTTTAGGAATAATTTTTGCAGTAAATAAGTTCCATAGATTCATTTATGGAAAAAGTTTTACGCTCCAAACAGATCACCGACCATTACTGTCTATTTTTGGTTCCAAAAAGGGATTCCTACAAATTCTGCAAATCGACTACAGAGATGGGGAACAATATTGCTAAATTACAATTTCAAGATAGAGTTCTTACTGTCAAAAAGGTTAGGGCATGCAGATGGTCTATCCAGGTTAATTTCTAAACTATGTCAACCATTAGAAGAAAATATGATAGCTGCTCTAAGATTAGAAAAAAGAGTGCTTTGTAACACGATGCGATAGTTACCAATGACCATTGAGAAGATTTGGCAAAAAGCAAAAGTAGACAAATATATCACAGAAAAAAATAACTAATCAACGATCATCAAAAGATTGATGGTGAAATATGATGGAATTGTAATGTTCGGTGAACGAGTGGTGATACCGGGATCGTTGAAAAAAGAATATTAAAAGACTTTCAGACCGGTCATCCCGGTATAGCGAGGATGAAAGCTTTAATGGGAAGCTATGTTTTTTTGACAAATATGGATAAGGAAATAATAGAAAATGTGAAATCCTGCTGCGGTTGTGCGATAGCAGTAAAAGGGCCACCAATGAAACTTACCCCCTGGCCAAAGATGAATATACCTTGGTAAAGGCTTTATATAGATTTGGCTGGTCCAATGAAGGGAAAATATTTGATAGTGGTTGACAGTTTCTTGAAATTAGAGCTTTACATGAACTTTTTGCTAGATTTGGTATACCTAGTAATTGTTTCGGATAATGAAACGCAATTCACGGCAAAAGAGTTAAGATTTTGATAAAGTTTTTTCAACTGCACACATTAATACAGCACCTTATCACCCACGGTCTAATGGACTGGCAGAAAGATTTGTATACACTTTCAAGTGAGCACTAAGGAAGTCGGATGGAAAGGAATCCATTGATGATATCCAGCAATTTGTTAGGGTATACCGTGTGACACAGAACTCAAGTACTAATTCTCAATTGTCACCAGCGGAGTAAATGTCCGTGATAAAATAAGATCCGTGTTTGATAAACTGTTGCCAAATGAAAATAATAAAAATAATAAAGAAAGAAACAGATGCAGAATCATATACCAGGAGAAAAAAATTTCTTAAAAGAATTCAGATACGGGACAGAAATATGGACGGCTGGTGTCATTGATAAACATTTCGGGGGAATTATGTATAAAATCAAAGCCCCGAAAAAGACTATTAAGAGACATCACAACCAGAGAGAAAAAAGGCACTCGGAGGATATAAGTAACCAGAAGGAAGTGTATAGTCTGCCGGTCTGGGTTTCTGACAACAAAGGACTAATGTTGCTCACACAGACAGCGAACCGTATTTCTCTCCATAACCAAATATTTATCTTAAATGTGTGTCGATTATTCTAACTCTCAACACAACATATTTTTGTCATAAGTAATGAAAGATGGATTATACAATGAAAGTATTCACTTGAGTGATGAAAGAAGAGACGATTCTCCAGTAATATTCGTTTTGTGATCCGAAAGAGTGGTCATGCACACAGAGACTAAAATGTTTTTGGTAGAGGGGTTGGTAAATACATACAAGATTGTATTGTATCCTTGTTGATTGTATACAGATCTTTGACAGGTTATTCAAAAAGTGCTACTAATACTATGTAACAGTAATATCTGTCGCATGTTCGAGTGGTATGCTACCTCTTGACCAGCTTCGCCACCAAGCTTACCTGACATAAGCCAGATACCCAGTAGGATAACAATAAGATTTGTTAAAGGGTAGATGAATCTTCTTTGTAGGGCTAATTACCATCTACCATGCAGGTGCCTTTTATATCAGTGCTTAGTCTGGCCATTGATTACAACTGATATTCCACCAGCTGTCTTGAACTTAATGTTGCCACTGGATCCGAGAAAAATAATAACATTGATCGGGACTCGTGCATTACATACAAACTCTCTGTTCTTTCGAAAAGGTAAGAAACGATCATCATTCCGCGAGATGATTAACGAGCGAGCATATAGATCAATTCACAGATCTTGGTTTGGCGATGTTATTTGCATGTGATTCTTGTAAAATCTGATTTTCTAAATATAAATATCTATAACCATACACTGATCAGCTGTTGGTAACATTCGCTCTGTGAAATTACTCAGTTGAAATTATCTATTATCTTCCGTCGTTTCGAATTCGACCGACAAATTTCGGGTCTTTCATTGATTTATCAAATTAAAGCAATCTATGCCCTCAGGATGCGTCCGGGTATAAACAAGACGCGCCAAGAAAGATGATTGGTTGAACAGCTTCTTTTGATGATTCCCTAATAGAAGGCGCCAACAGCCAAGGGCACCATCATTGTAATGGCGAGCAATCAGTTATCAGAGCTGGCCTTATCATTCTGAATATAAACGCGCAATCTCTCTCTCTCTCTCTCTCTCTCTCTCTCTATCTATCTATCTATCTATCTGTCTGTCTATTCTAGCCAGTTCATACCACTTCACAAATCTTTCTGTTAGAAGTTGTAGTTCAGAAGTTAGCAGGCTAAGTTCCTTTGAGATTGATTACAATATTGATCCCCTATGACTGTTCTACGAAATTGTGACTTTCTCATTGAGAATAATTTAGTATGTATGTTTGTGTGTATGAACGAATATATGTCATTCTCATCTGTTTGTTTTTTATTTCTCTTTCAGTCTGCTCATATACATTTTGGTGTATTCGTATCTGTCTATATATCTGTCTATCGTATTTCTATATTATGGGCATATTTTCGTCTCATGCAATTAAATTTGATTTACCCAGAAACTCTTAGACATGTTTTTATGTTTACTTTATTACTTGCTCATAAAATATGCACTCATAAATAAACTCAAAGGGACTTATCGATATATGCATATGTATATGGGTAAATTGTTTCTCAAATTAGGAATTAATAAAAAAATATATGTCCACTGAAAGTACGTACAATAAATATGTACTCAATTAGAATCTATATATCTATCTAGAAAAAGATGAAAAAGATGAATTCAAAATACGTGAGTCCTGGGTATGACATTAAACAGTATCTGTTGGTTGGATCTCTAGATCTGGGGAATGAGGAGTACTGCTTTCCTACCTTTACTTCCATGTACAATAAACGTGGTTCCGTAGCCTCTAAGCATAAAGTAATCGTAGACGGGTTGATGTGTCATTAAATCAATCACTCACACTTATGTACAGGAATAGCAGATTAAATTGAATCTGTTTCTACCCGTTTCTATAAATATGTGTGCGTGCATTTTCGGTTACTTTTCTTTTATCTCGAAGCTGCAATTTCAATGAAATTGCTTTATAGCAATAGCTGCAGCATTGAAGGCAGTAAACAAAATACAAGAAAGTATACTGCAACGGTGTTTGATGGATGCGAATCCTGCTCATCTATTTGATCCGTGATTCTCTAATCAACCATCCTTCGCTGATCTTTGATTGGTTGATTAAGGGAGGTAACTTGCTTTTTGATTAAAACGAGCCAAGCGACTCATTTGCATCCGAAACTTGGCTAGCGGGTTATAATCTCTCTCTCTCTCTCTCTGTTTTTCTTTTTCCTTTTCTTGTTTTAAGTTGTGAGAAGAGAGCTCCCAATCTCACAACAGCAAAAAAAAAAAAAAAAAAAAAAATGATAAAAGAAAAAATTCTTTTACCTAACGTAGAATTATAAAAGGAAGCGAAGGTCGAATTAGCGTTCAGTGGTATTCTCTTTCTCATTACTACTAACTACGATTGGACAAAAAATGGAAGCAATGACGTAACGAGCAATACTTCCTGAATTTTGGTTTTTCTTTCAATCTTGAGCTGATTTACACTAATACCAATGCTCCAACTGACCATTACATTTTTCTCTTTCTTTTCCTTTCTCTTTTCCTTTTTATCTTTACCCTCTTTTTGAACATCTTACTTTTTCCTATTCTTCAATTTTATCATTTCTTTCATCATCCCACCCACTTTTTTATTGTTCCTTCTTTTATTTTTTTTTGTTTACCTTCAAGTTTTCTTCTCATTTGTCATTTATTTTCTTCGTTGATTTTCACGTTTCCTTTCATTCTGTTTTTATTTCTCCTACTTGTTTCCTATCAATTCCTATTGAATTTCAGTATTTCGTGTTTTCTTTCTTTCAATATTCCTAACGCAATCAGCATCATCATTAACCTTACTATCAATTTGTTCGGCCAACTTTGTTGTAAGAAGATGTGCAGTGGAGATGATTATAGAATAAGTGCAATTGGAATTCATGTTTGGTTCATTATTTTATATTTTCTTTCTTTCATTTTCCTGCTATATTTCTAGTATTCTTTCTTTTTTTCTTTTATGTCTCGTGTTTTCTGGTTTTCTTTCTTTTTCTTTTTTCTTTCTTCCTTATTTCTTTTTTCTTAGCTATTTTTGTCTACCATGTTATTTCTTTCTTTCTTTCTTTCTTATATATCTCCTGAGTCCTATCTTTTTTCTTTTATATCATACATGCTCTTTCTTTTTTTCAATCATTCTTTTATTTATTATTCATTCCTTATCAATATCATTCATTCTCATTTTTCACATTTATTAGTTTTTCACATTCATTTAAAATTTCTGTTATTTTTTTCTTAATTATTATTTCGTTAAGCCACTGTTTCTTTCTTTTTATCCATTTAATGGTTATGTAAGATCTAATTTATTTACTTATTTCATCTGATTTCATTTGATTTTTTCCTTTAGTTTTTGGCCGCTCCATAAAAACATACGGTACCAAAGGTTAGAGTTAAACAGCGAAGTACTGGAATTTATGGCCTATTTTACTCTTCAATGAAATAACCGTGACGTTCACCAGATTTGAATAATGTATTTTTCTGGTGTGGCTTTAGTATCTTGATACCAAGCGTAGGAAAATATAGCAGTGGATATTTCGAGATTTGGACTTTATGCACATTACATCTCAGAATGAACTGGTCATCCGAATTCATTGGGAGAAGTGGCTGAATACGCTGACTATATCTTTTTAGAGTTGTAAGACCCATCTCTAAAAAGAGGTGTACGACTCTTTATCTGATGGTAAGGTTTCAGTTCTGGAGATGCTATAACTCCTAGATCAACTCTGACCAAGAAGTGACAGTGCATGTTAAGGTCTAATCAAATAGACCTGTTTTATAACTATCCATATTCGGTGAGCCCGTTTACAGAAGACAAAAACCTGCGCAGTTAATGTATTTAGAAATAAAATTAATTAACAATTGCTAAAAAATCAAACACATAAGAAAAAATAGAATAAAAACAAAAGTAAGGATAGAAAAAGTATTCGAACACATTGGTTTCATATTTTGGTTTGCAATTACTGCTTGGTGAGGTTTTCCATAACCCTTCACATCTTTTAGGTATCTTAGTCTACACTTTTTTGTAAAGGACTTTCAAATTATCAATATTTAAATGATACTCCGATGAATCTGATCCTTCTGAATTCGCCATAAATCTGAATTAATTGCAAAATAATGTCATGAGAACCAATTATCTCAAAGTAAAAATTGTGAATACGCATAAAAAAGCAAGTGTAGACAATTGTGATAGAGATGAAATAGTTAATCACGAATGTAGAAAATTGGTATAAAAGAGTAGGGATGACTGGATGATCAAGGAGATTCACGGGAATTGTGCTTACAAGTCATATATCTCTAAAGCAGAATATCCAAGAAATTGAGACGCATAAAATTCTCTGTTACGTGAGATACAGACCTTATTTAAATCAGCAAGAAAAAAATATTTGTATCAAGTGGATTTTGCCGTTCTAGCAGATCATAGAGTGAAAATAAAGGGAAACGAAAAACTCGGAATATATCAGAAACTTGCTAAAAAGTTTTTGACGATAAACGAGATAAAGATACCCATGGTAGTTGGAGACCATGGAACCGTCCCGAAGAACCTTGAAAAGAGATCGAGTGAACAGGGTGAATCTAGAGTGTCCAGACTACAGCATTACGAAAAACAGATAGGAGAGAGGGCCTAAAATACTCTGAAGACTCCTGCAGATCTGAGGACAACTTGCTGTCCAATCAAGACAACACCAGTTTTAACTTGTGAGAGAAGCTCAGAAGGAATAATAATAATAATAATATAGATTATACGTGTCAAGAAAAAAAGCAGGAAGAAGACTCATCAGAATTGAAGATAACGTCGATGCAAGAATAGAATGACTCGAAAAATACATTAAAAAGAGAAAAGAAAAAGTCTTATAGCGGCCAGAAACAGCACGGACTGCATAATGATCAATAGAATAACAACTTTAAAACAAAAATAGGAAGAAAAACAACTCTATGGATATTTCAACCGACAAACAAGCGAAATCTAACACGAAAAGACTTGGACATGGTTACGGAAAGGAAACTTAACGAGAAAAATTTAATCTCTTCTAATAGTAAATCAAAACAACGCCATACGGACCAACTATACAAAACCGAAAATAGATAAGACAACATAATAGCAAGTGTAGACTACGTGATGATAGAGACGAAACGATTAATCACGCAATAAGTGAATGCAGCAAACTAGTACAAAATAAGTACATGATTAGATGGGGAAGGGGATCCAATGGGAATTCTGCAAGAAATTCAAATTTGACCATAGTGCCAGATGGCATATGCACAAACCAGAATTCATTCTGGAGAATGAGACATACAAAATTCTCTGGGATTTTGAGATACAATCAAACCACCTAATCGTTAACAAAAAAGAGAAACTTTGCCGTCTCGGTCGATCATAGAGAGAAAATCAAAGAAAACGAAAAAAGGAGACAAATACTTAGATCTTGTCAACGAAATAAAAAAGCTATGGAACATAAAAGTTGCTGTGATACCAATTGTAATTGGTGCACTTAGAATGATCAACAAAGGCTTTGTAAAAGGACTAGAGGAGCTGGAAATCGGAGGACGAGGAGAGATCATCCAAACTACAGCATTGTGGAAGTCGGCCAGAATTCTGGAGACTTGAGGAGATTTGCTGTCACTCCACTCAACGACCATCAGCTGACGCTGGTGCGAAAAACTCGCAAGGAATAATAATAATAATAATAATAATAATAATAATAGATAAATAACATGGAAAAAGAATTGAAAAGACTCGATGAAAGCCCTGTGACTGAAACATACCTGGAATCGTTCAAAGCATGCTTCATTTTGGAGAACAATCGTTCGCCGTGGTATGAAATGCCAAACAAGCTGGGTGTAAATGATAATGTTAGGGAATCGTGCAAATGGAAGCAAGCGGTTCTAATAAAAATTGTGGATATGGCAAGAAAGAAACTTGGACCTCTAATCCTCTGACCAGGGAAGATCAGTGAGTTCCACCTTTATTTGTAATAGTACTGCTTCTTTTTCACAATCAACATCAAAAAGTGAAAAGAAAATTTCACAAATTAAGTGTTGGTCACAAAAACTTTATTTTCACGATGTTACGTTCTCTCTCGAATGATAAAAAAAGAAGACGTGTTGTGGCTTTGCCAAGTTAGTGGAGACATTTTTCATTAATACCATCTTATCGGTGGGGTTTAGAATACTCTGACTAGAAGACGGTAAGATTCCTACAAAAAAGCGTGTCCTGGGTATGACACTAATCTGCATCTGATAGTGAGAGATCAGGGATGTGTGGAAAACCCCAACATTGCCATCACTCACAGATTCCTTTTGACTCTGACTGTATTAAGAATAGTTACCCGAAGCCATCATTTCTAAATAAATATCATTATTACCAGCAAAAATATGCAGCCTTCGTAAAAAACCTATTAATGTAGAAAAACTAACAAAACTAAATAAGAACGCATATTAGACTTATTTTAGATTTATTTGAATTGATTTCGATACAAAATTATTCATAGGATTGTTTTTATATGTTTGAAAATAAAACAATGATCATCATATCGCGCTGGTAGCACGGATATCCCTGACCCTCTCTCGCCACTCCTCCCTATCGTTCATCGCCCTAGGTAGGTCTTCAGGACAACATCCTGTATCCTCACATAGCTGCTGAATGTACGTTCGAGCTGGTCGTCCTGCTTTTGCGCGGCCATGTGTGGGGATCCATAAGAGTACATCTCTTATGAGTTCATCTCTGCTTCTCCAGTAGTGTCCTGCATGTCTGGTTCGTCTAACTTGAATAGTTTTCGTGATAGGGGGCAGGTGGCCGTACAGTTGGTGTCTTGTGGGGTGTTGCTGCCAGGACTTGTTCAGGATTGCACGCAGCATTCTTGTGTAATTGCCATCTAGCTTCTTCTCCAGTCGTTTTGTTAGCGTCCATGTAGTGCATCCATATAGCAGTATCGATGTGACCGCTGCCTGGAAGAAACTGCGTTTCATTTTATCGGTTAGGTCTGATTTCCATATAATCGATAGCCTATTGATAGCTGTCCATGCTTTCGTTAACCTCGCAAAAAGTAGTATGGAAATTATCCAACGTGTTAACCTTTATTTCTTTGTGATATATCACACATTGTATAAATAACATGGACTATTTTGAGCAAATCTAACCAAGCTTGAGTTTAATAGTGAAATCGTTAATAAATAAGATGCTATAATTAGCTTGATAGATACGATAAGGATTATTTGATAATCCTTGAAAATATAATCTAAATAACTAAGGGAATTATGATGTCGGCGGTGACGTAGTTTTGATTACAGTCTGACAGACACATAATTTACATTATAATAAAATTAATTCCTTGAAATCATATAACTGTGCAAGGAAATGATTATTATTTATTAGAAATAACACTTGAAACTATGTGCAAATAATTTTTATTTGATAGAAATACTTTATATCATATAATAGAGCAAAAAACAATTAATTACGGTAAAATGCAAATATGAACTTAGAAGGAACGCGATTCCCAAATTTCTAGGCATAAAATAATCCCAGTGTGGTTGATGTGCCGTTAAACCTCTTGCCTTACCTGCTCAACGTTGATCTCAGTCATGGTTATTGACCATCTCCCGCTCGTTAAGTCATATTTCACTTTCTTGCACTCTCTGAAGTACATGTGCCTCTGGAAATCACGTGTGTGCAAGACATAGTGTTATCTCCATACACTTACTGAACCATTTTAAGTGCAAGTGATGGAGTTTTCTTCAATCAGACTCAAAATTTCTGGTTCATTCATTCCTCGGTATCCATCGTTCGTTTCTGAAAAAGAAGAGGTTCAAACAAAAACAATCGAAAAATGTAATGGTTGTAGAAACTATGATTGTAGTTATATACTCCAAAGATATCATATTAGATGTTAACATATTCCGCTGATCCCTCTTTCACCAATAGCTCACTCAGTACATCCAATCCAGTTACTTTTTAGACAGAGCTTGTTTCTCATTATCATAGAGAATTTTTTAGTCTCATTCTCTAGTCCAGATTCTGGTTTGTGCATATACCATATGGTAGAATGATCAAATTTCAATATCTTGCACAATTCCTAGCGGAGAAACTTCCCCACCTAGTCGTGTCTAGTCTTTTACTCCTTTCGTACAAGTTCGCTGCATTCGCTTGCTGTCATTTAAACTCTAGCAAAAAAAAAAAAACCATCAGCTAAAAGGACAAGTAAAGAAATTAAAATAAGCGAAGCTACTGAGGAAGGTGAAACATACAGGAGCACAACATTAAGAAAAGACTCCAAAAAGATAGCTGCAGACAAATTTGATAACACAATTAGAAGAAATAAGTCAAAAGATATTGGCGAAAGAAGGAAAATTCAAAAGGTTCCGGGACTGGGTCAAACAATATCAACAACATTCCAAAATGACGAAAGAAAATTCTATCAATAGATCGGGGGAAAATGCACAAAGATAAATCATCAACCAGAAACAAAACAATTTTGGAGTAAAGTACTGGGATGAAAAGAACATAATGGAAATTCTGAATACATAAATAAGATGAAAAAAGAATCCAAAGAACTCGAAGAAGGCCTTGAGATGAACATACACCTGGACTCGTAAAAAAATACCAGGTCATGAGAGCAAACATGGATTCAAGGCCAAATCCATAAAATCAAGAATTCAGTGAAAAATAGATAATTGCGATTAGCATGTCAGATAGAAAATGAAGTTGGCAAAAAGATAAGGACATTGAGAGCAAAAGTTGCAAGCTGTCAGCCAAAAAGAAAGAAAACAGAAGTGGAAAAAACATTTAGAGAATCAGTTTGGAAAACCACTAAAATCACTGATAACCCTATCAAAAATTACTAATAACCAACAAGACATCAAACTAGAACAGTTTATTGATTAAGAACTTGACGTAGCACTGAAAAAGATTACAATTAAAAGCTGCGAGCCTTGACGAAATACCTCCAGAAGTATGGAAGAATTTGATGACATACTTCTTTGATTATGTAATATTGTCAATAAACAAAGCGTAATAGAGAAATAGACGAAAGGTTGAATCCTCCTGTTTCCTAAGAAAAGTGACATCAGAATCACTAAGAACTACAGAGGCATAAACATAATAATATTAGAATTCGGCAACAGATAATCGCTACCCAACCTATCTCAACAACGAGTAGAATCGTCATCATGAAGTGTTTGTTCACAGTAATTGTAATAAGAAAAAATTATTCAAACATACCGTATGTCAACAGCAACTATCAAATCTCGATAACAGAGGCGGCAGGGCGAGAACTGTGGGAAGCTGCCGTCCATAAAGACACTGAAATCTTTCTTTGAAACGCAAAGAACTACTGCCATCAATGAGGGAACGTAATGTTGAAATGCATCGATCCCGTGGGTTTCACCCTAAAATTATCTTCGTGAAACATCTAAAAAAATTCACATGACCACCCTGTGATCTTCTCTATACTTGTCAGCAAAGGGAAGTCAGCGACAATATATATATATAAATATATATATATATATATATAATGAAAATGGTTCTTAGATGGACGACAGTGAGTTTACCTACGTTTCATCAAACGGCACTTGACTTTATTACGTTTTAGCTTTGGAAATATTGTCGGTGTTTTTCCTTTTGACAAGACATACGTGCTGATTGACTATTTTAAAATAGAACGTGTATTTTTGGTCTTTTCTTTTTTTTACAGAATTTTTTCTCCCATATATCAGTGTGTAGAATTTTTAAATTGTACAATCTGTTTTTTTTTCACACCAACAGAATTAAAGATTAGATATAAAGACTAATATATATATATATATATATATATATATATATCGATAAATGAAGGGATTGTGAACAAAAACGTTTGGAGCATGCTGCATTTAAATGTGTTCTCCGAAAGTAAAACAAAAGCGCAATGCCTGCCGACACCCAGCAGGGCCAGAAGGGTTGACGTTTCCTTTTGTCAAAGCAGGCTTGATTAACCACTAACGGAGATTAAACCAAAGCAGTTCACGAAGTACGTGTGATCATTACGTCCGTTAACGTACACCTGTCCTATATATGACTTGTTTGGTAAATCAACTGGGAGTTTAACTAGGTACTCATTCGGCAATTTGGAAATATGGGAGAGTTTCAAGGGTCTCCTCTGCAAACATTCTTGCAGGAGGAAGCGATGGTGATCTTTTGAAGAAAGGAGCAATATATATAAGACAGCAATATTTTTTTTATTAATGGGTGTATGTTAAAAAATAACAGGCAAGGAAGGACGCAGAACTTTTAAAAACCTGTTCTTTGAATGTAATTCTGAATCGAATGAATGTAGAAATCATTAAAATTATTTAGGATTTCGAGCATTTTCGACCGTCTCCCTCTCAAAAAAATTATGTGACATCGGTCGGTGCCAGATCGACAAACACGATTATTAACTGAATCGCGACCGTTACATGATGTCATGTCAACTGATGATTCTGTGGGACAGAAGTTGTTGAAAAAGACAGGCTATACAGTGCTAAAGACACGTGCTTCTTGACTGATTCGAAATAGCTCGAATCATCATCTCACACTGGGATTCCAGAAAAAGAAAACCAAAAAGAACCCATAGGGATGGCCATGGTTACTTGACTATGACCCCTTTATTTTTAGATGAAAGTAAATTCTATCTTCTAATATTTTAGCGTTTCCTGTAAGGGTTTATCATCAGCAAATCTTTGTTCAAATGATTTCTATTTATATGTTCTCCAATTTATTCCTAGTTCCTTTTCCGGGAAATACAGTAAATAGATGACACCGTATTCATGTTTTTCGGTTCTTTTTCAATCTTAATCTTATTTACGTTTATTTGTAGTTGATTTTCTGCTTTATTATCTTCGTATAGATTTACAATAACTTTTACAGCACATATACATTGATGTACAAAATAGGAAACTGCTGCCCGAGATATTTTTGCATTTCTTTCTTTTTTTTTTCTTACTATTTATGTACCATGAATGACTTCCAGCGGAAATTTATTCTTGAAAAAGAAAACAAAAAGGAAAAAAAAAAAATCCAAAAATCCACAAAAAAGACCCGCCCAATCAAAAAACAAAATTGAAAATCGAACATAAAAATCGAACAGGTGAAAAATTTCACAGGTATAAAATCTGGATGATGAAAGAAAAAGTGCAACTCTGTTTCGGTATTAATGCTAAAGTTGTAGCCAGGAAAACTCTTATCTTTGTTAAAAACATGGCTATGTTATCAAGAAATTCACCAGCATGGAACTTGCAAAATCGTCGGACATCACACACACACACACACACACACACACACACACACACACACACACACACACACACACACACACACACGCGCGCTCATGTAGATTGCAACAAATTCATATTTGGAGAACAACGTTTCTCCTTAAAAAATCATTATTTTGATATCTTAGAAGAATAAAGAAACAACAAGAAAATCTACTGTAGAAACTTAAACGAGCAAATATCTGGATAGTCTTCTTTGTAAGTTACTTGTAATTCTTAAACTGAACAAGAAAAATCAGAAATTTTGACGACAGAACAAGAAAATTGATGACTATTCTCAAGGCCTTACATCACCACGACTATGAGTTTCACGTAATCAATTGCTTGGCGACCAACTTTTAAATACATCTGACGTTAGAAGGCTTCTGAATTTCTATAGTACTCCAACAAAGATGATGCAACACTTGAATTACGAGTAAACTTTTTGGGTCTAGCGCCGAGTAACAAAGAAACGTATATATAACAATTTGTATATGAACATTATTTAATATTTTAAACATTGTTTTCGCATCGAAACGCCAAGCAGTTGTCTTCAAGTAACATTAATGGTCGTTTATTGAATTTAACTTAGTATGGCGCAAGACCAAATTATGTGTCACTCATAGATAATCGAATATACGAACAGTGGCCTGGCTGACCGGCTCGCTAACCATTGTACTATTCATAAGCTTGGTAGGATTATATTTGTGTTTATGAACGTCGACTTATTTTTTCTGAGGTTATGTGTGCGTAAGTGAGCACAAGTTTTTTTTATTCCATCTTAAGGGAACCGGTATACATTTTAGTTTGGCTTCGCTTTATACATATTATTAACACGACTGAAATCATTCTAGACAATTCTGCTTATTCGCTTTTTAGGCTGTATGTAAATACATAAAGAGAGTTTAGATTACAGCAATGCACTTCTACCGGAAAATATTAATGAATAAATAAAAATCAATTCTTCGGGAAATACAAATAATATTTTCTCATCTAGTTTGGATTCATACAAAATTGTTAGTCTTTATTTTTGTTTGACTTCCTTGGGCAAGTCAAAAGTTTTGCAATATTTTGTTAAGTGCTAGAATAAGGCACCTATATCAAGTGATCAAAGCAGTTCAAGCTGTGAAAATTACTCATTGTGGTTATTAGTATCGTAGTATTTGGTGCGCTGACACGTTTTGCATTCGTTCCATGTGTGATTTGATAGGCGTACAGTTGAACGTGCAATGCAGTCTAATTTGAGAACCTATGCTTTACGAGTTCGAGTCGGGTCATAACTCCACGGAACCAAGGAAAAACATTTGTTGCGCCAAAGATGACGGTGTAGTTGATCAGAGAACAGTAACCAGTTGAAGAAATTTCGCTTGAGTTTTAAGAACCTCGACGACCTGGTAAGGTCATGTAGGCCTAAAACAGAAGATTTTGAGGTCGTGCTTGTCGGCATCGAAGCAAATCCGGCGATAGCACTTGGAGTATTAGGCATGGTTGGTATCTCTCAGTTCAGCGTGGTTTGTCGAATTCACAATCTCGGCAAAAGCATCCGGCGGTACAGAATTACCAAAATATTGCAAAACTTTTGATTCACCCAAGTATTACTCATAGTTTCACTCGACAAATTTAGCAACTATCTCTGATTTATATTTCATTTTATTCTTTTATTTATCATTTTTTTCTGAAGTCTACCAATTTCATCTAAAATTTTCCTACATCATTGTTGTTGTTGATCTGATTAGACAATTTTGACAAAGATATATTATTCAATTAGCAAAAATATTTAATTAGAAGACTTAGTTCTTGAAATTTGTTTTTATCGTAAATTTCCAGGCTGAGGAGTAATATTGAAAAAACATGTCTACCATAACTAGAAGTTCCATTAATCATTTTGAAATATTCATTTAGATCACCTCTCATTTTTCTTTTGATTTCCCTGTCACTTAATCTATATTCAAGTCATAAGTTTTGGGATCCAGTGTTCATATGGTCTGGTTTATTTGTCTAACAGGCTATCCACTCCTTATGGGATTTTAAATGCCAAAATGTAATTCATTTCTAAATATTTGAATGTAATCATAATTATATTTAATCTTCCGTTGAATTGAAAAAATACACACTTCAATTTGTCAAGAATCATTTGTTTGCACACTATTATATGATATCAATTAATCATATCTATTACAAATAATTTGCATAGAGTTCAATCCTTTCCAGTATTCCTACCTAACAATCATATTTAATAATGATCCTTTGTTTGCACATTGTTGTATAGTTTCACGTATTTCTATCCCATACTATTAAGCCCAGTCGACGGGGGCTGTAGAATACACCGACTGCATCTCTGCAGTATCCTAATTATGATGGCGAGGCTCCAGTCATGGAGCTTTCGGTAATATGGAGTACCATTTCATTGCCATTGCTCCCAGGTTTATTCTTACCCAGTGTGGGAGCACCTGATAAGGTCCTATCTATGGATCAAATAGAACTGTTTGGCATTTAAACTGAGTGCAAACAAATGGCTTACATTAAATCGAATTGTTAGACCATTTAATTGTGTGTAAACAAAGAACCGATGTTTAATTGAATTTTTAGTGATACATTGCAATATTTGGAACAATTTACTCATTCGTTGAAAAACAGTTACAACAGTGTTACATAGCGATGCTTGAAATCATTTAACTTTGTACAAATAAAACTACTTAGGTTAGAAAGCAATATTTGAAACTATTTAAGCGCGCACAATTGATTATTACTAAATAGAACTATTCATGTTAGAATATTTGGAACCATCTAACTGTGTGCAAACAATTGTAATACTTGTGTGCAAACAAATTAGCTTTGGCTAATTTAAAAATAAGATTACCTGCAAACATTTGACTCACAAATCATACGAATAATCATTTAACTTTATGCAAACAAATGAGCCCTGACTCGTTTAAAATGTAATGTACAAACTATGCGTTTACAAACTATATATCATATACATACAGAGGATTTTCATTAAATAACCTATAATGGTCGATATGCCATAAAGCCCAACCCAAACAAACGAAACCGATACTAATAACTAATCAAATAGATCTATTTGACCCATAGATGGGACACTAAAGGTATTCATGCCCCAGGCCAAAGTAGAACAAGAATTAAAGGAAACAAAAGTATACTTTACACTCTCCAGAGCTTTAGAACTGGTGCCTCATCGCCGGATTCCCTTTGGTATTATACCCAGGACACAACTATCATTGGTAATTAAGTAACAGCCTTACACTGAAAACCTCTAGCTCTATAGTATAGAACTTGGTCAAATTTATAAGTACTGTGGCGTAAATAGTTCTCATTATGTTTCAAGAAAAAAGGGTTCAATTTTCATTGGTTCAGCCTGTAACATGGATACAAGAATTCTTTTGTAGCCTGGGTATAAGTATTCTTTTGTTCAGAATTGTGTATTATTTATGATCTCGAAAATATTGTAACAGCCTCACGCAGGTATGTGATATCTACTAGATACTGCACTCTAACCTAAGGCAGAAGTCCCGACATATATGTGTTTAAATCTGTCAGCATTTTACGGGAACAAAGGATGGACATCTCCGATACAATCACTTAGAAAAGCTGAATTCCTTTTTATTTGTATTTTTATCGGACAAGCACCATTCTAGACAACCCACCGTAACATGATTTAATGGGATTTTAAATTTTTAACACATATACGTGGCTCCATCGCTTCTTGAGTACTTTAAGTCGTTCTTTAATCCTCTCATCTCCTCTCTCTCTCTCTCTCTCTCTCTCTCTCTCTATATATATATATATATATATATATATATATATATATATATATATATATATATATACACTCAGAAGGCTACAAAACTTTAATCTCCCAGGTCTAGTTTATTTAAAAAGTATCATTGTGATTTAAATCAGTTTACTCTAAACATTAATTTTGCTCATCTCATAAACATAAATTCTTTGGTAAGATAAATACTTCACACATACACACACATACAAAGACACATACACACACATAACGATATATCTATCTCTGTCAACGGTTATACAATGTCTTGTGTGTATTACACACATACTTTTAATTGCTTCCACACACCTTCAAATCACTCATTCGTACTTACTCAACACAAGTTTGAATATAATCCTTTTACAGAGGGAGCCTTACTTAAGATGTAAAATATCATCGTACGTGCATATTGTGTAACTTCTTAACACACATACGCACACATTTACGGGTGATCACACACACACACACACACACACACACACACACACACACACACACACACACACACACACACACACACACAAATGAATAAATAAAATGCACATTTCGATGTAAAATTTTACTCCTCGGTCAAAATTCTGGTGCATGCGCTGTTCAACTAATCGAAAAAAACAAGACCTCCTCAAATATCACTTATCTGCATTTAATCATTTAAGATATTTAGTGGACGCTACTAATCTCGCATTAATCCACAATATTGTCGTGATGACACGTTCTATCCATTTGTAGAATTGCTTTAAGGGAAAAATAAATAAATAAACGAAAAATAGAACTTAATGGGGAAAACGTTTGAAAGGGATGATTACGATGATAAAAGTAATAAAGAACAGAATATAAGAGGATGACTCGCTTCTTGAATCTATAAACAAACCTGCCCGTAAAGTAGAAAAAGGACAACTTCCCCCTATCTCTCACTTTCTCTTTTATTCTCTGCGTATATATATATATATATATATATATATATATATATATATATATATATATATATATATATATATAGCCCCCCCTCACCACACTGAAGAGTTCTGATAGAACGAAACATCCTGTCAGTGGATGACAATATATATGTTTGTGTGTGTGTTACCATCGTATAACCTTATTAAACATGAGTATAGAGAGTAAAATTTAACGCACATTAGCCCGATTATATACATATTAAATCTCTTCCTTTTAGCTACTTGCAGATTCCTAGACTAAGGGAAAAACTTAATGAAAGTTGGCATGTGAATTTACTTGACCTCAGTGAATGTTTTAAATTTATTTTTTTGAAAATCAGGTAAATGTCACCTACATTTACGCGATGATTAAATGATTGTGAAGCTTTAAGTTTTGAATCTGAGAACTTCTTTTTTAGTTAACACCTTCCTACACATACATAACTGGCTCATTGGTCCGGGAGATCTGGGGTCAATCCCAGGTCGCGTCATGCCAAGACTTTAAAAATGGTACTTGATACCTCCTTGCTTAACTCTCAGCGATATAAGGTTCATATGACGGGTAAAGTGGAGCAATCCAGTGAAAGGAGTAGCAGCCTACCCTACGCTTCGGTGTAGTAGCTATTGAAAAGGATCCTTCTGGTGGTCCTCGACTACGATCGTCAACTTTATATATATATATATATATATATATATATATATATAGTGTGTGTGTATGAGAGAGAGAGAGAAAGAGAGAGAGAGAGAGAGAGAGAATCGCCAGAGTGTCTGAGTTCCTTATCTGGCTGGTAGAGCAAGAAGACATCCAGTGTTTCCATTACAAGATGAGAAAAAGCCAATTTTTATCACAATCCATGAAGAACAAAGCTTTTAAACTAATTCTAGCATTTTCTCCAACTGAAAATACTTTGGATTCTAGATGAAAAAAAACAAAACTCTGCCAGTAACAGAGAGCAAAATCATGGCTGTGTTCCCACTAGATGTATCAATATTAAAGAAAACAAAATATCCAGTCCATATAATGTACACGTACACACACACACACACACACACACACACACACACACACACATATATATATATACTCTTGAAAAAGGACATAATATCGAGTACTTTTAATACCTAGAATTATTTAAAGAATAAATCAATTTCCAAGACAAAATGATATTTTAAATTTTGCCAACGGAACAAATCTGTTGTCTAAACTGCAACTAAGGATGTATCCACAATACTTAACATCCTAAAGCATATGCTGCCACTTTTTTTGTATTTGTGGGTACATACTTGACTTATTCTGTCTGCAGCACGAACCATTGGCTTGCAGCTCGTTAAACGCTTGTGAAATGCTATCTTAAGAAGGTCAAGGACAAATAATCGAGCGGGAAATGGCACTCGGAAAAAGTAATTAACTTTTAGTCTTCAGAGCAGAGTGGAGTACCTATTCTCTTGATTCTATTCAACTCCCTGCTACACAAGCAGTTCTGTTTTTCATTATTCTGTTTCTTTTTTCTTTCTCTCGCTTTCTTTTTCTCTCATATTTTCCTCCTGTCTTTCAATTTCCGTGCTGTGGTTTTCAAACAAGCCATAGAATGAATTATTTAGATAAATTCTCCATGTCATGAACTTTTACAAACTTTAAATGTATGCATTAAATATCTTAATTTTTTCCGTTCATTTTTTCTCAAGTCATTTCCTTACTGACAAGTAAAGCACCCAGTTTATTTCCAGGGAAACTACAACAGGTACAAAGTCCTTTTGACGAGACTTAGAGTACACTGACTGTATCCTTTGAAGTGGGGTATCCCCCTCCTAAAAGAGGTGTCCTAAGTATGACACGAAGTTGCAGTTCTGGAAATCTGTGGCGTGTGAAATACCCATTTATTGCCTTTACTTCTAGGTGCACTTTGGCCTGGAGTATTAGTATCCGTTTCAGTCCTATCTATGGATCAAGTAATTCTGTTTGAAAATTATTCACATTCAATGGGATCGTGTAAAAAAACCAACAAAACTTAAAAAACAACTTCATAAAAATGTAAATATGAACGTACAATGAAAGGGATTACCTAACATCTAAGG
Organism: Sepioteuthis lessoniana; assembly: GCA_963585895.1. Lineage (NCBI taxonomy): Eukaryota > Metazoa > Mollusca > Cephalopoda > Myopsida > Loliginidae > Sepioteuthis > Sepioteuthis lessoniana. The sequence continues at coordinate 65,667,762 of OY757929.1, read as the reverse complement.
ATAAAATAACCCTAAAAGTATCAACGTGCCGTTAAAATTCATCAATCAATAAATGAAATGAACAATAACACTTTATATGGCGAAAATGCATAACCAATAGTATTGACTACTTGAAATAAAAATGTTCTGTAATTGAAAAATTATTCTTTTATTTCTTGTAATGAATACAAGAAGGCACAAGGCCTTATGGTTTTGGGGGAGGGGAAAGGAGCGGTCTTGCTTTAACTATATTTTCTATGGGGAACCTAGCTAGCCACATTCGCCGACCCATTCAACAATACAATATATAATCACTCGTCCATCGCCATGCACGCAGCAACCACCAAAATATCACATTTGCCTTATGAAAAAGTCCTACTTAAAACCCGAAAGTGGTGTATGATTTTATTTACAATGTATGGTTTTTTAACAATGGATATGATGGGAATGGGAGAAAAAAACCAGAAAAATATATATACACGAAAAACAAGGAAAAATTCCCCGTTTGGTTTCCCTCCCATCCCCCCGTCTATAAAATTGGAGACGACTGTTTTCCGGGTCGAAAAAACCGGAAACAAGCCGGACCTACCCTAGGTGGAACGGGAATCCTAATCTACAAGGGCAAAAGAAATAAAGGGTCGGGCTCGGTATGGGTCGATATAAGTGGGTTATATGATTTTTTACATATGAATGTTCAAGATCTTCTATAAAAGCGGACTGGGATACGAGTTGAGGTACAAAAATAATGGGGATGGGGAAGATCTTGAGTGCTAACGACTAAATGACAGGGGCAATGACTCACAACATACTGCTAACTAGGTTACAAGGGGAAAAAATCTTACTTACCAATGGTGGGGTCCCTAAGGACCCGTACCGTAGACGCCATGGGCCGGCAGAGGAGGGAAGGATGACTCCAACATTGCCCCCTTTCTTACGACCTGGCTCGCTGCATTCACCCACCTTTTGCTGAATGTTATGCGATCCAAGCGATTTCCATCGCATCTGATTTTGACCCTCAGCTGATGCCGAAAATACAAAACCAGATCACGATGAGAAAAGTTTGCATCGTCATACAATCCCTTGTTTCGCGTCGTCCAAATCACCATTCGGGCTACAGCTAGGATCGCGAGAAACACCACACGCTTCTCGCCATGAAACGGAGGAAGAAAGTTGTCTACGACGTAACCAACGTCGAGCAGCACGAGCTGTTTGGGTTCGATGCGAGCCGTCCACTCCCCGACGTGATCCCAAAACGGGCGGACTCGCTCGCAGTAGTAGAAGGCGTTCTCAGCCGTTTCTTCCAAGCTACTGCCGCAGCGAGGGCAATCAGGCATGTCTGCCAAGCCCGCCTTGAAGTTCAAGCCGCGAAGGGATAATGCATTCCGAACAAGTCGCCAGGTGAGCGAGAACTCGGAATTGTTCAAGGAGCTCGATCCTGACGCCCAATTCCAGTGAGAGCGGATCTCCTCCGCCGTCCAGCCGTGCCGCTCGCTGAGAGGATCAGAAGCGGAACCCACCACTAATTCACGATACAGTTCCTTCCGAGGCCATGAAACAAACAGTGCTTCGCCCAAAAGCCTACGTCGACCTTCAGCCTTTGGGTCTGAGTTGAGGCGAGGAAAAGTCCGACTCGCCTTTCGTCTCCACACTGAGTCCTCCGTCAAGACTCGGCCCAGATATGCCAGTCTTTCAGCAAGCCAGTGGCTCTCCAGATCAGGCATACCTAGACCCCCGTTGCGTGTACGTTGGATACTGACCTGCCTACGGACCATCGGCCTTGCACCTCCCCAGAGCAATCTGGAGAGAGATCGTTGCAGTGTCAACCGATGTGCCTTAGGCAGAGGAAGTACAGCCAATCGGTAAAGGATCAAGGGGGAGACGTACGCGGCGCACGCCTCCGCCCTATCCTTTAATGACAACTTCCTTGAAAGCCAGATTTCCACCTGGGCATTCACCTTAGCATGTACTTCCGACAAATTTCGCTCGTTGGAGGTCGGGCCCAAACCACACCCCAAGGATGCGGATGGGTCCGTCACTCCAGCGGAAGGGCCCTGGAAGAGTATTGCTACCCCTGCAAGCACCGAGTAACAAACCTTCGCTTTTGTCAAAATTGACCTTGGCCCCTGCAATCCGCTAGTACACGACAACCGCCTCTTTCGCAGCCTCTATATCCTGCCGGCGGGATACAAAGACTGTGACGTCATCAGCGAACGCAGAAACCCTTGCCGCCAGGCGGCCAGCAAACGGGATACCGCGCAGTGCCGGACTTGTCCCCTCATCCCTACGCCTGCGCAGGAGGGGCTCCAACGCGAGGACATAGAGAAGAGGAGACAGAGGGCAGCCCTGTCGGACCGAAAGCTCGATCGCGATCACCCCCGAACGCCTTCCGTTCACCTGCACCACTGCCTGAGGGTTGTGGTACATCATGCTAATCCATCTGCGGAACTCCGGTTTGAATCCGGCAGTCTCCAAAACAGACGACAAGAACCGATGGTCTACCCTATCGAAGGCCTTGGACTGATCTAAACTGATCAGCGCGGCTTCGGTGTCGTCTTTTATCCCCTCTAGGACCTCACGAATCAAGTACAGAATGTCCTGGGTCGATCTTCCCTTCACTGCAAAGGTCTGTTCGGGGCCGATCAGATCGCTAATGACAAGCTGTAAACGATTCGCTAAGACCCGGACCAAAATCTTTAACTCTGTGTTAAGCAGAGTTATGGGCCTGTAATTATCTAAACCCTCCCAGACATGCCTGCCACCTTTCTTCAGTAATGTGATCACGCCCCTGGTAACGCTACCAGGGATGGCTCCCTGGGCGAACCAATGGTTGAACATATCCGTCAGAATAGTTACAAACATGTGCGATATCCTCAAGTACACTTCCTAGGGCAAACCATCTAGTCCTGGCGACTTGTTGAGGCCGACCTGCTTCAACGCATCGCGGACTTCGCATTCAGTAACCACACCCTCGCAACTAGCCGCTTCAGCCGTCCCAAGGCGGGGGAAGTCGGCGAGATAGCTACGAAACTCCCGGAGCGGGAGATCAGTGCAGCGGGCAAAGCGATCCCGAAAGTGCGCCCGAAAGGCGTCACGTATCTCACGAGTCGATCGCAACAGTCGCCCGTCCGGGGTCTTGACAGAAGCGATGTACCGATCGGGGAACCTTCGCACTTCTTCACGCGCAGTCGTGTTCGATTTCACAGCTTCGTTGAGAACACTTTTTAGCCTAGATCTAACTACTGATCCCTTGTAGCGCTCGCTACTCTCACGCTCAAGGTCCCTCCTAGCTAGCTCTACACCTAGGGAGTCCCCCCCAGCTACCGCCCGGGAAAGTCTATCATCTATAGATTTCGCCTCCGCGGTCCTATCTAGATTGAGCTGTCGACCGTACTTGGTGGCGAAATCTCTAATCCTATGTTTAAGAGAAACCCACCACCTATTCCCGGTAACCGCCCCTACTAACGCTCGCCTAATTAGGGATTCCAGCCGGTCCCGGAAGTCCCGTATCTCCAGTAAGGAGGTATTGAACTTCCAGTAGCCGGCTAGACTAGGCCTATTAGCTAACCGCCGACTGACTCTAACAAGTTTATGGTCAGTCCACGCTACCAAGTGGAACGTGGGACAACTAACGAAATCAATGTCAGCTCGTCTAACTAAATCCTCTCCGCAGCGATATCGGACGCATAAACCGCAACCAGACGAAACTTGAAACTTTTCACGGCAACATCGACCACAACCAGCCGGCCCCCGTCACCTGCAAAAACAACGTCAACATTAGCATCAAGGCTGCGTCCAACTAGCAAGGAGACTCGAGCGCTGGTGCCGCTACCGTATGCTGAGAAAACGTTAAAGTCGCTTTCCAGCACTCGACAGTCTGCACCGCAAGTGAAGTGGGTCTTTTGCACTACAGCAACATCCACCCGAGGTTCCTGAGTTCAGCAAGTAAGCGCGCACACTTGCTTGAATCCCTCAGTCCCCTCACATTCAAACTGGCAAGGTTTAGAGTCATCAGTCCCACTTACCTTACTCAGTGTCGACTATGGGCCGGAAATACTTCGGAGTGAGGATGCCGACGGCCTGACGCAGGGAACCGGTGCCGAGCTCAGTGCTAACTCGGTCGTCCCTGGTAATTCCCCCGACATCCATGGGGTACCTCAGCTTTAGGGACCTATAAAATGATGGGAGAACTAAAATCGGGACCCTGCCCCAACAAAAAGGGAGTATTTTTTGTGTTGGCCAGCATTACGTCCGCCCGGCTGGCTTCCTCAATAAAGTTCCATAGCTCTTTAGTCCGATTGCCAGCCGAACGGACGAATGTGGTCAACATTGGTGCGTCTTTGAATATGTAAGGAATTGTGATGTCTTTGTTGTCTATTTTTTTAAAGAGCGTAATGGTTTTAATGAATTCTTTAAAATGTGGTCGTGATTAGGGTTCTCTAAAATGTCTTCGCAAAAGAGAAAAGCGGTCATTGCACGCCGGGCTTCCGTAGAAGCCGATCGTGCTCTTGGTTTCTGACCTGTTGATGATGTTGATACTGTTTGCAGATCAGGTGAGAGTCTTGTCACTGAGTTTGACCGTGTAAAAATTTTCGGGGTTGCGATTGGGGAAAGTGAGGGGGGTAATGGGATTTCAATTGGGTTTACTGGGGTGATTTTTTGTTTTTGTGGGGGAGGAATTATTTGAGCTGGTCGCTCATTTGGGACTGGTGACCTTGCTATTTTCTTTTTTCCCTCCCCCTTAGGTTGAGGTAGGGAGGGTGTTTGTTGTTGTGTTGTTTTTTTTTTGTTTCTTTCCCCCCCTCTTTTGTTGGCGAGTCTTCGCTATTCCTTCTCCTTTTTAGGTTGATGGTCATGTCCATGGGTTCTATTGATGTGGTCACTGGTGATGATGTTGATGATTGTTTTGTTGCAGTGGTCGATGTTGATGATTGTGTTTTAGCAGCAGTATCAGTAGGAGCAGCAATGATTACAGTTGTTGAGTCATTCTTAGTAGTTGTTTGGTTAGTTTTATTTTCTGTAGGTGCTATTGTTGACTTTTTAAGGGAGTTTTTTCCCCCTTTTTTCCTTGTCACTTGGGTCCACCCTTCCTCGTCTTTTTTGTTGGGGTTTTCTGGGATATTTTCGATGTTTTTGGTGGGTGTCTTTGTTATTATGATCTCTGGAGCAGTAGTAGTGGTAGTAGTCGTTGTTGCGGTGGTCGTTGTTTTTTGAGGGCAGTTTTTCGAAAAATGTCCAATTTTGTTGCAGGCCCAACATAAGGGTTTCCTGCCCTCAACGACCACCGTCATCGTTTGATCTCGATATTTGATTTTGTGGGGTACGTTATTGAACCTTCCCCTATCGAGGCACATGATGAAGACATAATCACCGTATGCGGTTCCTCTTGTTGATCTTACTTGAGAAACTTGTTCAACACCGCCATATATGTTTAAATAGGCGGCGAGAACGTCCCCACTCAATTGCATAGAAACATTGCATACGGTGACCTTTATTCTTCGCTTGCCTCGATATTCCGGTTGTAGCCGGAAGAAGCGTGTTGTGATGTTACCACCAGCCAGTTTCTTGGCTACTTCCTCAGAGGGAAGCAGAACATCCCTGGTAGCAAAGCTTCTGCGGCAAAAATACTTACCTGGGATGTTTGCACTTTTGAGGAGGTCCTCGAATGTTTCCTTTTTTAAACCGGCTAGTCTCTTGGTCTTAAGATCAGTGACTACGAAGGACAGGGTTTTCGGTTCAACTGCTTCCACGAGTTCCGGTATAGGAAGGATTTCTCCTTCCTTAAAATAGTTCGCATACTTTTCTGCCCCGTCTCTTGCGTAGTCACTGGGGTTTTTTTTTGTTCAGACAGTGTGAAGACCAAGAGACTGTTGTTTCCTTGGGGTTTTGGGCCGGTGGAATAGTGCTTGCTGATGACGACAAGTCAAAAGGTGCTTCATCCGGCATTGGGGAGGGTCTCGTCGCAAATATATCGTCGGGTGAGTTAGCCTCCTCCATGGCTGCGAAACACAGCTAGAATGAGATGAATGCGAATGATGCGGGTAAAATCAAGTACGATGAACGCGGTAAACAAATAAAAAATCCGGTATAAGAAATGGTGGTCGTTTTTTTTTTTAAAATTAAAACAACAAATCGAGTCGAGGTTTGACCCTCCTCACAAACAAACAACAGTAACAATTGTTTGAGGGGGGTCACAAAGCAATAACAAAAATATAAAATTTAGAGATAACAAATAACAATTTACAACAATAACTTACTTTTCGATAGTAGAAGAAATAAACGCAATCCAAAAAGACTTGTAAGGCTGATTCTTCCAATTGAAAAATTATTCTATCCAACGGTCATATTGTATTCCTCTTATCTGTTACAGTTTTCGTCGGAAGAAGTAAGAAGGCATTACTTTCGGAGAATCCACATAGATATTTTGTATCTTGTAAAATCTCATTTTTCTATTTTCTCGTTCTATTTATTTCTCACTTAAAAAAAAAACTTACACTCTTTATATCTTTTGTAAAGTTATCATCCTCCTTTCTTTTTTTCTTTCAATATCTTTTCCTAATGACTCACTTCCTTTTCTTTTCATTTGTTCGTTTCTTGTTTTCATTTTATTTATCTTCCTGCTTTTAAATCTACTTGCATTTTTTCAAGCTCGCTAATTTCCGTTTCTCTGTTTTTGTTTAAACGTGATTTCATCTCATTATTCTGAACATTCCTAGATATCTCCTCTTTACATCAAATTTCGTCAACATCTTTCCAGATCTCTTTTCATTTTGACAATTTCTAATGCTTTTACAGTCTGCTCAGTATGTAGACCCGAATCTAAGGGAAACATCAAAGTTGTGTGCGTTTCTTTTCTTTTATACAAAGCGCAGGCATCTTAGAAAAAAAAGCCCCTCAAAACTCTTGTCTTGTATCTTCAAAACTGAAGCCAGTGTTGCAGGCGCCGGGTAGGTTAAGGGTCAGGTTATACATAAATCAAAGTAAACCAAATGAAAGAAGAAAAAAAAAGACTAGTGTGCATTGGATTAAAATACCGAGGGAAATATAATTAGAAGGATTTAGAAGGTGAAAGCAAAACAATGACTGAGAGATGACTTAAGTTCCGTCTCGTTTTGAGTCTCGCGAGATAAGTTGGCCCTAAGCCAGTGACTAATCTAATCGTGTTGTCACACAGGGGTAAAAAGAGATATGTCTCTAGTTCTCATACCACTTTCACTGGCTTCGTTTTATCTTTCTCTCTCTCATTTAATTCAATTTCTTCTTTTGTTCTATTTTTCTTATTTCTACAAAATGCTGCTTCTCCTTTGCCTTCAGTCAACTTTGGTTGCTCGCTAAAATTTCTTTTAATCAAGCCTTTCTAAGCAAACAAAACAAATCGTTTATAAAGATAACATGAAATGAAATGAGAAGCTATCCGAGAAACCTTATTATATTAGTTGATTTTGTGTTAACAAATATTTGGCTCTAAATATGATGAACCTGTGGATTATCCTCCTCGCATTGATGGGTAAATTGTCGTCATTTTGAATAATTCATTTAACACGTGCGCTAGCTTGTTTCAGGTTTTATCTACTGTACAGCAAACTAGAACCTATTGAAGACTGTCAGTGAGGAAAGTAGCACCATGGTGTCATTCACTTCTCCAGAAATTTGAAAAGGACATGCTGTGGTGCTTGGTATTAACGCTGGCAGCTTAAATAAGAATATTTCGGAGTGTTTGGGTGTCAATCTAAGGATAAGAGTTGGATGAAGTCTAATGTTGATTACGAAGGTATGGCAGTTTTGAACTCTGATAGTTTTGATTAGGATTCCTAAATTTGTTGGTGAGATCCAGGCTGAAGCCAATGGCAATTTTCTTTACTTAATTTAATCTATAATGTTTCAAGATATTTCATAAATATATGGTAAATATGTCTGATAAAGTGAGATATAAGTTACTTTTATTTTTGCGTAATTTTACGTAATTTATTCATTGCACTCTATATATGATTCGATGAGTAAATTGTTGTCTAAATTATATATATATATATATATATATATATATATATATATATATATATATATATAACCTACACCCATATTGATCCACGTCCATATGAAGGATGCTAGTTCAACTAAACTAGTTAAGACTTGTCTTATATTCGACTAATTCTTCAAGAGAATAGGTTTTCAGGAGGTGTCCAATATTTGCCCTGTGTTTCGACCCTAACACTATTGGCAGCAGCGGCCAAATCACTGTTTTCCAGCTAATCTCCATTTTGTATCACAACAATCAGGTGGCTCTTTCAGCGACTTCTCTCAAGCTTTGAACAGCCATTTTTCTTTCTTGACATCTCACACCCAGCCTGGTTCTATATAGTTAGTGCTGGGAATCTTCTGGGGAAAACCAAATATGTCATACTTTGATTTTGCAATCGTTAATCAGCTGCTTGTTTTTGTTGATTTTCCTTTCTGTAGCCTCTTTGTAGCCCTCATCTCATGGTACAATCGGTTCTATGATGATTTTCCTAATCTTTTTGTCGAAATAACTATATCTGGCTTCAAAATAATGAACAGCACACTTTCCGGGAACTGGGATTTCCTTTCCAAGTAAACTTTCATCTCTCCTTCATTAGCAGGAGTCACAGTCCAGCCAGTAAATGTAACTCCTCACAGAGTGAACTTTGTTACTTTCCTCAGACGTTACGCCTGATTTAATAAAGATGATGCCTTGGAATAATTTGGGTCAGACCTGATGCTTTTTTCTCTATTCTCGTTCCAAGATATTTGTTAATGTCAGCAACAATTTATCTTAGCGCCATCTGTTACGGCCAAAGTTCAGTAATATCTTACATCCTGACTTGTGCTAGGGTTCCTTCTTTGCCACAGAACTTATACAATAGATCATTCGGCATATCCCATCTGTGAAGACATAAAAGCGAAGGGAGTGTACACTGCCATTAACAGAAAGTAGAAACGAAGCTACTCCAACCTCCTTAGATTGGTTCAAATGATTCCCCTCTTTGGAAGGTCTGATCTTGTCCAGGATCCCTGTGCATCCTGTTCTACTTTTGATATTTTCTTTTCATCCTCTAGATTCCTCATTTCTGCTAGAACCATGGTTCGTCTCACCTTGTGGTTCGCCTACTGCTGGAAATAAGATATCCCAATTCCCACTGCTGGAAATGATATGTGTTAATGCAAAACTGTCCAACAATAACTTTTATCCGAAATTAGCACTCTGGTTGTTGAATGGTACTTTTGGCTTCCTTTACAGCTCAGACCAAGTTTTTATGCTGGCTTCAATGGCATTTTCGTCTCTTGAAGCCGGGAAGATCATGGTGAGCATGCACTTGGCCACTTTGAACTCTTCCATTATTAAAATTAGAGAGGAAGATGTCATTGGCCAGTTATTACATACAAGCCCACTGATGTAAAGCGAGTTATTTATTTATCTTCCGTTTTATACCTTCCATACCGGTTCATTGGCCTGGTGGGTAGAGTGTTCACCAATGGTCTGGGAGTCCTATGTTCAATCCCAGGTTGCGTCATACCAAAGACTTTAAAAGTGGTACTAAATACCCCCTTGCTTAGCACTCAGCAACACAAGGTATGTATCGAGGGTAAAGTAGAGCAATCCAGGGAAAGGAGTAGCGCCCTCCCCTACACCTCGATGTTGTAGCTATTAAAAAGGGAACCTTCTGGTCGCCCTCGACTACGGTCGCCAACTTTTACTTACATCTTCCACATTTGTTAACGGAATGTCATATACAGTCATTAGCAACATTAACCTTTGCAGGAGCCCATGTTAGTAAATCCATGCCTTGAAATTCACAGGTAAAACCATATGAGTTGATTTTAGTTAGTCATTTGCTTTCCAGTATTGGAGATATGATTTTTTTGGAAACTGTACTATCAAATCATTTTCCCAGGCATTTAATAGGCTTTTATTCAATTGATGATATTACTTCCCCTTGAAACTGCAGCTTAGATCTATTGGTTATATTTCCCTGACTGGTCATTAGCGTACTAGATTTGCTAGCCTTGAAGGTTTTCTGGTCCATGTAACTATTCTGTCAAGTTCTGCCAGGACCTATTTTGCTTGGATATGTGTTGAAAAAGTTATGATCAAGTTATCCATAAATTCCCTGACAGCAGCTTGTTGGGCATCTGCGCTTGTTTTTGGCCATTTTGCTTCTATTTCAGATGCTGTAAATACCAGTTTCATTCCCAAGAGAAATAAGATTGGAAGAGATGGTACATTCTGTAGTAATCTATTTTTGAAATGAATGGCACAATCCTGTTCCTTCTGCGTTTATTATGCCTATATAATATCATTTGAGCTTTTCTAAAACTTAACGGTTATTATGATGAAAAAAAGTAATTAAATGAGCTCTCTCACTTTATATGTATATATATATATATATATATATATATATATATGTGTGTGTGTGTGTGTGTGTGTGTGTGTGTGTGTGTGAGAGTGTGTGTGCGCACACGCGTGTGTGTGTGTGTGTGTGTGTGTGTGTGAGAGAGAGAGAGAGAGAGAGAGAGAGGGAGGATTTTCCTTAAGGCAGAGAATATCTGTTGTATCGTTGTTTGATAGTGATCCATTTATAATCAAATACACAATGTTATATTGATTACTATATATATATATATATATATATATATATATATATATATATATATAATCCTGTCAAATAAAGAGTGAAATCAAAGAGTTAAATGATTGAGTAAAACACATTTGATACAAATTTGATAAATTTAATTTCTTTGACGCGAGTGAAAATTTTGTAGAAAAACAAAAGGTGTATTTCTTGTTTGAAATGCTAATATAAGTTAGAACGGTAAATATGCCCCAATATTTACGTTTTCAAGAAAGAAAAGCGAATGTATTCGATATAACATTTAGCATTGTTTTAAATCTTGATGATGTCTTGCGCGTGTAAGAGATTTTTTGTGTTAGTAAGTCACTATATAATGGGAAAAGCTTGTTAATACATTGATAGATGATTAATAGTGAATGCAGCAGAAAAAAATCAGCTGTTTTAAATGTAATGTTAGTATAAGCGTATATGAATAAATAAAAGATCTTCGCTTTTGATTGATGGGTTGTGTTTTATGGCATATCAGTCCTTATAGGTTATATAATGCAAAATACTGTTTATACATATTTAACAAATATACATGATTTGTAAACGAATAGTTTGTAGGAACATTTTTAAACAAACCAGAGCTCATTTATTTGCACACAGTTACATGGTTCTAAGATTTGCTATGGAATACCAATAATTCAATTTAACATCAGTCATTTGTTTGCACACATATGAATTCAAGTTTTAAAAAATCATTGAATATTTCTATTTGACCCATATATGGGACCCTAACAGGTGCTACCACTCCAGGTCAGAGTGGATTTTGGGAATAATGTTAATGAAGTGGAACTCCAAATTTTGCTAAGTGCCAGGACTGGAGATTTACCATGAGGTTGTTTAGTGTCATATCCAGGATACTTGCTGAGGTGTCTTACCCCCTGCAAAGATACAGTGGGCGTATTTCAGCCGCAGCTAATTGGGCTACATTATCACGAAAAATAATCAAACGATGTTAAAATTATATACATCTTGATGGAACAGAATGTTAGATTTTCATCCAAGAGAAATAAAGACGAAATTTTTGCGTAGAAATAAAAATATATATCAATAATCTTTTTCATCGCTTTTTTTATAAGTTTAAGTAAGGCTCCAAATCAGGTAAAATCTGGAAGGAAAAGATTTCTTAAATTATGAGTTTTGATCTTTCAAAATTTGTGAGGCAATTCAAATATTGTCTGCCATCTCAAAAAAGGGAGAGTACGAAACAAAGATGTCGGTTGGTCAATAAATACAAATCCAAAAATTAGATCCTATTTTAGCACAAAAATAATACATTTTACTATTGAAATCAGTTGATTTTCTATATATCTCTGCAGCATTGACTCTTAAGCCGTGTGAAAAAATCGACGATCCATGACATCTGTCGTTCCTGATAATCTACAAAACCATAACAGCTGCTGTAAACTTTGTATGCACGACCATTGAAACATCATTCAGGTCTCTGCAAAACCATTTGTTCTTTTGTACCTTTTGGTACTGATACAAGTTTTTCTTCGGGGAGAAAAATAAAAATCTCATGGTAGTCTAATTTGTTTAGCAAGCGCTTTGTATCGATCAAACGATTCTCTCATGTTAAATCCCGCATAAACAGATACGTCGCATCACATGCTAATTCTAACAGATGTCCTTATGCACAACTCTTTTTGATGTCAAATAACCATTGACGGGTTGACATGCCGTTAAAGTCAATCAAATTTGAGAATGAATGTTGATTAAATTGCAAAACCAAAAATAACCTTTGCTAATACGCATAACCTTATCATCACTGATTAAAATACCATGAAATGCACACACACACACCCACACACACACACTCATATATATATATAAATATATATATATAAATATATAAATATATATATATATATATATATATATATACGTATGTATGTATGAATGCATGAGCAGTTCGTGTTTGTCAGATTTTTTGTCAACCACATAATTCGGTCTTTTTTTCAATGTAAAATCATTTTATCAATTATTACTGAATGAATACTTCTTGTTTTGACACTGAAACCAAATCAAAGGAATAAATACCTGGGATGTACCACTCGTGAGATATTCGGGACCCTTTCTCGAGTGGACCAGAGACGAACTTAAAAAATGGACCAAAGAACAAGAAAACAATTGACAATGCATAAAGCATTACACCCAGAGACGATGTTGACGGATTATGTTTCAAGAAAAGAGGGAGGGAGAGGACTTGCCAGCATTGAAGACAACGTTGACGCATCGATACAACAACTCGAAGACTATATACAAAAACTCGATGGAGGACTCGTTACAGCAATCAGAAACGATAATGATAACACGATGGACAACAGAATGACAATAACTAGGAAACAAAAATGGGAAGGAAAGCAACTCTATGGACGTTTTAAACGACTAATAAACAGTATAACACACAACAAAACCTGCACATGGCTAAGAAAAGGAAACTTTAAGAGAGAAAAAGAATCTCTCCTAATAACAGCACAAAACAACGCCATAAGAACCAATCATATCAAAGCGAGAATAGATAAGACGCAACAAAAAAGCAAATGTAGACTATGCGGTGACAGAGATGAAACTATCAATCACATAATAAGCGAATGCAGTAAATTAGCGCAGTGAAAAATTATCAACTAACGTTAATAAATAATAATACTAATAATAATAGAATGGAATATTCTAGAATCAGGGGGCATTATAAATGTTAAGAAAAACATAAAAGCTTGATAAATATCTGGATATATAGAAAAACTAAACAATTGTGAGGAAAGGCCCGTTGGGTAGAGGTTAGTGCAATTTTCTTTTTTAAAAAATAACACTGGATTTTCTATGACTTGTAAAACCTGCTGGTGAATTTTTGTTATATTTTAATCTAAGAATCTTGATTTATTTCTAATCGACTAAATTGTTTTACCAGGTGCAACTATCACGAGTCAACTTAACAATTGTTTGAATTTACTTTGTTCCCCTTCATATTGACGACCTTTCCAATCGATAGGTGTTGTATTCCCATATTTTCCGTAAAAACTTCAGGAATATCAATCGAAAATTATCACCACAGCATTTAAATGTATAAGTATTTGATATTCCCATTAATCTTGAAATAGTTGTTCCGGCCGTCCAATCTAGTTGGTAGATAAACTACAAAAAGTAGATCAACGGATTTTTATAAGTTAAAACTTACATCCAGATTTTCTTCTAGAATTTTCCTCTTTTCTTTATTTACCTTATTATATATATATTTTTTTATTTTTTATTAATTTATTTTTTAATTTTTGATTTTTATTTTTTATTTTTTATTTTATTTTATTTCTATTTTATTTATTTTATTATTTTATTTTATTTATTTTATTTTTTTAAACTATTTATTTATTTTTTATTTATTTATTTCTTATTTTTACCTTATTTTTTAAATTTTTTAAATTTATTTTTTGTGACCCGCTGTTTATGAACAGTCTCTGATTGTTCGTGGTCACCTCTGTGTCAGGTGCGCCGATCATAAACAACCCCTGGGCCAGGTATAGCCACATTATACCACCCATGATAAAAATGTCAAATCACAATATTACACAATGTGGGACCCAGGCAACAGGCCTGGATGTCATGATCGGCAGGTGCTCTCCTGATAGCCAACATGGGAGACCCGGTCGTCATCCTACGAATGTTGTCTGTTCTTTTTTCAGATACATAAACGACGACGTAACAAACCACAGCGAACAGAGACCTAAACGTAGAACATGGACTAGGGAAGAGAATAAACTTGTGCTAGAATGCTATTTCAGAAGCAACCCCTCACAAAGAGGCTACAGGAAAAGGATGTTTGAGATCTGGCAAGAATGTTCGACATTTCAGACAACTAGCCAAAGATTAGCGATTAGGACAATAACGAAGAAGGGTTGGTTTTCTGACCCAGAATTACTAGAAATCCATAAAAAAACACTGAAACAAAACTATAACGCAGTGCCAGACACACCAAGTGGTGTCAAACAAAAACAATCCAACGAAAAAGAACCGCAAACCTCGGCAAATGAAAACATCACACTCCCAAACGATACACTATCAAACAACCAGGAAGAAACACTATCGCAAGAAAAGGTAAATCTAGAAAATGTAACGAGAATCGTGAATAGTGAAAAGACTATTCTACCTTCATTAAGAAACATAGAATGGAAAACACTAAAAATAGAAACGAATAAAATAAATCACATACTACCTTACAAACCAACGAATAATATAACTGAGTTAAATGAATTAATATATGCAGGAGCGAAATTAGTTTGTGAGAATATTGGGATCGCCTGAAAAAGCACGAAAAAACAGCAAAAACCGGGATGGGAAATTAGACTGGAATCTCAAATAAAAAAACTACGAAAACAAGCCCGAATGATGAAGAGAGGCGCTGAAATAGGGGGGGGAAAGAAGGAACAGGCCACATGGGAAAAAATAACAGTACAACTTGAGGAAATAAACCAGAAAATACTTTCCAAAGAAGGAAGATTAAAGAGATATCGACAAAGGGTAAAACAGTACAAACAAAATAGGACATTCCAAAACAATGAAAGGAAATTCTATCAACAATTGGGAGGGAGTGACACGAAAACATACCAAGAACCGGATGCAAAAGAAACCGAGCGATTTTGGGCTAAAATATGGAAATCAAAGAAACATAACGAAAATGCTGAATGGATAAACAACATTACAAGAGAGCTAGACGGACTTGAAGAAGGCCCCAAAATCGAAATACACGTCGACTTACTCAAAACAACACTAAAAAGAATATTAAACTGGAGTGCGCCAGGCCATGATGGAATACATGGCTTCTGGTTCAAGAGATTCACCTCCATTCACGACAGACTAGCACTAGAGATGAACAGATGCTTACAAGACGCGCACGTACCTGAATGGATGACCAAAGGAAAGACTACATTAATCCAAAAGGACCCTAGTAAAGAAACTGCCCCAAACAATTACAGACCCATAACCTGCCTACCAATGATGTGGAAAATACTAACAGCACAAATAAGGGAAAAAATCTGCTATTCGATAACAAGCCGCGGCTTGTTCCCTGACGAACAGAAAGGATGCCGCAAAGGATCCAGAGGCACAGCAGAATCACTCTTCACAGATCAACACATCCTAAATGAGAGCAAGACAAGACGGAAAAATCTAGCTATGGCCGGGATTGACTACAAGAAGGCATATGATATGCTCCCACAAAGCTGGATATTATACTGTCTCAAAATGTACAAAATATCACATGAAGTCATAAACTTCATCAAACAGACCATGAAGACCTGGAGAGTGGAACTGACAGCAGGAGGAAGAAGCATAGCTGAAACAAAGATCCAAAGAGGCATCTTCCAAAGAGATGCACTATCGCCCTTACTATTCATAATAGCCATGATGCCACTGAACCACATACTCAGAAAATGCACTGCCGGATACAAACTCAGCAGATCGCAAGAGAAGATCAACCACCTAATGTACATGGACGACATTAAATTATTTGCAAAAAATGAAAGAGAACTGGAAACTCTCATACACGCAGTTAGAATATACAGTCAGTACATAGGAATGGAATTTGGCATAGAAAAATGTGCCATGCTCGTCATGAAAAGTGGAAAACGACATATGACTGACGGAATGTAACTACCAAATCACGACAGAATTAGGACGCTGGAAGAAAATGAAACCTACAAATACTTGGGCATCTTAGAGGCTGACACCATCAAACAAGTGCAAATGAAAGACATGATCCGAAAAGAATATCTCAGGAGAACGCGAAAACTACTCGAGACAAAACTCTCCAGCAGAAACCTCATCAAAGGAATAAATACTTGGGCTGTGCCACTAGTCAGATACTCGGGACCCTTTCTCAAGTGGACCCGAGAGGAACTTAAACAAATGAACCAAAGGACAAGAAAACTAATGACCCTGCATAAGGCATTACACCCCAGAGACGACGTTGACAGACTATATATCTAGAAAACAGGGAGGAAGAGGACTTGCCAGCATCGAAAACACCGTTGACGTATCCATACAACGGCTCGAAGACTACAGTGAAAAACACGAACGAGGACTAATCACAACCATCAGAGTCGATACGGACAACACGATAAACGAAAGAATGACAACAACTAGAAAACAAAAATGGGAAGAAAAACAACTCTATGGCCGCTTTAAGCGTCTAATAAACAATATCTCACACCAGAAAACCTGGACCTGGCTAAGAAAAGGAAACCTTAAGAGAGAAACGGAATCCCTCCTAATAGCAGCACAGGACAACGCCATAAGAACGAATTATATCAAAGCGAGAATAGATAAGACTCAACAAAACAGTAAATGTAGGCTATGCGGTGACGGACGAAACGATCAATCACATTATAAGCGAATGCAGCAAATTAGCACAGAAGGAGTACAAGGCGAGACACGACTGGGTCGGCAAGGTAATCCACTGGGAAATGTGCAGGAAATTTCAATTCGACCATACAAACAAATAGTATATGCACAACCCGGTGCCTGTCCTAGAAAATGACTCGCTTCAACTCCTATGGGACTTTAACATACAAACGGATCACCTTATCCCGGCCAGAAGACCAGACCTCATAATAATCAACAAAAGAAAGAGAATCTGCAAAATTGTTGACTTTGCTGTCCCGGCGGACCACAGAATAAATCTGAAGGAAAGTGAAAGGAAGGATAAGTACCTCGACCTTGCTAGACAATTGAAAAAACTGTGGGACATGAAAGTAACGATTGTGCCAATTGTGATTGGTGCGTTAGGCACAGTAACTAAAGGATTATTAAAGGGCCTGGAGGACTTGGAAGTTAGCGGACGGGTAGAGACTATCCAAACGACTGCATTGCTGAGGACGGCCAGAATACTGAGATGAGTCCTGGAGACTTGAGGAGACTTGCTGTCACTCAAACTCCAGTGAAAAACCATTAGCTAATACTGATGTGAAAAACTCTAGAGGAGTAAATAATAATAATAATAACTGTAAAACTAATATTAAATATCCAATGAATAGTTTATGTAATTTGAAAAACGTAGTTTTTTTGTGCCTGAAAGAAAAGATACAAATTATGCTATACTCTGATCCTTGCAACCTATTAAATCAGAGGTGTGATTTTGTAGCTAGATGTAGCATAAAAATAAATTTAGACTATTTTCAAAAAATTAAGCGAATAATTAAATAAACAAATAAACAGAAAATAATTGGTAAAGGAATTGGAATTTTTAATTTATATAGTGATCTTTACTCTATTATTATAATTTGGAGAGGGATTTGCCATGATTAACAATAGTTTTATTTTTTTAAGTTCATTTTAATGATAAAAATGTTATACTAAAATTAGATTGTCTCGAATCATTTTGTTATAAATGTTTAATGTATTATTGTAAGTGTTAGTTTTGTCTCTTAAGTTTAAAGTAGGATGAGACTAGATTTAGTTTTACATGCCATCATTTTTGTGTACTTATTGTTACTTGAAGATTTACGCCAGCTTTAATAAATTGAAGATTTATATTATTTTCTTGTTGGATCTGAAGACGTCCTGTTAATTTTTTAGAGCATTGATTGATATCAGCGCTTTTAACAAGTGGGAATAAATTTATTATCATCTTAATGATTGTTGTTTTTTTTTTTTGAAAAAATTATTTGCTCTTTACCAGGATTATTTAAACTTGATATTCTATTTTGGAATATTTTATTTGTCTTGATTGGAATTCCGGATTAACTGGATTGAATAATATATATATATATATATATAAGCATTCACACACACATACACACACACACACACACACACACATACATATATAATATATATATGATATAAGCATTAAGCATATCAACTTAGAATTTATGCATATATATATACAACCGAATTTGAGCCTCCATCAAATTGTAATATATATATATATATATATATATATATATATATATATATATATAGAGAGAGAGAGAGAGAGAGAGAGAAAGATTTGGACAGGAAGTTTTCTCTCTCTGTAATCTACTCTCATTAGATTGGTTAATCGGCCTTTTGGCACCACTTTTCTGTGCGAGAAAAAACAGTCTTTACTTCTTCAATGGATCGCCCCGCTTCATTGCACACCATACCCACTAATTCGAGTCAAATATTCAGTTTATTTACTGCCAATTGACCCCGTTACAGACTCTTACCGAAAAATGCCGGTCATGTTACCCAGACTCGTGTCGTTCATTACTTGTGATGGGTCGAATATGTAAACCAATATTAGTAAGAAAGGTGTCATACAGTAAAACAGACCTATTTTCGGTTCAGAAAGGCAAATATCGAACGTGTTCAGAGATTAACCCCGAGAAAAAAATGTTTCAAGCAAAAATATCACAAAACTAATCCTTTAATATCTCAGATTTTTTATCGTACAATTATGGCATTGTAGGAAAAGGAGTTAGTGAATCTTGCTGGGTTGGGTCTAATGTTACACAATTGCATCTTCGCCTTCAACGCTTTAGACAATTGACTATGCGTATTAACCGAGAGTGCTTATGAAGATGTTGGCGTTCAATGAAGAGACGTATCTTCGTACATCTATCTCGAGGAAGGACTGCTTCCGAGTTTTTTTTTTTTTTGTGGTGTAAGCGTCAGTGCGTTTGGAAAGTCAGAAACGAAACAAAACGAATGTTTGAAAAGTTCTTATTACTTGCTTTCTTCTCTTTCAAGTCTTGATGGCGATGGGGCATGATTTGAGTCGGACTCATTTTCTTCCATCTCTCACTCCTCCATCCCACTCTCTCTATCTCTCTCTTAATCTACCCTTTTCTGCAGTATTTCCTTGTACAATTTGATTCAAACCCCACTACGAATTTTCTTAGTGACACGAATTAACTATATCTCTACATTAATATCAAGAAATACTATAGTATATATATATATTTATATATGTGTGTGTGTGTGTGTGTGTGTGTTTGCGTATATATATATATATATATAATCTTCACTATGATAAAGAAGCGGGGAGTGGGGTCCACGCCGATTGCAGGCACATTCGTAAAAGATAAGGCCGATGTGGAACAAGCAGGCACTATCGCTGCGGACGCAGCTGAAGGTCTGGTCAGAGCTTGAAGACATAGTATTCTGATTCCTCCTCCTGCGTGTATTTTCGAAAGAGGAGACAACATAGTTGGTTATGAAACACCTGACATCATGGTTTTAGCTTGGTGATGATCAATGTGAAAAGCAGCTCTTGAATTGATTCTTTGGTGCTCCTCAGTCGAGATTGTCTGCAGAAAGCTCACCCCACAGTATGATCCTTGGCAACCGATGATTCCCTATTCTGTATATGTGTCCATCTCAGCATTGCTTGGATTTCAATAGCATGCTAATATATGTATATATATATGCATATATGTACGTGTGATACCTTTTCGTGGGCTGTCCCTCATCATTGGTGATATATTCACGTTTTCAACTTCCTAACGTTAACAAATTAGCTCCGAATGATGTTTCGTTTCTACAATTTCATCAGATACCAAGTACATTTCTTTTAAAAGTAATGACTAAGAATTTTGACGTGATTTTGATCAAAGCAGAAGATGAAAGTTAATTTTTGTCGGGTTTTGAAATTTGAAATTTATATGAAATTGTCTTTTGGATAATAAGTATTATCACTTGAAAATTGCATAGCTACAACAGTCTTTGGGCCACATCCAATGAATTTCAAATTAAGATTATAGCTTATTACTGACGAGTAATATTGTTTGTGATCAATTACAAAGAAATTGAGGCAAGCACAAAAATACTCGTTTTCACCTAATTTGAGGGTGCTGAATTCAAATTTGAAATCCGTTTTTACTCATCATTTCTAGTTTTTTTTTTAGATATGCATAGTGTGCATTTTGTGCATAAAGGCGTATATGAATTCGGGATTAATTCTAATATTGTGAGACTTATGGCTTATTTTTTAGTTATTATGCACTAAATGTAAGTGATAGCATTATAATTATATATATATATATCTCAAGAAGGATTTTGACAGTCATTGGAAGAGGTTGTCTCACAGGCGGCGCAGGAGGTTGGTGTCCCTTAACTATCATGTTACACATCTTTTGGGTTACTAAATATTAGTATTACATTTTCAAATGCACATTTAGTTTTACTTTGTTATATTTTCAGATTCTCCAATAGCTTCAAGCACGGCAAAATGTCGAGGATGCCTCAACAAGGCCAATTCTTTCTGCTACGTATGTGGGGACTTCACAACCGTTGCACAGCGTCGAACCATCACTTCCCTCCTCTGAACCGCCTACTTTCACAATTTTAACTGTAAAATTGGTGATCAGGACAAGTCTTGGGTTCTACACATCTGTTGTAAACCCTGCTACAATGGACTAACGGCATGGTTTAATGGCAAGAAAACGGCTCTCAACTTTGCAGTCCCGATGGTTTGGAGAGAGCCGCGAAACCACGCAGATGATTGTTATTTTTGTTTAACCAATATAACCGGTTTCAATGCATCTTCAAGGGAAAAGATCAAATATCCCAACCTTCGATCTGCTATGAGACCCGTTCCCCATTCAGATGATTTTCCTGTACCCACACCTCCAGTAAATAAGGATCTTCTTTCCTCATCAGATGAAGAAATGCCTTCAGGGGAAGATTCTGCTGAGTCAATATCTTTGGAAGATACTGAGTGTACATATTCAGGAACAAGTGGCAATGAGCCACACTGGATCACGCAAGAAGACCTGAATGATCTTGCTCGTGATTTGTATATGTCAAAACAGCAGTCAGGGCTCTTGGCTTCTCGGCTTAAACAGTGGAACCTAGTCCAGGAAGATGTAAGGATCACCAGTTTCAGGAATCGGAACAAATACGGTCATTGGTCTTCTTATGGCTATGCAAGCGGACTTCACAAAGTACTGTTGTTTTCTCTGTCTCTGGGATAGTCGAGCTGTATCCCAGCATCACAAGAAGGAAGACTGGGGGTCTAGAAGCACTTTTGTTCCTGGTGAACACAGCCTCAAGGAGAATCCTCTGGTGGACATGAATAAGGTGCTTCTTCCTCCTCTTCACATCAAGCTTGGTTTGATGAAGAATTTCGTGAAGGCGTTGCTCAAAAATGGTGCTGCCTTCCAACACTTGTCTACTGTGTTCCCAGGTCTTAGTGCTGCTAAGCTCAAAGAGGGCATCTTTGTCGGACCTCAGATCCGAGAAGTGCTGAAGGATACTGATTTTGAGGAGCTTCTTAACTTAAAGGAACTGAGAGCATGGGAAGCATTCAAGTCAGTCTGTAGTGGCTTCCTTGGTAACACATGCCTACCAGATTACCCCGCGTGTATTGAGAAGTTGCTAAAGTCTTACGAGGATATGGGGTGTCGAATGTCACTCAAGATTCATTTTCTCCGTTCCCACCTCAACTTCTTCCCGCCAAACCTTGGAGCAGTGAGTGATGAGCATGGAGAAAGATTCCACCAAGACATTACGAAGATGGAGAGCAACTATCAAGGCAAATGGAACTCCGGCATGATGGCAGACTTCTGCTGGATGCTCTTGCGTGACATCCCGGAGGCAAAATACACCAGATTTTCTAAGAAAACACACTGTCTGTGGTACTATGAGTTGTGTAATTGTGTCATCTAAGTATATTGATTCAGTGTTCTTTATCTATCCTGTTTTATCTGTTATAAGCTGCTACAACTCTTGAAATATGCGCATATATTCTCTGTTTATACTAAAATGAGACTATTTAAAAGCCAGAAAACTAGAGGTGATAGAGCAAAACTATTTATAAATTTGAATTCAGCACACCCAAATTAACAAGAAACACCTATCCCCATTCTTGCCTCAGACCAAAAAAAAATTTATTTTTGTAAACCAGTTTTATTAGTACTATGAAATATAACAGATTATTAATGAAGACAAGTGATTGGAATAAAAAAAAAGAAAAGGAAGAAAAACAGAAAAGAAGAAACAAAATAAAATTCTTCGAATCTGATGGGGCCTCATCATTCATGGTAGTTTAGTGTCTTACCAAGGACTGGTATTTGCTTTCATAAACTTCACTGTGAAACATGCTACCACTCAGGTTCAGAGTAGTTTTAGGAGCAATAACAAAAACGGAATAACTTCATATTCCTTAGAGCTCCAGAACTAGTGTCCAAAAATTGAATGCAGCCTTGCCGATATGAAGATAAAACTTCCATTTCATCTTTTTCTTAGTCCTATTTCTTTTTAAAAATATCTTGTATCGATGTACAAAATATTTCTTGTAAACATAAGTTCCTGCAGAATTATTCGATAGATATTTCTGATTGGTAGCACAATTCTGTACAATAATCATTCTAAGCCTTGTTATATTTGCGTTGTAGGAAATGCAACCCAGGTTCAAATACTAGACGTGGGTGTTTGCCTTTCAGTTCGTTCTAATTCTCTTGGAAAAAGCGAAAATCCATTTGTTCTCCCACAACTATCATTGCTTCGAATACCAATATTTCTCCACAAAAGATAGTATTTTTTTCTGATTTTAAATGCACAGATATAGATTCAGTGCCAAAACTTGTTGAAACGTTGCGGAACATGGTACTAAATCATCAATGTTTTCTTTAGCGCAGGAAATATAGTAAATAAAAGTTCTGACATATATGTTTTATAAACGAAAGTTCAAAATGTGCATTTATGTGCTAGAATATATTGATAATTTCATTTATTGCTTAACACTCACACACACACACACACATGAATGTCAATAAGTTTCTTTCTATATATATATATATATATATAAATGAATAAGTACCCAAAAATTAGGATATCGTATACGGAGCTTACTAAATCCCTGTTTATCGCCTATGCGTTCATCAGACCAAATAGATATAATTGCTGTCTTTTTATATTTTGCATGCTGCGAGTAGAGAGGCTGGTTCATTTTGCGGGTTGTTCTGGATAAAGCTTGCTTATCAATCCAGCTATATCGTTTTACTCTTTTGATTGATGATTTTATCTACTCAACTCTATTAGGTGCATAGCTTCCCGGTTTTTATCATATGAGTATTTTTCTACATCAAGCAAACTACACGAAACATTCAATATAAATGCACTAAAACTTAGCTGAATTTGCTCTGAAAACTCTACAAATCAAAGAAAGCACGATATAAAAATCTATAATACATTGCAAACAACAAAAAATCTTCCAACAAATGCAAGATAAAAGGCGAAAATCCCCTCAGTGGATATTGTCTTCAAACAAACGTCGTAAACAAAGTCAAGATAATATATAGAGAAAACCGCAAAAAAATTATAGGTGTAACACAAGGCTTTTAGAAACGAGGGTGCTATACACAGAAACATGATTTGCCAATTAAAAATACCCAACAAGTGAACCTCAAAAATTCAAAGCAAAATACACCAGGGTTACCCTCGAAGTAAGAAAAGCAGCACCAGCTTACTACAATGCTGCAACCTTTACCTAGAAGGAAAGTAGCCATAATAATCTAAAATCAAAAACAAACTCCAAAATTATAGATCAGAACTCATAGACAAATGCAGACACGGAAACAAATTATTGTTAAACCCTCTGAAAACTAACAACACCAAAGACTAAAAAATAAAGAAATAAGATAAAAATAAAATGAAATAAACAAATTTACAATAAACAAATAATAAAAAGTGAGGAGAATGAATAAATAAGGGTATACATAAATAAACAAAATAGATAAGTGCTACAATAAACTAACTGTTGAGTAAGTACTAAAATATACAAATAAAACAGGAAATAGAAGCAATAAACTGAGTAAAGTTGGAACGTGACAAGAGGATAAATGATGGATTGAATAAACTAGAAAAATAGATAAATGATAATAGGGGAAGAAAAATAATAGGGACAACAGTAATAATAATATAAAAACCGGAAACATTGTTGAAGGGATAAATTGATAAATCCCAAGAATAACACTATGTTGTCGTATAGATAGACAAGCCCTGTTCAGAATGACGTACAAATTAGACCAGCCTCCTAACTCATAACATGCAACATATAAAAATAAAATAGTAAATATAACCTAAAAACACTTTGTTTGATGAACGCATAGGTGATAAACTGGGATTTGGCAAGCAGCATTGACTTTGTGTCAACGCTATCCTAACTAAACTATATAAGCTCTAACAATGATATTGAGCCCTTTATTATCAAAAAATCTCCGTTGAATCACACCTTTATCTCTCAGTTAATTTGTTTCAAGTGAAAGACTAAGTTCGCCCAAATTTTGACTGCGTTTCTCTGAACGCTTGCGTCGCTATCGTTTGTTTATTTATTGGCTTGTTTCTTTCTTTTATTCTTTAAAAAATATACTCTTTCTTTTCCCGCACTGGAGATTTTAGAATCATTTGGATGTTCTGTGGTTGATATCTTGATATTTTTCTTCAAAACCTGAAGAATTTTATAAGTAGGGCATCTATAAACTTATTGATAAATAGAAGCAAGGAGGTCAAGATAAGATTGAAATTTTCTCTAGGCAAAATATTTTCATTCATCACATATACTCTACAATAGAATATAACATTTATTCCCACCTTATATATATACGTATATATATATATATATATATATATATATATATATATATACATGTGTGTGTGTGTGTGTGTGTGGTATATGTAACAGTCCATAAATGAATTTGCCTCTAATATATATATATATATATACTCATTTCAATGCGGTAGAGTTTAGTAATAAATAATTGTCCCAATTTCTCGGGAGGTTAAGTGTAATGTATTTGACATAAGACTTCAGAGAGATTGCTAACAGGAGAGAGAGAGAGAGAGAGAGAGAGAGAGAGAGAGAGAGAGAGAGAGAGAGAGTCCTGCTATATCTTATTGATAAATAACCATAGCAGAGCCGGTAGCATAGTTTTCCTTATACAATGGCGGAACTAGTACTTCCAGTTTTTTTTAAAACTCAAAAACCAAATGATAACAATAACCTAATTAAATCTACATTGATTGTATTTTGTTTCACGCGAGTTAATAAAATCTTGCTATCCTTGATTTAAAAAAAAATCATAAGATATTATACTTGAATATAATGTAACATATTAACCCAGCCGTCAATCAAGGAACAGGTGCATCCGGTCGAAGATATCAGGGTATAACCTTGACTGTGGACGGGTTGAATTGGGTGCAGATGCGACGCTCACAGGAAGCAGGTAGGTGTCAAACAATGTGCGACAGGAAGTTCAGTGAGGTTTGGAGTCAGTTAAGTTGGAGATAAGTGGTCTGTCTATAATGGTCTATCAAATATGTATTAATGAAGAAATGCTGCCAATATATATATATATATATATATATGTGTGTGTGTGGTCGACCGTAGTCGGGCGGGACCCAAAGACTCTCTTTTCAATAGCTACTACATCGAAGTGTAGGGGAGGGCGCTAATCCTTTCCCTAGATTGCTTCACTTACACTTGATCCTTACTTAATAATGTTGAGTCTCAGCACTCAATATAATTAAGAAAGGATCAAGGAGGCATCAAGTGCAATTTTTGATTCTTCGATGTGACTCAGCCTAGGATTTAGCCTCTATCTCTCAGACTATTGGCGAACACTCTAATCCTCATGCTAATGGGCCGGTATATGACGGAAATATATATATATCTTTTTTGATAGCTTTGTTAGTGGTTTCAGGAGGGATTCTTCTCAGATTCTTGAAATGTTCTTTTCATTTCTGAAATATTTCATTTTGACAGGTAGGTTTTAGTTTAATTCTAGGGGCGCTCTTCATTCTGCTCACTTCATTTACTTTCCGCCATTCTAACTGTGATTGTCTATCTTTACAAAGTTTCTGATTTTAGGAATTTGGCATGGAAAATATTCTACTTGGTCTATTTTGTATGCGTTTGTTATTTCCGGGTTTTCTTAAGTTTCTATACGTTGGACTTTATAGGGTATCTTTTATTAAGTATTATGATGCTTTTTTTAAAGTTATCTCTGTTTTTCTTAATTACTGGTCACTCCCAAGGAACTTTTTATTTGACTCATGGTATAGTTTGTATGCACACACTTGCTGTTTCTACTCGGGCTCTAAGAAGGTTTTCATATTCGTCGTATGTCTTTCAGATGTCTCCTGCAGACTATCAAAATTTCTTTCTTATAGTTATCGTAATTCATTGCTTATATCTCTATTCGCAAGTGAAGACGAGTAATGTTTGGTTTTAAATTTGTTTCGTATTTCTGCGTAGACTCAGGTGTATCTTTGCCGAAACGATTCCATGATCGGAAGACATTCCTTGACAAGATATATATATGTATATATATATATATATAACCCAAAGAAAATGGCAATGTAAGTGTTTATAGTTTATATCCGAATATATAACTGATTTTCCATCACAGGAGGTCACAATATCATCTATAACCGAAATTAATTTATAATGGAATTACCAAATTGAATTCTTTTTCGTCTGATTTATGATACACACACACACACACACACACACACACACACACACACACACACACACACACACACACACATATATATATATATATATATATATTAATAAAAGATGTGCATTCATATGTCAAATTAATATTAAGATCACAGTTACTTTCAAACTAACTCAGTCTCCTCATATATAAGTATCTACTATTTTTTTCCATCTGTTCATATCTACTCTCGATCTTTTCAATATGTTCACGTTTCTGTTTATCAAGCTGTTGCTATCTATCTATCTATCTATCTATCTGTTTGTGCACTTGTGAGCAGTAAAATATGTCGTAGCTAGATCCAATAAATATTTACTTAAATATATCCTGCGAGAAGAAGAAACGTACACCACTGATCAATTCATTTCCAAGGGTTATTGTCAGTGTTCAAATATGAGTTGGAGGTTTAACACCTCTTGAGCCTTCAAAAACGCTATAACCTCATCCTAAACAATCTGATTGCAAAATAACAATTCAATTGATTGAATATTATTGATGATTATACACAGAGATGCAAAGATCTAAATTTTTTTCTGTAGCTATTTTACGGTTTCAACTGACTCTCTCTGTTGTTAAATTTCTCATTATATTAGTAAATAAATATATTGTTATATATTGACCCTTGACGGAACCGTCAATCAGAGATGCACCTGTGTAAATAAGCGGGAGAAGAAGCAGGAACAAGTGGGCGTTATGAAATAATATAGGCAGATGCCGGCGGCCGTTGAGTGCAGTTGGGGACGTGAGGGCCAGCTGCGGCCCCCAGCGACCCCCGGTTGAGCAACCCCAGCTAAGATGCGGAAGAAGCACTAAGTGGGTTCTTGAATATGACACAGCGTGCTATGGTCAGGAGAAGAAGTTAGGTCAATATAGCAGTCTGTCCCTATCTTCACCCATCTCTCAAACACCACAGAAACATAAACCCTTTCGAGAATAAAGTGTGAGAGATATATTTTTTTAAAGAAGTGTGTTCGTTCGTTCATTGAAGTTCGTATTATGATTATGGTTGTGAGTATACAACAATATCCAACAGTAAAGCAGCAAAAACATCACATCATGGCACCGTTTTCTTTTATTAGAACAATACACTGAAAATACGGTATAAAACAATTTTCAGTTTAATTTACAACTTTAGTGGAGTCTTCATTTTCCTTGAATGTCATATTTTAGGGATCAAAATTCTCGACATCACTGAGATAAAATACTTTTTAGAATGGCTATACATATATATTTATACAAGAATACTAGATGACCTATTAGCCTGTTCAGTTTCCGTTGTAATAGAGGTTTGTGATGATACCCTCAATATCATCCATTTAGGCAAATCAGCGCGTCAGTATCATTAGAGAACATAGTTATAACGGTAACCCAACAGGTTCACGGATAGTCCATTTAATAAAAGTCTATACATGTACATTTTTGCGTTATCATTTTATTTGGACGGTTTTGTTTTTCGATACTGTTTAAAATATCTTTTTAACTTTTATATCATATGTCGGCTGATGCGTACCAGGGAAAATAGAGTCATTCTTTACTAGCAAATTATTCTACTCTTAAGGGAGAAAAACCGCAACGATAACATTAATTGCGTCACACTGATTATATGCACACAATCAAAGCTGATTTTCTTGCAAAGTCAAGGGACATTTACTTATATTATGCGCGAGTGATGATGATAATAATTTGTTTAATCTAAAAAAAAATGACGTGTAAGAACTTTTGACTTAGTTTAATTTAGGCAGATGAACGAACCATTAAAGATATCGACAAAAGACTTCTTCACCTGTCTCTGCTGCATACAAGGAGAGATCCGACATGTAAAATAAAATATATTAAACATACTTTTCCCTCTTTTTAAAAATAGGGTTAGGGGTCATTCTAGAGACACGATCACTACTATCTTTAATTCATTTTGTTATATATCATTCTTATGAATAAGATGCAACCCCGCTTCCCCACAAAAAATAAAAAAACAAAAAAACAAAAAAAACAACGAAAGCAAAACCTAGAAATATAATAATAAATTCAAAAACATGTACAATCTCTTACTCGAGACAGGATAAAGGAAGGTATATATTTAATACCCACTTTTATTCTAGGTCCCGAGCAATGATATGGGAAGATATTGTACTCAACAGAAACTATAACTAGACACAACTGGGTGGGTAAAGTTATCCACTGGGAATTGTGCTAGAAATTTAAATTTGACCACATAAACAAATGGTATATGCACACCCCAACATCTGTCCTTGAGAATGACACATAAACTCCACTGGGATTTTTGCATACAAACAGATCCCCTAAGATCAGCCAGACGACCAGACCTTATAATAAACAACAACAACAACAACAACAAAAAAAAAAAAAACGAGAACTTGCAAAATGGTAGACTTTGCTGTCCTGGCTGACCACAGAGTAAAATTGAAAGTGAAAAGGATAAATACCTGGACCTTGCAAGGGAATTGAAGAAACTGTGGAACATGAGAGTGGCAATTATACCAATTGTAATTCGTGCGCTTGGTGATGTCGCCAAAGGATTAATAAGGGAAGGACTTAGAAATAAGTGCACGAGTGGAGACAATTCAAACTACTGTATTATTGAGGTCGACCAGAATACTGAGAAGAGTCCAGGAGACTTGAGGAAACTTGATGTCACTCAAACTCCAGTGAAAGACCATCAGCTAGCGTTGATGTGAAAAACTCAAGGAGTAAATAATAATAATAATAATGATAATAATAATAATAATAAATCAGCTTTACTTTTGTAAGTAAAATCAAATTGAAACTGTAATTTGATCTGGTTTTGCTGAAATATTGTATGTAACCACATAAGTATTTTACTTTTTTGCCAAAATTTTCATTTCTTCTTTTTAACTTCCCTTTCTTTGATTGAATACTGTAGTAATTCTTATTATCAATTTACAGTTATTATTATTATTATTATTTAAAATTTAACCTTTGGATATATTTTAGTCGTAAGGGTGACGGTAGAGGCGGGTGTCTGAAATATATCTGCTTTGAATCCAATCTTCTTAATGTCACGTGAAAAATTATCGAAATAAATTAAGGAACCAACTTTTTAAGATAAGAAAAATGACGAGGCCAGCAATTTTGAGGTTATGGAAAAAACATTAAAAAGGAAATGTCAAATAGTTGGACTTTATCTAAGTTATGACTTAAGGAATATAAGATATTTCACACCAAAAAAATAATCTTCAGAAGTTATGCGAAGCTGCATGGTGGATGTGAAGTTAGGCGGATGAACCCAAAAGTGGGACAACGATGAGCTTCACCTAATGCTGGGCGGAAGAACCCGACAGGTCAATTACCAAGATCAAACAGTTCAGTCAGGAAACTGCTGCTGCTCATCTATAAGAGGGGTGTCTGTTGATGATGCTTATCCAGCCATCATGTTTGTGTGGCTTGTGTTTTTTACCCGCTTACGAGTTCTCTTATTTAAGAAAACTTGGTCACGTCAGTGTCAGGTGCGCAGATTTTAAGCAACCCCTACGTCTGATATTGCTATAATATAGCACCGATAATAAAAATGTTGAATGGAAATATAACGCAACGTGGGACCCAGACAACAGGCATAAGTGTCATGATCAACAATAACAGACTCACCAAATATTGACAAACAAGAATACTCTAACCGAAATGAATCGAAACACCTTAAACCCAAACCACACAGAACAAATACTAACACAAGAACAAGAAATGAATTTAAAAGATTTAAAGAGAATTAGGCAAGAAAAGAAGACTAACAAACATAGATTGGAAAACAGTTAAGACGGAAAATGAAAAAATGAATAAATTATTAACGCATATCTCACGCAATTAGATAAACTAATCTATGCTGGAGCGAAATATGTCTGTGAAAAAATCAGTGTTCCCCTTAAAACCAAGAAATCTACTTCGACAAGCAAAGATGACGACAAGCAAAGAAAAAAAGCTGGAACTTTTGGGGACAAAAAGGAAAAAGCAACACAAGTAAAAATGACAATCCAGCTCGAGGAAATAAACCAGGTAGTACTGGCGAAAGAATGACGATTAAAATATATCGTGACTGGATAAAACAAAACAGTAAAATCTGGACATTCCAAAATAAAGAGAAAAAATTCTTCCAAAAAGTAGTGGGAGATTCCCTCTACTTTTTTGAAAAAAAATCTTCTCTTTGTTTTGGAATGAAGAATTATCAACAACCTGATGCATAGGAAGCAAAACAATTTTAGAGCAAGTAATGACAACCAAGAGAATTTATAAAAAAGCCAAATGGATAAGCAATATGGGAAAAGAGTTGAAAGGACTCAAAGAAGGACCGAAGACGAAAATACACATCGATTCACTCAGAACAACACTAAAAAGATACTAAATTGGAAAACGCCTGGCCATAATGGCATACATGGATTCTGGTTCAAATAATTCACCGCAATCCATGATAGTCTTGCGATAGAATTGAATAGATGCTTACGAGAAGTAGTAGTGCTCGAATGGATGACCAAAGGGAGCGCCATTGTGATCCACAAAGACCCGCTCAAAAGAACTACTACAAACAACTACAGACCAATAATGTACCTACCTAAGTTGTGGAAAATACTAAGTGCACTAATAAGGGCTACCGCAGATTGTTCCCCTTGGAACAGAAAGGATATCGCAAGTAGACTAGAGACATAGGAGAGCTACTCAACATTGATCAACACATCCTCAACGAGAGTAAGACGAGACGGAAAAGTTTAGCTATTCCGAATCGACTACAAAAAGGTATATGATATAGTCCCGCAGATAATAAACTGCCTCAAAATGTACAAACGCAGTCTTAAACTTAATCGAGAAAACCAAGAAGCAGGAGAGAAAAACTTAGCTGAAGCGAAGATCTGGAGGTATATTCCATGGAGATGCGCTATGACCATTATTTTTTGTAATAGCGATAACACCACTCAAGCAAGTCAGTAAATCCACAGCTGGATACAAACTTAGTAAATCACCAATTGTAAATGGACGACATTATCCTGTTTGTCAAAAACGAAAAAGAATTTGAAACTCTATTACACGTAGTGGGGAATTATATAGGGATGGAATTTAGCATAGAAGATGCACCATACTTGTAATGAAAAGCAGGAAACGACTCATGACGGGCGGAATGGAACTACCAAATCAAGAAAAAATTAGAACGCTAGTTGAAAAGGAAACCTACAAATATTTGGGAATAATGGAAGCTGACGCCGTGGGGATGAAAGAAAAAAAAATAAAAAAGAGTATCTCAGGAGAACCAGGAAGCTACTCGACACAAAATTATATAACAGCAAACCTTGTCAAAGGGATAAATACCTAGGCTGTCCCCACGTAAGATACTTGGAACCATTATTGAAGTGGACCAGAAAATAAATCTAAAAAATGGACCAGAGAACAAGAAAACTAATGATCATGCATAAGGTATTATATCCAAGAGATGACGTTGACAGAGTATATGTGTCAGGAAAGGAGGAAGAGGACTTACCAGCATTAAAGACTTAAAGGCTATATAGAAAAGCGCAGAGGCAGACTGATTATAGCCACTAGAAACAATACTGAGGATATGAGGGTCAACAGAACGGAAATAACCAAAAAACAAACATGGGAAGAAAAACAACTCAAGTTTACGTTTAAAGCAACTAACAAGCGACATCTCACACGTGAAAACGTGGACGAGGGTAAAGAAGAGAAACCTTAAAAGAATAGCTGAATATCTTCTCACAGCAACACAAAACAACGCCATAAGGACTAATAATATCAAAGCGAGAATAGATAAGACGCAACAAAACAGCAGATGTAGGTGATGTGGTGATAATGAAAAAACGATCAATCACATAAAAGCAAATGCATCAAATCAGCACAGAAACTCTTTCTGTGCTGATTTGCTGCATTCGCTTTTATAAGACTAGACACGACTGGGTGGGCAAGGTGATCTATTGTGAATTTTGCACAAAATTTAAGTTTGACAATGCAAAAAATGGTCTTTCCACAACCCAACATCTCTCCTGGAGAACGAGACACAAGCTTCTGTTGAATTTTGACATTCAAACAGATCACCTAATCTCGACCAGACTTACAGACATTGTAATAATCAACAAAAAAGATAGAACTTGCAGAACTGTGGGATTAACTGTTTCGGCTGACCACAGAGTAAAATTGAAAGAAAGTCAAAAGAAAGATAAGTACCTGGATCTTGCGGGGGAATTGACAAAACTGTGAAACATGAAAGTGACGATTATACCAATTGTAAATAATGCTCTTGGTAAAGTCACCAAAGGATTGGTGAAGGGACTGGAGGACTTGGAAGTGGGAGGACGAGTGGAGACCATCCAAACAACAGTATTGTTGAGATCGGCTAGAATACTGAGACATGAGGAGACTTGCTGTCATTCTATTTCCAGTGAGAAACTATGGGCTAACGCTGGTGTGAAAACCCCGAAAAGAAGAAACAATTATAATTAATGATAGTGTCGATGTATCAGTACAAGGGCATTTAAAAAAGAGTAAATAAATACTTACAATGGACAGAAACAGCACAGACAGTATTATGATCAATAGAACAATTACTTTAAAACAGAAATGGGTTAGAAAAACAACTGTATAGATATTTCAAGCGACAAACAAGTGAAATCACACACTAAAAGACTTGAACATAGCTATGGAAAAAAAACTTTAGGAGAGAAACTCAATATCTTCTTATAGCAGCTTAAAACAACGCCGTACGGATCAACTATATAAAATCGAAAATAGATAAGACACAACGGAACCGCATGTAATGGTTAGGTGATGATTGAGACGAAACGACAAATCACATAATAAGTGAATACAGCAAACTAGCATAAAAAAGAGTACAAAACTTGACAGGATTGGATGGGGAAGGTGATCCACTTGGAATTGTGCAAGAAATTTAGACTTGACCATAGTGCCAGATAGTATATGCACACACCAGAATTCGTCCTGGAGGATAAGACGCACAAAATTCTTTGAGATTTGGAGATACAAACAGATCACCTAATCCCGGTTAGGAGTCAGACCTTGTGATTGTTTACAAAAAGAAAAAGAAAAAAAGAAAAAGAGAACCTGCTGAATCGTGAACATGGCCGTCCCGGTCGACCACTGCGGGAAAATCAAAGAAAACGAAAAAAGAGACAAACACTTTCATCTTACCGGAGAACAAAAAAGACAATAGAACATTAAGATGACAGTATACCAATTGTAATAGGTGCACTTGAAACGAGCCCCAAAGGCTTACTAAAAAGACTAGAGTTGGAAATCGGAGGACGAGCGGAGAACATCCAAACTATTGCAAGTTGAGATTGTTTAGAATACTGAGAAGGGTTCTGGAGACCTGAGGAAACTTGCTGTCCCTCAGACTCCAGTGAAAGATCATCAAATAACGCTGGTGGGAAAAATATCAAGGAGTAATATGATAATAATCATAATCAAAAACAACATATATTTGTCGTACGA
Source organism: Sepioteuthis lessoniana (assembly GCA_963585895.1). Lineage (NCBI taxonomy): Eukaryota > Metazoa > Mollusca > Cephalopoda > Myopsida > Loliginidae > Sepioteuthis > Sepioteuthis lessoniana. Next base: position 65,633,213 of record OY757929.1, on the reverse strand, counting down.
ACGAAGTCAAATTTATTGGTTGGTTTGTTGGGTAGTTCAAGTAGATTGGTTTGGTTTGGTTTCCATTTTGTTGATAACATTTTTAAACGTGCCTGAGCTCATTTTATGTACACTGTTTAATGGTTTCAAGTATTGCTATGAAACAGTAATAATCTAACATCAGACATTCGTTTGCACACATTTAAATGGATATACATATGATTTATGAATGAATAGTTTCTGGCGATTTCAATTTTAAACTAGAACTATTTTGATTGCTCACGAGTATTGCTATTGTTTCTACCGTCTTATATGGTCTCAATTATTATATAACTATTATGAATTATTATAATAATTTTATTCAATTCTAATCTTGTTTGCAGACAGTAAAGTGATTACAAGTTTTGTTATTTAACACTAAATATTCTATTTTAACACTGTTCATTCATTTGCACATAGTTAATGGTTCCAAGCCTTGTTATGCATTAAAATAATTCAAATTGGGCGCACAGTTAATGAAGTTTAAGTACTATTATTTAACACTATTTATTCTATTCATCATTACTCATTTGTTTCCACTCAGTTAGATAGTTTCCTGTATCCAAAAAAATTCATTTAAACATCAATCACTTGTTTACACTTTTTAAATTTCTAACAATTTGATTAATGTTTGACCCGTTGTTAGAATCCTATCAGATACTGAAATTCCAAGTCAGAGTGGACCAGAGAGCAATGTCAATGAAGAGGTACTCAACATTCGCCAAATCTTCAAAGCTGGAGCCTCATCATCTGATGGTTTAATGTCATATCAAGACACTCATTGTGCTAGGGTCTTACTCCTCTCCAGAGATGCAGTTGATGCATTCTACATCCCTAGCTAACTGGGCTGGTAAAATTAAATACTTTCCCTCATATTTATATATGTATGTTTTGGGGGAAAATCTGGAATAAGAAAGGCAGAGAAATTTAAGTCGTAGCAGTTTCCTCTTCCCCTCTCCAAATGCCGTGACGGGAACTTTTTTGACAAAAAGCTGTTAAACAAAACGTGGGAGGTTGAGATAGTTAAAGTAGTTTGGAAAAGATGTGAAACGCTGAGCAAAGATCGGGCATTGGCGAATACTACAAAATAGCTCAAGTTTAAACAACTACACAGTAGTATCAGTTATAAGTAGATAGGTTTTCAAGTACAAAATAATTGGTAGATAGATATAACTGACAGCATAAAAAATTCAAAAAGTTCACCGTAGACTTTAACTAAGCTAAAACTTTTGTGCATGAGCCGCTTAAGAATACTTGGTCACACCTATGAAGGGTGCGCAGATGATAAACAACACCCTGGTGTGGTATAGTTACAATATACTACCTATGAAAGAATGGAAAATTCAACGTGTGGCCTTGACTATAGGTTTGGGTGTTATGATCAGCAAGCGCTCAATCTATTAACCAAAATGGGGGATCTGATGGACATCCTGCGAATGTTAGCAGTTCTTTTTTCGGTATACAAACGACGAAGTAAACAACCACTCAAATAAAAAAAATACGAACAGAAAAAAATGGACGAGGGAAGACAACAAGTTCGTGCTTTACTGCTATATTAGGAGCAACCTCACACAAAAAGGGTAAAGAAATCTGAGAAGAACGCGCTAGATTTAAGACAATAAGCTGACCAAGCTAGAATGATACAAAAGTAAGGTTACTTTTCTGACCTTGAAAGATTAGAAATGCACTAACAAATTGATAGAGAATCATATCAACAAGACCCGAATACAAGAATAGTGAATACCGAAAAATAAGCAAACTTTAACTGAATTGAAACGCAAAGAAATAATAATCGAAGCATAACACACCCAAACATAGGCAAGCACTAATACAAGAAGAAAAAATAAATCTTGAGACAGATGTCTGAAAAGAAAACCACATTACCATCTCTCAGAAACCAAGACTGGAAAACAGTCAAGGCAGACACTGAAAAAAAAAAAACGAATTATTAACATACATCCCTACAAACAACATCATGGTATTAAACAAACTAATTTATGCAAGAGCAAAATTAATCTGTACTAAAGTCTATTGAAATGTTATTGCGAAAAGTGATCGTTAGAATTCCAAATGCCTACTTACGATTCAAGAAACCTTACTTTAGAAAAGTCGATGACATGTTATAGAAAATATGCTTGGGTTATAGTTAGATAAACTTAAACTATATTTGAATACTGTAGTTAAATATATAATAAAATTAATTTGATAGTTATTGCTAGTCTATAAAAAATAAATAAATGAATAAAAGTAATAATTCATTACTTTTGGAATTTTTTCCTTTTCCTATTTTCTTCATAGATATATAAACAAATAGATATATAAATAAACAAATAAGTTGCCATTGCACCGAATTTATAATTTAGTTAAATATGATAATGTTCATTTTAAATTGTTGGGTTATTTCTGGGAAATATTGCCGGATAGTAAGTTTCATTTGTTTTTAAACGAGAGTAATTTATGTATCAGCTTTATATCTTGAAACATCAAAAAGTAATAAAATATCTGTACGTAATTAATATATATCTAAATGGTTTATATCTAATTTTACATGAATACTGAATATGATGGAAAGAACAGATATATAGATAGAAAAGTAAATGAATAAAAACCACTACTTCCTTTATTTACTATAAATGTACCATTTTCGAGGTGTGACGAAAAGAATGTCCGTTCGCTTCGATATTAGCGTTTCAATATCGCCACTCAACAACATACTGAAGAAATGCACAGGGGACTATAAACTGCATAGATATCAAGGAAAGATTAACAACCTAATGTACACGGTGGACACCAAACTGTCAAAACCGAAAAAAGAATAGGAAACTTTAACAGACCAGTGAGGATGTATATTCTTGAAATAGGGATGGCATATGGCATAGAAAAATTTACCCTTCAAATAATGAGAAGCAGATAAATGACGGAGAGAAAAATCAGAACGCTCGGAGAAAAGGAAAACAACAAGTACTCGGAAATTTTGGGAGAGAACGTCATCAAACAAGTAGAGATTAAAAAAAAATGAATAAAGAAAGAAAGAATATATCAGGAGAGCTAGAAAACTACTCAAAACCAAACTATATTGCAGCACTATCATCAAAGAGATAAATGCCTTAGCTTTCTCCTTTCTAAGATACTCGGGACTATTCTTGAAGTGGACGAAGAACTTCAACAAAGAGACTAGAAATCAAGAAAAATCATGACGATGTATAAAGCCCTACATCCCATACCTGACATAGACAGGCTGTTAATGCTAAAAGAAGAAGGAGGAAGAGGAATCGTCAGTATTGACGATAACATCGATACATCGATAAGATGACTCGAGGACTACATAAAATAACAAAGTTAGGCTAATTACAGCGATCAGAAACAACATAAATAACATAAGGATCACCTGAACAAAAAAACTGGGAAAAAGAAATGGCAATTGTATGGAAATTTTAAGTGACAAACCGAGGAACAGAAAGGATGCCGCAGGAGAACTATTAAATATAGATCAATACATCCTCAACGAGAGTAAAACGAGATGGAAAAATCTAGCTATGGCCTTGATTGACGATAAAACGGCTTACGATATAGTTCCCCAAATCTGGATAATACAGTCTCAAAACGAATAAAATACTCGACCAAGTCATACAGTTTATCGAGAAGAAACCTGGAGAAGGAAATTGACAGCTGGAGGAAAGAGCTAAGCAGAAGTAAAGATCCAAAGAGGCATCTTCCAGGGAGATGCACTATCACCATTACTATTTGTAATAGCAATGACGCCATTCAATCACATCCTCAGGAAATGCACAGCCGGATACAAATTCAGTAAATCGCTAGAAAAGATCAACCACTTGATGTACATGGGTGACATCAAACTGTTTGTCAAGAACGAAAAAGAATTGAAAACCCTAATATAGACAGTGAGAATATACAGTCATAGGAATGGAATTTGATATAATAAAATGCCATACTTGTAATGAACAGCGACAAACAACAGATGACAGAAGAAGTCGAACTACCAAATCAAGAAAAAATAAGAACGCTTCGAGAAAAGGAAACCTATAAATACCTGGGAATAATGGAAGCTGACCCCATCAAATAAGTGGAAATGAAAGGAAAAATTTAAGAAAGAGTATCTTTGAAGAACCTGAAAATTACTCGAAACAAAACTCTATCGCAGGAACCTTGAAGGGATAAATGCCTGGGCTGTTTCCCTCGTAAGATATACGGAACCATTCTTAAAGTGAACCAGAGAAGAACTCAAACAAATGGACCAGAGAACAAGAAAACTTATGACCATGCATAAAGCCTTGCATCCCAGAGATGGCGTTGACAGACTATATGTGTCAAAAAAAGATGGCGGAAGAGGACTTGCGCGCATTGAAAAGAACGTTGATGCATCGATACAACGACTCAAAGACATCATAGAAAAGTGCAGAAGAAGACTGATTACAGCTATGAAAAGCAATGCTGACGACACGAGGATCAGCGGAACGGAAATAACCAGAAAACAAAAGTGGGGAAAAACAACTCTGTGGACGTTTTAAGCGACTAACAAGCAATATTTCACACGAGGAAACGTGGACGTGGCTAAGAAAGAGAAACCTTAACAGAGAAACTGGATCTCTTCGAATAGCACAAAACAACGCCATAAGTTCCAACCATATGACAGCGAGAATAGATTAGACGTAACAAAACGGCAGATGTAGGTTATGTGGTGATAGAGACGAAACGATCAATCACATAAAAGTGAATACAGCAAGTTAGCACAGAAAGAGTATAAGACTAGAAATAATTGAGTGGGTAAGGTGATCCATTGGGAACTGTACTAAAAATTGAACTTTGACCTTACGAACAAATGCTATATGCACAACTCAGCATCTGTCCGGGAGAATGATACATACAAACTCCCCAAGGATTTTTAGATACAAACGGATCATCAAATCTCGGCCAGACGACCAGACCTTAAAATATTCAACAAAAAAGAGAGAACTTACAGAATTGTGGAATTAGCTGTCTCGGCTAACCACAGAATAAAATTGAAAGAAAGCGAAAAGAAAGGTAAGTACCTGGATTTTGTTTGGGAATTGAAAAAACTGTGGAAGATGAAAGTGACGATTATACCAATTGTAACTAGTGCTATTGCTACAGTCATCAAAGGATTGCTACAAGGACTGGATGACTTGGAAATAACAGGACAATTGGGACTGTCCAAACTACAGCATTATTGAGATCGGCTAGAATATTGAGAAGAGTCCCGGAGACTTAAGGAGACTTGCTGTAACTCAAACTTAAGTAAAAGACCATCAGCTATCGCTGATGTGAAAATCTCTAAAGGAGTGATAGCAATAATAATTATAATATCTTGGGTAACGAACCAGTAAGAAACCGAAAATAAAACAGAAAATCAAATAAAAAAAACAACAACAATGATAGTGATAATGATGATAGGTGTTGTCGTAGAACAGACAACAAAATGCTTACAGTCATTAGATCCATCCATCAGAGACTCTTTTATTTTCTAAATTTCTTGAGAACATTGATTTCAAGGAAGAAACCATAATTTCTTTTATTTTGTCCTAGAAGCAAATGGAAACTAAAGATGATAATGACTAATAATTAGAGAAATATTTTGAACTCAAGTTATCAATTGCAACTGAAAAGAGGTGAAGCTAATTAACCCTGCAAAGTTAAATTAATAAAGAAATTAAGGCCAACTAAGCTGATAAAGAAGAAGACTGTTGCCACCAAAGACAACTCCCTGAAAACGACTGATAAACTCAAATATATAGAACCAGAAATGAAAATTTAAAAAACTGGCATGAAGAATACGGTATGAAAACAACTACAATATCAGTGGTAAAAGTTGCTCTTGACTTGATAAAAAAATGGATCAAAGAATTCACCAAATACCCTGGCAACATCAATATACAAGCGGTCCAGAAGACTCTTCTCCTTGGGACACATGTATCGTTATTCATGAAATAAATTCATCGCTACACAATGATAACTCCAAGATTCCAAGGGATGGACTTAGCTCCATGAGTCGACAATACACCGAATATACCCTAAAAGCAGTACACATCAATGCTCTATGAAAGCAAAAAATTGAATATACGGAACAGAATAACTAGTGTAAGCTACGTGGAGAAAGATGTGAAAGAGTTAATAAAATAATAAGCAAATGGAGCAAACTATCTCAAAAAGCGTTCATTACTTGGATGGGAAAGATGACCCACTACGAATTGTGAAAAAGATTAAAATTTGACTATACTATAAAATTTACAAGCCAGAATCCACCCTAAAAAGTGAAGCACAAAAGATTTTCTGGAATTTCGATTAAAATCTGATCACCCAATTCCGGCCAGGTGACCAGATCTTGTATTAAAGAACAAGCAAAAAGAAAAGAAAAAGATTTCGTCGTTCCAGTAGACCACAAAGTGAAAATCAAAGAAAACAAAAAGATAAGCAAATACTTGGATCTTACCAGAGAACTAAAAATAGCTCGTGGACATGGTGACGGTGATAGCAATTGAAATTGGTATTTCCAAAGCTTGGAAAATTCTGGATGAATTGGAAAATAGGAGATGAATCGAGACTATTCTGACCACAGCATTCTTATAATCAGCTAGAATACTCAGTCCAGCGAAGAATCACCAGCTAACACTGGTCTAAAAAATACTCACAAAGACTGATATAAGGATGATAATAACAGCATGAAGTCAGGAAAATCGGAACTATACAGATTATAGGACTTGTAAGATCAGCTCGAATACTTAGAAGAGTTCTGAGGAGACTTGCTGACGTTCAAACTTCAATAAAAAGCCACCATTTACAACTGGTGTGAAAAACTCGCATTGAGTAAAAATAATAATTCCGTGTTTAGATAATTCATACTAAAGTACAGTTGAAGTGGGAAGAGTAATATAAATTTAATGAGATTTGCTGTCAATCGGTTGCTCGTAAAGATTATCAATTGTAAAATTGAAATTCAAAGGTAATGAAAGGACTGGGGGCAACACTTCTCTTAAAAATATTACTATAATATAATGATTTCGTGATTCCAGGGTTAAGTAAGACGTGATTGACTCATGTACGCGTATATACGATGTAAGGATATTATCATACTTGTCATCACTGGAGAACTGGAAACGTTCTTGAAGTGCATTGCAAAAAAATCTAGAATTGTAAAACGATTGAAATTCGTCAGATTATTTAGTATCATTGAACTAGTAAAAAATAAATATTATCAAAGAGATTGAAAAAAATCTTTAAAATAGATGTTTCCGAAAATATCAGCATGGTCGTCGTATACAATATGCTATTTTCCCGAGACTTTTCTCGAAAAAAAAATAGATTGATATATGGCCTAGTATTTACTTTGGCAATGTATTTTATATGGAGATAATTTTTGAGACCTTGCAAGCAGTTATTATAATGTTGAAAACACATATGGGTAAATGGCTGAAAATGATGTCAAGGTCATCTGGTGAATGATGACACTATGGAAACGACAGCATTTATATTTAAAAGGAATTTTGAAACTGAAACTCGGAGAATCTCGATATTTTGAATAGAAATAGGTGGCTCTGAAAACTAATCTTTGTTTTATTATCATCTTATTTTATACTCGAAACATGTAGTGATATTGTTTTTCATTTTTGAGCAAAGAGCACAGGAAAAATTCTACGGATTAAAAGAACCTTTAGCGTTAAATTTTAATGATAACAACAATAAAAATAATATATTTACATGTGTGTGTGTGTGTGTGTGTGTGTGTGTGTGTGTGTGTGTGTGTGAACAGCAAATATGCTTATATGTGTAGTTATATATTAAGGTATCTCATATGAATGTCAGCACACGTCAACCTCATTGTAGAATAATCAATTTTTATAAGTAAGATAATTAATAATGTCCATCACTCTGTGTAAAGTGGAATCGGCTTTGTGGAATGGAATCAAGGAAAATAATTCAATTTCCTGGTGAGTTAATTTGAATCTACTTCGTATTTAGTGTTGGGAATAATCCAGTCCATGTAATCTTCTACCACTCGTCGCATATGACTTGAGGAAGTGGTTACAGCTGCTCTGTAACCTCCCGATTACAGTCAGATATGGATTCAGTATTTGTCCTCTATAAGAGAATAATTGATATTTTAATTTTTTTTTTGTGATTCATTCTTTAATAATGCAACAAAAATGGACGATAAAACCATGGAATTGGCTGATTACTTTTTGGTCTTCTCATGATTACAATGGTGGCGAAATTTGTTCGGGTCAATTACAAATTCTTTCGAAGTATGCAACGTAAAATAGCATTTAGTGTCGAAATCACAACGTCTTTCTTTATTAGTTGATAATAAAAATCCACTTATCTAATCACCGGTGTACAATTGTGCATATGCGCGGACGCACATGCATACATACAGATATATGCACACACACACACACACACACACACACACACACACACACACACACATTTATATATTAAGTTAATAATGCAGTTCTTTATATTCATAAATGAATATTATGCAATATTGGTGATATATATATATATATATATATATATATATATGTGTGTGTGTGTGTGTGTGTGTGTGTGTGTTAGAATACCGAAGACATCACCGGCGTTTTTGCCTATGTGGTAATCTGACCAAATATATATATATATATATATATATAGTCTGATGACCCCATAAGCGAAAAACTGATTGTTACCAAGCACCGTTAACAGCGAAAAACTGACTGCCACCAAGCTGTCAGTTTTTCGCCTTCGTGATCATCAGACCAAAAATATATATATGTGTGTGTGCATGTGTGTGTGTGTGTGTGTGCTCATTTTTCCTTGATTTCTTTGCTACTTTCCTACCCTTGCTGACTAAAAACTATACAGGATGTGACACAAGGTCAATTTTTAGCGGAATTTAACTGATTTGAATTTAACATTTTCTTTTTTTTAGGTTGGTTGCTTAACCAAGGCTAAAGAACCCTGTCTTCCCTTATATGCGTATCCACTTGATATATCAAACTGTACTACACCGACCGCATCTCTGCAAAGTGGTAGTTCCCCTGGAAACGAGAGTGCTGGATACGACACAACATCATCAGATGGTGACGCTCCAGTTCTAGAGCTTTGAGGAATATGGAGTGTCTTTTCATTGCCATTACTCCTAGGTTCACACTGACTTGAAGTGGTGGTATCTGTTAGTGTTCCATCTATGTGTCAAAGAGAAATATGTAATCACTTACTAAACAGGAAACATTTTAACTAAGTGCAAACAAATTACTGATGTTAAATTGAATTATTTGTATTATATACTAAGACTTTGAACCATTTAGCTCTGTGCAAATGAAACTATCAATATTACTCTTTAAACTATTAACTAGTGGGGAAACAAATGAACTCAGGCTAATTAAAAAATTATGTTACCATAAAACTATTCATTTTCGAATCATATATATCTAATATATGTAAATGATCAAGATTTGGCACTCAAATGCCATCAAGGATTGATATGCCATAAAACAAAAGCAACCAACCAACCTGCACATGGTATAGATGCATACATGTACAGAAATAAACAGATTCAAAGATATAAATCCCCCACACATTCTCTCTCCCCTTCTCTCACATATTATTGAAAAAAGTAAAAAAGATTAATTCACAATTTGAGGTTCATGACTCTAATTGTCGGATGAGATTTATAACCATTTTTACTTATTTTTTTTTAATCATCATGAAGTCATGGTGATAGCACTGAGTGTTGTATTTTGGCCTTGGACCCGGCCAAAAATGCCATCCAAGGTGATGCACCGGAAGAAGGTGACACATTCCAATGGCAGTTATGAGAGGAAATCGCGTGGGCGGAAATTGGCTAACAAAATGGGACAAGCTAAAATTCCCATGGTACACTCATAGACTGATGCACCGGAAGAGAGTGACCTGTGAACTGTATGATTCCGCTTGATGACGATCAAACATGCCATTCCAAAGATCGAGTAGGCGATTGAGTGGGCGTTGAACTATTATATAACTCGGTCAAGACAAAAAGTCAGACAGTTGGAGATTAGACGAGTTAGAAAACAAGATATGGTAGAGAAATCCCGGCGGAGGGGGCCCTTGGGGCCCTGATGAGTTGGGGTCCAGAGAAGTTGCTGATAAGATGTAGTAGAGAAAGCCAGCAGAGTGAGCCCCCGGGCCTCCGGTTGAGCGTCAGTAGAACGAAAAAGACACAACGCTGATGGCCATAAGAGTGGGGTCAAAATATTGAAGTTTCTGTTCGGTCGCCAGCTCCCTCTCACAGTAAAACCCTGAGTAACCCTTTTCGAACCCTTACAATAAAGTGAGAGGTACATATTTTTCTAAAAGAAGACTTCGCTCGTCGTTTATTATTGCTTCGGTATGTATCCAGCATGTATATGTGTATATAAGCATATTTAGTATATGACTATATAACATGAGTTACCTAACTGTATCTCTCGCCATCTGTCCCTATCGTCAATCGTTCTAAGCAGGTGTTGTAAACTGCATCAAGTGTTTACACAGAGCTGATGTATGTAAATCCTTGTTGGTCAACAAATTTCAGCTCGTCCATGTATGAAATATTGTTATCGCGGTATGAATTGGCCAACTAATTTTGTAGGCGGGCCACCTCATATGGAGATGGCTCCTTCTTGTCTCCGGCTACTTGTTATTGGCTATACAGCAGGGATTCGGCTTGGACAAAGTTATGAGAAGTGCTAAATCGTCTGCACTGTCAGAGTCTATTATAGTTTTTGCAGATATTGTCTGCTATTTGTCTTTTTAAACATGAAAGCATTTTCTTTTATCAGAACTATTGACGCTCGTAGTACGTAATTTACGTAGATAATAAACATATATTATGCAAATGTATCTCCTTGCAAGACTCCAGCGACAATTTTGAAGACGTCGGTGGCACCATTACATGCTTTTGTAAAGCATCATTATAACGGTAATACTATCTTTAGGGACACCATATGCTATCAGTATTTGCTCCATTTCCCCCATGTGTATGGAATCAAATGTCTTGGAGAAATCTACGAGTTGTCTCAAGCTTTTTTACACGTACTCCCTCGATGATTCGACGGATAGTCAGAATCTGTGATGTTGTGAATCAAAAGTTATTCTGATTTTTTTAGACGACATCAGGTCGGATATGATTGAGAAGCCAAGCATTATAAACCTTTACAGCCAGCGGTAAAAGTTATGACTTTGTAGTTTTTAGTGATTCCGAGGTCACTTTTCTTGAGGGAGAGAAGGATCTAGGCTTTCGTCCATTTCTCAATTGTATTTTATTTATTTGCGTAATCGAAGAAATATGTCGTCAAATTTCCTGGTCTTTCATGTTTCGGCGGTCATTTCTTTTAATCATGCAGCTTTTCTGCTTTTAATTTTTTTCCCGTACTGCATCAAGTTCTTTTGTAAACTGTCTTAGTTTGATGTTTAATTGCCTATTAATAATTTTTGGTCAGTTTATCAGTCATTTCAGGAGTGTTTCCAAGCAGATTCTTGCAATATTCTTTCTATTTCTGAAGTCTTTCTTGTTTGGCAGTTATATATATATATATATATACCGGGACATTGGCCCAGCGGTTAGAGTGTTCGCCAATGGCCCGGGAGACCTGGGTTCAATCCCAGGTCGAGTCATACCAAAGACTTTAAAAATGGAACTTGACACCACCTTGCTTAACACTCAGCATTATAAGGTACGGTTCAAGGGTAAAGTGGAGCAATCCAGGAAATGGAGTAGCGCCCTCCCCTACACCTTGGTGTAGTAGCTATCGAAAAGGGAGCCTTCGGGTCACCCTCGACTATGGTCGCTAACTTTACTTTACTTATATATATATATATATATATATGTATCAAACATACACGCATAACTGCAGTCATATACAACCGAAAGTATATATATATGCATGAAATATATTGTTAGATAAATGGCCATTTGACTTTGACTAAATAACTACAGACACAGGATCAAATACACGGATACAATACTTGTAATACTTGTAGAAAAACATTGTAGAAATAACTACAGACACAGGATCAACTTGTAGAAATAACTTGTAGAAATAACTTGTAGAAATAACTTGTAGAAATAACTTGTAGAAAACTTGTAGAAATAACTACAGACACAGGATCAAATACACGGATACAATACTTGTAATACTTGTAGAAAAACATTTCACTTCAGATTTTAATAGAGATGCAAAATTCACAATCATAGATGTAAAAAAATAACATAATGGACGGTGATAATAGAAACATACGAAAGTAAATAGATGAAACATGTACGTAATAGAAGAAGAAGAAGAAGAAGAAGAAGAAGAAGAAGAAGAAGAAGAAGAAGAAGAAGAAGAAGAAGAAGAAGAAGAAAGATATGAACAGAGATAGATAACACAGATAGACATGACACGTATGAAGTGACATGTGTGGGTGTGTCAAAACAAATAGAGATCAAAAGATAGAAGAAGAAGAAGAAGAAGAAGAAGAAGAAGAAGAAGAAGAAGAAGAAGAAGATAGATAGATAGATAATATTGATGTTTCAATTTAAAGAGGGAAAGAAAAATTAAGTGAGTGTGTGTGTGTGTGTGTGTGTGTGTGTGTGAGAGAGAGAGAGAGAGAGAGAGAATGAAAGAACAAGAGAAGAGATAAAGAAAGAAAAATAATTGCTTAGAATACGATAGATAGATAGATAGATAGATAAGATTTCAATTCTCGGAATGGATTCCATATCACAAACGTACTCCAAGCGTTAGCACTTGTGTTGTCAACCCAAATCTAGAAAACAGAGTCGAGATTTAGCCAAAGTTGGCATTTGGCCGGGTATTCGTCAGATGGTGTTGACAAGGAAGTAAAATAAATAAAAACTAGGGAGTAAATATTGTGGAGGGGGACTAATGGTCAAAAGTGAGAGGAAGGGTTGTAGGTGGATGAATGGATGGCAAAAAATTACTTTGACTTGTTTTTCTTTTTAGCCGATCGGGAAACGCATTTGAGATATACGTGATGTTATATAACCCACTCCTTCATCACGTCTATCAATCTATCTATTTGTCTGTCTATGTCCTTCTTACAATTAGGAATTGTACTAAACAAAACTAATTATAAAAATAGTAGGGATAATAAACAATCCAATTTTCACAAAGCATAACTTTGAAACTTTAGTTTTAACCTGTAACATCTGTCACTCATGTGGCAGCACTTAGTGTAATGAATCAACATTTAAAGAAATAAGAAACTGCATATGTATATAAAGAAAATAAATGTGAAACTGATTTGTATATGATAATTCATCTTTCTCTCATGAAGCAATCTAAAACGTTAGCTACGAACTAAAAACTAAAAGCATAATAAATGAACGTGAAATCGGAATTTGATAAAAATGCTAAAATACGACGTGTGAGGAAAGGCATCAAGACTGAAGCTGGAATTTTTTAAAATTTAAAATTTAAGAGAGCAACTGAAAATCATGATATCAAGATCGTTTCTTCTCGCCCGAATTTGATAGGTCTCTGCTATCCATTATGCATCCAGCCTTCTTTCTCTACGAATGCATTATCTTATCATGACTGATTACATAACTTTAAGTTTGGAACATATTGTCCTTAATCTTTCTCCCTTTTACTCCCTACTAATACATTTTTCCTGGTTACATCTGTTCTTTATCCAGTCATGGAGGAATATATAGTTGGAAATGAACAGGGCTAGCCGAGTGTAAATCCAGATCGAAGTTATTTGTCTTTCAATGGATTGTTCAGCACAAGTCTTCACAATTATAACCAAATCACCTGTATTATTCATTTGCTATACTTCGGTTAAAATAGATAGATAGATTAGAAGAACGAAACATAACTTGATTAGCAGATATATATAGATCGATAGATTGAGAGAGGGAGAAAGAGTCTGGCTTAGTTTCTTTATTCGATAGCATATCAGCCTTCGTTGTTTATTTCATGCCAAAGCCATTTTCGTAGAAGAACATCAATGATATAATTTAAAACATAGCTGGTGGGATAAGGAAATCCATAGTTTTAGCATTAATCCTAAATAGGACGTAATAGTGAGACTGGAGTTCAAACTCGCTTATTTCGAGGCCGCTGTCCAGCACGGTAACCATTATGTCCCGGGGATTCCTTTGACACTGAGATAGATTGATGAGTACGCTGATATAGGTACATGTGTAGATAGATATGAACAGATTATATAAATATATTGACATGTACAGATCAAGACGAATAGTTATAAACCGAGTAGATAGATTGAATTCCTATTATCATTATCCTGTAAACTGATATTAGTTTGAATTTCATTCCTTAGCAGATATTAAAATATAAGAGTTTTACTAATACAGGGTGGAGCAGAGAGGGCAACCAATTTTAAAATAGCTACTATTCAGCACCAGGGAGAGGGACATATGTCTGGCAGGTATTATTTCGGACGCGGGGTCATTGCATTTTTTCTGTAACATTTTCTGCTGCTGTGGACGATAGAACATCGTGTGTTTGCCTACGAGAATTACGTGAAGAAAAATGAGTCTGTTATATTAGTTAGGCATGAATTTCACCGCCAATTCAACATTCATTGAAATTATATATATATTCAATTAAGAAAAGTGTATAAAAGTAGTCAGTTTTACTAAGGCAGAATAGGTCTAAAATCTAAAAAAATCAAAATGATGTACGGTTAAAATCATTTACGAATGATTTCATGAATATTGAAAGATAGGTCAGGAGAAAAAGTGATCAAAGCAACCGTATTCATGGTGCGAGAAATTTGTTTGTTCACTTGATACGTATACGAAAAAATATAGTTTATTGATTTTAGAAATCTGAACAGTCGAAATACAATAAAATAAATTATGAAATCAATCAGGTAGTAAAGGACACTGAAGAAACATTAATATACCTTAGAAATTTATTCACTTTTTTGTTCGGTAATTTATTTTTTCGGCATATTCCAGAATACATAATTTTTCTTCAAGCCACAATCTACAGTTATTATAACGTTTATACTCTTAATATCCTATTTCATCATGGGGTACCTATTTCAACAGCCATACATGTTTAGATTACGTAGCATATTTTCTGTTGGTAAGCTAATGTTATGGTTATGATATCAATTTTTTAATTTCATTTCAGTCGCACCGATGTATATCTTTTCGTCATTAACACACACACACATATGCAGTTTTTTTTTTTTAAAGATGTTTGATTAGACACTTCATTTCTGTCTATCATTTCGATGATCCTTCAAGACTTCGTTTGACTTCTGGATGAAATGGATTCAAGAAGGCAGCAGATTTTTTCTCCGAGCAACTTCAGCCCTAGCAGAAGCCGTCTTCGTGGTAACGAAGAGTGAAATAACATTTATCAAAAGAATTGGAGAAAGAAAAACTAGGAGGAAAATTTATGAAAGAAAATAACTTTACTGGAGGTAAGAGGGAAGATTGGTAGGAAAAGCGTTAAAGGCATTTTAGAACCAAGCTACTACATTCGAAGTTGATATTTAAGGAAAGTTTGTTAATCTGTGTATATCGAGCTTCAAGAATTTGGAGTTCGTATTTATTATTTTTTGTGCAATATAGAAATATTTTTACTTTGAATTTTTCTGTATTTGGAAAGGAATCACAGATTTTTTAAATAGTTGAGAGATACATATGATAATATGCCAACATTATCGTTTTTTTTTGTTAAACTATCTTTTGGGCGCTCTTAGTATACGAAATTTATTTATTTTTGTTAAACTATCTGTAGGGCTCTTTTAGCATCCGAAATTTATTTTCAAATGACAAAAATGACGAAAAAACGAGAATATTCTTTGCATTCTATTATCATTAATAACGTTTTCTTACAATATATGTGGGATGTAATTTGTGTTCGAAAATATGTTCTCCTTTTTATTTTATTTTACTCATTTTTTCTGAAAAAGAATAACGTATTTCCTTATACAATTTTAAATTATTTGAAAGATTTTAAAAAAGGAAAATTTCTCAAAAAGTATAATCTATGTGTATAGTTTAGAAAATTATTTTTAAGATTAAATATTTTTATCTTTATGATCAATTTTAGTTTTATATCAAATAAGATACCGTATTGTTATTGTTTGAAATAAAACTTTAATTTTGAAAATATTTTGAATAGAAATCATATCGAAACTGCTAAAGTAAGGATAAATAATTAATAAAAACTGATTTGAATAAGGGATATCATAACTATTTAGAACTAATGTAACTAAGAATTAATTTTTATTTATTGCGGACTTTTTGTCCTCATCTTGGTAGTTTTCACAAAAACTACCAAGATGAGGACAAAAAGTCCGCAATAAATAAAAATTATTTCTCAGATTAAGAAGCCTCATCTCAAAATGATTCCAATTAAAAGACAATTAATGTAACTAAATGATTATTTTTGTTTTTTGAAAAAAAAGAAAAGAAAAAGTTTGTCGTGCACAATTTACACTAATTACATCACATACATTTTGAGATCATCATGTCACACTGCTAGCACGGATCTCTCTGACCCTCTCTCGTCACCCATCTCTATCGTCCAGCGCTCCCGGGAGGTCCTCCTAGATATATCCTGTATCAGCAGAGACTTGTTGTATATTGGTTCGTCCTTACTTCTCCAGCAGTTTCCCACGTGTATGGTTCGTCTAACTTGGATAGTTCTCGTGATGGGTGGTAGGTGGCAGTACAGCAGCTTTTTTGTTGTCTCCAGGACTTGTTCAATACAGCTCGTAGCATTATGGTGTAATTGCCATCAAGCTTTTTCTCCATACGTTTTGTTAGCGTCCATATAGCAGTATCGACACGAACGCTGCTTGAAAAAACTGCGCTTTATTTTATCGGCCCGGTCTGACATCCATATGACCGAAAGCCGATTGATAGCTGTCCATGTCTTTGCTAGTCGCCTATTGATGTCATTCTCAGTTGATGAAACGCTGTTTCCGAGGTAGGTGAACTTGTTCACTAATTTCAAAGGCCCACACTTTAGTGTGGAGATGTCGCCTTTTTGATTAAAGCACATGTATTCTGTCTCGTCTGCACTGAGATGGAAACCTATGCCACCTGCTTCTCGTTCCTGACTATGTAACTGGGATTCGGCTTGGGTGGGTGTATTTGCTATAAGCACTATGTGACTTGCGTAGTTCCTGTCCATAATAGTTTGCGCGGAGTATCTTCTACTTCTTTCAGCTTGAAATCATTTATTTTATTAAATCTGAAGACGTTTTAAGCACGTTGTCTAGGCAAATAATAAACAGGTATGTGGATAATGTGTCTCCTTACAGCCCACCTACGACAATGTCGAAGTAGTCTGTATCTCCATCCGGTGAGCGGACTTTTACTTTCGTGTTTTTATATTGCATCATTATAGCTGCGACGATTTCTTTGGGGAGGCCGTAGTCGAGAAGTATTTGCTCTATCTTCCCTCTGTGTATGGAGTCAAATGTCTTGAAGAAGTCGACGAATAATATTGTTGCCTCAAGGTTTTTTTGCACGGATAGTCAAAATTTGAGATATCGTGGATCGATTTCTCCGTAAGCCATTTTGTTTCTTCCTATGTATTTTCTCAGTTTTAGGTTCAATGCGATTGCGTTGCAGAGCCTTGTAGATCTTGGCCGCTATGGATGTAAGGATTATACCTCGGTAGTTCTTTGCTATCCACCTTTTATTGGAAAGCGGGGATGCATCCCTTTGTCCATCTGTCTTTTGTATTCTAGTTATATATGGCATTACAGTATCGGAGCAGTATGTCGTCGAATTCCGTTGTTTTCCATACTTCCTATTTTAAATTTTTTCTTAGTACTGAGTTGAGTTCTTCTTGCATAAACTGTCCGAGTTTGATGTATAGTTGATTACTAATAATTTATGGCATTGGTTCATCCGTAACTTTCTGAGTTTTTCCGAGTAAATTCTCGAAATGTTGTTTCCACAGGCGTATTCGTTCTTTTTGGCTGGCAGCTTTCAGTTTAGCTCTCGCAGTACTTCGTTTACCGTCTGTCATGCTATCCTAGATTGTCTCTCTTCAACCAAGTCTCTAATCTTATTGATCTGATTTTGTATGTATTCTGTTTGTTCTTTTAGGTATATGTTAGCTAATTCATTTTGTGCTTTTTAAGTTTCTGAGTATTGATATTAGTCAGGTTCCTCCTGTTGCGGAAGGAAGCTGTTTTTGCGTCTGCACGCTTTTTTCTAACTGGTAATGTCTCCCATGGGACTCTAGGTTTAGCTCTTTGTTTAGTTGGTATGCATTCTTCTGCTGCTTTTGAGTGGACGATGTTTTCATATTCGTCATTCGGAGTTGGTGTTTCTGATAACTCCTGAAGTGCATTGAATTAGTTTTTAGTGTTAACTTATATTTATCTCTAATGTCCCTGTTGTTAAGCGGGGATTAGTCATAGTGTACGTTTGTGGTTGTTCGGGTCGCATTCTTTCGTAGTCTCAGTCGTATCTTTGCCATGACAATGCGGCGATCGGAGGACACACCCTTGAAAGAGGAATATGCCCCACAATTCAATGCGCTATTATTCCATTTATGCAAGGGGTGGGGAAGGATTTTTTCACGATATATACCTCAGAAGCAATGGAAAGCAACATGGTGGACGTAGAGGCGGACGAACCTTACGACGGGTCAACGCACGCCTAACAGGCCGACGAATCCCTCGGGAAAACGGCCAGGATCAAATAGTTCGATCTGGGAACTACTGCTGCTCATCTATTAGGGTGGCGTCTATAGATGAGAATAAAAACACAGCCATCGAAAGTTTCCCATGACTCATACTGAAACCACTTGTCCAAACCGCATCGCTCTTCGCGCCGGTAAAATAGGGGCGCGTTCTGCTGAGGTTGGAGCCCTGGTCCCTGTGTTCGAAAAATCAACTACAGAGCTCAAACTAAAACATAAATTACTAAAATGCAAAAGCACAATACAAATAGCGACATTCATCTTTAGAACTTTAAATAGAATACACCTACCACCGGAGCTGACAGCTTCTGCAATTGATCATAACATAGACATAATATGCATACAAACACACAGATACCTTCATAGCGAAGATATAAAATACCACAATACCGGCAATGGATGGACGTTTGTCTCGGTATCTATATGGAAAAACTCTGTCAACGTTGCGGTAGGAGGTGTAGGTAAAATTACTAAATAGCATCGAGATAATACAACCGAGGATGATGATAACTACGTTTAATGGCAACCCCAGCACAACAATCATCTCCTGCTACAGCCCTACCAGTGTTAGTGAAGAAACGGACCTCATCATCTTCTATAACGAGCCATGTTCGTAGCATCACGAAACACAACGTTCTCACCATCGGAAAAGTCATGAATGCCCAAATAGGTAAAAACCTAAAACATAAATTTAGCTAACACAAATCGTCAAACAGAAATGGGGAAAATCTAGCAGATTTCACTCTAGAAAATAGATTAACATCCTTTGATACTAAATTTTAGAAAAGATAGGGAAAACTATGGACCTACACCTATTTTGAAATAAAATTCTGTTAACGGCTTTAGAACGTTAACAATTTTTTCTATCTATCTATCAATCTCATTCACTTTATCAATATAACTCATTCTACTTTTATGTCATCGTTACAATCGAAGATCGTAAAATCACTTAATTTCTACCTTGATATGTTCCTATATAACTCACGTTTACTTATGTCAGTCTAGTGATGGTTTTTCTTCTACAAGTATGGGTGGAATATTTGTGTCTGTTCACGTGTCAAATATTCTTTGAAGGAATTTTCACATCTGTATGATCGTCCGGCATGATATATTGCCTGGCTGGAGTCAGCCAAATTTCATCCAGATGTTCATCCGGTCCTCCATCTTGCTTCACAAGAAAGAATTCTCTCATGGCGCCTGATACTTACAGATCAAAGCCGAATAGAAAAGACGCGAAGTAATGACTGTTTTCTTTACGCCAGAACCAAATGAGATTCAGAATAGTTTCTTTTTCTGATCTGTATTTGTGGACAATATGTTTCCTGTCTTTTACTACTTCCAGAAACAAAAGAAAAAAATGTAGAAATACTGTTTTTTGTGCGTCCCACTCTTATATAAAGCAAAAAAAAAAAAAATTCATAAAAAGAAACAAGCCAGAATTTAAAAAAATTTAAATAGACGTAAAAACAGAAAAAAAGTACAAATAGGAAAGGATAAACATTGATAAATGCTCAAAGAAAAGAAAGAAACATTGAACGTAATTGTTACCAGTATCTGGAAATGTCTGTAGAAAATAAAATGTTAAATGTGTTTCCATCTCGGTCTTATAGACATTCGAATATGTAATACGGATTGGCTGTCTCTCAAAAAATTGAATGTCATTTTATATCTATCTATCTATCTATCTATCTATCTATCTATGTCTTCCTTAAAATCAAGAATTGTGCACTCTCTTCATATTACGCAGACACACACATACTCGCGCACAAACATATACACACACACACACACACACACACACACACACGCACAAACATGCACATATAGATATGGACGTATGCTAACGCAAAACTAAATCCCGTAAGATATTACCATTCTTATTTATTCGTGCATACTGTCTTTTATACTCATACGCTAAAGCATAAAAAGTATTTCCCATACATCATACAAATTTCTTTCTGATAACGCATGCAAATGCAAAGATACACAGAAACAATTCTTTTTTCTTTCTCACATTTATAGAAGTGTGAAATATATTCCTCATGCGCATGAATAGATGTTCATATGACTATCCTCTCTCTCTCTCTCTCTCTCTCTCTCTCTCTCTTTCATTCTTTCGTTATTGTTGGATTTCTATTTTATAGCACGATATCTTTTTTGTTTTTTCGTTCTAACTTACACGTACACATTGCAGACTGCTACATTTGATCGGCGTTTTTCACTTTTGCACTTACGTCCAGAAGATTTGGCACGTTTTTGAGGAAAAAGTATTTATTTTCTATTGAATAAAATGTGTAAAAAAGAATTTAGTATGTTCGGCAGTAGATCACATAGCCTCTTCCTTACATAGAACAGTGAATAGAGGCGCCATAAAAAAATTCTTCCATGAACCGTAACTTCGAAAACACTAATGAATAAATAATTATTATGATTAAGTCACGCTGATAGCTCGGAGTTACTTGATTCTCTCTCGCCATTCATCCCTATCACCCATCGCTCTTGGCATGTCTTCTAGGCTGCATTCAGTGGCTGCACAGAGCTGATGCCCGTAAGTCCTTGCTGGAGTCTTTAAGAGAACGTTACTTATGAGTTCGTCCATGATTCTCAAGCAGTTTACCGCATGTCTTGTTCGTCTTACTCGGATAGTTTGTGAGATGGAAGGTAAGTAACCGTACTGATGTTTTTTTGTGCGTTGTTTCTTGCAGGATTTGTTCAAGATAGCAAGTATCATTTATGTGTAGTTTCCATCTGGCGTTTTTTCATTGTATTTTGTTAGTGTCCATGCGGTGCATCCATATAGTAGTATGAACAGAGCTTCAGCTTGAAAGAAACCCCGTTTTATCTTATCGGATTATCAGATTTCCATATCGTCAATAAGCTGTCAATAGCAGCTCACACCCTCACTAGGCGTATGTTGTCATTATTTCTGGACGAAATATTACTACCAGGATACAGGAACTAGTCTACTAATTTTGGAGCCTTGTTGATTTTTAAGTAGATTAAAGATGGTTAGTTGGTTTTTATAGTATGTAAACTCTTGGGGGTTATTTAACGAAATTATATGGTTTTAAGTCATTATAATTTGTAAACTTCAAATAACTACTCTTAATACTGATAATTTATACACACTGATGTAGTTTTCAGTTAATATTATAATAAATGATAATATTCATGTGTTTGCTCACAATTATATGACAACGTGTCGTTTGGGAATTACTTCTAGAAATTTGTAGAGGCTGTGAATTATTACTCAGGCATTGCAGAGGGGTTTAATATCTGTCATTGTTTTCTGGATAGCAAGATTTAGGAAAGCCTATAATAACGAATGAATGCCAATTGTGCAAGACAAACTACACGAAACACCATTCATATTTGCAGCGCCATCCACGTATTTGCCGAAAACTTTGTCAAGTTTCAACCCTGTTGTTTGGGGGCAGGTTTTACTAATTTTGAGTGAACATTTTATCCTGTAGAATGCGTTACATACGATATAATAAAAATTCTCTGCTTTCTTCTTCGGTGATAAATCTAAGGCTTGTTCAACCTTTTAAGTACCTGACATTTCATCCACAATTATTCTGGACAAATTTTCACATCATTTTTCTAGAACAACCTCATCTATCTAAATAATTTTGTTTTAGATAACAGGTAAGGAGAACTGCATAAGTACTTGTCAGCTTTTCTCCTATCAAAGGAATATCTTTCGATCGAAATTAAAGTTTCAAAAGTATACTGCGATTAATATTGGAATTTTCGTCCAAATTATTCATTGAGATATATTTTGCTGGGCACTGAAGTATAATTTCGATAGTAACTCATATATATTCCAGTTATGCGCTACATTTAACTTGTATTTAGCTATTCTAGTATCAACTTCAGTTGCTTTGAATTCGCTCGAAAGTCTATTAACTTCATCAGGCACTTTTCGCGTCCAGTGTAAGCCGGTTTATCGTTTTCCAATTTTCAAAACTAAGAGGGTTACTGTGCATGAAAACTTCAAAATAGTAAAAGGAGACTTGTTTTTTTCACAGTCGTATTTAAGCGCAAGATAGAGTTTGAAGAATTAATTCTTGAACTCCTTTAAACTAAAAACCTTACCGAATTTCTTTGCCAAAATTAGTTAAATTGGGCCACTTACAGTGATATTGTCCTGAAAATAAAGATTTGTAGGACGCAATTTTCGTCGATGGAAATATTTTCATGTACGGTGGTCGTAGGCCCTGTAGAGATTTTCACTTTTCTTTTATCTGGTTCAGTATTGTAAAAGCATCTCCCGTCAAAAAAAAAACAAACAAAAAACAACTGCTGAGTGAGTTACGGATATTTATTTTATTTTCAGACTCTTCTTTATCTGTAAGATTGGACTTTGAGAGTTTGACAGAAAATCAAATTTAAAAAAGTGTTCAGTGTTTGGTTAGATTTTACAAGCACTGGTATGAACGTCACAGTCCGACCAACATGAAAAGTCCAAATGTATTTTTCATTAAAATTAAAATCTATTTGCACGTCTCATTCTACCTTTGATGCATTGACAATAAAACTTTTAGCGTAATTATTTGATCATGAGCTTTTTTTTACAACTGGAGATAATTTCTAACAAGGAGATCGTAAGAAACTTTTTGATTTTGATATAAATAGATATCAAAATGAGCGTGTAACAACGTCTATATGTTTTTTGACATTAGATAACTAAACAGCGATCCATTTTCGGAAACCATAGGTGTATTTTTTCATTTTAGGTATCCTAGCTCATGTCGATGAGATAAAAAAAAAACAAACTTACTTTCGACACCCTAATCTAAAAACGTAAAGGGATCAAAAAGCCACTTTTAAGTATTTTCTTATTTTAAATCGAAAGGAAAGACCCAAACTTCTATTAAAATGTAATTTAATTAAACGGAGAATTATAATGGATTACAGACATTGTTTATCTGATTTTTTGCTGATTTTGTTGTTTTTTTCAGTCTGTTTTATTCAAATTCTATTGGGCATGAGTCCTGCCACATATTGGGTTGCTATCTTTTATATATATATATATATATATATATATATATATATATATATATATATATATATATGAAAAGAAAAAGCCAATCTGAAAAACCAGATTGACATAATTTAATAGCGTCGTAGAGTTCGTGTAGGAAATGATATTAATCACCTTTTTAATGCTGTATTCTCTTTTAATGCTGTATTCTCTCATCACAGTTCACTCCAAGCTTCATATATATATATATATATATATATATAGAGAGAGAGAGAGAGAGAGAGAGTGAGAGAGAGAGAGAGATCGGAAAAATAGAGGTTGCATTTTTGTTTAAATATCATTTTCTTGTTATCTAGAAAATAGTACAAAATAAAATTATTGATACTGGTAGCGACACTACTTCAAACAAAATCACTACTTTTATTATTATTTTCCTATTGCTTCTGATGTTGTTGCCATTACATTATGGGTCTTCAAAAGAGCGGAAATGCTTGTTCCCGGTTGGTTGACTTTTTGATTACAGACTTGCAGAACATGGCGCCAAATGAAACGTTATTTCCATGCTGATGGTCTGTACTTTCAAGGACACCATCCCTCGACTAGCATCACCTCTTTTTAACCATCTTTTTAGTCAAATCTATAAACACTTTTTGTAGCCTCTCCCTCTCCACCATACAGGTTTTACGTACAATAATTATGTCATCGATATATATTTTAAATTAGACTATCTTGAGTATTTAGATTTGTGGTATAAACTAATTGCATATGGGGCGTAGGAAATAAAATAGGCGACGGGAGTTTTACATCCTTGATGAAGATGTTTTGTGTTTCCCTTCAGATTAATGCCCCAGACTGAATTCTTTAACCTTGATTAGGCAAAGAATCGAGAAGGAAAACTGAATTCAAAACAGCTTTAATTTACTAAGAAAAGTGACCCTGTTTCACAGGCTGTACGTGGCGGAGGGATTTGGTAAATAGATAATGAAAATCAAGAAGGAAATGACACGTAAAAACATTTCTAAAGAATAAAAAAATTGAGAAACGACGAGCCAAGCGTATTGAAATGCAAGGTGAATGTGTGAAATTGCATGCAGACTTCCTAGTTCTTGGTTGTTCCTTTTTTTAATCGGACTCAGAACTTTTCAGTATACACCTTGCAAAATGCACTAATAGAAACTGCTTTGTAAATGAACGCAATACAGACACACACAAACACACACGCTCACACGCACACACACGCGCACACAGAGGCACACACGCGCGCACACGCGCACACAGAGGCACACACGCGCGCACACACGCACACATGAATATACATATATATGTATGTATACATAATATTAAAGGTGTGATATTTATAATAATTAGAACAACTAACTTTTGATTGTATAGATGAGAAACAGACAACTGCAGTTAAATCCGTGTTTATGCTTATCTATCTATCTATCTATCCATCAGAAAATGTCCTTAACATCATGAAAATGCCACGAAATAATCAAATGCAGTTTATTAATCACCTACGCTAATGTACGTAGATACATCAATAAGTCCGTTGCCTGTCATGTTAAAAATAAAACATTTGTTTTATACAGTAAATTTTTATTTTTCCCCATAATTTACTACTTTGTTAATTACAGAATATTAATCACATAGATCGTGCATTATAAATATTTTATCTGATTAAAACTCTTCAAATTTATTGATCCGTTTTCTTTTATAAAACTTCTTTATATGTAAACAGATTAAGTAATATATATATATATATATATATATATATATATATATATATATATATATATATATATATATATACGAGAGGCATACGATAAGTTTCCAGACTTTTTTCGTATGGGCACTTTTATTGATAATAAACAGATGAAACTCTAGTTCCCTTCGAAGTAATCTCCTTCGGCTGCAATGCATTTGTTGTACTGTTCCAACAATTTCTGGAAGGCCCCATGGCAGTCCTCTTGTGTGAACGTGTCAATGACCTTTCATCTCCTCAATTGTCACATAACGACAGTCTCTGAGCTTCTAAAGTGTCCGATTACATTTTTGAAATCCCCCAGCTGTGACAATCAGGTTTTAGTAGGGTGTATTCCAATTGCTGCTGTAGCTGTTCATTTGAACCTGAAAACATAAAAATTTTCAGTGATCTCATAAGATGTATAACAATAACATACTGAATTTTCAAGAGTCTACAAAAATTTTGCACCTCATATATATATATATATATATATATATATATATATATATATATATATATATATATTCCAAGGTGTATATATAAGTATCGTTCAGTTTTATCTGGAGAGTGTATCAATAACAATTCTTACTAATTTCTAAGTTTTGGAGTTTACCTCTCAAAGCTCTTAATTTTCTTTCTTATGCAAAGACATTATAGTGACACATGTATTATTATGGTAATCGTCATAGAAAATGGATTAAGGGAATAAATTTTAAATTCCTAGAAGAGCACACTAAGGCCCCTGAAGACTGTATGAATTTACTTGAAGGAAAACTTTGAATAACACCAAATATGTGCATCCGGTAAGTGAAAGACATCATCAATCATATTGCTGGAAGTATGAAAACTTTGAATAGCAAAAGAAGAAGAAGAAGAAGAAGAAGAAGAGGTGGAAGAGAAGACGAATAATAATAATAATAATAATAATAATAATAATAATAATCGTTTTCTAACTAAACAAAACATTGAATAATAGCAGTACTTGCAATCTCTTCGAGATGGAAAATTCTGAATAATAGTAGCATTTGCATTATAGAGAAGAGAAACTCTGAATAATTGCAACAATTTTTATTCTCTTGTAGTTGGAAAACTCTGAAAAATAGAAACATTGGAATTCTTTAGGAGAATGAAAACTCAAAATAATAGTAACATTTGTTTACCCTGGGAGAATGGAAACTCTTAATAAAAACAATATTTGTATTATGTAAGCGAAAAGAAAACTCAGAGAAATTGCGTATTTAAATCTCTTGAAAAGAAATATTAATTTATGGCAACATTTGTATTCTCTAGGGCGAAAAAAACTGTGCATAATTTAATTCTGTAGGAGACGAAAAATTCTGAATAATAGCAACATTTGAATTTTCTTGGAGAAAGAAACATCGGAAAAAAGGAATATTTGTAGTTTCTAGCAGAAAGAAAGCTATGAAAATAAGCATATTTTCATTCTCAAGGAGAAAAAAAAAATGCCGAAAATTAGAATATTTGTATATTCTTGAAGAAAGAAAGTTCCGAAATATAGTAAATTTAAATTCTCTATGAAAAGGAAAACTCTGAATAATAATGATAATATTTGATTTTCTAGGAGAAAGAAAACTCAAAAGATAACATATAACACTTTTATAGGTGAAGGAAAACACTGAATAAAAGCAATAATCGATTTTCTGGGAGAAAGAAAGCTCTGAAAAATGCTATTGTTTAATTCTCTCGTAGAAGGAAAACTGAATAATAGCAAGATTTTTATTTTCTAGTAGAAAGGAAGGTCTGAAATATAGCATATTTAAATTCTCTAGAAGGATAAGTCTGAATGATAACAATATTTGCATTTTCTAGGAGAAAAAAAATTCGGAAAAATAGCATGAGAAGGAAACACTGAATAATAGCAATATGGGAAAAGGAAGCAAATTTCACTTTTCTAGAAGGAAAACTGATGAATAGAAATATTTGTATTTTCTATGAGAAAAATTCTTTGAAAAATTGCATATTTTCAAACTCTTGTAAAAGGAAAACTCGGAATAATAGCAATATTTGTAATTTCTAGGTGAAGTAAAGCTTTGAACAATAGCAAATTTTCATTCTCTAGGAGAAAGAAAACTCCGAATAATAGCAATATTTGTATTTTCCAGGAAAAAGAAAACACTGAAAAATAGCATTTTTTTATTCTCTAGAAGGAAATCTCCGAATAATAACAATATTTGTATTTTCTAAGAAAAAAGAAAATATTTGTATTTTCAAGCAGAAAGCTCGGAAAATCAGCATATATCAAATGTCTAATAGAAAGAAAACACAGAATAATAGGAATGTTCGTATTTTCCAAGAGAAAGAAAGCTCTGAAAGGTAGCGTTTTTAAACTCTCCTGCAGAAGGAAAACTCTAAATAGTATAAATGTTTTTATTTTCTAGGGGCAAAAATACTCTTCAATAGGGCATATTTTCATTTTCTAGAAGTAAAACTCTAAATAATAAGAATATATGTATTTTCTAATTGAAAAAGATTTTAAAATCAGCATACTTTCATCCTCGAAGAAAGGAAAACTCTGAATAATAGAAATATTCTATTTTCTCTAAAAATGCTCTAAAAATAGCATGTTTTCACTCTCCAGAAGGAAAAGTCAGAATGATAACTGTATTTGTATTTTCTTCGAGAAATAAAGCCCTGAAAAATAGTATATTTCAAATTACTTGGAAATGGAAAAACCTGAATAACAACAATATTTTTACTTTTTCACCCACACATGTGTACGTGTGTGTGCATGTATATACGCCCACGCACATGTGCACACACACACTAACACATATACACACATATATATGTGACAAGATGAGTTAGATTCGGCCAGGGTATCAAATTTCAAACATTAGGAAAACCCATTAACTAGATTAAGGAAATCTAGATAAGAAAATGTTTATACATATGGTCAAGGGTATGGGTAAGTGTTAAGTACTTGTCGGGTTTTGGTTAAAAACTTAAACGGGTCTGAATTTAATGTCCATGTATCGGAGACGGCCAGGCTAGAAAATATTTTTATGTCCACTTTTTTAAGAGAGAAATGGCCTCAGAAAAAGTTATGGGTTTATTCGTGGGTGTCCCTTGGCCGGAAATAATAATGAAACATTCTGTATATATACAGCTGCGTTTTGGGTCCTAGCAGTTAGACCTAGTTTGGGTTCGAGGAAAGTTAATTAGGACGGAGCAAAGAACAACGAACAGCGACATCACCAGCCGGATCTAGCTATTTAAGATAATCTTTTGCCAGCCGAGACTCAGCCCAGAACTATTTATCCACAAAGTGTTACACGCTCTCCCTCCTCCCTGGGCGTTCTAACCACAAATTTGTTGGTTTTTTTCTTTTCCCTGTGAACCTGCCTCTCGCTCGATCCGACCGCAAAAGTTCTTCGACGTGGGGTTAGTATCTTTGTGCAACGAGCTGCAGAGATAGGTATTCTCACAAGCATATTTAAATTTTCTAGGAGAACAAAAACTCTGAACAATATCAATATCAGTATTTTCTAGAATAAAAAAAAGCCCTGAAAACTAGCTTATTTTAATTCTCTAGAAGGAAAACTGATTAATGACAATATTTGTATTTTTTAGGTGAAAGAAAGATCCGAAAAATAGCATATTTTCATTCTCTTGGAGAAGGAAAACTCTGAAAAATGGCATATTTTCATTCTGTAGGAGAAGGAAAACTCTGTATTCAGAGTGTTCCTTCTCCTGCAGCAATATTTTTATTTTTTTTGATGAAAAAAAAAGCGCTTAAAATTGGCATATTTAAAATTTCTAGAAGGAAAACAGAATAATTGGAATATTTGTATTTTCAAGAAGAAAGAAAGCTCTGAAAAATAGCGTTTTTCATTTCCCTTTGGAGAAGGATAAGTCAGAATAATAGGGATATATGTATTTTCCAGTAGGAAACATATATTTAAAATTAGTATACTTTCCTCCCCGAAGAAAAGGAAAACTGTGAATAATAGTAATATTTTATATTCTAGGACAAAGAAAGCTCTAAAAATTTTCATTCTCCGGAAGAATAATAAAAAATATCTGTATTATCTTGAAGGAAAGCACTGAAAAATGAGCATACTTTCCTCCTCGAAGAGAAGAAAAACTCTATATTATAGCAATATTCTATTTTCAAGGAGAAAGAAACATAGCATATATCAATTCTCTAGAAGAAATAAATCTCTGAAGAATAGCAAAAGTTATATTTTCTTGGAGAAAGAAAGCCCTGAAAAATAGCATATTTTCATTCTCTACAAGAATTAAAACTCTGAATAATGGCTATATTTATATTTTGTTGGAGAAAGACAGTTAAGAAAAATAGCATATTTTAATTATCTAGGAGAAGGAAAACTGAATTATAGCATATTTCTAAGAGAAAGAAACTTCTGAAAAATTGCATATTTCAATTCTGTAGGAGAATAACAATTTGCATAATAGGAATATTTGTATTTTCTTGAAGAAAAAAGCTAAAAAATTGCATATATCAATTACCTAGGAGAAGGAAAACTCTGCATTATTTGTATTTTCTAGGAGAAAGAAAGCTCTGAAAAATAGCATATTTTCATTCTCTGAGAATATTTTCTAGAAGGAAAACTCTGAATAATATCAATATTTGTATTTTCCAGGAGAAAGAAAGCATTGATAATAAGCATGCTTTCATTCTCGAGGAGAAAGAAAGCTCTGAAAAATAGCATATTTCAATTCTCTAGGAGAAAGCAAACTTTGAATAATGGCAATATTTGTATTTGCTAGAAGAAAAAAAAGCTCTGAAAAATAGCATATTTTCTTTCTCTAGGAGAAGGAAAACTTTGAACAATAGCAATATTTGTATTTTCTTCTAATATGGTAGCGGCCCCTAGAGCGTCATATTATATCCATAATTCCTTCACAGGATCTACTGGTAATCTTAAATGATGTGGTAACTAGATTTGCATTGCCAACACTTAAGAGAATTATTACTTCTCTTAAGTGCCCTGGGGTTATTATACTCGGCTGTAAAGGAGATGCTGGAAGCTGGGGTGATTAAACGATCTGATTACCCCCGGAGTTTCCTCATAGTTATCGTGGAGAAGAAAGATAGCGGCCACAGGTTTTGTGTGGATTACCATCATAAAGCCCCTGGCAGTGCCCCTACTCCTCATTGATGATATATTCGCCTTGCTGGGTAAGGCTGCTTACTTTTCAACCCTTGACCCAGGATCAGGATATTTGCCTGTTGCCTTTTAGATGAGACGAATAGAGAGAAAAAGGTATTTGCTTGCCATTTAGGGTTGTTCAATTTCCGAGTGATGCCCTTTGGGTTATCAAATGCGCCGGGGGTGATGTCCATCGTTTTGAGTGGAATGGAGGGGTTTGCCATGGCTTACGTGGACGATGTTCTGGTGTTTTCCATGACGCAAGAGGAGAATTTTAGACATCTCCAGATAGTATTTGATAGGCTTAGAGAACATTGGTTAAGATTAAAATTCAAAAGTGTCAATTCCTGAGAGAGGAGACGAGATATCTCGGGTTTGTAATTAATAGGAGAGGGATTAAGCCAGGTATGGATGAGTTGGAGGTCATAAGGGGTCTGCCCGAATCCACAATGGAGAGGCAGGTTAAAGGATTTATTAGAGTTAAGGGTCTTATAGGAGGTTCATACCAACCTTCTCGCGTTTTGCGGGAACCCTTATTGCGCTGACTCGGAAATATGGGCAGGTTTAAGTGAACGGAAGACTGTCAGCAGTCTTTTGACTGTCTGAAGCAGCAAATTGACAGCCATACCCCTACTGACTGACTTCGATTTGAGCAAACCAATGGTCCTATACACTGATGCGAGTGACCACTGCGTGGGTGCGGTTATTACCCAACTCTGTCCAGAAAGGGACGGACCAGTACCTGGCACACAGGAAGAAATACCAATATATTTCCTGTCCCACCGACTCATAAAACTCAGTGGAGATGGCCAGTGATAGAGAAAGAGGTGTTTGCTATCATGTACATCCTGAAGAAACTAGATTACTATTTGAGCGGGGCGGTATTTACCATAAAGACAGACCTCCAAGCACTGTTGGAGAGGGAGCGGACCAATAAAAAAATCAATCAGTGGGCATTAAAATTAAGTGACTATGATTGCACGATAGAATGTCTAGCTGGGAAGGATAATACGTGTGCTGACTTATTCTCTAGGCTACCGAAAAAAAAATTAGAAGCAGGGGTAGATAATAAGGCATGATAAACTCCCATAGACTGAAGGATCGCCTCTCTTGGGAAGAGGAGGAAGAAGAATTTGAAGAGGTCATCCATGATCTTCACTGGACGGAGCAGATAGGTCATTGTCAGGAGAAGGAAGGGATAGCCGAATTAAGAAAGAGGTAGAGGCTCGAAAAACCACCAAGAACCTGATACAAGAAGATAGGCTGTATTACCTGTCCCGAGGTGAAGAGGGAGCAACCCTTAAATTGGTTGTGCCCCGAGCATTGAGGAAGGAACTTCTAGAACAATATCACAAAATTATAGGACATATGGGGATTGATAAGACCTATGAGCTGATCAGTAAGTATTATTTCTGACCGGTGCTGTACAATGAAGTAGTAGGGTATGTCAATAGTTACTTTGTATGTCAGGCCCAGAGTAGGGTGCAAGAAGCGAGCCCTCTAATGGAAACAGATCTCCCAGAAAACCCTTTCCAGAAGGTCAGTATGGATATTTCAGGTCCATATATTGAGTTTTGTAGATTGGTTGATTATTTGCCCAGATGCATATCCCATCCAGGATAAAAGAGCCCGGACAGTAGCAGGTCTCCTTTAAAGAAAAGTATTTTCTCGGCATGGGGCCTTTGTACAGCTGGACACAGACAATGGACCTGAAAAGGGAAACTTTGGAGTAACTAAGGATAAAACATGTGAAGGTGGAAAGATTCCACAAAACGCTAGCCTATATTCTAGCAAAACTAGCTGTTGATAGCCGAGAGGATTGGGACTTATACTTGATACAAGCGTTAGCAGCAGTAATGTTTTCGATAAATGATGTATCGAAGTTTTTCCGTATTTTACGTTATTTGGTCGCGATGTCGTTTGACCGGTTGATAATCTGCTGAGGCTTAGGAGAAAATTTATGGGAGAGGACCATTGGAAGCTGATACTAGAAAACCAGTATCAGATTTTTATTCGAGCTAAGAGCAGAATGAGGCGAATCCAGAAGAGAAGAAACGCGTGAGTGAATAAAAGAGGGAAAGAAGTCAGGTTGGAATTGGGAGACCCAGTATTTTACAAGGTTCACCTGAGGGAAGGAAAATTAAACCGAAGATAATAGATCAAACGGGACCTGTGAACATTATAATTTGGGATCAAATGTCTGGACGAGTAAAAATGGTACATGCCAATGATTTAAAATTAGCAGAAGTTGGGGACTGGAGAACCTCTAGACCACAGGGTAGAGAGATAGGAAGACGTTGGGTGACATTTGCGGAACTGAAAGGTATAGATGCAGAAAGTAAGTTAGAATATGAAGGAGAAGGTATTTTATCGAGGGAATTAACTTTTCGGGGACTCCTTGAAATAAAGGAACCATTAAAGAACCATGCAGAGGATCGGTTAGAATTAAGAACTGATTGTTTAGTTAGTTCAGATTCGATTGCAACCGAATGGAAGGAGGATGATGAGATACCCTTATCCCAACTCCAAACTCGGTTAAGAGAGAGAGAAATAGGTTAGAAATGGAGATGGAAAAAATCCGTAGAGTGTGAAGAGCAGGGGGAGATGTCTCTTTCTCGGTGTCAACTTCAGTTGGAAGATGAAGAAGCGAGTTGAAGGAGCAGGATTTGCCCTTAAACCTAAGGTTGAGGGGTGGGAAACAAGTAGAACCCCCAAAAGAGAAAGAATAGGAAGATACCCACTATCCAGGGGTAGATAGGTAATAAAACCATGGAGAAAGTGGTGGATGGTTGTGGGTGTTTCTATGTATGGCAAGGGCCCTCCACGTGTTGCAGTGTCGGCAATTGTAGCTAAGACCAAGTCCTAGGGTTTAGTCGCTATAATCAATAGAGTAGTAAAAGAAAATGTAGGTTAAATGAAAATATCTATTTTTGCATTTCTTGCAGAAATGAACCATAGAATATTATTAGCAGTAATTATGCTAATGAGCATAGTGGGAGCCTGGAAACGCAGTCAGAATATGATTTTTAAGAAGATGAGTGAAGTAACCGTTACCCGATCGAAATGGCTGGTAACGTTGGTGATCGATCTGAAGCCATATGATATACCAGTAGATGAGCTAAGCAAACATGTGACTAAATTAGAACGTGTTAGAACTCAAGTTGCCCAAAAATATACAGATACGAAGATTACCTTACATCATTGTATTCTTTCAACCAAGATGCCACAATAATAAGATATCAGTGGAGGGAGATGGATAAATTATTTAAAAGGGGTAAAACTACTGCGGACTAGAAGTAAAAGAACGGTTATATCCGTCATGGGAAAAGCGCTAAATGTACTGTTTGGAACCGGAATTGAGGAGGAAATTAAGACTGTAAGAAGAAGGTTGGAAAAGGCTGAGAGCAATCAGAAGATTTTGGCCTTGGCAGCCAGATGTCACCCAGTCAAATACTCGATCAATTGATCTTCCCAGATAGGAGATCGAATCTCAGTTGAATCAGCCGCTTCTCCACGTTATTTTTTGATCCAGGCAACCAATTAGTTAGAAGTCGAAATGTCGAGCCAGATGAGTGTTCGTTAATAAAACAAAAATAAATCGAAATTCAGAGACGACAGAATACGGGGTTGAAATGAACAACAAAGTTTTAATAAAAAAGATATAATAACAGTCGAGAAAAAAATAAATGCTATTTCAATGTTCTATTTCCCGTAAATATTGCAGCAGGATTTTTTCGAAGTCATCCCAGGTTATACGACGGTTAACCAAAGTTTACAGTCCACTTTTTTTTTTTTTTACTTAGAACCTTGCGAATTCTTCTCAAGTATCGTGTTGTTAATTTCCTTCAGTTTGTTGGAAAATTAGAGTAAAGAGATAATCTGGTACAAGACTTTTTTCTCGGAACGGTTTCTTTTGTTTGGCAGCTAGCTGGAATCTCTCTCTTAATCTGCCAACTCTTTTGGTTTTATTTAATTTTTCCCTCTTCCTCAAGTAGGCATGTCGTACCTAACCACTTCTTTTCGTCATTCATTGTGTTTGGTCACTGCCAAATGCTTCTTCCCACTCCGTTTCTCGGCTCCTATGGCTATCACCAGGTGTAAGACGGTGTCTCTTCATTCTGATTGGTCTTAACAGACGCTTCTCTGTGTTTACTACATGGAATCTGTAGTATCTGTTCGCCTGTGTCTCTCTCTTACCCCACCACTCCGGTCACGTCGTACGTATTAAAAAAATCTTTATCTTTAATTTTGCGACATCAGGTAAATATCTAAGATTATTTTGGTTTTTAATGACCTTTTCTCACCTTTCTACAATTTTTGGTCGTGTCAACAGAGCAAAATATACTCCTTTATCACCGGTGTGTAATGTGTGAATAATATCGTCCCAAATTTTTGTGAGAATATTTGGATTCTGTTATTTTTCCATTGTTCTGGGAATATAAAATAACATTTCATTCTCTGCTGTCAACTTCACCCCTTCTCAATCCTTGCGATAACTTTCTTTACTCATAAACTTAACAACGGTTATAGCTTTTTTTGTTTTGATAATTTTTTCTGGGTCTTCCATTTCTTTCTTCATTCACAAGGAAAAGAAAAAAACTTTTCCCGATTTGTCGATGTACTGTCTCGATCTTCTACAATACAGGTATTAAAGTAATTCTTCTAAAATCTACAATTTGGAGAAAAAGTCTCTGAAAAAATAGCATATTTCAATTGTCTAGGAGAAGGAAAACTCTGAATAATAGCAATATTTTTATTTTCTATGTGAAAGAATGCCCTGAAAAATAGCATATTTTCGTTCGCTAGGAAATGGAAAACTCTGAATAATAGCTATATCTTTATTTTCTATGTGAAAGAAAGCTCTGAAAAATTCTTAATATTTACAACGTTTGCATTCTCTATTAACCAAGAACACTGGAGAATAATATTCTTTCTCTAAGTAAAGAAAGCTCTGAATAATTGCAACATTTGTATTCACCACAAGAAGGGAAACTCAGAATATTATCAACTTTTGTATATTTTATAATGAGGGAAATTCCATAAAATAACACACTTTAATTCTCTAGAAGGTAAACTTTAAGTGATAGCAACAATTGTAATTTATTGGAGGAGAGATATTCAGAACAATAGCAAATTTTTTATTCTTTAGGAGAAGAGAAATTATGAATAATTCCAATGTTTATATTCTCTAGGCGAAAAGAAACATTGAATAATAGCAACTATTCTGCTCTCTAGAAGAAGGAAAACTCTTAATAATAGCAACATTTGCATCCTCTAATAGAAAAAAGTTTGAATAATAACACATTTAATTCTCAAGTAGAAGGGAAACTCTGAATAATTGTAACATATGAGTTATGTGTTGCTATTATTCAGAGTTTCTTTGCTCATAGATGATTTGAAAAAACTCCGAATAATAGCAACATTTGAGTTCTCTTGTGGAGGGAAAACTCTGATAATGGCACATTCTAATTCTCTCGGAGAAAGGAAATTATGAATAAAAGTAAAATTAGTGTTGTTTAGGTAAAAGAAAAGTCTGAATAACAGCAGCATTTGCATTCTCTATGGGGAAAGAAAGAATAATATTCGATCTGAATGTAAAAAAAAAAAAAAAGAATAAACAAAACCTTTCAATAGCAGCACATTTTAATTCCTTAGGAGACGGAAAACTCTGAATATTAGAAGCCGTTTGTATTCTCTAAGAGGAAAGAAAAGTCTGAATTATAGCTCATTTAATTCTCTTGGAGAAATGAAACTCTGAATAATAGCAACATTTGATTCTCTAGGAATTGGAAACTTTAAATAATAGCAAAATTTATCTTCTCGAGAAGGGAAATTATCAATAACAGCAACATTTTTATTCTCTAGGAGAAGGAAAATGCTGAATAATAATAAAATTTTAATTCTCTAGTGGGAGGGAAACTCTAAATAATAGCAACATTTTAATTCTTTAGGGGAAGGGAAACTGTATAAAAGCAACATTTTAATTCTCTGGGAGAAAGTAACTCTGAATATTTGTAACATTTGCATTTTCTAAGGGAAAGAAAACTCTGAATAATATTCATCCTTTAAATAAAGAAAACTCTGAATAATATTAATATTTGTATTTTCTAGAAGAGGGATATAGTGCGTTTTTATTCTCAAAGCGCAGGGGAACTATAAATGATAGCAAAATTTGAATTTTGAATCTCAAAGAAGGAAACCTCTTAATTATAGCAACATTTATATTTTCTTGGAGAAGGGAAACTTTGAATAATAGCAACATTCACATTTTCTAGGGAGTAAGAGAATGCTAAATAATATTCGATCTCAAAGTAAAGAAAACTCTGAATGATAGCAACATTTCTATTCTCTTGGAAAAAGAAAATTCTGAATCGTAATAACGTTTGCAGTCCTTCCGGGAAAAATATGAATAACAACCACATTTACCGTCTGTAAGGGAAGGGAAACTCTGATTAACATCCACATTTGCAGTTTCTAGGGGAAGGAAAACTCTAAATAATGCCAACATTCGCATTTGATGTTGAGGGATGACGAGAAAATAATTGAGCAGATCTTTTTTTTTTATTATCCATTGATGGACTGAAGCGTTTTTCAAGGGTATTAGCCTAATATGAGAGTTAAACAGGATTTGAACTCGGGTCACTCCATCCATTTCCAAAGAGGATAACCATTCCACCTAGTGCACTTTCTTTTATCTGTCGCAATATCCGTGAAAATAGAGAGGGGGCATTACTTTTGGAACGTCTTTCCTGTCTGTAGTATAGAGTGTATTGCATTCAATCTCTCTTTGTACAATCTTATAGATATTTTTGTGAATGTGTTGCGAATACTTTCAACAAGATGACAAAACAGTTTCGGAAGTCAACTGAATAGAAAATATGGTAGTTTGAGTAAGAAAGGGACTAAATTAAACCAATATTCTTAAGTATTAGATCAAATGTCGATGCATTTTTAATATTTCAATCAATGCATTGATTTGTTCATGTATGTTAATAATAAAATGAATGCAATAGATAAATGAGTAAACGATAAATTGACGTGTGTTAATGTGTGGAGAGATTTTTTTCACAGATACGTGCACATATACACATTTTTCTTTCCTCTGTTCACAATGGTCCGTTCTTTCCCTCTTTCTTCATTCTTTTCTTCTTTCCCGTTACCTCTCTTTCTTCTCTAGAATGATATTCCGTTTATTTAACGGCTTTTTCTAGAGTATGTCCTTGGTCATGGGCACCAATGTGGGAATACGAACGGGACATGCATCTCCGGCTGCATTATCATCTAACCTCTCGTTTTGTTTACATTTTCAGCTGGTCGAGTCGAAATGCAAGACTCCGAAATGGTTACAGAAAAAAAGGTGAAAGCAAAACGTTGAATGAATATTTAAAGACATTTGGGTGACATGTCACGACGAAATCCCTTAACGAAAAAATTTCTTAGCCCATCTGCATCTCTATTCTTCATTCTCTTGCCCATATCCTGCATCTGTCCTCTCAGCCCATCTCTGTATCTGTGGTCCATCTATCTGTCCATTCATATTTCCGGACTTTCGACCACTCGAGACTGTAAATAAAAATGGCTGAACAAGTCTTCAGGAGACCTTTAAAGGAGTGATGATAGAAACTTTTAAGTCGTGGAACCAATCTGTGTTTTGTGCTAGGGGATGGACTGAATTAGTGATTCTCACGCAAATATGTCTCGGCCCCTATATGGTGACACACATATACTCACATACACATGCACATAACTATGGTCAAGTCACAACCATATTCATGAATACACCCGCACGCACATACATACAAACATGTATGTACTGTCATAGAGCTAAGTTCGTATAGAGTGTCACAATGACGACTTGAAAACTACATAAAAAAAGCAAAGAAAAACTAATTGCAGCAACCAAAAACAACTCAACCAACACAAGGATCAATGATAACTAGGAAACAAAAATGGAAAGAATAGCAATTGTATGGATATTTCAAACGACAAACAAGCGAAATATGACACGAGAACACTTGGACATGGCTAAGGAAAGGAAATCTTATGAGAGAAACTGAATCTATGCTAGAAGCAGCACAGAACAACGCCATAAGGACCAACGATGTTAAAGTATATCTAGATAAAACGTAACAAAATATCAATTGTTAGTTATAGGGTGACAGAAATGAAACGATTACTAAGCATTATTAAGATCGGTTGAAATACTGAGAAGAGTCCTGAAGACTTGAGGAGCTTTGCTGTCACTCAAACTCCCGTGGAAAACTATTAACTAACGCTGTGTGAAAAACTTCCAAAGGAGTAATTATAATGATGACAATTATAATATCGAAGGTTACAATTCGAAGATATAACTGTGAATTAGAAGGTAAAAAATATTCTCTCTTCATTCGTTTTACAAAATGTTTTTAAGCTATAAAAAATCGAAATTACTTAGTTGCATGATTTCTTTTTAGTAAAAAGGAATCTCTATCTTGGTTTTATTGTCTCCTTACTGGTATTAACTAGTAAAAAGACTAGTATTAACAAGTAAGAAAACAGTAAGCTCAAGATAAAGGCAATGACTCTGTCTTTACCCTAAATCACGTGATCAGACTGCGAAAGTCTTTAAAGCCGAGCAGTTAATGTAAATAAATATAAAGAAAATGCTGATACACATTGCCATAAGAAGTTCAATTGACAAAGTATGATGTATAAAAATTGGTTTCTGTAATAATGTGACAAGGGAAGAAGAAAAATAGTTTTAAAATAGCAGCAGAAATAAAGATGAAAGTGTAACCCACAAAGGCATATTAGAAAAGAAAGGAGATAGTTAGACTTATACTTAGTTGAAACTTAGAAATCTTTAACGTTTTCTTATGTGTGTCCCGCACAAAATTTGTCTTCCTTGGAAGATTACCAGGTCATATCTGTAACTGAAGCACATAATAAATCCTGGTTCTGATGTAGCCACATTATACTAGGGGCAATTCAAGAGAAAATGTATTAGAGATAACTAGAGAAGACGGCAAAAATGCTATACACTGTTATTTTAAAAGCAATTCTAGAAAAAGAGGTTCTAGAAAAAGGATGATAGAAATTTGTACAGAATCCACTAAATTTAATACAACAAACCAAAGATTAACTGACTTAGCTAGAACTATTTGAAAGAAAGACTGGTTTTATGACCTTGAGATACTAGAAATAGGTGCACAGGTAAGCTTAGAAGAATATGCTCAAGAAGAGCCCCTAAACAAGCTAAAAGACAAAATATTAAGACATCAAATATTAAAAGCCAATATTTGGCAGAACCCATTAGTGTTAATGCAAGAATTAAAATGTAGAGTTAATAAAAGTCATGTGTGAAAAGAAGGCTACATTACCATCTCTAAAGAATTAAGAATAGAAAAGAGTCAAGGCAGAAACCGAAAGGTAAATAAATTATTTAAAAACATTTAAACGGATCGCGTCACTGAATTAAACGATTTATATTTATGCAGGAGCAAAAATAGTCGGTGAAAAGTTTGATATCCGTAGGAATTCGAACAAAAAAAAAACACTGGACGAGAAAGGAGGCTAGAAGGACAAATAAAGAAACTACTAAAACAAGAGACGGTACTAAGGAAGGAAAGTTACATAAGGACACAATAGAATGAAAAAATCGAAAAACCTCTGCAATACAACAGACTGACAACACAACTGGAAGAAATAGATAAAAATTAAAGAAGGAAAACACAAATCGCTACGGTACAAAGTCAAACAATACAAACAAAACAGATCGTTTCAAAATAACGAAAGAAAATTATACCAGCAGGTCGATGGAGAATGAACAACAACAAATCAACAACCGGATACAAAGGAAACAAAAGTTTTGGAACAAGATATAGAAAGATTAAGAGCATAACAGAAAATCCGAATGGATAAATAAAATTCAAGAAGAATTGCAAGGACTAGAAGAAGATTCCCAAGCCGACATACACCCAGACTCACAAAGAGCAATACTAAAGAAAGTCCCAAAGTGGAAAACACCGGGCCATGATGGCATAAATGGATTCTGGTTTTAAAAATTCGCGACAGATTGGCTCAGCAACTGAGTAAAAACCTAGAAGCCAGCATACTCTAATGAATGATAAAGGGGAAAACTAGCTTGATCCAGAAAGAACCCAAGAAAGGCACCATCCGTAACAACACTTCTACTTATGATGTGGAAATTCCTTACAGCACAGATAAAAGAAGAAATATATCATTCCCTTGCACCTAGCGGGCTATTTCGGTAGGAACAGAAGGGGAGCTACCGGGAACTTGAAAAAAAGGTTACCCACTATATATAGTTTAGCAAATCCTCAAGGAGGTTACGACAAGGCAGAATAACGTAGTATGGTATGGATTAACTGCAAAACAACTTTGAAATAGCCCTGCACACTGAAAATGTGCAAAATATCCAATAAAGTCATTAATTTCATCACAGAGGCCATGAGAAACTAGAAAGTGGAATTATCACCTGGGGGATGAACACTCGTAGAGGTGAAAACAGCTATCTTCCAGAGAAACTCTCTCCACATGTATTCAATCATATACTTAGAAAATGAACAGAGGGGTACACATTTAAGAAAAGGTTAACCACCAAATCGATGATATAAAGATATTTTCCAAAAAAGAAAAAACAACAGCAATAAACAAACCTGGAGACGCTGAGACTGACAATAAGAATATACAGCCAGGATATAGAAAAGGAATTTGGCGTCGAAAAATGCGCCATGCTGATAAGGAAAGAGGGGAAGGAAGGAACAATAGAAGGAATAGAACTACCAAAGCGGTAAAGCATCATAATATAATGGTCGGGGGATTTCGTTTTATGCCTTTGGGTTTAGTTAGGCTGAGAACCTTTCGGCTCAGTGCATGGGTTACTAAGGTGCAACATTAACGCAGGTGTTCACGCGCTCGGGCGGAGCGGACGTGTCACTCAGAGATGTCACAATAGTCCAGATGGGAAACGGCGCGAGAGAGAGCGGGTGACGTCACGCACCCGAAGCGTGCGGAGGATTTGGGGAGATTTTGAAACTGTTAGTTGAGTTGAGTTCCTGGCTCGGAAGAAGATGGTTGACTTTCGCTAGCTCGCCGAAGCCAGACCAGTGGTCTTGTGTCGGGTGCACACGTGATTTGGGGAAGATGGAAAAGCCAGCATCGAAAGACTGTGCCTCTTTCCTTATGTCGAAAAACCTTTTAACTCAAAGGTAATAAAAAGTTTCGTAAGAAGTCGTTACGTGTTTTTCGTGTTTCGGGATTCCTATGTTCTATGTATATATGTTATGAACATTCTATGTACGTTTCACGTAGCCATATCATGGCTATGTAATATGTTACATATATATTTGGTGCCAGAGCTAAGACATGTCGTTCATGGTATGCTTACGAACTGGCTTCCACGTGTATCCAAGAGACAATCAGAGAAACGGCTAAGAACATAGGATCTATTTCAAGCAGCTTGTTCAGGCGATGGAAGGAGAGAGAGAAAACACAAGGCCCCAGAAAGAAAAAAAGAAACAAGCTCAACACCGAAATCAAGAAGAAAAAAATGCGGCACCCCAAGCAGAAAAAGAAAAGGAAAAAAAGAAGAAAAACAGCTCAACTCCAAGAAAAAAAGGCAGGAAGAAAAAGAAAAAGAAAAAGAAGGGGAGCGGAAAATGAAAAAAAAAGAAGATTGCAACCAGCAAAGCCAAGAAAAAAGGCATGAAAAGAAAAGAAAAAAAGAAGGTATTTTCTCATTGTGACTGTCATTGATTAATTTATGAATAGAATTTAAATATTTGTAAAAGATAGAATTGGAAATAATTAAAAAACAAACAAACCGGAAGCGCGCGGAGGATTTGGGGAGATTTTGAAACAGTTAGTTGAGTTGAGTTCTGCCCCGGGAGAAGACGGTTGGCTTTTACTTGTTTGCCGAAGCCAGACCAGTGGCCTTGTGGCGGGTGCCACACGTGTTGGGGGTGGGCAGATGGAAAAATCATCATAGAAAGATTGTTCATCTCTCTTCCTTATGTCGAAACCTTTAACTCAAAGGTAATAAAAGGTTTCGTACCTGAACAAAGAAGTCGTTACGTGTTTTTTGTTTTTCGGGACTCCTATGTTCTATGTATATATGTTATGAACATTCTATGTACGTTTCACATATCCGTATTATGCGTATGGTACAATAATGCTTTGAGCGGTTGAAAATTACAAGTATTTTGGAATATTGGAAGCGGACACCATCGAATAGAGATGAAAGAAACAATAAGAAAAGAGTACTTTAGAAGAACTAGAAAAATTCTCCAAACCAAACTCTGCAAAGGAAATTTCATCAAACCAATAAACCATTCTTAAAATAGACAACGGAGGAACTCAAACAAATAGACAGGAAAATTAATGACTGTACACAAGAGCTTACACCTAGCAAATAAAGACTTACTGTAGCAACCAGTAATAGCAATGACAACATAAAAACAAACAGAAAAATAACGAAAACTAGAAAAGAAAATTTGAACAAAACAACTGTACTTTAAGCGACAAGTTAACGGGAAAACCTCAACATGACAAAAA
The DNA here is from genome assembly GCA_963585895.1 of Sepioteuthis lessoniana. Taxonomy (NCBI): domain Eukaryota; kingdom Metazoa; phylum Mollusca; class Cephalopoda; order Myopsida; family Loliginidae; genus Sepioteuthis; species Sepioteuthis lessoniana. Next base: position 65,590,079 of record OY757929.1, on the reverse strand, counting down.
AAAAAAAACCAAAAACAAAAAGTGTTTCACTCAAAAGAGAAACTGAATCTCTTCTAATAGCAGCACAAAACAATGCTATAAAGACTATGTTCTAGTGAAAATCGATAATACACAAGAGAATAGCAAGTGTAAATTATTTGGAGTCAAAGATAAAACGGTAAATCTCATAATATGCGAATGCAGCAAACTATCACAAAAGAAGTACAACACTGAGCACTACTTGGTAACAATAGTAATCCACTGGGAATTATGCAAGAGACTGAAATGTGACCATGCATGTAAATCGAATATACAAAAACTAGAATCTGTACAAGGAAATGAGGTGCTTTCATTTTGGGGGATTTTAAGATAAAAATAGATCCTAAAATACCGGCAAAAAGATTAGACTTAGTGTTTGTTAACAAGACAAAAATGCAATTTACTGGATTTTGCAGCACAGGTGAACCACAAAAGGAAAGACAATTACTTGGACCTCGCGGGAGAACTAAAATAACTGTGGAGCGTGAGAGTGACGGTTATAAGAATTATAGTTTTTTCCATTTGAAACTGTCCCCAAATGTTTGCATAAAAAGCTAGAGGACTTGGAAATCAGACGAAATATTGCTAAGACCGGCTTGAATACTTGTAAAAGTCCTGGGAACCTGAGGAAACTTGTATCACTGAGACTCCAGTGGAAAACTCGCTAGAAGTAGAAGTAATAATAATGTGGAATGGAGTATTAAGTGTAGGACATCTGGTGACAGAGATGAAACAATCGCATGATAAGCGAATACGGCCAACTGGCACAAAAAGAACACACGAGTTGGAATGACTGTATTGAAAAGATGAAGCACAAGGAATTGTACAAGAAATTAAAATTTGACCATACTTAAATATTAGGTGTTCCAACCAAAATTTGTCCTAGAAAATGAGATCCATAGAATTCTCTGGGAGTTTAAGATACAAATGGATCACCCAGTCCAGGTTAGAAAACGAAACCCAGTTAACATAATTAACAAGAAAAACAGCTTGTTAAGTAATGATTTTACCGTTCCTGCAGAACATAGTTGGATTTCTTTGTTTAATGGCATATCAACCTTTGTAGCTTATTTACTATCAATGTCATCCTTGTAGAACAACTGCGGCGATAATATTTAACCCATAGTTATGACATTGTAGGTTTATACCTTTCTCAAAGCTATTTGTCTGGATGCAAACGATACGGCACGATTGGAGTTCGAACTTGCTTAATGGGGCAAAGTGCTGGACTGAAGTCTTCTAAACTTCAGTCCAGCTCTTTGGTCATTACGCCCCCCCGAGAATTTAAGGTGAAATATAAAAGAAAGTAAAAAGACATAGAAATACTTGGGTTTTGTAAAAGAGCAGAAAAAACTTAGAACATGTAAGTAGCGGTGATACCAATTGTAGTTGGTGCTCTTGGTAACAGTACTCAAAGAGAAACAGATGATCAGAAAAAAATTCAAGACCCTCCAGAAAAAATCACTATTGAAATCAACTAAAAAATTAGAAGAATTCTGGTGACCTAATGAGACTTTCTGTCACTCCGACTTCTCTGAAATAACACCATTTAAAACTGGTGTGAAAAAAACCTGCCAGGAATGAAATATCAAGACAAACTGAATAATATGCAGGAGAATTGCATGTTTAGACTATGTGAAGATAAATATGAAACAGTTAACAGCAGAATTAGTTTTCATGCCAAGACTAAAGAGCTCAGTCTATTTACCAGTAAAGATTTTTTACGAGTAAAGATTAGATTTAGATTTTTGAGACAAAGAGTAGAATTGCCTTTTAAATGCTCTTTCTTCTTAAAGCAAAAATATATCTCAGTGTAAATTGATTATTGACATTTTTTTCTTTGGTGGAAGCTTGGAGAAGAGATTTATTCATGCCTCTCCCAAGAGCCTTAGCGTAAAACGAAACGCAAACAACCCCGTCCAGGATTTGAACTTGAATCACCGATTCCATTCCTATGACACCAAGCGTTACACTAGGTGACTGCAGTGTTTTAATAGGCAACAACTTCAACCATGAAGTAGGATGATGCTTTATAGACAGGTGTAAAAAAGGAAAGAACGCAAGAAAAAAAGGAGAGATGGAAGGACAAATGCATAAACAGATCCGTTACCATTGATAAATACGAATAAAAAGTGACAGGCTGATTAAGATTTTAAATAAAAAACTCATTGGATGATAAATGAATAAGGTGCAAACGCTTATAAAAACAATACAGACAGACAGACAGAAGGGCAGATTAATAGGTTGCTCAGTTGATCGTTCAAGAAGAAGAGTTGTGTAAGCTTTTTTGATACTTAAGCATTCAATTTTAGCTTTTTGAATTATACACAATCGACAGTTATATTGTGGCGTTTTTCCTTTCTTCAGCTCATCTTTCTTCCGTTTCATTTTATGACAAATATTTTTAACACATCTTAGATATATTAGGTATTATATATTAGATCTAATAGTTGGTTCTTGTTAATTATTTCGAATCTAACGCTTTCAATAAGAAATACACGACAATTATTTAATCTCTCTCCTCTCTCTCTCTCTTTATATATATATATATATATATATATATATATATGTGTGTGTGTGTGTGTGTGTATGTATGTGTGTGTGTTCATATCTATTCATTCTGATCTATCTATCTATCTATCTATCTAATCATTAAAATAGCTGTTGATAATAAATAATAATATATCTATGAAGGTTACATAAGTTTCTGTGCATTGAACGTCTTTTCGTTTTTTATTTTAAATATAAGATGCATCGATTAAGTCCGATATTTATTAAAAATTCGATTGTTTATTGTAAATTCTTCAAACATTTGTTGGTCTAATAATGTAATATCATCACTAAGTACACAACGCATTAACCCATTGGGTTCACACTGGAACTAAGTAGATCATGATATTCGTACTTCTTCCTAAGGAAGAGTAAAGGATTCTAATTAGCTTTTCATTAGTATTCATATTTCATCTATGACATTGATCCCGACATAATTATTATTCAGATATAATTATTCAAAGCATTTTTGTGTAGTTCCCGTCTTGCTTTTTCTCTGTGCGTTTTATCAGTGTCCATGTTGTGCATCCGAAGACTAGTATTGACACAGCCGCTGCTTGGAAGAAATCCGGTCTATTTTAACAGATCGCATAGACTTCTGTTTGATCGATAATTCGTTGATAGCAGTCCACGTCTTCATTTGGCGCATATTGATATCACTTTCAGAATATGAGACACGGATGCCGAGATACAAGAACTTGTATACTAATTTCAGAGGCCCACCATTTTGATGCTTTCTTCTCGAGTAAAACACATGTACTCCGTTTTATTTGCGTTCACGTGGAAGCCAACGCGTCCTGCTGCCTGCCGCAGGCTATGCAGTAGGAATTCAGTTGGTGTATTTGCAACAAGCGCTATGTCATCTGTATAGTCTGCGTCCGTTATAGTTTGTGCAGGATATCATCTGCTTCTTGCCTTTTTTTTTCTTTTTTTAGCGTGAGGCCATTTTCTTTTATTAGATCTATAGACGTTCGAAGTACGTAGTCTAGGCAAATTATATACGGATATGATGCTAATGTAGATACATTCGCATCATATCTGTATATAATCTGCAGAGCTCCAGCAATAATGTCGGAGAAGTCCGTGTCTCCATTCGGTAAGCGAACCTGGACTTTGTGTTTCTATAAAGCATCATTATAGCTGTATAGTTTCTTTGTGGAGACCATAAGATAGAAATATTTGCTTCATCTTTCCTCTGTGATTGGAATCAAGTGCCTTGGAAACATTTACAAAAGATAGTGCTGTTTCAAGATTTTTCGCACGAACTCCTTCCATGATTCTACGGATTGTATCTGTGATGTTGTGGATCGCTTTCTCCGAAAACCGTTCTGATTTTTCTCAATTTCAGGTTCGATGTGATTGATAATGTGAGCATTATAGCCGTTATAGAAGTAAGGGCAATGCCACTGTAGTTCTTGGTGATTCCGAGGTTACCTTTCTTTGGGAAGGGATGCATCGAAGAAGTAAGTCATAAAATTTTCTGGGGGTATTTCCTTGATGCCAGCAGCTTTTCTGTTTTTAATTTTTTTAGTACTATGTTGAGTTCTTCTTGAGTGAACTGTCACAGTTTGATGTCTTGTTGGCTATTGATAATTTTTGTGATAGGCTTATCTTTGACTTCCGGTAAGTTTTTAAGCAGATTCTTGAAGTGTTTTTTCCACATTTGTATTTGTTCTTCTCCGATGTCAGCTTTTAGTTTTGCTCTCAAGATGCTCTTCTGTTTACTTACTTCATTTACCCTCTGATCTAATATTCATGATTGTCTATCTTTAAACGGGTTTCTTATTTAATTGATCTGACCTTGAATGTATTCTTTTTTTGGTGGGGTTGTGTTATTTCTTTTGTATCTTCTTAAGTTCCTGATCGTTGGCATTTGGTGGATTTCTTTTATAACAAAAGAATGTCATTTCCATGTTATATTATTTTTTTAAAATTACTACTCACTCCCATAGAACTCTAAATTTGGTTCTTGTTTTGGTTGGTATGCATTCTTCTACTGCTTCTATGTGGGTAGTGACGAAGTTTTTGTATTCGTATATGTCTCAGATATCGCCTGAACAGCATCGAATTTGTTTCTTACAGTTTTCGTATATTTATTACTAATATCTCTATTGTTAAGCGAGGGCCATTGTAGCGTATGGTATTGACTGCGCAAAGAGTAGTGCAGTTTGGATATATGGTTTGATTTAGAGTCATGGTAATCTTTCGTTGGCAGTTTTTTATATCTCATCAATAGAAGCAATTCTCATAGATGAATAGCAGTGGTTTCCTGACTGAACTATTTGATCCTATCCGTTAACCAGTGAAATTCTTCCTCTTAGCATCTGTTTAGGCTTGCCTTTGAACCATCTTTGGATTCATCCACTTTACTTCACATCCACCACCTTGCTTCCCATAGCTTCTAGTGAGATATGTTTAGACCACAAACTTGTTTTTCCTTAGATTTGTTAAGTTTTAACTTCACTTTTTATCTTTTCTCTAATTCCGTCGTGGTGCTTGTTCATTATTCTATCTTCAATGGTGGAATGCTTTAAATTTATTCCAAATGTTGGTCACATGACAACATAGATTATTCTAATATAATATTCTCCACGTTTTATTTTGTTTATATCTAATTTTTTCTGTATTTTTATCATTCTGCAGTATGGGTCTGTTTGAATACATTAATGTAGAAACTATTAATTTAGCAATCGATGAGTTGGAAAAGAAGTAAGGTGCTGGTAAAGTGGAGAAAGAATAATCTTTTTAGTCACGTGACCTACTTTTAGAAAAAAGTTTGGAAATCCCACCATTGAAGATAGAAGTCTAACGAACAAGCACTACGAAAGAAATAGAGGAGAAAAAAAAATCGGAACGCGGTACTATCTTGTGTGTTAATTCCAAGGAGGGGTGACAAAATGACGATATTTTTAAAATCGTGTTTGCTATAGCTATTGGAACTAACCTCATGTTTTATTTTGTTTATATTTTAATTTTTTTCTGAGTTTTTATTCTTCTGCAACATGTGTCTGATTGATTACATATTGGTAGAAACTGTTAATTTAGCAATGAAGAGTAGGAAAGTAATTAAGAGGGGCAAAATAGTAATATATATATATATATATATATATATATATCGTCAAGTCGTACTAACGGTATAAAATTCCGTGAATCTCTGTCTCTTACTCTCTCTCTCTCTCTCTCTGTCTCTCTCCGTCTCTCTCACCTTACTGTTCATAAGTGTCATTAATTTCTCATTTCGCTGCAACTATACTAAGTCCTTTTTGTTCTACACTTTCATTAACAGTTCAGGAGCGATCTATATCACTATTTATACCACTGCCCTTGCATTCAGATATTTACGTGCATCAGTTTCAGTAACAGCTCCTGAGCCTTCGACATCACTAATTTCTTACGCCGCAGCCTTTGGACTGTCCTGTCGGTCACACGTCTGTTGAGAAATTTAGGGTCTTCTGCATTATAAATTTCTTATGTCACTGTCCTTACAATCAGTCATTTTATGTACCACAAGTTTATAGACAGTTCCTGAGCCTACAATTTCATAAATTAAAAAGAAATGCTCCTGTATTCAGTCCTGGAAGTTCATTAAAAATTCTTATGCTCCTGCCCTTTCATTCAGTCATTTTTGTGCCACATGTTTTATTATGCTTCTGCCCTTCCACTCAGATATTTTTTGTATAACACGTTTGCTTGACCGTTCTAATTTCTAATGCCACTACACATACACGAAGTCCCTTTTTGTGCAATACGTTCGTTGAAAGTTACTGTTCCTTCTACCACATTAATTTCTAAAAAAAGAATCTTCCCATGCACTGAGACATTTTTGTACCACACATTTGTCTATAGTTCCTGGGTATTTCACATCTTTTAATTCTTATGCAGCTACCCTTTCACTCAGTTTGTTGTAAGATATGCTCGTTGTCCGTTACTTAGCCTTCCATCTCAATATTTTCTAATACACCTATATGCAAATGAGACATCTGAATAAATGGAGAAAATCTCGGGCACTTAGTATCGTGAAATCACGAGCATTCTGATTTCACTTAAACAGCAAGAGCTTACATCAGTGACCCTCCCAAAACAATCCAACCATTATCGTTTGATTTTTGTTTTTAGGGCGGGACAAGCCCCATCTATTTTTTTGCTGTTTTACACTTTTTTTAAAACTCGAAACACGCCACGCTTGACACCAGTTTTTCATTCCATTTTTTAAATTCAGTTTCATATTAGCAGCTCACGAACATCCGGCCCCTCCTCCTAGTTACCTCAAGCAACTATGGAGGAGTCTAACTCAAAACCAGACCTTTCGGAACAAATGACCTGGAAACCCTCTCTAAGAAGCCGGAATAGCCGGCTCTATCAACATTATCGACACCAGCTTCAAAGACTGTCCACGGCCAGCACTATCCAGCCCAGCCTAAGAACCACTGAACAAACAATAACACTCGCTCCCTGGTTCCAAAAAAGAAAAAAATAACAGCCAAAGACTATGCGAAGGATTGGGTGAGCAAATATGCCTAATATTTCGAAAAAGATAGGATACTGCCAATACCAGAGCTTGTCGAGACAGTGGAGCCGAAAACCCTATCGACGAAGGATATGAGACTTGAGGACCAGGAGATTGGTCGGGCTAAAGAAAGAGACATTCGAGGAGCTCTTAAAGACCGCGGGTGCCCCATGTCGGTAATTTGGCCGGCAATGTTTCGCTACGTGGGGCGTCCTGCTCCCCTCGGAGGATCTGGCCAAAAAGCTAGCAGGGGACGCTATAATTACGAAGTTTTTCCTGCTTCAGTCGGAATACAAAGGCCACAGGAGAATTAGGGTCACCGTTTGCAACGTCCTGATCGAGCTCAATGGTGATGTCCTTGCCGACCACAGCGATTATAGCGATGTGGAAGAAGTTTTTCCTGTAAGATTGGCAGCCGTGACGGCACACGGTGACTACATATTAGATATGTGCCTGAATATGGATATCATAGCCAAAAGGATAAAAATATGATGGTGGTCGTTGAGGGCAGGAGGCCGCTCTGTTGGGCCTGCAAGCAGTTAGGCCATTTTGCACTGGGACACTCATCTGCACCCTCCTCAGGACAGCCCAAAACCCCCTTGGATTCATCAAATACTCGGCACAGAGCCAAGTCGGCCTCAACGGAGGACTGACAAGGCCTCCCAAGACTATCTCTGTGCTATGCGGAGTCTGTGGAGCCCCCCGCAGACTTTCAGCTCTGCAGAGTACTAAAACCTCTTATGAACTTGGACTCCAGATGAAAAAAGAAAGTTGCAAACCCTTACTTATTTAGGTGTGCACCCGCCACACAAAGGCTGTGTAGAACTTCCCTGAGAAGGCCAGTTGGGTAGACATTAGGTTGGCGGAGTTGGAGCACCCCTCTTTGAAAAAAAATGTCATTTTGTTCGGGAAAAGGTCTCCATTTATGTTCATCCTTGTTTCTATAGGTCCCTAAAGTTGCGGTATCCTCTAGATGTCGGAGGAGGGTCCAGGGACGGCCGAGCCACGACTGAGTTTGACATCGGATCTCTGAGGCACGCCGTCGGCATCCTTACCTCCGACAACTTCCGGACCATAGTCGACAGTGAGTAAGGTAAGTGGGTTTGATGTCTCTAAACCTTGCCACTTTAAATGCGAGAGGACTGAGGGATCCAAGGAAATGCGCTTGCTTGATTCGTGACTCGCGATTCTCTGCGTGGACGTTGCTGCAGTAGTGCAAGAGACTCACTTCACTTGCGCAGAGGACTATCAGGTGCTGAGGGACGACTTTGAGGTCTTTTTAGCATTCTGAAGCCGCTGCAGCATGGGTCTCTCTACTAGTTGGACGCAGCCATAATGCGATTGTCAATCTTGTCTTTGCAGTTGACGGGGGCCGGTTGGTTGTGGCCGATGTTGCCGTTAAAAGCTTTGAGTTACGAGTAGTCGAGGTTTATGCTCCCAATAGCATTGGCGAGAGACGCTCCCTTTTCCGATGTTTGGAGCCGTTTCTTTATGATCCAAATGATAATTCTAGTGGGCGATTGGAATGCGATCCTTGACCTCGAGATAGATAAGGCTTGAAGGGGCGCTAGAGAGTTTGATAGGTGTGAAATAGGCCTGATTGATTTGGTCGACAGGTTTCGTGTGGATCGCCCAGAGACGGAGATGTGGACGTGGCTAGATTGTTCACCCTCTGTCCGTATCAGGACCTACCTGGACAGAGTGTTAGGAGAGTTGATTCAGAATTCATTAGATGTCCCTGGATAGGACTGACTGACCATAAACTGATTTTGGTCAGTCTGCTGTTAGTTAATAGGCCTAGTCTGGCAAGCTACTGGAAGTCTTTAAACGATAGGCTTTCCTGGGCGGTAGAGGGGGGGGTTCCCTAACCGTAGATATAGCCAGGTGGGACCTTGAGCGTGAGGCTAGTCTGCGCTATAAGGGTTTTGTAGTTAGATCCGGGTTAAAAAGAGTTCCCAACGAATCCGTGAAATGAGGCGCGTTCGCGCATAAGGAAGAAGTGTGAAGGTTTTCCCGTCGGTACATCGAGTTTGTCAATTCCCCGGATGAGCACGTGCTACAATCGAATCGTGAGATGCGCGGGGCTTTTCAAGCGCATTTCCATGGTCACTTTGCTCGCTCTCCTGAACTCCCGATTCAGAAGTTTCACAGCTATTTATTTGACTTCCCCTACCTTCGGTAGGCGGAAGTGGCTAGCTGCAAGGGTTTGGTTACTGAATGTGAAGTCAGTGATGTGTTGAAGCAGGGACCCTCAACAAGTTGCCAGAACTGGATGGCTTGCCTTATAAAGTGTACTTGAGGATGTCGCACATGTTTGTCCCTATTCTTTGATGATTACAGTCCCATAACTCTGCTAAACACAGAGTTAAATATTTTGGCCCGGGTCTTAGCCAACCATTTGCAGCTTGTCATCAGCGATCTGACCGGACCTGTGCTGTGTAGTTAGATCTAGGTTAAAGAGAGTTCTCAACGAAGCTGTGAAAACGAACGCAACTGCGCGTGAGGAAGAAGTGCGAAGGTCTCCGGATCAGTATATCGATTCTGTCAAGACCCCTGATGATCGAGGTTCGAGATGCATGATGCCTTTCAGGCGCACTTTCGTGATCGCTTTGCCCGCTGTCCTGAACTCCCGCTTCAGGAGCTTCGCAGCTATCTCGCCGGCTTCACCCGCCTTGGGGCGGCGGAAGCGACTAGTTGCGAGTGTGTCGTTACTGAATGCGAAGTCTGTGATGCGTTGAAGCAGGTCGTCCTCAACAAGTCACCAGGACTAGATGGTTTGCCTTACATGTTTGTACCTATTCTGACGGATATGTTCAACAATTTGTTCGCCCTGGGAGCCATCCCGGTAGCGTTACCAATGGTGTGATCACATTGCTGAAGAAAGGTGGCAGGCATGTTTGGGAGGGTTCAGACGATTCCAGGCCCATAACTCTGCTTAACACAGAGGTAAAGATTTTTGGCCTGTGTCGTTTACAGCTTGTTAGCGATCCGATCGGCCCCGAGCAGACCTACGCTGAGAAGGGAAGATTGATCCAGGACAATCTGCACTTGATTCGCGAGGTCCTAGAGGGGATAGAAGACGGCACAGAGGCCGCTCTGATCAGTCCAAGGCCTTCGATAGAGTTGACCATCGGTTTTTGGTGACTGTTTTGGAGACTGCCGGATTAGAACCGGAGTTCTGCAGATGGATTAGCATGATGTACAACAACCCTCAGGCAGTGGTGCAGGTGAATTGAAGGCTGCTCCCTGTCTCCTCTTCTCTATGTCCTAGCTTTGGAGCCCCTGCTCCGTAGGCTTAGGGTGGCGGGGACAAATCCGGCCCTGTGCGGTGTCTCTTTTGCTGGCGTTCGTCGATGATTTCACAGTCTTTGTATCCCGCCGCCTGGATATAAAGGCTGTGAAGAAGGCGATTGGCGAGAACGAGCGGATTGCTGGAGCCAAGGTCAATTTTGACAAAAGCGAAGATTTTCGGCTCGGTGCTTGGAGAGGTAGCAATACCCTTCCAGGGCTCTTCCGCTGGAGTGACCGACCCATCCGGATCCTCGGGGTGTGGTTCGGGCCCGACCTCCAACTGGAGCGAAATTGGTCGGAAGTACAAGCTAAGGTGAATGCTCAGGTGGGAATCTGGCTTTCAAGGAGGTTGTCCTTAAAGGGCGGAGGCGTGCGCCCTGTACGTCTTCCCCTTGATCCTTTACAGATTGGCTGTACTTCCTCTGCTTAAGGCACGTCGGCTGGCGCTTCAACGATCCCTCTCCAGATTGCTCTGGGGAGGAGCAAGGCCGAGGGTCCGTAGACAGGTCTGTATCCAACGTACGCGCAACGGGGGTCTAGGTATATCTGATCTGGAGAGCCATTAGCTTGCTGAAAGACTTGCATACTTGGGCTGATCCTTGACGGGGGACGCAGTGTGGAGACAAAAGGTGAGTCAGACTTTTCCTCGCCTCAAGTCAGACCCAAATGCTGAAGGTCGATGTCAGCCTTTGGACGAAGCACTGTTTGTTCGCGAGTGCAAAACGGCCCTTCGTAACCTTCTTGGGTCCAGTGACCTTTCACGGCATCGGAAAGAGCTATATCAGGAGCTAGTGGTGGGTTCCTCTTCGGACCCTCTTAGCGAGCGGCGAGGCTTGACGGCAGCGGAGATCAGCTCTCACTGGAATTGGGTGCCAGGATCGAGCTTCTTGAACAACTCCGAGTTCTCGCTCACCTGGCGGCTCGTTCGGAATGCGTTACCCCTTCTTGGCTTGAACTATAAGGCGGGCCTGGCAGACATGCTCGATTGTGCTCGCTGCGGCAGTGGTTTAGAAGAAACAGCTGAGCACGCCTTCTACTACTGCGAGCGAGTTCGCCCGTTTTTGGATCACGTCGGGGAGTGGACGGCTCGCATCGAACCCAAGCAGCTCGTGCTGCTTGACGTTGGTTACGTCGTAGACAACGTTCTTCCTCCGTTTCAGGGTGATAAGCGTGCGGGGTTTCTCGCGATCCTAGCTGTAGCCCGAATGGTGATTTGGACGACGCGAAACAAGGGATTGAATGACGGTGCAGACTTTTCTCATCATGATCTGATTTTGTATTTTAGGCATCAGCTTATGGTCAAATAAGATGTGATAGAAAACACTTGGGTCGCATAACATTCAACAAAAGGTGGGTGAATGTAGCGAGCCTGGTCGTAAGAAAGGGGGTAATGTTGGAGTCATCCTTCCCTCCTCTTCTGGCCCATGGCGTCTATGGTACGGGTCCTTCGGGAACCCATACTGGGTAAGTAGGCGTTATTTTTCCCCTTGTTGCCTAGTTAGCAGTATGTTGTTAGTTATCGCCCCCGTCATCTAGTCGTTAGTTCTCAAGATCTTCTCCATCCCCATTATTTTTATACCTCAACCCATACTCCAGCCCACATTTGTTGAAGATCTTGAAAGTTCATATGTATAAAAATCATATTACCTGCTTTTATCTGCCCATTCCGCGCCCAACCCTGTATTTCTTTGCTCCACTAGACTAGGATTCCCGTCCCACTTAGGGTAGGTCCGGCTTGTTTTCGTTTTTTCGGACACCGGAAAACAGTCGGCCTCCATCTTTGCAGAAGGAGGAATGGGAGGGCAACCAAACAGGGAATTTTTTCCTTTGTTTTCGCCTTTTATATTTTTGTATATTTCGGGGGTTTTCTCCCATTCCCATCATATACATTCATTGTAAATAAATCATAAATTTTAAATAAAATCATACATCATTTTCGGGGTTTTAAGTAGGTATTTTTTATAGAGCAAATGTGGTATTTTGGTGGTTGCAGCGCGCATGGCGATAGACGAAAGGTTATATATTGTACTATTGAATGGGTCAGCGAATGTGGCTAGCTAGGTTCCCTTAGTTAATGCGAGACTGCTCCCTTCCCCTCCCCCAAACTCCAAGGCCTTGTGCCTTCTTTTGTACCTACAAAAGAAATAAAGCAGACTCGAAGAATGTTCACCTACTACTTCAAAATTTACGCACTAAGGAATACACCAAATTTGTGAATTATATCTTGCCCTGTATAACATGCGAATTGACATTTATCAAAGCGGTTAAAATTCTTACAGAACTTTTTAGTCCTAAAACTTCATTCCTTCGTAAGAGATGGAAGTGTATTAATCTAACCAGAAAAGATAGTTAGGATTACACCAAATTCAAGTCAATTTTAAACTGTCAGAACTGAGTGCGAATAATTTCAAGTGTCTGATATTTGTTCAGAGACTCGTTTTAGCTAAAGACGCAGAAATTAGACGTAGAGTTCTAAGTAAATTGGAAAACGAGCCAAACCTTACTCTAATAAAAAGCAGAAGACTGTCAGAGATTCGTAACCGTACCCCAATATTCGAAAAACATAAAAGGAATCTGGCATAGCACATTTAAGAAAGGTACGTCAAAAGAAAAAAACAATCTAAATCAAACTATCTAAATTAAACCTAAAAAGAAACAAGACAACTTGCCTCCTAATTCGTGTTCCGGCTGGGGGTCAATACATTGGTATAAGGAATGCTCTTACCGGAATAAGAAGTGTCCAACTTGTAGCCATCTTGGGCACAAGAGCTTACACTGCCGGGCGTGAAAAAATAGCAGCGTAAAAACACAAAATCAGATGAACAAGACGGATTAAACCTTAGGAAATACCTGCAAGTATGAATAATAAAAAAATATGAAATTAAGGTTGGATTCTGGGTCAGATTTCTCTCTCATAAATTTACACCCGGGAAAAAAGTTGTGAAAATTAACCTTGAAAAGATCTAATAAAATGACTAGGTCTATGTCCAGGGAGAAAATCAAGTTTGAGGGAGAACTTATCACAAATGTAACTTTTCAAGGAAGGACGTTAAAACTAAAAACGTTCGTATTAGAGAATAAAGAAAATTTATTCGGCATCGACTGGATGGAAAAAATTAAGTTGTGAGACGTGCCAATTAATTCATTTTGCCAAAAACTCGAAAACCTGATCACCGAGGCAAAAAATTTAATAAACGATAAACAAAGCATTATAATAATCTGTATATCTTAAAAAGCAACAATCTCGTTCAACCTTCTTTTGCTCATCTAGTTCAATAAGAGCATAGTATTAAATGGAGTCTTAACTGAATTTCGATCTGAAATGTTCTCTATATTATATTACCTAAATTAATTAGTAATAATTTACGAATTAAATACATAAACTAGTCACAAGATTAAATTGAAAAATATTGTTTCGTAAAACCAAAGTTTTCCACTACTAGGTGACGCACTTATTAGTACTCTTCCATACACACACACACACATACATACAGAGAGAGAGAGAGAGAGAGAGAGAGAGAGAGCGAGAGAGAGAGGGAGAGAGATGCGCAAGCGTATACAATAATGACAATGTTAATAATAAAACTACATAACATGAAGGTGACGGTATTACTAATTGTGGTTGGTGCATTTGGAACAATACTAAAGGATTGGTAAAAGCACTTGAAGACTTGGAAATAAGAGGTCAAGTAGAGACCATCCAGACTACAGTATTACTAAGATCGGCTAGAATAATGAGAAGAGTCCTAGGGATTTGAGGAGCCTTGCTGTCACTGTCAAAAACTATCAGCTAATACTGGTGTAAATCTCTCAAAGGAGTTAAATAATTATAATTACTTCTGAGGTTTATAAATTTACAAAATCGCCAGAAAAGATTAATCAGCTCGTGTACATGGACAATCTCAAACTATTTGCTAAAATGAAAATGAATTCGAGACTGATACAAATAATAAGATACTGTCAGGATATTGGAATCGAATTTGGAAAAGAAAAGTGTGCGCTAAAGAAAAATGGAAAACGAAAAATAAAGCTAAATCAAGAAAGAATTAGAACGCTGGGAGAAAAGGAAAATTACAAGTACTTTGGAATATTGGAAACGGACACCATCAAACAAGCAGAGAGGAAATAAAAAATAAGAAAAGAGTACCTCAGATGAGCGAAAAAGCTTTTCAAAACCAACCCCAGCCGCAGAAATTTCCTCTCAAAGATAAATACCTTGGCAGTTCTACTTGTAAGATACTTGGGAGCATTCTTGAAATGAACAAAAGAAGGGCTCAGACAAATGAACCAAAATTGATGACTATGCACAAGGCCTTACGTCTGATAGATGACGTAGACAGTGTATTTTTCAAGAAAAGAATGAGGAAAAGGGCTTGTCGGCATTAAAGATAGCGTGGATGTATAAATACGACCACTGGAGGACTACATTAAAAAGAGCAGAGAAAGACTAATTACAGCAGCCAATAACAGCACTGAAAACTTAATGATAAACAAAACAACAACAAAAAAACTTCGAAACAGAAATGGGAAGGAAAACAACTGCATGGATATTTCGGGTAAGAAACTAGCAAAATCTCACACAAGAAGACCGAGACATGGCTACGAAAGGGAAACATTAGAGATAAACTGAATTTCTTTGAAATGCAGCTCAAAAAACGCTGTAAGAACCATTTATATAAAAACGAAAATTTATAATGCATTGCGGATTATATGGTGACAAAGACGAAACGATTGATCACATGTAGCAAATGTAGCACAAAAGTAGTGTAAGACAAGACATGACTGTGTGAAAAGGTGATGCAGTAGAAACTGTGCAAGAAATTGGAGTTTCACCGAACTATCAAATAGTATCCGTCCTAGAGAATGAGATGCATAAAATTCTCTTTAATTTTGAGATACAAATAGATCACTCATCCCAACCAGAAGACCAAACCTAATATCACTAGATCTGGTCTTCTGCAAAAAAAAAAAGAAAAAAAAAAGAAAACTTATAATGTGTACTTTGCCCTCTCTGCGGACCATAGAGAGTAAATCAAAGAAAACGAAAAAAGAAACAAGCCCTTGGATCTGCTAGTGAACTCAGAGAGTTATGAAACATGAGGGTGACGGTGATGCGAATTGCGATTGGTGCACCTCGAACAGTCCCCAAAAGATTTGAAAGAGAACTAGAAGAGTTGGAATTCAGAGAACGAATCGATTCTAGCCAGAGGTCAGCATTGTTAAGATTGTATAGAATAGTCTGAAGAGTCCTGGAGACCGGAGAAAACTTGTTGACACTAAGAATTCAGTGAAATACCACCAGCTAATACTGGCGTAAAGAATAGACAAAAAGTTAAATAATTATAATAATAATAATAATAATAATAATAATAATAATAATAATAATAATAATAATCAAAAAGCGTGTAAGAATTGACTTAAAAAGCGTTCGATGATATAGTAGAGACGAATATAAAATGAGTGTCACACCTAAATTACAACTCAATGCATCTTGATTAAGGACTAATTCAAAGTGTGAAAAATATACAAGATTCGTTAAATGGTAAGTTAGAAAGATATCTGTACGACGTTTGATTATAGAGACGTGCACTTCTACGACACTTATGCTACTCATTGGGTCTAAATAGCAACAGGCCAGTGACAAGCAATGCAAGAAAATAGGTGACTATGAAAATTGCAGATTATTTTTCAGGGTACGTTTTCTTAGAAGTCAGCAGAAGTTAATTTCTATAGGAGTTGCTTTCACCTTGACTTTAACATTAGTCCATTCTAACACACACGATATATATATATATATATATATATATATATATATATATATATATATATATATATATATATATATATATATATATATATATATATGTGGGTATGTGTGTGTGTATGTGTATGTGCAAAAGAGTGTGCTGGTTTATATTATACAAATTCTAAAACAATGCAATACATTTTACCCCCCTATATATATATATATATATATATATATATATATATATATATATATATATATATATATATATACATATGTGTGTGTGTGTGTGTGTTTGTGTGTGTGTGTATGCATGGCATCTAAGTTTCGTTAGTTTTTATAAGAATATGGCTGCGAGATAAGTGGTTTTCGATAGAATCGTTTATTATTTCTCTCCATATTTTATTTGTTTATATGTATGTATGTATGTATGTGTGTGTGTGTGTGTGTGTGTGTGTGTGTGTGTTTACATTGCTAATCTTCTTTTATATTCATTTCTCTTTCTGCTATTTGGTCTTTATTCATAACTTGGAACTTTTGTTTTTTTTTGTTTTGTTTTGTTTTTCCCTTGGCAAACCTTAAATATATTCCTGATAAATTTTCTTTCACATAAACACATTCATTCCCATGTCTGATAATGAAAGTATATATCAATATAAAATAAAAGAAGAAAAAAACAATTTGAAAGCTTCTTTTCGGTATATTACTTTCATGTCATCATTTTTTCCTTCCATCGGTAACTTTTTTCGTAATATTTTCTCATTTTGATTTCCTTCGTTTATTCAGAATCAAATTTTGTTTTCGTTATTGTTTTTTTTTATGGCTTTTCATACTATATTCCTGGTGATTTTTGTTAAAATCAGACAACAAAATAACGAGTGTGTTTAAGCTGCAGAGTCAGAAATATTTTCTTTTTTAAAAACTGCTTGAAACTTGGACACTGAAATAAAGGAATAGTGAAATTGAAGTCCATCCCATCACGAAGAAAATTCATTCGATTTTTGAAATTGCTACATTTGGCATTTTTCCTTGTTGCTAACTTAGGGCGGTAATTTTTTTGTCGGACAAATAAGAGAGAAAGAAAATCAAATCTTTGCTTTCCTCTGGAACATTTTGATGAGAAACATTGGTTTATGGCTATCGAACTCTATATTTAGGTTCCTACACGTTTTGGTCCTTACATGTTTAGGTACGTACACGATTTCTTCTATGGTGGATTCTTTGTTTCAGTAAAAGATAAAAGGAAAATATCATTATATATATATATATATATATATATATATATATATATATGTATGTATACATGTAAGTAAATTGGCCGGCTGTTTTCGAGGATGACCCGAAAGCTCCCTTTTCAATAGCTCCTATACCGAGGAGTAGAAAGGACATTGCTCTTAAACTTGACCCGTACCTTATAATGCTGAGTGTGAAGCAAGGAGACATCAAGTACGATTTTGTGAGTCTTTGGTATGACTCCACCTGGGATTGAACCCCAATCTTCAGGACTATTAGCGAACACATATGTATGTGTTTATGTGTGTGTTTACTTAAATTCTTATATCTTACCTTTTGCGAGATTTTTACTCTAATTTTAACAAGAGTTTTTTTCGCTTATTATGTGCTTTTGTATTTCGTCGCTCTTCCCACGTAGTCTATACTAGCTACTCTTTTGGGTTATCTCTTCTAGCTTTTACATTATTTTTTTTTTTTTCCTTGAGAGTTTTTCACACCAATTCTCACTGGTGGTTTTTCCCTGGAGTCTGAGAGACTGTAATTCTAAGGTCTCTGTGACCTTCTAAGTATTCTAGTATTCTAAGTATTTTATGAGCTGTGATCTCGATGGTCTCAAAGCTCCCAGTTATCTCCAGTTCTCTCATTCTTTTTTCCAGGTTCTTGGAAAAGTCTACACAAAACGTTTATAACCGTTACCTTCATTTTCCACAACGTTTTCAGGTATCTGACAAAGTTCAGTTTTCGCCTCTTTTGGTTCTGTGGGCTGCTTAAATGACAAAATTCACTAAATGACAAGTTCTTTTCTTCAAGTTGATCAAACTTACGTCTAGTGTTCTGCCTGAATTGTGTGATACGTTTGTATTTCCAAGTCCCTGAGAATTTTATGCATTTTTTTATATTATCATTTTACTTCTTGCGAGTTTTAACACCAGAATTCACTGGTGGATTTTCACTTGGGGTTTTCTCAGGAGTCTTGAGTGACAGCATATCTCTCCAGGTCCCCAGAACTCTTCTACGTTGTCAAGCTGATTTGGACTGTGCTGTTTGGATGGTCTTGATATTTTCTGTGACATTTATTTCCTCCAATCTCGTTTTCTAGTCCTTGAGGACCGTTATAATATCCCCTACTAAATTATCTTAAATTGTGACACTTATCCATTATATATATATATATATATATATATATATATATATATATGTGTGTGTGTGTGTGTGGATGTGATCGCGCGTGTGTGTGTATTTGTGCAGATTCCCTGTAAGTGACTTTGATTGGTTTGGTTTGTTGGGTTTTATGGCATATTAACCTTTCTATGTTATTTAACGCCAAATCCCTTTTTATTCAAATAATCTGTTCCATCTAAAACAATTCAGTTTATCATGAGGAGGTGCCCGTGGTGTAGTCGTTATCGCCGTAGGAAATGGACACGGCGACACGAGTTCAACTCCTGGACGAGACTGATTGTATTTCACATAGCACTAATACCCTTGGGAAAGGTATGAATCCAATTATTCTCCCTCTAGCTATGGGTAAATAGTAGGACAGACTAGGTTCTTCAGCCTTGGTGAGGTAACTAGTATAGGAGAAGGAAAACTCTGACTTCAAACCTATTAAACTCCGCTTAAAAATTGACCTTGTGTCATATCCTGCCCGAGCGGAGGGGTTGGTAAATAGTATCATGCGTATACATTATAATTGTCAAAAATATTTCTATTTGAAACTATTCAAGCAGTAATATATAACAATTCAGTTTAGTGTAAGTACAGTTTTATTGTCAAAAACAGTTCAATTCCAAATAATTCAGTTTAGCATAAGCACGCAGTCTAAATGTAAGTACAGTTTAATTGTGAAAAACATTTCTATTTCTAGGTATTCAGTTTAGTCAAGCACTTCTAATTCAGCTAATTCAGTTTAGTATAAGTACAGATTTTGTTTACACATAGTTAAATGTCAAAACAGTTTTTATGTTATACAATTCAGTTTAGAATCAATACAATTTCAATGTCAAAAACAGTTCTATTTCAAATAATCCAGTTTAGCATAAGCACGCAGTTTAAATGTAAGTACGGTTTAATTGTCAAAAACATTTCTATTTCAAGCTATTCAGTTTAATCAAACAATTGAGTTTAGCATAAGTATGCCGTTAGTTCTATTTAACCTATAGATATGGACCAATCAGGTGCTACCACTCCGGGACAGAGTGGACCTGTTAATGTCAAAAGAGTTTTATTTCAGATAATTCAGTTTAGCATAAGTACACAGTTTAGATGTCAAAACAGTTCTATTTCGAGCAATTCAGTTTAGCATTAGTACGCAGTTTTAATGTCAAAACAGTTCCCTTTTAAACAATTCAGTTGAGCATAAATACGCAGTTTAAATGTATAAAAACAGTAAACGCCAACCGCCGTTTAGTTCTATTTAACCCATCGATAGGACCCTTATCAGACGTTTCCAGTCTGGGCCAGAGTGGACCTGGGAGCGATGGCAATAAAGGGGTACTCCGCATTCCCCAAAGCTCCAGCATTGCTGGAACCTCACCATCAGATTGTTTAGTGTCATATCCAGGACACTCGTTGGTGGGGTTTTATCTCTCTGCAGAGAAGAAGTCGGTGTATTCTACAGCCCCAGTCGACTGGGCAAAAGTGACTTTGAAATTAAACTATTTTGTTTGATTCTCTTTTATTTCTGATGATCTCATTCTATTTTTATATATTGTCGAATGTATTTGTGGTGCACAAGGTTTTGTTCATTAATCATTTTTGTTTCATAGATTGTAGTGGTCATTTTTGTAGGTCGTCGGTCTGGTTTTGGTTTTTAGGTTATTTAATGCCAACGGCATCCTTCTAGAAGAACGGCAGTAGTACTATTTAACCAATAGCTGGGAGGATAAGAGGGTTCATACCTTTCCTCTGGGTATTTGCTCGAAAAGGAAAGTGATAGCGCAACTAGAATTCGAACTCGCTAACTACGATTCCGCAGTCCATCGCTGTTCGTCCGTTGTTGATTTGGGGTTTAAGTATTTGACTCCTTTATTCTTCTTCTTACCCCATTAAACTTGTTCACTTCTTTGTCTGTGGAAAGCTACAAGAGAACTAAGGAAGGAAGGAAGAGACGAAGATACCTTTGAACTCAAACAGTATTTTTGGGTTTAACGACTATTTTGTGAGCGGGAAATTCTTCCAGAAATCAGTAAATATTGTCGCGTCTCCCAGACAAGATATTGAAATAAATTTTATTTTCAGTGAATTTATGAAGTTGAGGTTTGTGGTGTGTTCAGTAGGTGTCTTTAATAGAGGCTGCGGCTAAATAGGAGACGTGACCTTCCGCCACGTCCAAGACTTGGGTAAACACGTACGCCGAGTGAAAGATAGTCTTTTCAGTACTTGCGATAAAGGCACCCCAAGACTCGGACTTGGCAGACGGTCGTGTCTACCCCCTAGCAGCTAAGAGGAGGAACTCCGTCCAATATCAGGGGTACGATTGAAGTTGTAGGATTTCTCTTCAGCGCTTGGAAGAACCTTTTTTTGGCATGCACCGTTCTTGCTTCCTGTCTGTAGCTTTTGGGAACTGCTATATTTGTTTGAATTTATTTTATCTTATTTTATTTATTTATTTTCTGCTTTTCTCCTCTAACTCCTACACATTTTCCATTAAAAAAGCCGAGTATGGATTTGTTTAAAATATGATATTTCAAATTCTTTTATGTAAATTAGCAATTTTTGAAAGCAACTTCCTCCTGACATATAAATAGTACATTTACGTTCGCTTCAGATAATTGACGAATGTTCGGGCAACTAAAACGAAATAACAACACCAGCAATAACGATCTATCTATCTATCTATCTATCTATCTATCTATGCTCTGTTTGATGTTTTAATTATATATGAGTAATTATTTTATACACAACGAACACGTGCATATGTCATATATCACAACGAAGCTTCTGCTACTGCCACCACAGTAGTCGGCATATACTTGACCATAACTGCTGCAGCTGCTATTAGTCTTATATGATAAATATTTATATCTCTACACACGTGTTGGTTCTATCTCTGTCTTTTATTTCAGCACTAGCAAGCTTTCCATCTCCCCACATACATAAGTATAGAATGCCTAATGAAATAAGATATTTGAAATATTTTCTTTGTGTCCTGGCTACGATTTTGAATTGCATTCGGTGATGAAACTCCGGTTTTGGTCCTCGGGAGTATATGAAATATTGTCATTTTTTCTGGCCACTAAGACTGGAAGTGGTAGTAACAATTAAGTTTCCATTTAGGTATCCAATAGATCTATCTAAATATAATTTATATTTTATAGACTTAATACCATATTACAATGAGCAGATTATTTGTAGTAAGAATAATGATAGCAAGCTATAATAGTTTAATAAGGATTAATAAAATTAATTTTTAGTTTCTTAAAACCATATAATTTTTTGCAAATTAGATAAGAATGTGTGAAACCGTATAAATCTGCCATCAAATGTTTTTTTTTTCGTATAGGAAACAAATTTGGAATACTTTAGGCTTTAATTATAAAATATAAAAATCTCTAAATAAGATCTTCTTTGGACAAAGACAAGGAGTTTCAGATGTATTCAAAAGAATTTCCCTTTTTTTTCATAACTGATGTGAGTCGTTAATTTGAAAAAAAAAGTTCAAACTTTCTTGAATTGGCTTGAGACAAAGAACTAACAACTTTTTAATCTTGTAAAAAACAAACTGTGACATCTTTTAAAATAGCTTATGCTGCATAGTGGAAGCTTTTCGGAGAAATGAGACGAAAAGATAAAGAGGTTTTCCACAACAAGAACAGAAAAGACTGTAACATGATAATAAAAAAGTCTCTCTCGCATTTATTTCTGATGTCATCACTTTTACACTAGTAGGAAAAGTATTAAATTAGGTGGATTAGTTTTTCAATGTCTTTGGAGGAATTTTTGTAATGACTGACATTTTTCGAAAATACCCTAGTCTCGAGACTGACAGCCTTTCGTCAGGAAAATAAGATTTTGTGCAATTGATCATGTATCATTGGTCACATGGAAGCAGCCATTGCATTACACTGGAGACACAGATGAAAGCGTCAGAAAGAACGAATTTTCCGGATGATCTCTCTATTAATTCGATCTGGATTTATGTTTTCTAAAGAACGTGAATAAAATACATGAATTCTTTCTTGTCAAATTTTTTAACCCAAATATGTACACTCACACACCCACCCACATATGTGTGTGTGTGCTAGCACACACACACGCAGAAACATACACTTATGTATTTACCTATCTCCTCCGCATAAACAGTATATAAAACGAGGACAGTTTTATGCGGAGTTGAATAGGTTTGAATTCAGAGTTTTTCTTCTCTTAGACTGGTTACCATACCAAGTTTAAAAGGCCTGTCTGCCCTACTATTTACCCATAGCCGGAGTGAGAATATTTGGATGCATGTTTTCTCAATCTATGTAAAAATAGGTTGTTAACTTAAGTATATGACACCTGTAAACATTTGTATTGCTAATATTCACGAGTTTTTCCAAAATTTGGAAGTCTGGAGAAACAAAAGATTTCTATCTTGCAACAGCCACTGAATTATCTTGCGAGATTTTTTAGATGATGAATATGGTGATCATATGAATAGTATTCTTCAACATCATCATACAGAAACTCATGTGACTATGGTAGCTTTCGTGATGATCATTGTTGAGATCTTATAAGCAAATATATGAGACTACAACAGAAAATTTAAACAGTAAACCAAATTGGAAGTTGTCAGCTATGTTAATACACCTGCAGCTCACTCTCATAACAAATGCATATCGTAGATAGAAAATAACTGAACATTAAAATAAATGACATTTTTCTTTTTTACTCCTACTGTTTTCTCTGCAACCAATTTTAAAAAGTTAACTTTTTATTATAAGTTACATATATTTTTGTGTTTTTTGCTTTAATAATGTGATCATAAATGAGAAAAGGTCTGTATTATAAATAAAAAAAAAGTAAAGCTGGCAACTATAGTCGAGGGCGACCAATATGCTACTACACTGTGGTGTAGAGGAGGGCGCTATTCCTTTCCTTGGATAGCTTCCACTTTACCCTCGATACGTACCTTATATTGCCGAGTGTTAAGCAAGGAGGTATCAAGAGCCATTTTTAAAGTCTTTGATTGAACCCAAGTCCCCCGGGCCATTGGCAAACACTCTACCCACCACTAATATTATAGATAAAGATGATATATTGTAGAAGTATGAAACCTGAACGATTATTTCCGGAATACTGTTATTTCAAAAGGTTGATTTCTCATTATGACGTTAACGAAATCGTAGTTCAAATCCGAGTAAGCTACTGTTAATTTGCTGTTTTTTTCTTATGTTCTCCGGATTACAAACGACGAAATGAAAAATTACTCACAGAATTGAGGGGAATTAATTAGTCATGGCGTAATCCCTGTCTCAAAAGAGCAACAAAAAAGTAAACACAGTAACATACGAATTAGGGAAAAATCAGAAACGCCACGCAGAAAATGGACTAGGGGTGACAACAGACTTGTGAGTCACTGTAATTTTTTGGGCAACCCTACAGAAAGAGGGTATAGAAAATGAATGATTGAAATCTGGGAAGAATTCGCTAGATTTAAAACAAAAAGCCAACTCGCTAACCAAGCTGTAACGATAATAAAGAATGGTTTTCTGAACTTAAAATATTAAAAATACACCAACTAATAAATAGGGTATTATATCAACCGTAACCGAGACGCTCAGTACTGAAAAACCAGAATCCTTCAACCGAATCGAAATAGTTATCGAAACACCAAACAATAAAACACAGCGGAACAAACGCTAGCACAACAAGAAAAAAGGAATGTAGAGAATTGTCTGAAAAGAAGACCACAATACCATCTCTCAGGAACGATGACTAAAAACAGTCAAGACAGAAACTAAAAAAATAAACGAATTATTAACAAATATCTCAACGAACAACATCACAAAACTAAATGAACTAACCTATATAGGAGCGAAATTACTCTGCCATAAAATCGGTGTTGCCCAAAAGAACACGGACAGAAACTTAAAACCCAGATGGGAAATTAGAATAGAAACACAGATAAGACATCTGCGTCAACAAGCAAAAATGGTAAGACAGAAGAAAAAACAAGCAAATATATTGCGACGAAAAAACAAAAACAAAAGAACAACTAAAACAAACAATACAACTTGAAGAGATAAATCAGAAGTTACTGGTATTTGTCGAGCACCGCACGTATGCACGATTATGGCACATGCTCCTTTTTATTGTGGGACCCAGCCGCAGCTCGGCTGTTACAAAAATACCTTGAGCCACGTCAGCATTCATCCAGAGAGTGTTAGAGCCTGAGGAAGCCCTCCCCCCGCCGTGAGGCTCAAAGGCATCGGTATTACCGCGCATGACGTGAATACTGGCTTCACGGAATCCATGTCAGACGGCCTCGACCGAGTGCCTCCGAAGCCAAGATCCGTGTACCAGAAGACACAGCTAGTCAAAATGTGTCTCAGCCCTGTGGGCCAAACTGTAACGAAATACGGAAAGTACTGGCGAAATAAGGAGGACGAAAGACACCTAGACAGGATGAAACAATACAGATAAAAGAAGACATTCCAAAACAACGAAAAAAAAAATCGAACAGCAAGTAGGGAGAGAATGCACGAAGACATACTAACAATCAGAAAGATAAGCTGAAAGGATAAACAACATAAAAAAAGAGTTACATGGACTCGAAGTAAGCCCTAATGCGAAAATACACCTGGATTGAATTAGAGCAACATCACAATAGTACCAGACAGGAAAACTCAGGCCATGATGGCATGCATGGATTCTGGTTTTAAGAAATTAACTTTCCTCCATGACAGAGCAGCAATCAAAATTAATAGAGGCTTACAAGAAACAGATATTGCCGAACGGAAGACTAAAGGAAAAACCAACCTAATCTAAGAAGACCCCCGAAAAGAAACCGCCCTGATAAATAAAGGCCATAACGTGCCAACCTTATGTGGGAAATAGTAACGGCACAAATCACTGATGAGACTTACTGTTCGTTAATAAGTCGCAGACTGTTCCCCGAGGAACAAAAATAATGCCAAAAGGAAACAAGAGAAACATCATAGATCGATCAACAAATCTTTAAGGGAAGTAAAATGAGACAAAATATCAAACTATGGCATATATTGACATCAAAAAGATATACGATTTGGAACCGCAAAGCAAGATAAGAGACTTTCTTAAAGTGTTCAAAGTCATGAAGTTTATCGAGGAAACCATGAAAATCAGGAAAGTGTAATTGACAGCAGGAGGAAAAAGATTAGCTGAGTGAAAATCCAGAGAGTTATATTCCAGTAAGATATGCTATCATCATTACTATTTGTAATAGCGATGATGTCACTCAGTTACATAATTAGGAAATGTACAGGCAAATACAAATTCGTTGAATCGCCAAAAC
This sequence comes from Sepioteuthis lessoniana, assembly GCA_963585895.1. Lineage (NCBI taxonomy): Eukaryota > Metazoa > Mollusca > Cephalopoda > Myopsida > Loliginidae > Sepioteuthis > Sepioteuthis lessoniana. Next base: position 65,564,258 of record OY757929.1, on the reverse strand, counting down.
TAAATCATCAAACTGTTTGCCAAAAATGAAAAAGGACTGGGAACCCGAATATAAACAGTTAGAATTTACAGTTCGGATATAGGGATGGAATTTAGCATGGGAAATGTGCCATGCTAATTATGAGAAGCAGAAAACAAATGACAGAAGGAAAAAACTGCCAAATCAGAATGCTTGGAAAAAAGATAACTCGCAAGACCTTTAAAATATTGCAAGCGGATACAATCTAACAAGTGGAAGTGAAAGGAAAATTTTAAAAAAGATTATCTCAGGAGAACGAGAAAACTACTCGAAACCAAACTATATAACAGAAATCTCAAAGAGATAATCACCTGGACTGTCCCTGTTATAAAATACTTGGGACCATCCTTGAAGGGGACGAGGGAAGAACTTCAATAAATGGACCAGAGAAAAAGAAAACATGACGGTCCATAAAGACTTACATCCCAGAGATGACATACAAAGACAACATGTGTCAAGAAAAGAAGGCAGAAGAGGACTTACCAGCATTGAAGATAGCGTTGATGCTTCGAGGACTACATAAAAAGAGCAAAGAAATACTAATAATAGCAACTGGAAACCTTACAAACAACACAGGGATCAACAGAACAAAAATAACTAGGAAAAAAAAATGGAGGAAAATACAACTCAATGGATATTTCAAACATTTCACTCCAGAAGACTTGGACATAGTTAAGAAAAAGAAACCATAAGCTATGTATGTTAAAGCAAGAAAAAAATAAAAAGATAATGCACAACAAATAGCAAATGTTGGTTATGTGGTGATAGAGACGGAACGATAGATAATATGATAATGCAGCAAATTAGCAACAAAAAGAGAATAAGATAAGGAGCCACTGGAAATTGAGCAAGAAATTGAAATCTGAACCGACGAAAAATAGTATATCGACAACCCACAAAGTTTTTTTTTGATTTTAAGATACAAACAGATCACATAATCTCGGCCAGACGACCAGACCTAAAAAAAAAAATAGAACCTGACTTTGTCGTCCCGGTAGATTCGAGAGAAAAAAATTAAAAGAAAGCGAAAAGATAGATAAACACCTGAAGCGTGCTAGATAGCAGAAGAAACTACAGAATATGAAGGTAACAGTGATACCAATTATAATTGGTGCGCTTTGAACAATCCCCTAAGGATTGGTCCAATGACGGGGAGACTTGGGAATAAGAGGACAAGTGCAGACCAATCTCAACTACTGTGAGTATGGTCGGCCGGAATACTGAGAAGAGTCCCGGAGACTTATGGAGACTAGCTGTGACCCACACTCCAGTGAAAACCAACAACTAACGCTAGTGGGAAAAACTCTCAAAGTCTAATAATAATAATAATAATAATAATGAAAAATCTACAAACAAGCTGGTGGAGAATGCACGAGGACAAACCAATGACCAGATGCAAAGGAAGCAAAACAGTTTTGGAGTAAAATCTGAGATCAGAAAAAACATAACTGAAGAGCTGAATGGACAAATAGCATGATAAAAATTACAAAGGGTCGATGAAGACCCTGAGACGTAAAAACACCGGGAAACAGTTAGAGAAACACTCAAAAAAGTACTTAATTGGAAAATGCTAACCTGTAATGACATACATGGATTCTGATTTTAAACATTCATGACAAACTGGCTCTTGAACTAAGTAAGTGCCTAGAAGATGCTAGAAAATCCGAATAGATAACCAAAAGAACACTATTCTGATCCAAAAAGGCCCCTAAAAAGAAACCATTACAAGCAACTATAGCCTAGTAACGCGTCTACCTTTAAAGTAGAAAATATTGACCACACATATCAGAGGAGAGATCTATTACTCTCTCGTATGCCGCGGATTGTTTGCTGAAGAATAGAAAGCATGTCACAGGGGAACAAGGCGAACAGGCGATTAACTGTATATTTATCAGCACATATTCAAATAAAACAAAGCGAGACAGAAGACTGTTGCCATGATGTAGATTGATTATAAAATGGTCCATGGTATTGATCCTCAAAACTGGATAGTAAATTACCACAAATGAACGAGATATTCGATAAAGTTCTTCACAGAAGCCATGAAAAACGGGAGAGTGGAATTGATAGCAGGAGGAAAACTTTTAGCGGGAGTGGAAATCCAGAGAGACATCAAGCTAAGAGATACAAGGTGCCTTCAATAAGTTTCCAGAGTTTTTTCGTATGGACGCTTTTATTGAAAGTGCACACTAAAACTCTAGTCCCCTTCGAAGTACCGTTCCAACAACTTCTGGAAGGCCCCATGGAAGTCCTCTTGTGTGAAAAAAAAGTCTAGAAAATTATTGAAGGCCCTTCGTACGCTGAAGCCATTACTATCTGTAATAGCAATGATGTCACTCAGTTATATATACTTAAAAGGCTTCAAATTTACAAAAATTCATAAGATAATATTAATGATCACATGAACTTGGACACTTTGTTAAAAGAAAGATAAAATGAAAAGAATCGTACACAAACAATAATAATATGCAGGTTATATATAGGAATAGAATTTAGCAAGGAAAAAAGTGCCATGCTCATTAGGAAAAGTGGAAAAAGATAAATAATGGAAGGAACAGAATTGCCGAATCAAGAAAGTACCAGAGTGTTTGGAGAAAAGAAAACTTACAAGTATTATGGAATATTGCAACTGGACACTAAAACAAGCAAGATGAAAGGAAAAAGAATAAGAAAAGAGTATCTCTGACTAACGAGAAAGCATCTTGAAATCAAGCTCTGCAGCAGAAATCTTATTAAAGAGTTAACCACCCGGGAAATCCCTGTAAGATATTTGGTACCATTCTTAAAATGCACGAAGGAAGAGAAAAATGGACCTGTAAACAAGAAAGTTGAAGATGCACAAGGCCTTACATCCTAGAGATGACATGGAATATATGTGCCGAGAAAAGTTGAAGAGGGCCCAACACCATACAAGGACTCGAAGACTACATTCAGACCCCCCCCCAAAAAAAACCCCAATTAGAATGGCCAGTAACAGGACTGACAATATAACGAAAAACAAAAAAAACAGAAAAAAATAGGAAACAGAAATGTGAAGAAAGGAACTGTATGGATTATTCAAGTGATAAACATGCAAAATCTTACATGCGAAGACTTGGACATGGCTAAGAAAGAAAAACCTCAAGAGAGAAATTTAATCCCTTCTTATAGCAACACAAAACAATGCCTTATGGACCAATTGTATAAAAGGGAAAATTGATAATATTCAACAAAATAACAAGTGTCGGTTAAGATGAAAGCATTAATAACATAATAAACGAATGCAGCCAACTATCAAAAGAATCAGTTGCGTGGACCAAATGATCGATTCGGAATGGTGCTAGAAATTGAAGTTTGACAGTTCTACCAAATAGTATATGTACAAACCAGAATCTATCCTTGACAAGGAGACTTAAAAAACTCACTGGAAATGGTATACGTAAGTACATTATCTACCCAAGATAATGAAACACATAAAATTTAATGGGATTTTGAGATAAAACGGACCACTTAATCCCAGTCAGAAGACCAGTCCTAGAGCCAATTAACAAGAACTTGGCCAGAGAGCTGAGAAAATCAAAACAAGAAAGCAGTCGTAGTCGGAATCAGGGATCAATTCCAAAGAAACTAGAGAAAAGACTCGATAAACTGTTTATCAGAAAAAAGAATCGAAATCATTCAGTCCACAGCACTTCTAAAATCGGCCAAGACACTTCTAAGAGCCTTGGAGACCTGCCTTCACTTTGACTCCAGTGGAAAAAACATGTTAGACTAGATGTGGAGACTGAAAATAAAAGCAGAGATGAAACAACTAATAGATGAATACAGCAATTTGTCAGAAAAAGAATACAAGAATATTAATAACTGATTGGAAAGTTAATCCACTCTGATTTGTCCAAGAAACTAAAATTCGACCATGCTAACAAATGGTATATGCACAAACGAGAATCTATCCAAGAAAATCACCCACATTAAATTCTCTGAGACTTTGAGAGACAAATTGCAAACCAAATCCCTGTTGGAAGACGATCTAATATTAATTGAGAAGAAAAAAAATTATAATCTAGATTTTGTAGTTCCGTGAATCATAAAGCAAAAATAAAAAAAAGCAAAAACTAAGACAAATTCTTTGATCTTGATAAAGAGATGAAAAAGCTATATTACCTGTAAGTAACTGAGATATCAGTTGTAGCTGGTTCCTTTTTAACATTCCAAGAGGAAGTTTGAGATTAGAGAGAGAATCAAGACTATCCAGACCATGCCGCTGTAAAATCAGCTAGCATATATAGAAGGCTTCTGAAGGGCTGAGTTGTCTCACTGTGACTTCAATGAAAAACTACGAGTTATACCTCGTTCAAAAAACTCGCATTCAGTAAAAATAACAATCTCTCTCTCTCTCTCTCTATATATATATATATATGTGTGTGTGAAAATCATAAGGTAGAAGTTCTACAATTTTGATAAATTTTATATCTTTATCTTGAGAGGAAAGTTTGTTGTAAGACAAAATGTACAGTTTCTTTTTCTTGGTAATTTAATATTTGTTAATGTTTTAATATTCACCTGTATGATATTAACAAGAAACTGTTTTAAACTACATATTATATTTTGTGTGTGTCTCCATATGTGTGTGCCACTATTTAGAGGAAAGTGCATTTACAATATTTACCAGTAATGCTCGGAGATAATAATCAGCACTATGGAATTTTATATCAGTACAATCTTCTCTGTCATAAAAGTAGACAAGTAATGTGTAACATTTTGCTTGTTAAAATACTAAAAATGATCCAACACTCAATACAAATAAAAACGAAAATGACTAACGATGTGGTCCTATGCTTGTCACGGTAATTGATTGTGGCCTTAGTTCAGTGACTACCACACACGTTTTCGGCTGGTTGGTTTATCATCTCCCTCTATATCCACGCTGTTTTTGAAAGATTCACAGATGGGGATGACACAATCTATCCGGAACCTTTTCTGACGGTCGGGATGGTTCGTTGGAATAAGTTGCCAGTATGTTGGCAAGTTAAAGGCAAGAACTCACCGTTAACAGTTAACAACTATTTATTGAAAACACAATGGTGTAACAATAATATATATATATATATATATATATATATATAAATTGTGTCACTTTTTGTTGTATTTGGGAAACAAAGAAATGAGGTATCTGGCTAGTGCCATCTTTCTATGTTACTCAATTTATCGGAGAGAGAGGCTTTTGCTAGAAAGGCTTTACCCGATTGGCTAACAAATCTCAGATCATTTCTCATTCTTCTACAACTTTTTCAGCCAATTAAATGCACTGATCTTTGTCTGTGGGAAGAGTATCCCTTCCACGTATCAGATTTTAATTGGTCATCCAATCAAACCTCAATATAGGGGCTTGATTAATTCAGGATACAACCCACACATTGTAGGGGGAGTATCCTATTTAACATTAACCAAAACAAAAATCAAAGGATTGATTAATTTATCATAAAACCAGATTTGGCGTTTTAACCCCAACAGATGCTCAAGAGTTAGTTCGGGATGTTACGTTTTTCAATAGGTCAAATACGTCGTCAAACCCCAAGGTGCTTGCCTACTTATCTTTTGCTTTGACAATTTGAAAGTTTGGTTAGTACAAATCTCTCATTGACCTTCTGAATCGACTTTTAAATTTCTTTCAAAGTCATTAAGTCTGTTTTATACTTTTATATAAAATATATATTTTTTTGTAAAAGCATCATGCTCTCCATAATTTTCAGCACTAGTAAATACCTTAAATAGTCATAGCAATTAAAATTAAGCTTTATTAGATACTGAGAAGTGCTTTATCGCTTTATTCATAAAATTCAGATAGGCTGCGGATTAAATCAAAAGTGGATTTAATGTATGATTTTAGTTGATTAAAAACATGTATTCTAAATAGTTTTGAACTGGAAATATTTCTTAATTACTAACGGTTTTGATGCAACATGTTTAGTGAGGCGAATTCAAATATTGTCTGTAACTCGAAGAAATTCAAATACTAAGGGTTCTGGGAACCTTTTTTTGCACAAAAGTTAAAACTTTTTAAAGTATGGAAATCAATTGATTATATATATATATATATATATATATATATATATATATATATATATATATATATTCTATAAGAATTACTATGTGTGCAAAACAAAAATAAAAAAAATATGGCACCTGCGCAATTATCAGACGATAATTATTTCTCATGACTTTCTGTCAGCAAAATTTTCTTTGTACTTATCTTCATGTAATTCATTTAGTGTTTTAATAATGCCTTTATTTAATGTTTATTGACATTTAACTCGTTTGTACTTTTTCTCGTTTGGCCTTTGATATATTTAGCGTAAATTATCATCTTGAAGCAAAATAACGGAACAAAGAAAAGATAACTGAAAAGCTGAATGAGTAAGCAACATAGAAATAGAGTTACAAAGACTCGAAGATGGACGAAAGGTAAAAATATGACTGCATTCGCTCAGAGCAGCACTCAAACAAGTTCCATATTGGAAAATGCCAGTGTATGAGGGCAGACATGGATTCTGGTTCAGAAAATTCACTTCTATCCACGACAGACTGGCTATCAAAATGAATAGATGCTTACAAGAAACATATATACCTAAATGGATGACAAAAGGAAAAACACTTTAATCCAAAAGATCCCCAAAAAAGAACCCCTAATACATACAGACCCATGACGTGCCTACCGCTGATGTGGAAAATAGTAACGATAAAAACAAAGGAGATTTACTACTTGCTAATAAGCAGAAAGAAAGAATAGAAAGGATACCACAAGGGTACAAGAGGAACAGGAGAACTACTAATACATTGACCTACACATTCTCAAGGAGGGCTAAACGAGACGAAAAAAACCTAGCAATATCGTGGATTGACTACAAAAAAGCATATGATATCATCCTGCAAAGCTGGATTATAGAATGTCTCAAAATGTACAAGATATCCGGGGAAATCATAAAGTTTATCGATAATACCATGGAAAACTGGAGAGTAGAATTGACTGTAGGATGAAAAAGTTTAGCTTAGGTGAAAATCCAGGTGGAAGTTATTGTAAGAGCAAAGCCACCCGTCTCTATCTCGATCAATTTGTCAAGCTTGTCCTCTCTCATTCATACTGTATGTCCTTGCATTGGAACCTTTCCTTAGTAAGATGAAGTTATAGTCGCTCCTACGTAGTCTTAAACTACCTGTTGCTACCACCATGGCCAGGTATTCCGTTAATGCTGACGATATGAGAGTGTTTTTATCGAACAGTGCCGAGGTCAGCAAAGAAATCACAAAGTATGAGAACTTATTTGAAACCAAATTAAGTAGGTTTGTGGATAGGTCTGTGGAAAGGTTGTGTTCTTTCCAGCACCATCAGTTTGAAAGACGATCCGAGGAAGATACTCGGCGTTTTGTTTGGTCCCGATCTCCAGCTGGGGAAAAATTGGTCGGAGGTACTAGAAAAGTAATGTCTGTTACCAGTATTTGGTCATGGAGGAGGCTCTCCTTGAAAAAAAGGGTTGAGGTATGTGGCTCCCTCATCCTTTACCGCCTTTCAGTATTTTATCTTCCGTTCTAGTTGACCAAGAAAGTATCTTGCTCCAGTTTATTTGGGGCAAACGGGCTCCTTATGTGTGTTGCGAGACCTGTCACCTTCTCAGAAAGTGGAATCGAATATCGAATATCAGGATACGCCATCATACGTTGCATCGAAGTTTCCTAGTTCGAATGTGAGAAAGGCGAATTCTGTTAAGAGCTGAGACCTTTCCGACCTTAAAAAATGTTTACTCGGATAATTTCTATCATGAATGTCGGCATGCTCCAAAAGTTTTCTTTCGATTCCAGACTGGTCTCTCAAACAGCCAGCTGTTATCGAGTCGGGCATTATATCGAATGTTAGTGCGAGCTGGGCATGGGTCATCGAGATTAAGTGCTTTAATAAGGACAAGGCAAGAGACTTTTTTCTGTACGTCTTGCAATTTTATCCGAATGGGTCCGTTATGGTGATATAGAGGAGTCGATCGCTCACGTCTTCTTTCACTGCTCGGTCGTTCTGCCATTATACAGACTTCTTGAAGGCTACATCGTTCGCGTACTGAATGGAAAATTCTTTGTCTCGGAAGCTAGATCTCTATGTAGTTATATCACTGAACAAAATGGAAAACTGCATGATTCTCTGCTTACTCGGAATTATGAGGGTCGGGGTTTGGATGATTCGACTGAAGGGATTTCATGAAAGAGAGTCTTTCTCGTTTGGTACTTTTTAAACGTTAAATTAGAATTAAAATTCTGTCAGAGAAAAAAAGTCTACTTCAAAATTTGGCTTAAGGTGGGTTAAAGTTACGCGTTTGCGTTGCGTGAAAGGTATTAACCTCGAATTCTTGTCAGAGATTGCCGGTTGATGAAGGATTTTTAATTTTTATGAGTGGAGAGAGAGTCGAGTTCCCCGGATGTAAGAAGGAACCTGATTTTTTTCGATGCACTTTTTCGATCGGTAAAATTGTTTTTCTGCCATGTTAGTTTATGAAGGAACGCCCAGTACAAATGTTCTTTTTTGGTATAGATATGTATTGTACTCATTTCTTTCTGGGATATTAACTGTTAATAAAAAAAATGGAGATAAAATCTTTAATCATCCCCACATTCTTCACATTTAGGTTTGGTTTGGTTTTATGGCATATCAACCATTGGAGGTTATTTAATGCCAAACCTATTTTTATACATATAAACAGTTCTATTTCAAACAATTTGGTTTAGTACCCATTTTAGATATAAAAACAGTTCTCTTTCAAACAATACAGTTTAGCATTAATGCACTGTTTAGTTGTATTTAACCCAGTGACAGGACCCTATCAGGTGCAACCTCTTCGGGCCAGAGTGGACCTGGGAGCGATGGCAATGAAAGGTTACTATGCATTCCCCAAAGGGAGATAATGCTCATTGGGGGGAATCTTACCCCTCTGTAGAGATGCAGTCGGTGTATTCTACAGCCCCATCCGATGGTCCATCACATATTAGAATAGATTTGACATTCATAGAATGATTGACTTATTTTGGTCGTTATGGAGCGGAAGTTTTTTTTCAGAATGCTTGTGTCGTTGTGGTGAATGGATTTTTTTTACTGTTTTGGGTCAGTCATCATCATCATCATGTCACGCTACTAGGAGGTGCCCGTGGTGTAGTCGTTATCGTCGTAGGAAATGGACACGGCGACACGAGTTCAAATCCTGGACGAGACTGATTGCATTTCACATAGCACCCTTGGGAACGGTATGAATCCAATTATTCTCCCTCCAGCTATGGATAAATAGTAGGACAGACTAGGTTCTTCAGCCTTGGTGAGGCAACTAGTCTAGGAGAAGGAAAACTCTGAATTCAAACCTGTTAAACTCCGCTTAAAAATTGACCTTGTGTCATATCCTGCCCGAGCGGAGGGGTTGGGTAAATAGGATCATGTCACGCTGCTAGCACGTATTTCACCGGCCCTCTCTAGCCACCCGTCTCTATCGTCCATCGCTCCCCGGAGGTTTTCTAGAACTTATCTACAACAGCTCTGTGCCGATACATCCTGTATCGGCACAGAGCTGTTGTAGATAAGTTCTAGGTGATCGTCCATCCTTTGCTCGTCCATGTAAAGGGGTCAACTGGAGTACATCACTTTTGAGTTTGTCGTTACTTCTCCTGCAGTTTCTTGCATGCCTGGTTCGTCTAACTTTGATAATTTTTGTGATGGGTAGTAGGTGGCCGTACAACAGCTGTTTCGTGGGTCTGTAAATAAACTTATGTTAAAGCTAGGGTATTGATGGCCTGCTTCTTGTTGCGGTCTTGTGCCATGAATATGTAAATACATATTAAATAATGACATTAGAAGATATGAAAGTAAACACGTCTCGAATTTTAAAATTTATCTTCATTGATATATAGAAATTTTTCTTTGTTTTTAATTATTTTCAAAAATCTCTGCCGTATTATCGAGGTAAAATTTACTGTTTTCCTTTACACACACACACACACACACACACACACACACACACACACACACACATATATATATATATATATATATATATATATATATTGGAAAAACGAAAGAGAAGCTGGAAAATGATAATGATATAAAGAACACAAAAATTTCTTCTTCCTCTTTCAAAGTTGCGTGATTGGAACATTTTTGACAAAAAGCCGTTGAACAGAAAGTAGCCGAAAAGGAGTGCTTAAATTACGTTGGAATACATGTAAGTGGTGTGCAAAGATTGGGTGGTGTGGAATAAGCCAACCCAGGAACAAAGTAGAAAGTTAAGTAAGTAGCGAATGGACTCTTGCTTTTAAGTTAGTGAGTTTAAAAGCAGGGTGTTATAATTTTCTTCTGTGACCCGCTTAAGTTTCCTCTTTCTTGTAAGTGTACCATATTTGGTATAGCCATAATATACTATCCATAAAAAAAGGATAAATGCAAATCTAAATCGATATGGTACACGGACAACAATTCTGAGAGTCATGATCGGCAGGTGCTCCCTCGATTGTCGACTACGGCTAGCCGATCGATATCCTGCGAATGTTGGTTGTTTTAATTTTAGGTACACAAAAACGACAAGTACTCAAGTACCAAAGCAAGTACTCAAGTGAGAGACGTCAATTGAAAAATGAACTCGAGATGACAGCCGAAATATAATTCCCAAGTGAAATCCAACAAAAAGAGTGTATAGAAAAAGAATGGAAGAAATTCGAGCAGAATCCGCTAGATTTATTACTAAAAGCTAAAATGATATAAAAGAAAGGTTGGTTTTCTGACATGGATATTATAGATTCGTGATGCCTTTAATAAGTTTCCGGACTTTTTTTGTACAAGCATTTAAAATTGTCGTAGACTCTTGAAAATTCAGTATATTATTGCTATACATCTTATAAGATGACTGACAATTTTTCTGATTACAGCTTCAAATCAATAGCTACAGCAGCAATTGGAATATGCCCTACTAAAGCCTGATTGTCACAGGTAATGAATTTCAAAAATGCAATTTGACACTTTAGAAGAACGATATGCAATAAAATTCTGTAATCTTGTAAAAAAATGCCACAGAAACGTATGGAATGCTTCAGACTGCTTTTGGAGCATCTTGCATGAATCGAGCCTCATTTTCTGAGTGGCATAAGAGATTCAAGGAGTCTGTGAGGGATGATGAGAGGTATGGGAGGAGTAAGGAAGTCAGTACAGCAGAGTTGATTGGCCAAAGGCTTAGGGTTAGGGTTACTATGTTGAGGTTTTAAGGGAGTTCAGGAAGAGATTCCTAAGGAAGAGGCCAGCACTCTTCAAATCAAGTCATTGGCATTCCCACCAGGACAATGCACCAGTCCACAACTCCATCCTTGTCATAGACTATTTGACCAAAATGGGCATCAAGACAGTTCCTCAGTCTCCCTATAGTCAAGACCTTGCTCCATGAGACCTAAGCGCAGGGGCTGTCGTTATGAGACAATTGAGGAGATGAAAGAGGCTGTGACGAAGTTCATTGACACGCTCACACAAGAGGACTTACATGGGGCCTTCCAGAAGTTGTTGGAACAGTACAACAAGTGCAATGCAGCCGGAGGAGATTACTTTGAAGCGGACTAGAGTTTCATGTGTGTACTATCAATAAAAGTACTCATACGAAAAAAGTCTGGAAACTTATTTAATGATCCTCGTATATGTGGACAAGTAATAGAGAAGAATATAAACAAGATCTCCGTACCCGAATCAAAACACAAAACAAAATAAATTGAAACGCAAAATAAACTGAACCATCACAAACGGAGAACATGATAACACAAGACAAAACAATTAATTAAGAAAATCATAACTGAAAAGAAGACTACAATACCACTCCTCAGGGGCCAAGACTGGAAAAAAAGTTAAAGTAGAAAAGGAAAATGTAAATAAATTATTACCAAATATTTCAACTGACAACATCACTGTACTAAACGAGCTAATTTATACAGGAACGAAACTAGTATGTGATAAAATCGATGTTCTACAAAGGAATCCGAACAGAAATACAAAACCTGGATGGTAAATTTGGTTAGAAGGAGAATTAAAGATACTGTGAAAACAAGCAAAAGTGCTAAGAAAGTTTAAATTTGATCATACGAACAAATAGTCTAGACACAACCCAGATTTCGTTCTAGAAAATGAGATGCATAAAATTTCTCTGGATTTTGTGAAACAAACAGATCACCTAATCTCAGACAGACGACCAGACCTAATGATGGTCAAAAAAGAAAAAAAAAAAAAAAAAAAAAAAGAGAGAACCTGCCGATCACACGATAGAACTGAAAGAAAGCGAAACGTGAGATAACTATCTAGGCCTTTCTAGAGAACGGAAAAATCTATGAAACATGAAAGTGACTGTGATCACAATTATGATTGATGCGCTCGGTGCATTTACCACAGGATAGGTACAGAGACTGGAGAGCTTGGAAATAAGTGGACGGGTGGAGACCATCCAAACTGCAGCGTTGTTGAGATTGGCCAGAATACTGCGAAGAGTCCTGGAGACTTAAGAAGACTTGCTGTCGCTCAAACTATTCTGAGAAACCATTAGCTCTCGCTGATGTGAAAAATTCTCGAAAGAAGAAAGTAATGATATTAATAATTATTACAGAGGGATAACAAAAGAAAGCGAAAAGATAGACAAATACTTATATCTTGTCAGAAAACTGAAAAAATAGAGAAACATGAAGGTGTCACACCAACTGTGTTCTCGGAATGGTCTACAAAGGATTTTGCTAGACTTGAGGAATTGAAGATCAGAGTAAGAACCGATACCACCCAGACTACCGCACTGTTAAGATGATGTTGAGCACTTAGAAGAGTTTAAGAGACATTCTCTGTCACATTCTAATGAAAATTCCCCATTAAAAACCGGTGAGAAAAACTCGCCAGAGAAAAATACTACTAATAAATTGTCTTATTTAGTAGTAATACTGTAAATTACGCTTTGTATTATACCTCTGAAAAGAAATAGGCATATGAGCAAAAATTTATTTCAAAACTGTGACTCCCTCACCAGGAGAAGTTCGTTCGGAAGAAAATTGTATTCAAACCGGACGCATTATTCATTAATTATTGGGAGCAGAACAAATGTATTAATGCTTTTCTCAAAAGGATTAGTGTGAAGTTAAATGGAAATGTCTTCGCGCGGTATCAGATCACCGATATAATAACGATAACATTCTAAACGTGTCTCCATGAATCGCCAGCAATTATTTTAAGAATTTTTCTGTATTAAACTGTTATTTAATCAACTGGCATAACGGACTTACGAGGTACCTTCCATAAGTTTCCAGACTTTTTTCGTATGGGCACTTTTATTGATAGTACACGCATGAAACTCTTGTCCCCTTCGAAGTAATGCACTTGTTGTACTGTTCCAACATCTTCTGGAAGGCCCCATGGAAGTTCTCTTGTGTGAGCGTGTCAATGAACTTCGTCACAGCCTCTTTCATCTCCTCAATTGTCTCATAACAACAGCCCCCTGAGCTTAGGGGATAACCAAAAGTCACAGAGAGCAAGGTCTTGACTATAGGGAGGCTGAGGAACTGTCTTGATGCCCATTTTGGTCAAATAGTCTATGACAAGGATGGAGTTGTGGTGGAAATGCCACTGACCCGATTTGAAGAGTGCTGGCCTCTTCCGACGGAATCTCTTCCTGAATTCCCTTAAAACCTCAACATAGTAACCCTAACCCTAACCCTTTGGCCAATCAACTCTGGTGTTCTGACTTCCTTACCCCTCCTACACCTCTCATCATCCCTCACAGACTGCCTGCCTTCCTTGAATCTCTTATGCCACTCAAAAACTGATACTCGATTCATGCAAGATGCTCTAAAAGTAGTCTGAAGCATTCCATACGTTTCTGTGGCATTTTTTTTACAAGTTTAAAACAGAATTTTATTGCATATCGTTCTTCTAAAGTGTCCTCACGTCCAGATTGCATTTTTGAAATTCATCAGCTGTGACAATTAGGCTTTAGTAGGGTGTATTCCAATTGCAGCTGTAACTGTTGGTTTGAACCTGAAATCATAAAAATTTGTCGGCCATCTCATAAGATGTATAACATACTCATAAGATGTATAACATACTGAATTTTCAAGAGTCTACAACAATTTTCAATGCACATACCTAAAAAGTCCGGAAACTTATCATATGCTCCTCGTATTCTATTCAGCTTACTGGTCACCAGACGAGATTACCATAACTTATGGATATCTTTGATCTATAAGAAATACACATTTTAAGAAATATCAAGCTTTACAGTTCACGACTAAAGCTGTGACATCCGAACAGTTTCGAATTATAAGCACCCTACCTTTGTAGAGATTGAAAATTCGGTATGAGGTTCAACCTGAGTAGTAATTCGATGAGAAATACAACGTGTTTGGAGTGAGAGCGTTATGTTATATTGGCAGTGGGATTCGGGTTTATGCACTGAACTTCCTCTGCAGAGTGTATTTTCTACAGTAACCATTACGTCATATGCAACTCCATACATTTATATATATATGTGTGTGTGTGTGTGTGTGTGTGTGTGTGTGTGTGTGTGTGTGTGTGAAAGTGTGAGAGAGAAATTATACAGTTGTACATAATATATGAATATGTATTTTCTTAGTTATCTAAAAAAAAAAAGGAACAAAATGGATACGTTTGTCTTTATCCAGACAAATGTATTCATTTAATCATAAACTTGTTTCTTCGTCAGAAGGTTTTTATATATACACATACCCACATACTGTTAGTTAATTGAATTCGTTGTATAAATCAGTTAAATCGTTTTGACTTATTAGTGGTGTCCCCTGGATGTGACATAGATAGTAATGGCGAAAATCTATGACGTCAGCCGATTTTCAGATCACGTCAAGTGGGCGTGATTCTCGCAAACCAATACCCACTTCAGTTTTCTATTCATTCATTTTCTCTCAGATTCTTTTATTTATCCACTATTTGAATTTTTTTATTCCTTTTCTCATCTATTTATTTCATACGCGTTAGAATTTATGTTGAATTTTCTTGATCTGATTATTCGTCTGTGGATTTTTGCTCTTATTTGGCTGTCAAGTTGTGTGTTTGCTTGAGGCTAATATTGATGTTATCCTAAATCAGCAGCTGACATCAGATTTCAATGTCAATCACTTCAAGTTTGGAAAAACGGAAAAGGTGACTAACGTGGGGAAAGCAATTACAGGCTGGAGTATAAAAATAAAAAGATCTCCCGAGACGTTTTACACAAATATCGTTTTGACTGGAAATTATGGGAAGATTTCAGAGCTGGAGCGTATTGCATGAATTGAATAAAAATCATTAAATTCGTATTCTAAGAATATTTAGAAAAGAATAATCTTGTAGCACTATATGGGTTTCCCGCCAAAGCAGACGATTCCTTTGTCTGTTTTGGCGCGAAACCAGACAAAGGATTCTTGGACATGAAATCTCGCCGTATCCGGAAGTGGGAAGGGGACGCGAGAGAGGCAGTTGACGGGGGACCCGGACGAGGGCAGTTGACGACGCGACCCAGCAGAGGGCAGTTGGCGGCTGGACAGCAGAGAGGCGAGCAGCAGAGAGTTGGCGTGGAACCACGGACAGGGGCAGTCAACACCGGACTCCGGAGACCAGTGGCAGACAAGATGGGGTCCAGCGAAGAAGACGAGTCGAGATGACGGCATTCCAGTTGCTTTGTGGAATTTTCGCTCGTAACCCACGCTCGCGATAGTCCGCTCACGGAAATGTAGTGTTGCATAACTCCTCTTTTTGCTATTGAGTTAACCCCAAGCATTGTTCGTGTTTGTTCGTCTGTTTCATTTTCTCCTGTCTCCCTCGATCGTATTCTTGTGTAGCGATAAAGAAATGTGCGTTACCCCCTCAGCCACTAGTTGATCACCGGCCGGCTAAGAAGTGGAATGGTTACAAGACTGATCTAATGTGGTTGGGGTGAGGGTGTAACGTTACAATCTAAATGTATAAATATGCTAGACAAATACAGTGAATGAACAATAAAACTAAATAAAATGAAATAAAACAAACAAAAAACCAAATAAAACCACTGTAGAAAGAAATAAAAGATGACTAATTCACCTGAAAGGAGATAAAAGAGAATATGGCTTTTCAGAATGAAAAAGAAATGGTGAAAGATGCGGTTTTTGTGCTCATTAATACACTTCACTAGTAAATTAATTTGAAAGGCTTTTCAAAGTTGCAACTGTCTATCTATCTATCTATCTATCTTACGAATCGCCCATAAATAAGCACATGCCCAACAATTTTATATGAAAAGTTTCTTTTTTTCTAAACCAAAATACTAGGATTTTATTATTTCGATTGGAATATAAAGCACAAAAAATGGATATTATTAAATATTATTTACAAACATTCTACATTTGTGTGTACTTGTTTTGCACAGCTACATATTTACATTTTTATCTACAGAGTTTTAATGCTGTAAAGTTTGATTTTTATAAAAAAGTGTTAGAAGTGTATTTATTTATGGAAAATACTGTAAACCTACAACATTTTTAGATAGGACTACATGGTGCGATGAAACTGAAATTGAAATATGGTAAATAATTGCAATTTTTGCCGGGAGTAAATCAAGCATACCTATAAAAGTTTACCATTTTCCCTTTAAAGCAAAGTGGTGGACTTCTATTTTATACTCAAGGCCACCCGATGAAAAATCCGTTAGATATGTTAAAGGTTTACAAAATGACAAATGGGCAAAGCTATAACAAAATAAGAAATAAGAGAGCAGAAAACTAAACTAAGATAGGGTACGACTCTAATTAAAACTCGACTCCAAAAGACCAAGGTTGTAGCCGAGAGGAAAACATTAATGTTGGATTTTGATCTGCAGAGCAGATGTTCTAGGAAAGAAGCTGATAAAATAGAACATGTGCCTGGTGCAGGGAAGATTAAAAAGAACGAAAGAAAGCAAAACAAACCCAAGCTAGAAACTTTCGAAGACAATGGACAAAACAAATTCGAACATCTTACAGAAAAAAATCGCGAAAGAAGATCGCTCTATCTGAGAGACTCAGAATACAGTGACAGTATCCTCTCCAGAAGGGTAAGATTCTTAAGAAAAAAGGCTAAGTATGCTGGGGCTGTAGAATACACCGACTGCATCTCTGCAGAGGGGTAAGACTCTCCCAACGAGTGTCCTAGATGTGACACTAAACAATTTGATGCTGAGGATTTAGTAATGCTAGAGCTTTGGGTAATGCGGAGTACTTCTTTATTGCCATCACTCC
The DNA here is from genome assembly GCA_963585895.1 of Sepioteuthis lessoniana. Classification (NCBI taxonomy): domain Eukaryota; kingdom Metazoa; phylum Mollusca; class Cephalopoda; order Myopsida; family Loliginidae; genus Sepioteuthis; species Sepioteuthis lessoniana. Next base: position 65,546,969 of record OY757929.1, on the reverse strand, counting down.
CTGATCCACTCTTGTCCGGAGTAGTAACACAAGATAGGGTCCTATCTATGGGTCAAATAGAACTAAACTGTGAACTCATGTTAAACTGAATTGTTTGAAATATTTTTTTTTACATTTGACTGTGTGAAAATTGAAAACTGTATATATGCTAAATCAAATCGTTTGAAATAGAACTGTTCATATAAATAAAAAGGCATTTGACATTAAATAACCAACAACGGTTGATATGCTATAAAACCAAACCATTTGCATCTCGCGAGAGCTCATTTGGTTGAACGGAAGACGGTAGTAATAATCCGTAGAATCCTAAAAAGATTACAAAGAATATGACTCAACAGTTCTCTAGAGATGGGGTGTGTGGGGTAACCATTCACTGCTATTACTTTCAGGTATTCTTTAGTCTGCAGATATAGAACCAATTAAGAAATATTAAGGACCAACAATGCAAAAATTTAAATATAAACGTATAAGGAGCGCCATTCTCTATTCTCTAGGCATAAAATAATCCTAGACGGGTTAACCTGCCGGTAAAATCACTCACAATCAGTCGCAATAAATACATGAAACAGTCCTTTCCTACAATGTCATAATTTTGTTCTGTATTCTTTCTATAGCAGATAAGTAGGAACTATATTATATCCAAATGAAAATCTGGCTTTCGTACTTAACTTCCCCGGAAAAAAACTTATGGAATTAGCTCACTTATTAGGTGTTTACCTTGGTTATGTATTTAACAGTAAATGAGCTAATTATAGATTAGGCACAAAACGTTTTTAATTTAATAGCTGAATATTTTGGATAGATAAAATAATGGATAAACAAACTAGATCTAATTAATGTATAAGTATTTCTAAGCCATTCAGAGAAAATATGGATTAACGCAATATCAAGGAAAAAATTATGGAATTTATTTAAAAAAAACTTGAATTAGTCGCTACTCCTCGAGCTTTTATGAAATCTTTAATTCTTTCAGGCAAGAATTTCACTAAGTAATATTTCTTATCGAAGAGGTTCCAAGTTTCTCGAATGACAGTTAACGTACTTTATTTGGTGGATGGAAACTTCTAATAAACCATATACAAAAAAATCACCAGAAATGTTTCCTAGCCATGTTGTTGATTTTATATGCCTTTCCTGAAGAAAAGCTTTAAACCTCTTGTCACGTGATATCCCGCGGAGATGATAGAGGTAAGATTAATACTATCCTCCCGTGTTTGAATTGACTGTATCAAACCGTCAAAAAAGTGACCGTTAAGAGAAGAATGTGGGTCACAGGGGATATCAGCAGATGTTGGTACTTGGTGACCTTACCCAGGTCGCCGGACACCAAGAAGAGGGAGTGAGAAGCCAAATGATTGGCTGGGACCCCAAAACGGAAGTGAGGCTCCCCCCCTCAGCAGAAGTAAATAATAAGAAAATTTAGTTTTTGAGCAGGGTTCGTAGCGTGCAGACGAACCATAGCCAGTATTCCGGGTTGAAGACAAAAGAACATCTGAGACACGAGGGACCCCAGGTTCTTCAAGCCAGTGTAAAAAAATAGAATAAAGTCTATTAGCCCGTGAAAGAAAAAAGATTCTCCAGTGGAACCCCGTCGAAAAATAAGATAAGTAACTTTGGGGACGTTTCTCCCTTATACCCAAATTTTGTATACCACTCTCTCTCTCTCTCTCAACTTGAAGAAAAACAAAAGTCAAGAAAAGACATTTATATTCGTGGACTGTCCAATTATTATATGTTTTGACACTTTGAAAGTGTATATAACTGTAGTAAAGGAATTCATGTATTTTTATGTTACCATGTGGTCTATGTTGTTACTTCATGCTTCCCTTTCAGCTTCTATTCGCCTTATGTTATCTTGCTTAGAATTGTCCTCTTAATTCCTTAACAATATCACACGGGAAACCGGAGTTGCCGACTACTACAATATAATATCATTACGACTAAAACCTATAGGTCCATATTCTTCCATTATCTTGGGGAAGGAAGTGAAAGCGGCCTGGTGGGTGTGTGGATAGTGTGAAATTTGGAACCCCTTGCCTGCGGCGGTCAGTCTGGCCCTAAATTAGTCCCTCATATAATATGCCAGTTCTTATATGCCTGAGAGAAAAACTCTGAACGAGGACTTATTATGTTGGGGATCAAGTGCCAACCTGCCCCGTCTTCACACGTGCGAAAATAAAAGTCCCGTTTTGGAATTTTAGTCAATTTGCCGTCACACTCTTTACTCAGTTATAAGATGCATTATCATACTGAAAAATGATTCATCATCACCAAACCAAATTGCTATCGATGGAATAAAAAACGTATCCAAGATTTAAATGTATAAGTGTACATTAATTGTTGAAGTGATAATTGTTCCAGCCTATGTGTAGAATATGACGACTGCATCTCTGCAAGGGGGGTAAAACCCCTCAACGAACATCCTAGGTATGTTCCTAAACTATATCTGATGTTGATACTTCAGTCGTTAAGCCTTTAGGAATGTAGAGTAACACTTCTTTGCCATTACTTCCAGGTCCACTCTAGTCCTGAGTGATAGAACTCGTGAAGGTGTCATCCATAGTTCAAACAGAATTATTCAATCCTTTAGATATTTAAAACCATTTCACTGTGTTCAAATAAATGATTAAAATGTCTATTAACTCTGTGTGAACAAATGATTAATATTAATTTTAAAAAGTTAGTTTTCATTTGGCTTTTATGCATTTAAATCCCATTTCTTTCAACTGATTTCTTGCAATTCTCCCGAGGAGATTGACTCTTGTTTCAATCAATTTGCTTTGTTGTACATAATCTATTTTGAAAGTATATTGCTATGAGTTTTCTATTATAACGATTTGACGTCTTTTGTGGTCTACAGGTTTCAGCCTTCTTTATCAATCACACCGTTACTTTTATATTCGCACGGAATTCAAGACACAGCTGACTGGGAATAACCCACGTCATTTAACACACACCACCGTAGATTGCTTTCTTTATGATCATTTTCATTGTTTCAATTGAAAGTTCTTTTATCTGAACCATGTTTCCTTTTAATTAGTATGTCCATCTGCTTTTCGAGGTCTGCAAGAACTATCTTTTAACTATAGACCGATTTCCATATCAACATTTCTGCTGATATTTATTTTATGAATGCAAATTACAAGATAATTTCACAAATTTTCCCTTCACATTTGGTTATTCTATGATATCTTCTCTGTAGTTTGAGAAAATTATACTATTAATAATAATGGGATAATTTAATCTCATTTGATTAAGATTTATTCTATGAAGTCAGTATGTTCAGCTATAAGAGAAAACCTTTTTTCGCTTTTCCAGTTATATGTTTATTTATTACCAAATAGACGTCATCTCATGGTATTAATTCCATAATTTCTCCCTGGGGTAAAAGGTACAACAAAGCATTGGGTTGTAGATACTCAATGGAATTAGAGAATTCGCCTATAATTTTTGCTGTGCTCAGCAATCGTCTTAACTCATCAATCTCGTTTTAAATAATTTGTGGACGTAGGATTACCAAATACCGAAATTAATAGAAATACGAACAGTGGTGATTATCAGATTAATTTCTAAGAAAATGTAACAAACAGCAGTCTATATTAATTGAACACAGGATAGATAGTGATAAAACATTTGAGCTATATTGATTCATTAGAGGTCACTTCAAAAATGAGATTTTTAGTACTTGGACTTATTAATGCTTTGATCCTTCAGACACTGTCTACTTATCTAACAGATTAGTCTGCTTTAGTGAATCAGAATGTTTCATCTAAAATTAAAGATATGCTATTTATTTTGCTCAGGTAAAATCATGACAACAAACATGATGCTGGAAGATTGAGAGACAGAATAAGAAATGGTTTTATAGGTTTGATTTGAGCTTCTGCAAATCAATAGTCTCAAGGCAGTTAATCCATCTATATATTTGTAAAATTCTCCTCATATATGTCATCGCGCTGATAACAAGGATTTCCTTGCTTTTCTTACGCGTTCCGTCTCTAGGATCATTCTTACTAAGCCCCAAAGACGGCATGACATATATATATACTCAAATGTGATGAATATAGGTCTCTTCTTGTCAGACAAAAATTAGTATGTTCGTATGTAGGAGCCCACAAGAGAATTTAGCTTATGAGTTTTTCCTTATTCCTCCAGCAGTGACTTGCCTGTCTGGTTAGTCATAGTTGGATGGTATGTGAGATGGTCGTACAGTAGCAGTTTTGCGGAGTTACCAGGATGGGTTGATACCAGGATGGGTTGATACCAGGATTTGTTCAAAATGGTATGCAACATCTTTTTGTAGCTCTCATCAAGCTTTTCCTTCGAATGCATTGTTAAAATCTTGCAGGTGCGTTCATTCAATAGTACTGAACAGCTATAGCTTGTAGCAAGATCTCATAGTGAGATTTTTATTTGAGCTATACATTTAAAATAAGGCTTAATTTCACTGTAGGTATATTCTCATTTTAGATGTGTAAGGCAGTTACTGGTCTAAACCTCTTTTCAATGTTTACAAATATCATTCTCATTTTGTTTTTTTTGTTTTTTTTAATATCTCCCTTATTTTATTTCATCACCATTGTTTCTATCTACCAGTTTTGCAACATAACTCAATCATAATCCTCTTCATCAAGCGGTGGTAATAGTACGTGGTTCCCCTGAATTTCACTCACCATCCTTCCTTCTCGTCCATCGCTGCTGGGAGATCCTCTTGACTGCATCTACTGTTTGCACAGAGTTGATGTCTGTAAATCCTTGCTGGTCAGTTAACACTGGCACGTCCATGCGTTGGAGTCCATTAAATAACGTCATTGAAAAGTTCGTCTTTACTTCTCCAACAATACAAAGAATGTCTTGATCGTCCTACTTAGATAATTTGTGAGATAGGAGATAAATGGTCATATATTTTTTTGGGGGGTATTCAAAACAACACATTGAATTTTCGTGTAGTTTCCACCTATTTTTCCTATGCTTTTTGTTAGTGTTCATGTGGTGCATTTATACTGTAGTACTGACGGAGAAAAAGCTTTGTTGCATACATATATATACTGGATACATACCGACGCAATGATAACAGACACAGTAATAAAGATGCATGATAGAAAACGCAATGACAAAGATGCAGGAAGACTTCTTTATAAATATATTTACCTCTCACTTTATTTGTAAGGTTTGCGTTAGAGAGGGTGCTGGAGACCGAACATAAACTTCATATTTTGACCTCCACTACTTATGACCGTCACGTTGTGTCTTTCTTGTTCTCTTGATGTTCAACCTGAGGCCTAGGGCTCACTCTGCTGGATGCTGGCTTTCTTTATGGCATCTTATCAGCATCTTCTCTGGACCCGAGCTCATCAGGGCTTCAAGCCCCATCGGCCTGGTGTGGCTTTCCTTACCACATCTCGTCTCTAACTCTCTGGAAGTCTGCTGGCAACTGCTTTGACACCCCGAACTCAACTGAGTTAAATAATAATTCAACGCCCACACGATCGCCCACTGGATCTTTGAAATCGAATGTTTAATCGTCATCAAGCGGAAATAACTGTCATGCAGTTCAGAGGTTACTCTCTTCCGGTGCATCACTGTAGTGGCACCGTGGGACCATCACCTTGTCCCATATTATAAGCCTTAATCCGCCCACGCGATCTCTTTCGATTACTGGCCATTGGAATGTGTCACTTCCTTCCGGTGCATCACCTTGGAATACTATTTTTGGGCCGGGTCGAAGGTCAAAATATAACAGCTTGAAATAAGTCCCGTTTTATTTTATGAGAAAGATCATACTTCAATATGATAGATAACCTTTCAATAGCAGTCCATGCCGTCATCTTACGTACGTTGACATCACTTTTCTGAAGATGCAGTGGTCAATCATTTTCATAAGTTCCTTCTTTAAAATACATAAACTATGTTGCATGCTTCCTGCTGCTTACTCCAGGTTTTGCAGCAGAGGTTCGCCTTGTGCAGGTGCATTTGTGTGAAGCACTAGATTATCTTCGTAGTCTGCTTCTATCATACTTTATGTAGGATATCATCTGTTTCTTTTCTTTAATGTGAAACCATTTTTTATCAAATCTATTGATGTTTGTAGTACTTAATCTTAGCAGGTTATCAACATATAAGGTGCAAATATATCTCTTTGCAAGAGTCCTGTGACAATGTCGAAGAAGTTAGTGCTACCATCAAGTGAGTGAACCATTGGTTTTGTTTTTGCATAGCCTTATTATAGCTGTAACAGTTTCTTTAAGAGGACATATGCTAATTGTATTTTTCCATCTTTCCTCATCGCATGGAATCAAATGCCTTTGAGAAATCTATGAACAATAGTGTTGCCCCGAGATTTTTTGCTCGTGCTCCTTCGAAGATTTGGTGAAATGTAAAAATCTTTGAAGACGTTGATAGATTTTTCCATAAGTCGCCCTGATTTTTCCTGCGAATCTTCTTAACTTCCTGTCAGGTACGATTAAGAAAAAGTGCATTATAAACCTTAACAGCTATAGCAATAAGAATTATGCCTCTGTATCAGTGACTCCGAAGTCGTCTTTCCAGGAGAAGGGGATGATGCAGTCTTTCGCTCATTCCTCAATTGTATTTTATTTATACGCGGCATTGTATAAAGGAAGAAAAATGTTATCAAATTTCCTTCTCTTTCATATTTCAGGAGGTGTTCCTTTAAAGAATGCAACTTTTCTGTTTTAATTTTTTATCACACTGCGTCAAGTTCTTCTTCAGTAAACTATCCTTATTTAATGGCAAGTTGGCTATTAACAATTTTTGATTAGTGTTTCAGTGATTTCCGAGTAAATTTTTGAAATGTTCTTTCCACTTCTGAAGTGTTTCTTGCTGGCTGGCAGCTTTAAGTTTTGATCTCATGGTGCCTTTCCTTTCGCTCACTTTATTTACTGTCTACCATGCTAGTCGTGAATATCTATATTTTTCTTTTTTTTATTTGTTCTTCTTTTTGTTATGTATTAATTCTCTCTTAGCTTTCCTAAGTTTCTGCGCCTTTGTAAGATTTCTTTCATTAAATAAGGATGCTTTTTTCAGGTAATTTCATTTTTTCTTAACTGCTCCTGAATCCCTGGGAATTCTATGTTTGACTTGATTTGGTTGGTATCCACTCGGCTGCTGCATCCATATGAGTGGTAACAACGTTTTCATATTCGTCATTCGGAATATGTAATACAGATCTCTCCTGAAGAGTATGAAACTTATTTCTTACAGTTACCGTATATTGATTGTTTATATCATTATTTGCAAGTGCAGAGCTATCTTATTGTGAAGTTTTACCAGTTTACTCGTTATTTTCAGGTGAATACTCACTGAGACGATTCTTTGATTGGAAGATACTCCTTACAAAGCAGAGTATGCTTCACATTTCAAAGCGATATTTATCCACTTCATGTTTATAAATATATAATCTAGCTGTGATTTAGATTTAATTGGGTAAGTGTCGATCCATAACTTTCCGTTCCTGTTTTGGGTGTTTTTAGGCATGCTAGCCTATTCTTCAAAGAAAACTCTCCAAGATATTTACATTTCAATTTGGCGTGTTATGTTAACAGAATTCATTAATTTTATCTTTGCCTATTTGGGCATTCATCTCTCGTGATTAGATTGAGAGTGAGTCGAACGAAGGTTATGATATCCTTTTCATCTCTGGAATTCGAAATTGTAATCACTCTGATAACCTGTTTCGGCTTGTCACTGGATAACAATCTCAGGTGGAAGAGAGTATCATACCAGCCTTACAAGTAACTGAAACGATGGAATGGAGCATCGTGAATGAATTCAAAGGTGTGTTGATAGGGCAGGTCAGTTTTTAAACAGGAGTAGCGCTCTGATGGTGATGATTGGGGTTTAACATGATAAATAACGACACGAAATGTTTTTCCCGGATCGTTACTTTTTTTTGAGGAAACGAGTTTAAAGGTTGAAAATTAGAGCTTTCGAATGTCATATCAGGGGTAAGTGAAAGATTCACCTCCATCAAAAGATTCCACAGTGTTGGGAAAAGAAAAATGTTTAAATATCATTTAATAAATAGTTTTTTTAATTGAAACTTTTCCTTGATCTCAATAATTCAAAGAAAGAAAAATATTTATAAATAACGAAAAAATTTCTCTTCCAAAAATAGACCAATTTTGATTATAAATAAAACACCATGAAACTGAGAAATTTCTTCATTTTAGTCATAAAATAAAGTAAATATAGTTTCTTTGTAAGTAATGTCTTCGGACTTTATATGAATGTTATTTACGTTTACACCGTTTTAAACACATGCTTTTATTATTGAGTATGATCGGTATTGTAGTTCGTTTTCAATGATAAAAATAATTAGTAATTTTGTATTTTTATGCAACTGACTCAATTATTTAAGAAAAAAGTAAAAAGAAAAAACTTGTTTAATCTGCATAATTTTGTATTTTAAGTGACTGGCTTTCCTTCAAACAATAAAACAAGACACGTGTTTTGTCTTTTTACTGGGAAATCACATTTTGGTCAGTAATGCTCTTTCTTTCTTTTTATTTATTTTGATTTAGATTTTATTTTACCTTTGAAGTTATTAAAATACGGTAATGTTCCAGTTTCATATTAAAAATATAGCTGATATTATTTTATACTCAAGAACCTTAAGCTGTGTTCATAAGTTTTTACGTTCACTTCTCAGGATGAATAAAAAACGTTTTTCTTATAGTTTTTGGATTGTTTTGAAAATAATTTGATTTTTGAATTCACTGTAAATTAGTGGCTATTTATTGGGTGGAGGGTAGGTCCTGTCTTTTCAGGCTCTAATTTTAGATCCCGTTTAACCCTAACTCAAACTAGCCGTAAACTCCATACCGTAATTGTCGAGTCTTTTTTTATGAAATTGGAAGATAGCCTAAAATAGTTTGATTCATAATTTTTCATTCATTTTTATTTTTAGATAAAAATGTTTGTAAAAAGATGTTCCGTTTTAACATGCACCTACAGTTCCATAGATTTTTTTGATCCACCTTGTTAGTAATTTTTGATCCACCTTGTTAGTAATTTTTTTGATCCACCCTGTTGAGTAATTTCCTTAAAAATATCGCACCCCATTCGAAAAATTTTGAGATTTCCAAATTGATTGTGAAGTAAATAATCAGTATTTAGCAAGCAGTGAACCCACAATTACCTTTGTTAAGGGGATATTATATAGGGTAGAAGGTGGATACATTTTGTTTCAAGAAGGCCAGACAGATTCATTGAAAATCTCTTGCAGCACGCAAAGTGAAAAGGATTGAGGAACAGCTGGGCAGATTATTTGATATTTCTTCATGTTACTGTAAATTACCTGTCTTTAGATGTGATGACTTTGCTGTGAGGTGCAACAAAGAAAATTGCCAAATAAGGCACATAGTTTGCACTCATTCTCATTACAAGAAGGCAATCTTAATCGTATGGTTATTTTTTGTTTTAATTGTTTAATTTGGACTAGTTCATGACATGATTTAAAAAATTTAAATTTACCTCCGATAATCTTCCTTTTTCCGGTAGATAATATTGTGACATTTTCCTTGATATTTGTCACGTCCGCTAGACTTGTTATCAAACACATACAAATTATGAAATTTCGGGTTTTCATTGAAGAAAAGGAAGATATAAAATATCAGAGAAAGAAAACAGTACCAAAAGGCCGTTTCCAGCAGAGCAGGGACCTATGGACAAAGTTGCAGTCAAAAAATACAAAAAAAATTCAGCAGAACCAGAGAGGTTATACAGGCAGCAATAAGAATCTTCAGTTGTTTCTTCGACATCCGATATTTTTTCATAGACATTATTCTAGACAAATCTAAAACAGATAGGGAAAAGGCGAGAGTAAAAATAATCAGAAGCTTGTCCAGGACTATAATAATCTCATATGCATTGGAGGTGATTGCCAAGTGGATAAAGAAACTTTGTTATACAAGGAGATTACAGATGAAAATAGTGACCAAAAATGTAAAACACCAAGAGACCAGAGCACCATTTAACATTCACAAGGGAGATGGGCACTTCAAGTAAATATCTCGCCCATCGAGTCATACCCAACATTGTTGCCAGTGGTATTAATCTAGAAGAGGATGTTACTGCTGTAAATACTGTTAAGGCATTTTAATACCAGTGGACAATACCAGTACAAACACTGGCTGTAAAGCAGGAGGGATGGTGATAGCTCTGGAGAAAATAAAACTAACTCACCATTTGCTGTTCACTTCATCAAAACGAACCTCTATCTAGAGCCATCTTTAAAACAACTGATGGAACAACAAGAAGCCCAACTACTTTCACTGGTCCTCAAGGGAAACTTTGAGAAAGTAAGATCATCGTTTGACTCAATGGATGATCTAAGTCGTGACCAACGATTACTTCTTGTATATACTTATTGAATATACTTTCTTGAGAGAAAGTGAACCTGAGATTTACTTCTTGGAAGATTGGACTTCTGAATTTAGCCTTCAGGTTAATGTGCTTAGAGACCAAAGGTGTGTATCAACCAGAACTCTCTGATAAATTACGCGCTTTTGTCCAATTTGTCATTTGTTCGAAAAAAAAAGGGACAATAATTTTTATACCTATGATCCAGAATGTCACATTAAAAAATTTACAGCACAATGCTTTTGCTTCCAGAAAATATATTGTCAATGTTGAAGTCCGATGAATTGGAGGTAAGGGAAAAGACCATAAAAAAGATTTAGTCCGTAAGGTAAATAAATATTTATTCTTATTTAATAAGTATGTCAATTTACTTATAAGTTTTATTCAAATTACATCACAAAAATATAAACAAGTATGGGTAAATTTTCCAACATTTTTTAAAAGTAGCGAATCACCAAAGAAAAGATTTAAAAATTACTTTATTCAATTTTGAAGCCACGCATTGGTCAATTGATTGACCTCTCACAAAGTGGGGTTTGTGAACCTGCATTTGAAGAAGTATTTTCAAGGAATGAATTCCTAGAATCTCTAACTGAATGGAACAATTGAAATTTCCAAATTTACCTACTCTCTCACAAGGTGTGGAAAGAGCTGTTAAATTAACAACAGAAACCTAACAGATTGTGCATCAACAGGAAGCAAGGTACAAGCACAGTATAACCAAATCATTGTGGCACCCAAAAAGACTTACATTTGCATCAAAAGGAAAATTCCCTGTACTATTTAGTTCTATTATTATATAATCTTATATCGTGCAGTTGGTTTTTTTTAAATGTTCAATAAACAATGTAAATTTAAAACATTGAATATATTTTTCCGTTCATTGTATCTAATGAAAAATATCAATTTTATCTGGATTTATTATGGAAATAATGAAATTTTAAAGTTAATTTGTCAGCATTTCTGTATATTTTTGTATACTATCTTTAAAATCAAATGCTCAAATTAGTTTCAAAGTTAGGAATCTAATTTTTGATGTCAGTTCTTATTAAACCAAACTCCAGCTTTCGCCATGAAAGTTGTATTGAATTTCCAAACAAAGTGACAAATCAATCTGCCCAAGTGGGTCAACGGTGCGCTTCACAAGATGATGATCTGATGAACTTCATAGTTCAACGGCCAGAATCAAATAGATCAATCAGGAAAGTACAGCTACAAGGGTGGTTTCTCTTGATGGGAAAGATAATCACTGAAAGCTTACCACGATTTTAATTCAAAATCTACGTCCAAACTACATGATTCATAGGTCGTACAATCTCACAATCCATCTCTTACAGAGAGAGGGAGATTCACGAGCAATCTAAATGATATCTTGCAAGATTTATTCAGTTTTTCTAAATTTCTCTCTTCCATTTCTTCGGTTTTATTTATTTATTTATTTATTTTTCAAGGTATTCGTTGATTAGCTTCTTACATTCCAAGTTTAGCTAATATGCTTCAAGGTAAGATTTACACCAGACTAAATTATCTAGAGTATTACTCTTATATTACTTTATTGTTATTTTTTATGATCAATATAAAAATTGATATGTAAGGAGGAATTGTGAGCTCATGAAAAATCTCGCAAGATTTTTTGTGATATACACAACCGTATTATGTTAGTAGACAATTGTTTCCTTTGATTTGTTCTTCATTGTGTGGTAGAGGTACCAATGAAATATTGACCCATTGGTAATTTAGTGAAAGTCATTGTAGTACATCAAAACCAAAAAATGCAAGAAGCTTTTTATTCCTTTTATTTCTTTGGTTTTGCTATTATCATCGTCCTAACTTTCACATTGTTTGTAAAGCGAAAAAAAAGGGTAATCATGTCAAACTAATATTATAGATTTTTATAAGTATTAAGTCGTTTCCCAAATAAGTATGACCGCATATCCATTTACTGAGAAGTTGTTAATCTTCGAAAAGGTTGTACTCCCTCTCAGCCCAGCTGAGAGGGAGTGCAACCTTTTCGAAGGGAGTACAACCTTTTGAAGGGAGTACAACCTTTTCGAAGGGAGAAGCTGTATGGGTGTGTAAAACCTCACACTCGGCAGAAAAGAGATCTTTTGATATGACACTAAACTTCATCTTATTGAGTGGCTCCACTTCTGGAGCCGTGAGTAGAATGTGGTACTCCTTCGTTACTATTGCTCCCCACTTCACTCTCACACGGAGTGGAGTAGATCAAATCTATCTGTTTAAAAATTATCAGTATTGGATGAGAATATGTGAACTCATATAATTTGGTTTGCTTTGGTTTGGTTTCATGGCATTGTAGGTTATTTAATGCCAAATCTATTTCCATACATATAAACAGTTATATTTTAAACAATTCAATTTAGCATGAGTAGACAGTTTAAACGTCAAAAAACAATTCTATTTCAAACAAGTACAGTTTTTGATATTTTAGAGATAACATTTTTAAACAAGCTAGAGATCTTTTTTTTTTGGCACACATTTAAAAATTCAGTTTTGCATTAAGTACAGTCTTTTGTTTACACACTGTCATTGGTTTAGATAGTTTTTTGTTTACACTCACTTAAATGTAAAAACAGTTCTATTTCAAACAATTCAGTTTGGAATGTTAACAAAGTTCAATGGTTCTAAGTATTGCTATGTATCACTAATAACATTGGGCAACAATTTTTTTTATTTTTTGAATGTTGTCAAGATTTCTACAACTGATTTAGGGTATTTTTGCACAGTTGAATCAGGAAATGGCATTCGTTTCTCTCCCTCAGGTCAGTTTTTTTTTGCGAGGTTGATTCGAAAAAAATCAAATCTTTTGACAAAAACTATTTCATTTGTGTGGCATTATCAGATGATTTTTTTCAAATATGTTTTTAAGAGAACAACATATATTGATTACCTGATAGAAACATCGATTGCTATAAACTGAATGGTGGGCATTGATAAAGGTAAGTACACCTAAATTGCATGTTGCTTCACCATTGTTCAAACTTCAGGGCTTGAACTTCCGTTTCTTTGAACTCCTGGAATGCTCAGCAGCAGGGAGGTCTCTCTTCAGATTCCAACAGTAGTCAGCCATCATGACTGCGTCCCAGCAACCCTGATACCTGGTCTCCATCTCTTTCAGGTTCTGATGGAATTTCTCCCCTGCTCGTCACTCATTGAACCGAGGTTCTCAGGAAACCGGTCTATCTGTGAAAATAGGTAGGGCATTTTGACGCTCATGTTGCAGCCCAGTTTTCTGAAAGCAGTCAGCATTTTGTTGACAAGTTCTGCGTAGTTTCTGGCTTTACTGTTGCCAAGAAAGTTCTTCACTACCAGAACAAATGTCTTCCACGCTACCAGTTCCACTTCGTTCATTGAGTTTTTGAACTCTGGATCTCTGATGAGCTGCCGGATCTGAGGACCGTCAAAGATGCCAGCTTTCAACTTCTCCATGGTCAATCCTGGAAAAGCCTGGAACAAGTAAGTGAAGCAGTCACCATCCTTGTCCAGAGCCTTGGTGAACTGCTTGATTAAGCCAAGCTTGATGTGCAGCGGCGGGAAGAGAATTCTGTCTCTGTCCACCAGAGGGTTGTTGATGACGTTTCTTTCTTTGCAAGGCACAATTCCACCAACAAAGGCCAGTCCTTCGTGTAACGCTGAGTACGGTCCCTACTATCATCCTACATGCACAGAAAACATAGTTTTATAACTTCAAATTGATCCCTTTTCGACATAATCACCCAGAACTATCGGACGTGAATACTTCTTGTCATGAAAATAATCATTTCCAATCAAAACAATTATTCGACATGGCATTTTACCGCCACCAACTTCTTCTAAAATGTTGCACACATGCGTACATGTGAACAAAAACGTAAAAAACGAAATGTGGCCATAGCTCAAAAACTTGCTCTGGTTGAGCAAAACCAATGTGATTTTTGGAATCAGTGCATCAAATTCGCCCTAAATCAGCTAAAACACGCAAACAACAAATTTGTTGTTGACCAGTGTAATTCAATTAAATATCAGTCATTTGTTAACACACAGTTAAATGATAAAACAGTTCTATTTCAAACAATTCAGTTTAGCATGAACACAATTTAAATCTATTTGACCCATAGATAGGACCCTATCAGGTGCTACCAAACTAGGCCAGATTGGACCTGGGAGCAATGGCAATGAAGGGGTAATTTGCATTCCTCATAGAACCAGCATTACTCAAGCCTCGTGATTAGATTGTTTAATGTCATACCAAAGACACTCGTTGGGCGAGTTTTAACTCTCTGCAGAGACGCTCTCTGTGTATTTTGTAGCCCCAGCCGGTTGCGTCGTCATATAACTGTGTGCTTAAAAATGATTATTACTCAATAGAATTATTAATGATGGGAAGACTTGAAACCAAAGGATTAGTTACTTGAAATCATATAATTGCCCGAAATTTGTTTGAGTTTTTCCCACTAACACTAGCTAACTGCTTTCCATTGAAGTTTGAGTGACAGCAAGTCTCCTCAAGTCTCCAGGACTACTGTTCTTCTACAAGGATGGCTTTGGGATTAAATAACCGATTATGGCTATGTCAAACAAAGAAACTGAAACTTGAACAGAAGAAAGGCTTTACTTTCGGACCCAGCAACGGACTTTGTCTCGTTTCAGAAGTGAAATATAAGGCATAAGTAGCTTTTACGAACAAAGAATACAAGTATGACTAATAACCATTTTGTTACCTCTTTTCAAATACTACTTTTACATGGAACAATGTGCACATTTTATCTATTGTAACACATTTGCGTATTTTTGTAATACTTCTGATAAGTTTTTTCTATCTCTGTTTTAACTCTTTTATATATATATATATATATATATGATGAAAAGTAAATGGAACCGTGGATATACTAAAAAGACAATTAACGAATTCAGTTCAGAATATTTCGTTCTTATTTGCTATTCTTATCAGATCTACCAAAAATATCTACCTTTTCTCCATGTATATATAGTGTGACTGCAAATTAAAATAAAAAAATCCCCGGATGAGCAACCATTTAAAAGCGTATGGGAACTGGTGTATTCAAATATTGTTATCACCAAACGGGGAGTTTATTTTTTTGCACGTGTGAAGACAGGGCGGTCTGGCACGTGATCCCTCGTAGAATAAGTCCTTGTTCAGAGTCCTTCCTCGGGCATATAGGAGCTGGCATATTATGTGGGGTTTAATTTATGGCTAGACTGACCGCCGCTGGCAAGGGGTTTCAAAATTTCACACTATTCACACACCCACCAAGGCCACTAGTTCTTCCTCCCCTAGAACAATGGAAGATATGGACCTCTAGGTTTAGATGTAATAATATTAATTATAGTAGTCGACAAATCCGGTTTCCCGTGTAATATTTTTTAAGGAATTCATATAGGACAATTTAAGCGAGAATAACATAAGGCGAATAGAAGCTGAAAAGAAACATGAAATAGCAACTTTTGATAGTAGACGATACAAATGAACAACTTCAACATTAAAATATATCAATATTTTTACTATACAACGCGTCGGTTGGCCTAGGGGTTAGAGTGTTTGCCAATGGCCCGGGAGACCTGGGTTCAATCCCAGGTCGCGTCATACCAAAGACTCAAAAAAATGGTACTTGATGCCTTCTTGCTTAACACTCAGCATTATAAGGTACGGATCAAGGGTAAAGTAGAGCAATCCAGGGAAGGAGTAGCGCCCTCCCCTACACCTTGGTGTAGTAGCTATCGAAAAGGGAGCCTTCGGGTTACCCTCGACTATGGTCGCCAACTTTACTTTTACTTACATAAACACAAATGTCTTTCTTCTTTTCCTTTCTTTCTTCTTTAGTCTTTCTTCAAATTGAGAGAGAGAGAGAGAGAGAGAGAGAGAGAGAGTATATAATTGGATATAGGGAGAAACAGTCTTAAAGTTTACTTATCTTTGCGACGACTTTCCTTTGGAGAATATTTTCTTTTTTTACGGGTTGACAGAATTTATTTATGCATATCGCTCTGGCTTGAAGGTATGGGTTCCTCTTGTCCAAGATACTTTCCGTCTTCCCCCAGTGATTTCGGCGGTAGTTTCAATATATCTCATCATTTCAACTACTGTTCTGCAAATCCCGGTTTTGATGCTTCACCCGGAGTTTGGCATCAGATCCATTCACCATGACCTCTGTCCCAAAACTGATTTTCTTATTCCCTATTTCCGCTTTTGGGATTCTAGCCAATCATTTGGCTTATATCTTCTTCCTTCCCCTGTCAGGCGATACTATATGTCCCTGTACCCCATTCTTTACCCATCTGGCCACAAAGTACAAACATCTGTTGGTTTCCATTCTGACCTGGATTTGTTACTTGAGGAATTGACCTAGATTCCTCTTTCAACGGTCAGTCCTTGGCCTGTTAATTCAAATACGGAGGAATAGTAGTAATCCCCCACTTCTCCTCTCTCAGTGGGAGACCACGTGACAATAGTAATGGTGATAGCGCATCTCCCTGGAATATACCGCTTTGGATTTTCACCTCAGCTATACTTTTTCCTCCTGCTGTCAATTCCACTCTCCAGTTTTTCATGGTTTGTTCGATAAACTTTATGACTTCCTCGTATATCTTGTATATTTTGAGACAGTTTATTATCCAGCTTTGCGGAACAGTATCGTATGCTTTTTGTTGTCAATCCACGCCGTGGCTACGCTTTTTGTTTCGTTTTGCTCTCCTTGAGAATATGTTGATCGATGTAAAATAGTTCTTATGTCACCCTTGTTCTTCTGTGGCATCCTTTCTGTTCTTCGGGAAATATACCACAGCTCGTACGTGGGTCGTAAATCTTCTCCCGAATTTGTGAGGTGTGCACGATATTTGTTGGGAGCAGTTTCTTTTTGGAAGACTTTTTGGGTTAGGGTGGTCTTTCGGGTATGTCTGTTTCTTGTAAGCATCTATTCTATTCAATATCCAGTCTGTCGTGGATGGAAGTGAATTTTCTAAACCAAAATTCATGTTTGCCATCATTGCCTGGCGTTTTCAAATTTGGCACTTTTTTTAGTGCGGTTCTTTGTGAACCGAGCTGTATTTTCTCCTTCGGTCCCTTTTCTAGACTTTCCAACTCTTTTTCTATATTGTTTATCTATTCTTTTTTTCCGTTATGTTCTCGTATTTCCTGATTAATTTTGCTACTGCATAGATTATGTCGTTTATTTCTATGATGTTGTTCGTGTTAGCAATTTGTTTATTTTTTTTTGTTTCTGCCTTCCCTGTTTTCCAGTCTTTGTTCCTGAGAGATAGTATTGTGGAAATCTTGCCATTCCTTTTTTCTCTTGTGTTAGAATTTGTTCCGTTGTGTTTGGGTGTTTAGTGTTTCGATTATTATCACTTGGTGCTTCAAAGTGGTTAGAGTGTTTTTGCTTTCCAAAATTCATATTTGGTGTATTTCTAATATTTCAAGGTCAGAAATCCAACCTTTCCTTATTATCCTCCTAACTTGGTCAGCAGGCTTTGGATTATTGTCTTAAATCTTGTGCAGATTTCTGTCATTATTTTTCGGAACCGTCTTTGTGTATGGTTGCTTCGAAAATAACTGTGAAATGCAAATTTGTTGTCCACCCAAGTCCATTTTCTGCGTTGGTGTCTCTAATTTGAGTAGTTGCTTTTTTTTGTCGTTTGTGTACCTGAAAAAAAGACCCGGTAAGCGCTGCAGGGTGTCATATTGTTCCCCACCTGTTGGCTAATCAAGCGAACATCTCCCTGTTATGACACCCAAACTTCTTGTCTGAGTCCCACGTTGAATTATGTTTCGATTTCTCAATTTTTCATTGGGTGTAATTTGTGCCTCTACCAAACCCAGTAGTTGTTTATTATCTGTCAAAGATGTGACGAAGTATCTTTTTAGCAAGAAAAATTTTCATCTTGTCATGAAGAAAAAAGTTGTGAATTTATTAAGTTTTAACTTTGTTGACATCCATAGATAACTTATTTTTCATTTTTACTTTACCATACAACTGATATTTTGTATTTTGAACCTGAGGTATTCCTGTCTTGTGGTTCCGGTCACGCTTTTTAAGAATTACATTTTGGTCTTCCTGTTACAGATTAGTGATTTTGATTAAAAATGTATTCACCAAAGAAGGAAGATTCGTCTCACTTTTTCCTATGTTACCCCTCCCCTTCTGAGTTTTCTTTCGCTTTCGCCACCTATCAATTACGGCTCCAAACCATTCTTTCAAATATATTAAATTTCCATTTTTTATATTTTTTTTCAAAGACAAACGGTACAAAATTTAAAAGAACCAAAAAGCCTGAAGAATGAGGTTCATTTAGATAGTACACACAAGAAAATTAAAAAAAAAATATTTACCGACCATTTCAACTAAGTTGATTATCTTCCCTAGTCCATGTTTTGCGTGTAGGTCTCTGATCGTTGTGGTTTGATACGTCGTCGTTTATGTACCTGAATAAAAGAGCAGCCAACATTTGTAGGACGGCGATCGGGTATCCCATGTTGGCTATCAGGAGAGCACCTGCCGATCATGACATCCAGGCCTGTTGCCTGGGTCCCACGTTGCGTAATATTGTAAGTGGACATTTTGATCATGGGTGGTATATTGTGGCTATACCAGACCCAGAGGTTGTTTATGATCTGCGCGCCGGACACAGATGTGACCAAGAACAGCTATGATGTTTGTGCTTCTCATTTTTCAGGATGCATTCTGTGTTGCGCATAAACTATTTGTTCGTATGGTCGAATCTAAATTATTATTATTAAATGAAAATAATTACTGTAAAAATATAATCATAGATGAATTATTAGTATTAGATACGTGACACCATATATAGTTGCATGTAGATTATTAGTATTAGATTTGAATATTATCATATAATTGTGTGCCAACAAATGATAACTTATTTTCTTTGCCGG
Organism: Sepioteuthis lessoniana; assembly: GCA_963585895.1. NCBI lineage: Eukaryota > Metazoa > Mollusca > Cephalopoda > Myopsida > Loliginidae > Sepioteuthis > Sepioteuthis lessoniana. The sequence goes on along the minus strand of OY757929.1, from coordinate 65,527,678 downwards.
ATGTATGGGCCACCTTGTGAGACTCAAATTCATTGGTAATGATTTGCTAGTTTAGTTTGCTAACCATTACTCTACGTTAAGTGCTTTGCTAACAAATGATTATAAACAAATAAAAGTCAGCAAGTTAAGAAAATGTAATAAAACATTGTAAATATAGTTATTGAGCTCTTACTAATGAATCAAATTTCGGCACTTGATACGCAGTTAACCAAATAAACCAAACAGTACATAAATAAGTAAGGTCTCTTTAAAAGATTTTGTGATGTGCGTTAATTCTCAATTTTCTGATGACCAGTGTTCTACCTGGTGAGAAACCGGAGAAAGGGGTAGATTTTAAATCTCTTTCAAGCATCATAATCCTTGAATTTGAAACCAAATACGGAAAGAAATATAAATTTTCTTCTTGGAATATAACGTACCGTTCTTTATCTGAGCAATTCTTCTTGTTTTACTCTCCCACTATCTCTCGCTTTTAGTCACTTTCTACTTCACCGTTCACCATTTTGAATTTAGCAGATTCATGAAATGTGCTTAATGAAAAACGTTTTTAATTACTCCCAGTAATTTTCTCATGATTATATCACCTTACAATCAACATCCGGTAAATCTTGGACAGGATAATTTTTTAAAATTTTCTCATTAAATTCCATTCTTTTTTTTTTCTTTTTCGGTTTTCATTCATCAATATTCCTTTTTGTTTTTATTTTTGCTATTGTGAATGTTTTTTCACTTCAGCATTTGATTATCTCTCTTTTGTGAAGACGATGTCACGACTTGTTCGCGGAATATGCGTCGATTTGATGACCATCCTTAAAGATGATTATTGACTTGGCATCTTCCATAAAATATAGAAGCATAGTTCCACGCAGGTGCCTTTCAATTAAGTCTCAGTGAGCTATGACGGAAGATGTACGGAAGGGTTGAAGAAATACTATATAAGACGTTTTAAATTTTCGAAAATTGAAAAATAATGTAAACGAGAAGGTATCTTTCTTGGGAATATTTTGAGAGTAGGGAAGGTACGCCTTTTTCCTCTGTGACATGACGGGACAATGAAATTAGAAACTTTTGCTAATTTTTCGTTGTGAGCAGGTGCACTGCCGTAGTGAAGCAGCTACGATTTGTTCTGTCACAACTTTCGCCTCTTCACGCGCACTGAGTGAAGCATACACCGCAGCGTCTCCTTGTAGATTGATCATCTGACCTTGTGGCCAGAAATCACTCATATCGAAGAACGGGATAAACTTGTCTTTGACTTTTAATTTTTAGTGTTATGCATTCTTTATCCTTGGTAACGTCTGAGACTTCCTCTGACAGCTGTAGTACCTCGTTTTTAGGGGCCTATTCAAAAATCTATATCTCACCGCCCTTGATGACTCTACGAAGCAAGTCTAGTTTAGTTTAAAGACGTTTAATGGTGTCCTGACACACCAGCATGTGGCACTTCATCTGTTCATCATTCAGCAGTGTGGGTCCCATTTTGCGTAGATATTCCGCATACCCATATATTCGGTGATAATTTTCTAAACTATCCTAAATCATGTCCATCTGACTTTCAATCATTCAAACGGTCAACCAACGGTCGTCACAAATCGCCTGCCTAACCCAATCTTCGTTGATTTCAGTCCTGCATTTTGAAGGCCTCCTTCTCGGGGGTCATCTTTTACCTCTTCGCACCTTTCTTTGAACTTCTTGAGCTACTTTAAAAAATGTGTGCGCGTCATAGTGTTATATCTATGAACTTCCTAAAGCATTTCAAGTGCGGATGGTGGTGTTTTATTCAGCTGGTTTGTTTGTTTGGGTTTTATGGCATATCACTTTTTGCCAAATCCATTTTTATAAACAGTTCCATTTCAAACATTTCCGTTTCACATAAATACAGAGTATAATTGTTAAAAACATTTCTATTTAAAAACAATTCAGTTTAATCGAACAGTTCAAATTCAGTTTAGTATAAGTATAGTTTTTGTCAAAACAGTTCTATTTCGAAAAACTCAGTTTAGCTTTAGTACAGTTTCACTGTAAAAACAGTTCCATTTCAGACAATTCAGTTGAGCATAAGTACACAGTTTAGTTCTATTTGACCTTCTATTTGACCCATTGATAGGACCCCATCAGATGCTACCACTCTGGGCCAGAGCGATGGCAATGAAGGGATACTCTGCATTCCCCAAAACTTCAGCATTACTGCAGTCTCACAATCAGATTGTTTAGAGAGTATCATATCTAGAACACTCGTTGAGGGTTTACCCACTCTGCATAGATGCAGCCGGTGGTATTCTAAAGCCCCAACCGACTGGGAAATTCTTCAGCTGGACTAAAAAATTCAATTCTATTCATTGTTTGGTGTTCCTCGTTCATCAATGTTCATACTTGAATTATACTGCCCAATTGGCAGGGCTTAACTCACGTTAACTAAATCCCCACTGAAGGATAAAGCACCCACAAGGTATAAAACTAAGTCTTCAGTTCTGAAGGTCTGGGGAGTGTTGAGTCAGTGATTTACTGATATCACTTTCAGTTTCACTCTGACTTCGTGTGGTAGTACTTGTTAGGACCCCATCTTAGGGTCAAAAAGACTTTTCTGAAGTTAAAAGAATAAGATAGGAATACTTGAATTTATATCACTGTGCAAAACATTGATATTGTGAGGAATAATTGACGTTATAACTGCTTAGAAGCAAATGATTACTATTAGATAGAAATAGTTATTTAAAACAAAATAATTGTTTTAAAAGAAAAGACTGATTGGCATTAAATAAACTAAAATGGTCGACATACCGTCAAACCGACATTTTAACTCTTTACATACTCTGATGGAAAATTAAATTGGAATACTCTTATTAGATATTTAAGATGTTATAATTTCATCTCTCCATATGACTGAATAATAACAGTGTATATAATCTAGGAAGCTGAATCTAATTAGATGTCTTTCTCATAGAGCTCTTAACATTTGTAGTAAGTGCAAGTTGGAGAATGAACTTAAAGCTATCAAGGATATCTTCATTGATAACGGGTACCCAGAAGATGTCATTGATAATAATATCAAGCATACGGTGACAAAGTCCAAAAACATGAACAAAGTTTTCGGTCCTCCGAAATGTTCTGTATACTTCAGACTTCCCTGGGTTGGTTCTGCCACCGAGTCTTTTGCTAATAAGACTGCCTCTTCTGTGTATCGTTGTTATCATGCTGTTAACCTAAGACCAATATTCACTTCGAGGTCGGCCTTTAATTCTACAAATAAGGACAAGCTGCCTATCTTTAAACAAAGTAATTTAATTTATAAATTTGTTTGTCGATGCAATTCGACATATATAGGTATGACTTGTCAACGTCTCGAAGTGAGGGTTAGACAGCATATACCCAGATCTCTTTTGTCAGGCCGACTAAAATCCGGGCATTCTCAAGCAATAAATTCGGCTATTGGTGAGCATTTTCTCAGTATAAATAGCTGCAGAACTAGTTATGAAGATGATTGTTTCTCAGTCCTGGATAAAGCTAGAGATAAATCCCACCTCAAATTTCTAGAGGCGATTTATATCTCTATGAATCGCTCCTCTCTGTGCAAGCAGTTAAACAACCATACTCTTAATATTTTGAGGGAACTCCTAGATACTGGGGTTACTTAGTTTTTTCCCTCTGTCTAGCAATCCTGATTATATATATATATATATATATATATATATATATATATATATATATATATATATATATATATATATGTGTGTGTGTGTGTGTGTGTGTGTGTGTGTGTGTGTGTAAAAAATCCACAAAGCTTGAATCAGATAAAGAAGGATTGTTTGACATGTACTCACTCTTAAACTTATGAATCCTTTTTCGCGTTACGATATTTGGTCAGAAGTATAAAAATAAAGCATGGAATATAAACCTGGGAAGCCGAGAAAAAAAATAAATCCAATGCTCTTATTCCTCCACGGAAAAAGGGCATACAAGCCATGGGAAGCAGCATGGTGAATGTGAATTAAGGGGGATGAATCCATTGTTGGATCAACGGCAAGCTTCAGCAGATGCTGGGTGGAAGAACATTATAAATCAAAGGTCAGGATCAAATAGTTCGCTCAGGAAGTTACTGCTACTCCGCTATAAGAATGGCGTCTATTGCCGAGGAAAAAACAGCAAACAAAAGATTACCATTACTCTAATTCAAACCGTATGTCCAAACAGCATCCCTCTTAGTGCTAGTTTACAAGGGATGCGTTCTTCTGAGGTTGGAGCTCTGGCCTCAGTATCCGAAAAACAAAAAATTGTTACAGAGGTCAAACTGTTACAGAGGTCAAACACAATCCAAAATTACTTGGACATGAAAAAAATGCTGTCATAATGACATTTACAATTAGGACTTTAAATAGAGTAAACCAGTTGCCTGAGTTGAGTGCGTCTGCGGCTGAGCATAATATAGTTATTATATGCATACATGAACATAGATACCATAGTGAACTAGGAATAAAATATCATGATACTGGTAAAGATGGACATTTATCCTGCATATGCATGGAAAAACCCTGTCAAAACCGTCATAAGTGGTTTAGCAATACTTCACAGTCTTCATGCTTTAAAATCACTAAAAAGCATAAAGAAAATCCAACCTAGAATAATATGTATGTGCTTCATTTAATGGCAAACCCTACATAGCAACCATCTTTTGCTACTGTCCCACCAATGCCAGTGATGAAACGGACATTACCTTCTTCGACGAGATATCTTCCCTTGTCCGGCACAATCCCAAACACAACCTTCATCGGTGAAGATATGAATGCTAAAATAAGTAAAGACAAAAAAAAACAAATTCTGTTAACATAAGTCATACAAAAATGTTGTATATCTGACAGATTTTTACCTGAGGATAGGATAGCATGTCAAAATCCCCCAAGAGAAAGTGAAAACTATGGACCTACATCTACCCAAATAACTCAAAATCACAGTTAGATTGCATATTCATAAACAAAAAGTTGATAAATAATGCTGTGAACTGTGAAACATACTCCTCCTTTGAAGGAGTATCTTCCGATCACAAAATCGTTACAGCAAAGATACACCTGAGTCTACGCAGAAAAAAAAACACAGTCAAAAACATACGTTACGACTGGTTCTCACGTACCAGTAGAGATATCAGTAATGAATATATGTAACTGTAAGAAAAAAATTCGATACTCTTCAGGAGATATCTGAAAGATATATTCCAAATAACGCATATGAAGAGTTCATCAAGGAAAAACAAGACAAAATAAAAATAGCATCAAATTCCTACCCGCTGAAACTTAAAACCCAGAGAGAACTAACCCATACCAAAAAAGAACGGCAAGAAGAGATACAAGGTCAAATCAATAAAATACGAAACTTGGTAAAAGATAAACATTCACGAATAGCAGGGCAGGCAGTAAATGAAATGAATGGAGAGAAATGCACCTTGAGTGCAAAACTAAAAGCTACCACTCAAGAAGAAAGAATATAGGAGTGGAAAGAATATTTCAAGAATCAGCTTGGAAACTCCCCTAAAATCAACGATAAGCCTTTGAAAAATGTATTAATAGCTAGCTAGACATCAAACTAAGGAAGTTTACAGAGTACTGTCATAACGTAGGACTGACCAAAATGAAAAGCAGAAAAGCACCAGGCCTCGACAAATGCATCCAGAAGTATGGAAGACAAGAAAATTTGATGACTTACATCTTGGATTTTGAAACTAAGTCTATTGACAAAATACAATAGAGAAATGGACAAAAGGATGCATCCTCTCCTTCGCTAAGACATGTGACCTCAGCATCAAGAATAACTAAAAAGGCATAATTCTTATTGCGATGGGTGCTAAGATTTATAATGCTTTGCTTCTCAACCATATCAAACCTAAAATCAAAAAAAATTCTGCGTAAAAAACAACGGTTTTCGGAGAAATCGATCCACAATTTCACAGATTCTAACTATGAGTCTAATTATAGAAGGAGTACGTGAAAAACTCTCGAGGCATCTCTACTGTTCGTACATTTCTGTAAGACATTTGATTCCTTGCATTTCCACTTTAATTGGCAGGCCTCTAAGATTAGTAACCGATTTTACATACCTCATCTTCTGAAAGTGATCTTAATATACGCCAAGCGAAGGCGTGGACTGCTGTCGATAAGTTATCGATCATATGGGTTGTTTCCAAACTGTTGCTGTGTCAGTATTACTGAATGGATGCAACGCATGAACGCTGACTGAACGCATAGAGAAAAAGATTGATGGGAACTGCAAAAGAATGCTATGTGGTATTTTGAACAAATCCTGGAAGCAATGCCCTACAAAAAAGCAGCTGTATGACCACTTACCTTCGATCTAAGAAAACATCCAAGACGATCAAAACATATGGGAGACTATTGGAGAAGCAAGGACGAATTCATAAGTGAGGTTCTTCTATAGACCTCTACATATGGACGTGCCTGTGTTGGCCGACCACTGAGAAGTTACTGTGGTGACAGTGGATTTAGTTTGAAAGATCTGCCGGGATTGATGGATGACAGGGACGGGTGGAGAGAGTCAGGGAACTACATGCTGTCAGCACGACTTGATGATGATGATAACTTTAGTTTCACATATTCGATCCTTAGGTTAAAACGAATCTAATCACCATTCATTGAGGACAGAATACGGAAAACTCAAACAGTTTTAACATTTTTGTAAAATTTAACATTTAATATTAACTGTGCATTGCTCAATACAAATACTAGTTGTATTTATTTTAGTTTTTAATTTGTACGCAATCTTATTATTTTTATTTCCCATATAAACACATTACACACAGACACAAATAATATATATGTACTAATGTAGAGTGCGATATATATATATATATATATATGTAGAATGCTCAATATTGGTAATAAAGCATATGTATTAAAATTAAGACTGTTTTATGACGCTTTGTAACTAATAGTTTCTCACCGTCACGATCATCATACCAAGGGTCGCTAGCCAATAAACTGACAGTTACCAAGCGCTGCTGAGTCTGTTTATGCTATCCTAATTAAGGTATATATGCTCTCTGTATGAGAAGTTTTCATGTTTTTTTTTTCATCCTGTTAACTCTTGTCTCATGATTCTACTTTAACTATGTGTTGTGAGACCGAAACCTATCTGCATCATGGACTCTTCCAGCACTATATTACTAGCGTAGTAATATCCGAATACGTTAGCAGTAGCAGCAGTAGTACTAGAAATACGACTACCAATATTGGACACTATCCTTTGTAACTTTTGTTAATATATATTTTTTACCTCTAAACCGTGTTTTCCTTCTGTGTACCGACTTTGGGTCCACATCAGTGGCGACGTACGGATTCGAGAAACGCACTCACGCCGAAAGCCTTACCAGTCCCACATTCAATAACTACAGAAAGATTCGAGAATTTCGTCATCACCACATCAGAGGACCCACTCAATCACACAGCAGTGTCGAACGAGAAAAAGTAAGCTGGCATCAATACATCAGCGGCTACATACAAAAATATTCCGCTTACCAACATCAGTGACGAACAAGCGATTCAACACCTATGGAATATTTAAGATTATCAAAGTCTGTCCAAATAATATAACGGTCAACCAAGTATCGAGAACGATTGCTTACACGAAATAAAAAGCCAGTTTGCTCACAAAACAAATTGACAAACTCAAGCTTTTGGAAAAACTATTCACCAAATTCAGTGAGGCGAGCTTTTTTCTTAAGAAAAAAAATTAAGAATTTTTTTTACTTTGGTCTGAAGGATAATTTTTTCTTCTCCCCTCCACACACTTCTAAAAAAAAGTTTGTCTACTATTACAAAAATCCCCGGCGAAGAACAGGAAAAAACCTAGCTTACTTGCAAACACTTATGCAAATGAACCTGTTGGGCAACGACCAGGAAATAATTTGCTTTATTTTATTCCTTGCAAAAACTTTTTTGGCTAACAAAAAATATTTAAAAGTCTGGAGGAAATCTGTAAATGACCAAATTTAACGGGACAACGGTATGTTGAAAGAATCTAAACCAGTAAGTAGTTCATTCCTTTTTCTGCAAACAAAAGAAAATCTGTCTAGATTCTTGTATACCTCCCCGTACACGGGATTTTCAAAGCAACAGTATTTGCTGTCATTTGTTTGCCTTATTCATCCCCTTTAGTCAACATATTGTAAATCTTATCCAAATATGAAAGAATTTAAAAAAACTATCGTTCAATTGCAAAAGGCTAACCTGGATCAGCAACAAAAATTCGAAGAAAGACAGGAAAAATTGGTTATGGAATTACATTAACAACAACTAGAATTCCAACAATTTACACTGCAGAAAACTGAACTACAGCAAAAAAAACTTTGAAGAATTACTCGTAAATTTATTAAATGGCTCAAAAAACACTGAAAAAGACAAGAAATTTTCCCAGAGTTCAATCTATAACCCGATTGAAACATTCGAATACGTACCAGACAACGACACAGTCAATAGGAATTTAAGGAAATAAGTGACTGTTGATATTTTCAATAGTTCTATTAAATTCCAGCTTGACTCGGATTCTGATATCTCAATCATTAATTGGCGTACTTGGCGAAAATTAAACAAGCCAACCCTACTAAAGACGGATAAAACAGCATAATCCGTAACTGGCGAGAATATTAACATCTTAGGCGAGGTAATCCTTACAGTAACACTAAATGGAGTTATCAAAAAGCTGAAAGCCTACGTACTAAAAAATTCGGACAACTTTTTTGGAACAGATTGGATAGAAAGATTCAATCTATGGGATTGCCCAATGAGTACATTTTGTCGTAAAATAAAAAGTACAACGTCCAATTCGGTAAATCTCAAAAAGGAACTCAAACAACGATTTCCCCAGATTTTTTTTCTGGCGGCCGTGGGAAATGTTCTAAATTAAAAGCTAAGCTCAAGGTGAAGGACGGTGCACAACTGGTATTCAAGAAGAAACGAAACGTCCCTTTCGCTGTTCTAGAGCAAATCAACAAAGAATCAGATAGACTTGAACAAGCAGGTATTCTGTCAAAAACAGACTTTTGCGAATGGGCAGTACCTACGGTTGATGTAAAAAAGAAGTCCAACCAAATATGAATCTGCGCCGATTTCTCCACGGGGTTAAACAATGCCTTGCAGTGTCACTACTATCCTCTACCAAGCCCTGAGGAAAATTTCAACGAACTAAACATTAAGAACATGCAGAATTTGAGAGGGCCTCTCAACGAACTCTTAAAAAAGGACAAACCGTGGTTATGGACCCCTGAATGCCAACAGTCATTCGAAAAGATCAAGAAATCCCTTACTTTGGATCTCTCCCTCACCCACTACAACCCTACCCTCGACATCATAGTCGCAAGTGATGCAAGCTCATACGGCATCGGTGCTTGCCCGATGGTTCACGAAAAGCTGTGGCACTCGCTTCTAGATCCCTGCTACCAGCTGAGAAGCATTATTCCTAAATAGAGAAAGAGACTCTAGGGATAATATTCACTTTCACAAAGTTCCACAGATACCTACATGGAAGACGTTTCATATTACAAACGGACCATAAACCCTTAATAACAATCTTTGGGCCCAAGAAAGGTCTGCTAGTCTATACTGTGAATAGACTACTTCGTTGGGGAACGATTCTCTTAAACTACAACTTCAAGATCGAGTTCCTAACATCTAAAAGTATTTGCCACACGGACGGCTTATCATGACTCATTCCCAAAAATACGGAAGTTTTTGAAGACTCCATTATTGCTGCTCAAAGGACGAATTTGCGAAATCAGAAACAATGTTCGCAAGAAAAGTCAAGTCTGTCTTCGATAAACTCATTCCACGGCAAGTAAAGTTCAAGAAAACCATCTCGCCCCATAAGAAACATTTCTATCCAGGTGATAAAGTTCTTTTCGAGGCCTACAAAAACGACATTCTGGGAAGTAGGCACCATCAAACAAAGATTGGCGAACTGGTCTATATTGTCCAGGGACCAAAAAACAGCCACAAACGCCATATAAAACAGCTCATGAAATGCTGTTTGAATGAATCTGAGGAATCATCACAAAATACCACGCGAAGAGCCGATCAACACAATATTCGATCATTTCGATCTCGATACGCCGCAAGTCTCTCTGGAAGTACGACGCTTGGGAAGAAAAAAAAATTACACAACCACTCGACGTAAATCCCTCATATATATTAATAGTTTTTTTCCCAAGAAAAAAAAAAGAAAACTCTTGGAAGCGGGTGTTGTGAGACCGAGGCTTACCTGCACCATGGACTCTTCCAGCCCTATATTACTAGCGTAGTAATATCCTAATACGTTAGCAATAGCAGTACAAGAGTACTAGAAGTACGACTACCAATATTGGTAGTATTTGTAACTTTTGTTAATATATCTTTCTTACCTCTAAACCGTGTTCCGTGTTTTCCTTCAGTGTACCGACTTTGGGTCCACATCACTATACATCGGACTATTTATCACATAGAAGGTAATAATGATATTTTAGTTTTTATACATCTTTGCTTGCTGACATAAGAGCATCTTTTATCCTACGTTTATATTCAAAACATTGTCTTTTTCGTGTATCATTTTTGCTTTATTTACTCTCTCTCGCTTTTCTCTCTGTAACATATTGTCCCCGGCCAAGCAGTCAAAAGAAGAAATGTACCGGTGTAAATAACAGGTGCGTCTGGTCAAAGATATCAGGGGACAACCTTGATTGTCAAAGGGCTGAATTGAGTGCGAATTGTGACGATGGTAAGAAGTAGGTGGACGTCAAATTATTATATAACCCCGGCGACAGGAAGTTCTGGTCAGTTGGAGAGAAGATGCTAGAATGAGAACCATGTCCCATAGAGGCTGGGCCCCCAGGCCCTCGGTTGAGCAGCCCAGGAGAACAGAAAAGAAATGCTGCTGTAACCAGAAGAGTTGGGGGGGGGTCAATATGTTGCAATTCTGTTCAGTCTTCAACTCACCTCTCACACAATAATACCTTTCGTAACCCTTTCGAACCCTTTCAAATAAAGTGAGGGGGTATATTTTTCTAAAGAACTGTGTCTGCTTGTCTTATTGTGTTGAATATGTTTCTGCATGCATCTGCATATGAGTATGTTGCATCACTATATATATATATATATATAAACAGTATTTTTAGTGTTAACCTTTTTCTAGTAAACAAACGATACGTCACAACAATGTTTAAAGGAAACTTAAAAGCTTTGGTAATTGTCGAAGATGCGTGCATTCCTGTGTTTTGAATATTGGATTTATATGCTCAAAAAATTTCTTGAGTGGGAAAATTTCAAAATGGTAAAAATCATCCGGGCAGTTTTTAAACTTTCTTCGAGTACAGTTGTAATATCTCGTTCGCCAACAATAAAATATCAATAAAAAGCCAAACATCAAATCTTTGTCTGCCATTTACAACAAAATATGCCTACAACAGCATCTGCAACCTAATTACTCATTATCTATCTATCTATCTATCTTTGACCGTTTTTAGGTTGGTATTGGTATTAATGGTAATGAAGCGAGAAAAACTTATCATTTAGGCTTGAATTTAAACTAACTGCGCCAGTATACCTTTATTTCGTGTTACGGAATGAGTTGCCCCGTATATTTAGGCCCCGTTTACATGTGAATTTAAATATTTCTGGAGCTGTTGTAAAATGATAAAATAATGAAAACAAAATAAAATAAGAAACAATGAAAACAAAAAAATTAAACAAATAAAATAAAATAAATAAAATAAAATAGAATAAATTACCAAAAAAAAAAAAAATAGGCCTCATGCAACAAAGACCATTTTTTTTTTGACACCATCAGATTTTTATTCTATCCCTATCTCTCAATTCCACCTTAAATTTTCTTTTATCTTCTACATGTATGATTGCAACACGCATTTCTTTTTTAATGATTACCTTGTTTCAATACAATGATGGCCATAATTATTTCACGACTTCCTTATCAGTACTGTGTGCCTCATGATTATCGTCTAATTATTAGGGCGCAGTAGAGGAAAGAGATTAACAATATTTGATCATAGTGACGAGTCATTAAAACTTTTTATTAGAATATTGGACAGACAAGTTGCAATGGAAGAGCTTTTACAAATCGTATCCGGTTTGCATATTCCAGTTATTAGAATTTCCTCTCTTGGATTATTGTACTTATTTCTCAATCTCAACTATGTCTGTCAATCTCTCTATCCATCTATTATCTGTAATTTGATTATCCATCCATCCATCCATCTGTGTGTTTGTGTGTGTGTGTGTGTGAGAGAGAGAGAGAGAGAGAGAGAGAGAGAGAGAGAGAGAGAGAGAGAGAGGTGGGGGAGTCATTCTAGAAAATTCTAAAGTAGAAAATCTTTGACTGACGATTTTCCATCCAGATGTTTTTAAAAATTTTTGATCTAAACGGCTTTGAAATTTTTTCTTTATCGTTTAAATAATATATCATTTCCATCTATTTCATTCTGTTCACATCTATCAATCCTCAAAACAATGCCCTTGTAATCACGGCGTACAGTCTTTTAAAACTCACTGGTAGAAATCCATAAACAATGGTGCTCTCTTTCTCTCACTTTCTCCCCTTTTATTTTTGTCTCTGTCGGTCTGTGTACCTGCTCATTTCTCTCTCTCTCTCTCTCTCTATATATATATATATATATATATATCATCATAGCAGAGTGTACCTTGATAATCTTTCTCCATCTGTCGCTACAGTTTCATCGCTACTTATAGGTTCTCTAGAGAGCACCCAGTGTCCACGTAAAGCTGATGTATGTAGGTATTTACTGACCGATCAACACTCACGTGTCTATGTTTAGGTGTGTATTGGTGAACGCCACTTATGAATGCTTTGCATGTCTTGTTCGTCTTAAAGAGATAGTTTGCGAGTGGCCATAGAGCTGTTTTTTGTGAGGTGCTGCTTCCAGGATGTATTCGAAAGTTCAGATACATGCTACATATGGAGAAGGGTCCTTCTTCTTTAAAACACATGAACTGTTTTTTCTGCATTCACGAAGAAGCCAGTGCGCCTTATTGCTTGCTCCCAACTATGCAGCTGAGATTCGGCTTCAACTTGTGTATTTGCTCACAGAAACAGATTATCTGCTTCGTCTACATCTGTTATTTTTCATGCGGGATTTTCTTTTACTTTTTCTTTTACTTTTTCTTTTTTTATTTCATTTATTTTTAACGTGAAACCATTGTCTTTTTTGTTCGTAGTGCTTAATCTTGGCAGATTATAAACAAATACGAATAGTTGTGGATCAATTTCTCTGAAAGCCTTTCTGATTTTTCGTACGAATTTTATCCGCGTCAGGACGGATGCATTTGAGAAGACGAGCGTTATAAACCTCAGCTGTTTTAGCTGTAAGAGTTAGGTTGTAAGTTCAGACAGCTGGTTTATTGTATTTAATGTTCAAATAGTAAAAGTCATTATGTTGACAATGTTTTTGGAACCAATAAAGTTTGGTTTGGGTTCTGAAGCTAATTTTCTAACTTTGTTGTCAGAGCTCTAACTTCAGTTGAACGGCGATCTGGTTTAGTAATTCAAACCATACATCAAACAACAACACCTTTAACTTCCGGCAGCTGTTTTTTTCTCACTACTCTTATAGGTAAGTCACTGTATTTTCCTGACTGATCCTGGCCATTGACTGATGAGGTTCCTCCGCCCAGATGGTTTTCCACTGGAGTCTGAGTAACAGAGGGTCTCCTCAATTATCCAGTACTCTTCTTAGTATTCTGGCCGATCTCAGCAATGCTGTAATTTCCACTCTTCCTCTTATTTCCAAGACCTTCAGTCCTTGAAACAATTCTTCGGTGATTGTGCTGAAAGAGCCAGTTGCAGTCGGTATCCCCATCACTTTCATGTTCCATAGTTTTTCTGTTGTCTGGCAAACTCTTATCTCTTTTTTCGCTTTTACCCTCTTGTCAGCCAGAACAGAAAGTCTGTTATTCAGTAAGTCATTTTTTTATTAACTGGTCGTCTGGACGAGAATAGGTGATCTGAACATTGTGTACAGGTTTTTTTTTGGTTACAGAAATGATAATAACTATAGCATAAACTAGTTTTTTCAAATAGAAATCTTGTCCTACCAAACAGTATTACTGTGCTTCCTGAAATTGCTTATGCTTTAATGAAATTGCTTATGCTTTAATGAAATTGAATATGAAGTTTTACTTTTTGAGTGTTTCAAATTATCCGATTTTGTGTTGAAGGAAAAATTGAATCTAAAACATTTGTTTTTGAAAAATCTTTTCTACATTTTCCTCTCAAAATCTTCATATTTATTTGATATATTTTCTTCATAAACTCTAAGAAATACGAATTAAGACGTGAATAAAGACTTCTTTTGTACAAAATAAAATTTTATTTTTGCTGAAAAACATGCTTGATTTAATTTTCAGTATTGTGTTTTTTTCATATATATATATATGTGTGTGTGTGCGTGTGTTTATATGTCATTATACCTTTTTTCCTATCTTTATTTGATAGTGTGTGTATACGCATCTTTTCGTAAGTGTGTCTTTACGAATACGCCTATATGTTTATCTTCCTCACCTCATTTTACTTACTCTTCATATATATATATATATATACATTTACCGGAAGTGACAGACGTAATTCTAACGATTATATATATATATGTACCAATAGCAGAGAGTAATATATACCTACACTCGTCAGTATGTCTTTGCTGTGTATGAGTGTATCCTTTTCTGCTAAAAAGTTCATGAATGCATTTGTGCTTTATAATCTGTAAAATCCTGCACAAGTCTTTGAAAATGAGACTCAGTAAGCAGATCGTACCTGATCTCTCATCGATAACCTAATCCCCGAGACATATCCGTTTACCATTTCCACATCTACTACATCATGAATTTTGTTCACATTATACCGCTCTTAAATTCTTTTCATTCCGAGAGGATCTTCTAGTCTCTGCGCATTTGGCACTGTCGCTCTCAAAAAAGTATCCTTCCACGTGCCATATTTGGCAATAGTTTCCATATCACCACCAGTGCGCCAATTTCGAATCAATACAAAGCAAAAATTGATACGATAGATTTTGTGATCATATATATCAGAAATATATATGGAAAGAAAATTCAACAGACTTTCATTTGCCATTATAAATTTATTTCGACAAGTCACCGACACGGCTTGCCTCTTCAGATGGTTTTTTTACAAAATGTTAAGAGAGATTTACAAATATTGTTCATTTGAAAAAAATAAGAACCCCCACCCACCAAAACACCAATAAATGAAAAGACCGAAACACCAACCTATAATAGCAGATGAAATAATTAGGGTAACTGGATTACATCTTGTCGACATTTCCATCTCTTGGATTTTAATCTCAGTGGCATATTTCAATTTATCTCTTTTTATTTTCATTTCTTATTCACGTGTTTTTTCATCTGCTCGTTAGTATCTTTTCCTTTTTTATTTTAAGAAAATTTGTATCTATTTATTTGTTCTTTCCTTTATTAATATTTAGGGATGTAAATGAATTACCGCATCTAATTCCAGACTATTTCTTCATTTTAATAGTTTACTTCAGGTGTTATTTATCCTTTCATTACTAGTTAACTTTATTCTCTCTTTTGTTTGTATATCGCTATTTTAATATTTCAATATTAGCCTCCAACTGATGCGGCCAGAACTATTATGCTTTGACCTTTTGACCCGGCCAAAAATGCTATTCAAGGTGGTGCACCGGAAGGAAGTGACACATCCCGGTCGCTGGAAATCGGAAGAGGTTGCATAGGCGTTGAGGCGTGTCTATATTACTGCGTGGGAGTTTGAAGGTAATATAAGGCCGACGAATTGAGGACAGTGAGAGATAGGCGAGAAGGAGGGTAAGCAGTACAGTGGAAGACGGAAGTAGACGCAATGTAGTAGGGAAAGAGTTTACTCCAGGGTTCGGTTGAGCAGCCATGAAGAACGAGAAAGACACAACGCTGACGGCCATAACTTCGGGGTCAAAATATTTCAGTAATGTTCGGTCTCCAGCTCTCTCTCACACGCAAACTTGGAACAACCCTTTCGAAACTTACAAATAAAGATGTGAGGTAAAATATATTATAAAGAAGTCTTCCTGCGTCTTCCTTGCGTGCGTCGTTTGTTCTTGCGACTTTATCATTGTGCGTCTGTTTGATTATTTATTGTGTCGTTATGATGCTGCATGAACATGTACATGTGTATATAAGCATATTTATTATGGGAGTATATAACATGTGCGATTTTGGTGCCTGTGCCAGTAGAGTTTTTCAAGGACTCAGAATGAACCTGGTTACCATAAACGACAGTTTTAAGCATCACAGCACGACAGCAACGAAAAGGACAAAGAAAAATACTGGAATTGAAAGAAGTAAAAAGAAAAAAACCATGAACAAACAAGCAACAAAAAAATGAACAGACTGACGCGAAAAGAAAGAAAAAAAAGAAAAAGAAAAGAAAAGAGGAAGGCAACGTGCTGGAAGAAAAGAAGAAGAAAAAAAAGAAAAAAAAAAGAAAACAAGAAACAAGAATAGACCGGCTACAAAAACGGTAAAGTGAAAAAGAGAAAAAAAAAATAAAAAAAAGTTAGTAAGTACATCACTCAT
The DNA here is from genome assembly GCA_963585895.1 of Sepioteuthis lessoniana. Classification (NCBI taxonomy): domain Eukaryota; kingdom Metazoa; phylum Mollusca; class Cephalopoda; order Myopsida; family Loliginidae; genus Sepioteuthis; species Sepioteuthis lessoniana. The sequence continues at coordinate 65,511,071 of OY757929.1, read as the reverse complement.
TCATATAATTCTACCTCTCTGTCGATTAATTTGATTATAATAGTGAAAGATTAGTTTTAATGACAAGGGCCTTTCTAGAAGCATATAATTGGAAGTAATTTTTTTATAAAAATGTGTGATCCCTAGATAAAAATTGAGATTACTGCTATGTGTAATATTGTATCGAAGTGAGGGAGGAAAAAAAGAAAAGAAAAGAGGACTGGGACAGTTGCTGTCCGTTGTTTGATAGACATCAATAAAAAAAAACAAGATTGTCATAAATGAAAGTTACCATAGACGAGGTCTTTGTGAGTAAAAACTGATAGTAAATATGATAAATTTTATGAATGGAATTTTTTTAATAGTAAATAGGTCTTGGTGTGTAAAAATTTGTAGTAACTTATCAGTGGTCCGGACAAGTGATGATTGAAAATTAGAATTTCAGTCCAAGAATTGGAATCCCGCATATCTGTAGTTAATACTTTTAGAGCAGGTTTTCATGTTTGGAACTTGTGGATTGGAAATGAGAATTTTTATCCGAGAGATGGAATCTTGGGAGCATTAATGGGATTGTTCAAGAATTTTGCACGTGGTTTGTCTGAATAATGCGCATATACTTTTTCGATATTTATGAAGTTGAGGGAATCGATATTTTCGGCGCTGGTAGAATCAGGCCGGTTTTTTGTTGTAGAAGTTGTTGATACGAATTAATGGACTTGTCATGGTCCGTGTTCATTGAAAATGGTCTCGCCGAGGAGGCAGAGTAACTATGAGACAGATGTTTTTTGTGTCTGACGTGGCAGACAGGTATTTTGTGATTTCCCCCCGGAGTGGAGTTTTGAGATTGTTATTGGGGAAGATATTTTGAAACAGGGTTTTGGATATGATTAAGAGATGCGCAGAATTTTGACGGAACCAGGTGAGGCGAAGATTCGCAGATTCGGATGAGGAAATATTTTAAATTGGGAAATATTGTTGGCTGAAATTGATAAAAGTTTGGGTTGCTTAGAAAAAAAAAAACAAAAAAAAAAACACCCGGGATATTTTGCGCAAAGAAAAAAAAAAAGAAAAAAAAGAAGAATGCTCGTAAGCTATTGAAAAAGTTCTATTATAAATCAGACTTAATTTATGGTACTATAGATCGAAATTGAATAAACTGGGAAGCGAACCTATAGTTATAGTATTAAGGTAAGGACAGAGAGAGGTAGAGATAAGGTTAGAAAAAAAAAGAGACATTGAATGAGCAATTTATTATGAATAAAAAAAAAATAAAAAAAAATGAAAACAGAATAAAAAAAAAGAAAAAAGCTACAGGACAATGAAGATGGAAAAAAAAATGAAAAAAAGAAAGAAAAGACACTTGAATATTGTTGAACGCAGCATATGAAAAAAAAAAAAAAAAAAAAAGAGAAAGAAAGAACGAACATTTTTTTTAAATAGTACATAGATTGAAAAAAAAGGAGAAAAGAAAACTGAATATTTTTGAACTGTGATTGTAATATTGTTTTGACTTGTTGTAAAGTGAAACTTTTTGAGTTTGTTTGAGTTTAAAGGCGACATTAGAATTTTTTTTCCTGTTCATATTATGAAATTTGACGAAAACCATTAACAGAGGATTTTATACTAGGTTTACTAATAATTGTAATTATATCGATTCTAAATTTTTTTTAGAATTTGGGGTTTTCGTGGAATAGGAAATATTTTGTTGGGGGTTTCTGTTTTTAAGAGAATCGGTGGCTGACGCGAGAATAGGACAGATATTCATCCAGTTGGTTAAAGATTGTTGTTGGGTAGACGGCAAAGAAAGCAATTCTATCGAAGAATTCACCGGCCCATGAAGCTGTTGAGGGCCTATTTGGCTTCTATTTTTTTAGATTGGAGTTCCGAGGATGGAATAAAAGTAAAAAAGGCGTGGCCTACTCCAATATTTTGTGGATGATGTCCGAGTCTTTCAGTCACGATGATGTTTTGGATTCGTACGTGATTTTGCGAAACGAAACGCATCAGGGAAAGGCGAGGTGCCTATATATTGGTAGCCACGAGGGTTCCTGATTAAATTGAAAAGAAACCCGGCGTGGGTTTGATCAGGTAAAGCATGTTTCCTCAAGGGCTTGCAAACCAATGGGCATGGAAACAGAAACTTAATGAAAAAAAATGGGTAACACATTGCTAATTAGTATTTTGCGTGGACTATTTTAGGTGGTTTACAGCATGCGTGCCAGATTGTGAGACATTCGGATGTATTGTGATTCTTTGTTTTGGGCCATGATTTTTGTAGTTTATGGGGAATGCTTTGGGCATTGAAGATATTGTGTTATAGTTTATAAAATTCTCCGGTTACTCCAGGTAGGAACCTGTTGAGCAAAGAACTGGAGTGTGGTCATGAGGAATCCAGGCGAAATGTATTGCTGGAATGACCAGGGTCACTAAGTTTGTGACCAAGATATGGGACCAGAGTATGGTCCTTTTAGGGTTTGAAATTTCTTCAAGGAATTATGGAGGGCCCATTGTGTTGAGAGGATAAAGCATGCATCCGTACTGTACCTTGATGCATACATGCTAAGATGGCCAACCACGCAAATATAGTAAGACAAATTTAGATAATAATTAGCCGGGCAAGTGTTATATAGAGAGAAGGTCGCCTTCTAAGTAATATATTATTTGCTGTATTTCAAGTGATTCTTTTTGTGTTTTTAGCCATCTATTGTCCTTGTAAATTATTCTGTAAAATATGTGTGAGGGTGATGGAGACGAACGTGAAGAAAATTCCACGTGTGGAATTTTGAAAAATAATTAATGAAGGATTGTTATGTTTTGACCTTTTGACCCGGCCAAAAATGCTATTCAAGGTGGTGCACCGGAAGGAAGTGACACATCCCGGTCGCTGGAAATCGGAAGAGGTTGCATAGGCGTTGAGGCGTGTCTATATTACTGCGTGGGAGTTTGAAGGTAATATAAGGCCGACGAATTGAGGACAGTGAGAGATAGGCGAGAAGGAGGGTAAGCAGTACAGTGGAAGACGGAAGTAGACGCAATGTAGTAGGGAAAGAGTTTACTCCAGGGTTCGGTTGAGCAGCCATGAAGAACGAGAAAGACACAACGCTGACGGCCATAACTTCGGGGTCAAAATATTTCAGTAATGTTCGGTCTCCAGCTCTCTCTCACACGCAAACTTGGAACAACCCTTTCGAAACTTACAAATAAAGATGTGAGGTAAAATATATTATAAAGAAGTCTTCCTGCGTCTTCCTTGCGTGCGTCGTTTGTTCTTGCGACTTTATCATTGTGCGTCTGTTTGATTATTTATTGTGTCGTTATGATGCTGCATGAACATGTACATGTGTATATAAGCATATTTATTATGGGAGTATATAACATGTGCGATTTACCTATGACTCAGAAAGTGAAGCAGCAGACAAACGCTGGGCACACTGGTTCAAAATCTTTACCGACTTAATTGAAACCTTACTCCTTGAGAACCCGAATTGGCCCATTAACAAGCGTGCCTTCCAGACTAATTTTGTATCTCACTCAATCAACGACATCATTGTAGACTGCGAGTCTTATAAAGAAGCCACAGAAAGATTACACGCAACCTAAAAAACAAAAATGATATGTTTGCTCAACATCTACTTGCCACTCGGCGATAGGAAGCCGGCCAAACATTGGACCATTTTCTAAAGACCCTTCAAATATTTAGCTGGAATTGCAAATTCCGCCCCATGAATAGATTGAAGGCTTAAGAGGAACACATTTTGGACGCCGTCGTAAATTGTCTACACAATGCTCAGGTAAGGCAACGTCTTTTTGAAAATAGGACCCTTACTAAAAAAAACAGTGTAAGAACAAGCATATACATGCAAGCTTGCTATATAGCTGTCCAGCTCTTATTTTCAACTCGACACTGTGGGTGCCACTCTAAAGCTACCTGTTCCAATTGCTCCCACCACTCAGTGATAGTCCTATTTACTCTTCCTCTTAAAATCTCCCACATTCCAATACTCTAGAGCAATGTATCACTGCTGCGCTAACCAGATAGACATGCTATTACTGCGGGTTAGGTCTACACTCATGGCTTTTCTGTCCTGTCAAGGAAACGCATTGCCACAAGTGTTAAAAAATAGGGCATTTTTCCGAAGTATACCGTTTGTTTAAAAGTACCTCTCATAAAACAATCCGTCCTGTCTGTTCATTGCCGTTTTCTGCAACTTTGGCTGCGTTCTCCGTCTTTCAAAAACTATCATAAAAATTAGAATTAACAGAGTCCTCTCTAATGCAATCTTAGATACTGGCAGTTCAGAAAATTTTGTTACAGACTGTTTAGCGAAAATTTACAAATGACATGACTCCTCTCCAAGGAAGGTAACAATGGTGAACGCATCATTGTCGTCGCACGTAAGTGGTTAGTGTATGGTCAACCTACAATATAATAGCGTCACGTACAAAGCCGTAAAATTATCTCTAATGAAAGTCCTTTGTTGTAAGGAGATATTAAGCCACATCATTTGTCAATAATACTCTAGTAATAAAATCCCGTCCGGAGAAAATAAAACTGCAGTAAAAATTTGTGGACTGACTGCTGGTAACATTCTGTACCCTTCAATTTTCGAAAGCTTGAGAAAGGTTGCAAGCTAATAGCAATAAAAAGTTGACATTATTCGCACGACGAGAAACAATTTATTGGGTCCGAAATAAAAAGAATGCTACAGGAAGGAATAATTGAGCCAAGTGTTGTATTTTGACCTTCGGCCCGAGCAAACATGCCATTACAAAGTAATGCACCGGAAGGAAGTGACACATTCCAATGGCCAGTAATCGAAAGAGATCGCGTGGGTGGATTTGGCTGATGAAATGGGACAAGGTAAAACTCATGATACACTCATAGACTGATGCACCGGAAGAGAGTGACCTGTGAACTGCACGACAGTTATTTCTGCTGGATGACGATCAATCATGCCATTCCAAAGATCGAGTGGGCGATCGAGTGGGCGTTGAACTATTATATAACTCAGTCAAAACAGAAGTCAAGTGACAGTTGCAGTTGGAGAAGGAGTTATAGACGAGATGTGGTAGGGAAAGCCACACCCGGCCGAGGGGCCCCTCGGGAACCCCGATGGAGTTTGGGGACCAGAGAAGTTGCTGATAAGATGCAGTAAAGAAAGCCAGCACCCAGCAGAGCGGACACCAGGGCCTCCGGTTGAGCATCAGGAGAACGAGAAAGACACAACGTTGACGGCCATAAGAGTGGGGGTCAAGATATTTCAGTTCTGTTCGGTCTCCAGCTCCTTCTCAAACGCAAACCTTGAGTAACCCTTTTCGAACCCTTGCAATAAAGTGAGAGGTGAATATTTTGTTAAAGAAGTCTTCCTGCGTCTTTATTATTGTGTCGTTATGATGCTGTATATGAGAATATAACACAAGTACGTCCCCATGGACGGTCCAAGTACTATTAACAGCCACAGAAGACCATAAAAAGAGCATAGTTATCGACTACTCTCAGACAATTATCCATTTCAGCATTCTTTTCCATTGCCTCGAATAGATGAAATGTTGCCCTCCCATCTACGAAAATGGAGGCCGACTGTTTTCCGGTGTCCGAAAACACCGAAAACAAGCCGGACCTACCCTAGGTGGGACTGGGATCCTACTCTAGAGGGGTAAAGAAATACAGGGTTGGGCGCGGAATGGGGCAATAAAAGAAGGCAGGTAATATAATGTTTTATATGATCTGTCTGTCTGTCAGTCTCTCTCTCTCTCTCTATATATATATATATATATATATATGAGGAGGCACTCGTGGTGGAACTATTGTAATCATAGTGGATTCAACAACTCGAGTTCAAATCCTGAAAGAAGCTATCTGTATTTCACGATGCCCTTAAAAAGATATGACTCAAACAATAAGTATAATAGTATAGGAGACTGGTGTCTTTAAAGATAATTTAATAATCTTTTAAGGAAAATGTAATTTTTTTTATTTAATCAAAATATAATAATTCCTTTTTTTAAATCAAAATTTAATAAATTCTATTTTAATTTTTCTACAAAGATAGTTTATAGTTTCTGTGGCGAAAAAGATGTAATTTAACTGTTAAAAGTTATGAAGCAGATAAAAGATTCTGATATTGATAAAATGAAGATCATCTATAAATTCGGACGATTCAGTTGAAGGTTTTCAAGATGAACAAAAAATTAATCCAGAAATCCAATTCAAGAAATTTTATTTAACACAAAAAATATAAAAAGATGTTTGCTTAAAAGTTCTCAAGCGATATCTTAAAGATAAAAAATTAAGTTTTACACTATCGAAAAAAAAAAAGGCAAAATTGAAATGTTTACACAAACTTTTTTTTTTTAAATAAAATAGTTTTACCCCTTTTTGTTTATTTTTGCAATTAGTAACAAAAAATAATTTTAGTTCAACCGATACAACAAATGTAACTGGAATTAAACAACTGTCTTGTTAATTTCGACTGTAAAAAGAAAATTTATCTCAAACAATAATCTTTAAAACTTGTTTGAAATTTTGATTTTAAAGTGAAACTTGGTTTCTACGAATTTCAGAAACACAAGACAAATAAATATGAAAAAAAAAAAAAACTTTACTTACGTATTAAAAAGATTTATTCATCTTGAGAGTGTCACCAATTTTTAAAAAATGAACTTGCTTTTTCAAATTATAATAAATTTTTCTTAATACATAAATGTAATTTTAATTTTTTTGTGTTTTGTTTGATAAAATATAATACACAAGAGAGGGTGACAAACCACGTGAAAACCACGTGAAATCAACCTCTTAGTAAACAGTCCTTTTTTCTTCTTCAGGGTTTTTCCTCCGCTGTCCTCTCTTTTTTTCCTCGACACGTTCACTCCATCAGCGTTCCCTTTCCTCCTCTCTCGTCCGTCCGAGACTTAGACAATAATGTCTAAGGGATGTAACTCATACCGCCGTGCTGGTACACTTCATTAATGCAGATTCTGCCTTTCAGATTCACTACACCCCACCTGTGATCTCATGATCACACAACTGACAAACCGGGGTGGATCACTTGCGTCTAGCGCTCCTCCATGGTAATACCACTTCCTCCTCAAATGACTCGTCTGCAGAAGTATCATCCGTTATATGCGTGGTGTTTGCTTCTTGGGGATCACCGCGTGCTTCGTTGATGGTGATCAACCTTGCACTTTGGGTCGAGAGTTCACTGTCACTCCCTCTTTTTGAGGTATCCAGGCCTATGACGAGACGCAGGTCCCTTACATAACGGGGCATCTTGTTGACGAGGACGTTCTGTGAGCTGATCACGCCTGTAACACGTCCACGTACATAAGGGGATGTACATCGTCCGTTCGGGGTCTTCATCCAGATACGATCGCCTAGGTCATTTCTTATTTGCTGCTGTTCGGGCTTATCTAGAGGGGGTGCATCAATACCCTTCAGTCGGACGCGGTAGCGATGAATTAGGTTGATAGGGGCAGTCAGCGGTGACACATTATCCTTAGGGGTGGCGTTATACCAAATAGACCGCTTCCATTATAGGACACTGTTTCCTTGCTGCAATCCGTTTTACGCTCCGGTGACACTGTTCCATCATATCATTACCGGAGGGGACGTGCGCACAACGGAAATGCAATCGAAGCCCCCATTCGTTTAGAAAGTCCCGGGGTTTATCTCTTGCGTCGAGCGCTCCTCCGTGGTAATACCACTTCCTCTTCAAATGACTCGTCTGCAGAAGTACCATCCGTTATATGCGCGGTGTTTGCTTCTAGGGGATCACTGCGTGTTTCGTTGATGGTGATCACCCTTGCACTTTGGGTCGAGAGTTCACTGTCACACCCTCTTTCTAAGGTATCCAGCCCTATGACGGGACGCAGGTCCCTTACATGACAGGCCATGTTTATGCCATTCAGCGCAGCATCGAGCTCCGCCAAGTTTATGTGCTGCGTGTCCCTCTCCTTGCGTAGCCAGCTTGCATCCTCCACGACAGCTCCATCATGCTCCAGGGACACTCCGGTAGCTAAGGAGCTCGCATCAATCCAAATATCGGGCTCAGGGCCATCAACACACCCCTTTCCTCGTACAGGGTCTTTTTGGCGCACTCTCGCGACGACTTCCGTTATCATTGTTGTTAATGGAACATCAGTCACTTCGTCATCCCAACCCCTTGTTATGTCTGCCGCTCTCCTCTTAATGAATGATGCAGCCACTCTGAGCCATTTAATTACTGGGAAATGCCCGACCAACTTTTCACAAAATAAGAACACACTGCGTCGGGTAAGGGCCTGTGGCACGCTTGGAACCTCATTCCCTTGTTCCCATATTAGCATTTTGTCATTTCCCCGAACTGTTAGGCCAAGCACTCGTTCACCGTTCTACACTCGCTCTGGTTCCTTGCTCTTCAGTCCAAAGTTAGCCAAATGTTGCTTTACCCTGGTTGCAGAAACTATGTCTTCGTTGATGAAGACATCGTCGATGTACGCCGAGGTTGCCTTCTGGACTGCATCGTCTTCTGAGAATGCAGCCTCAACAATAGCCCGCATGATTGATGGTGCCACATTGAGTCCTAAGCCCATGCGCAAAAAGCAGTACCTTTTTCCTTCAAAGATAACTGTTTTGTACGGCCCCAAGGATTTGTGCACACGCACTTGCAAATATGCCCTTTAGAGGTCGAGTGATGATACGTTGGAGCCTTTCTTTCTCCACTCTCTTAACTTCTGTACACAGACGTCGGCATGCGCTGTGTAGGCGTCGACGTATCCATTCAGTTCACAAAAGTCTAACACAGGGTGCACTTTCGACTTATTCTGTTGAACTACGGCCATTAATGGAATCAGGGCCTTTGGGGGACCGAGTTCCTCCTCAAGGTAGGGAAGAAGCTATCCATTGTTCAGCCACGTTTCCAGCTCATGACGGTACTCCTGTCGAACTTGAGCCGACACAGGATACTCGGGCACCTTATTCACAAGGCTATTGGGTGGCTGGTTACCTGACCCCTTCCATGACGCTGTCCAAGCCCTGGTTTTTTCATTGAACTCAGCGCTGAAGTCCGGTTCCTCTATTCTGATCGCGGCGCAGGCATGCAGCCCTGTCCTAGAGAAGATAACATTACCGGACTGGTCTATACAGACTCCACCCAACATCATAATAATATCCATACCAAGTGGCATGTTCACGACCAGCACATCAGCTTTCACGGGGCTTACGTTATCTGCTGCCAACGTGATAGTGCCGATGCCGTTACTACGAAGAGTCTTGCTGTCAACTGTCAGAACATCTGATGCCTGTCCACTCCAGGGGTTGCAAACTGATTCAGTCACGGGGGACCGAGAACATCCCGAGTCCACTAGCGCTATGCACCTCTTGCCATTAACCACAACTTCAATCACGGGGAGCGCCTCCTTTAATTTGAATGGGAAGAGAGTGGCACTAACCTCTCGCCCCCGTTTCCGTTTCCCGGACAGTTCTTCATAAGATGCCTAGTTTTGTTACAGAGATGACAACGTATAGTTGATCTCTCTTTCCAGTGTCTAACACTGCTTCGCTCCATACAATCTCTGGCCAGATAGTTTGGGCCCCCGCATCTGAAACAAGTGACATTACTCTGACGACTTTTGAGAATGTTCGGGGTATACGAGGTCTGCTCAGGTCGCGCTACAGCGGCCAGATGCTCTTCCCTTGTATCCACTAACACGGCGCGAGCTCTTTCGAGAACTTCTCTTAAAGTTAGGGTTTCTAACCTGGGTGACGATCGGAGGAGTCCCTTGACGTCACTCGGCAGCCCATTGACGAAATCACTCTTTATCCAACATTCTGGCGGCGTTTCCCCAACTAGTCGTGCCAATCGTTGCAAGTTCGGTAGGAACTCATCAGCGGTCTATTCAGGACGGAGACGGCGCGTTGTAAATTGTTCGAACGCCACGAACGAATCGGTTCCTCAGGCTTTTATAAGAGCACGCTTGATCTCCTCAACGTCAACCCGTTGTTCCTTAAACAGCTGCCGGTACGTTTCTCGAGCCGCACCTTTCAGTCGTAGTGGCAGAACCCGCTCTATCTTGGAAATCTCGCAAGATTCACTAGGTCTTCCAACCATTCCAATATTGGCGTATCTATCGTTGCGCCGCTAAACTCGGGGATAAGCCGAACATTAAATTGCCTGAACGCCATGGTTAATAAAGCGCCGAAATAGCTTGTAATTTAAATTGATTTTTTGTTTGATAAAATCTAATATACAAAAGAGGGTGAAGGGTATTCCTCTTTTACAAAAAGAAAACCACTTGAAATCAACTTCTTAGTAAACAGTCCTTTTTTCTTCAGCCTTTTTTCCTCCGCTGTCCTTTCTTTTTTTCCTCGACACATTCACTCCATCAGCGTTCCCTCTCCTCCTCTCTCGTCCGTCCGAGACTTAGACAATATTGTCTAAGGGATGTAACACACAGACACAGCATTTCATCACTTTTACAACAGTGACTCAAACCTTCATTTCCCTTTACAAAATATTTAAAATAAAAAAAAAACACTTGCCACATGAATAAGCAATTAAAACAAATAATTATTTGGGAATTAATTACAATATCATTAAATAAAAGAATATTTTTATATCTTTAACCTTGGTATGGCAACCTGTATTGGAAAATTCTGAATTTACACTAGTTGTAGACCTTAAAAGGGATGGGTTACGCTAGACAAAAGAAGCAGGGGTCCCACGATGAAAATACGGGAACAAAGAGGAAGAAATATATATATATATATATATATATATATATATATATATATATAAACCTAAAAGAAATTAATATTTGACATATTTATTTAAGTTTCATGACTATGAATTTCATGTATTGATTAAGATACAATCGTCAGATGAAAATCACGTGGCATAAAGATATTACTTTATTTTAGATTTGATCTTGCTCAGCTGGCCAGCATTTGAACATTTTTGCGAGTTAAAAAATTTTGAACGAATTGTTTTTTCAGACTCACACACACACACACACACACGCGCGCGCGCGCAAACACACACACATACATATATATGTTATCAATCTAAAGCTTCTAATTAGACATTTCCGAAGATCTGTTTTGTTATTACCCTCTGACCTCTGACACAAGAGATATTCCTGTACAACTCAAAATCCTCCACCTAAAATTTCAGACCGTTTCGAAGAAATTTCAACGGATGACCGCTACGTTGTCTGGAAATTGTTATTCATCTTGTCTCTGTTAATTTAGTTTATTTAAATCTTGGAGTACCATCCACCCCGGACATCATGCAATAGAGTCATCTTCCTGGGGTTGCTCATTATCGCCTCTATTAATTGCATAACAATGACGCCACTGAATTATTTACTTAGAAAATGCACAGAAGTTAATAAATTTACAAATGTAAGGATGATATTAAGATATCCCCCCCCCAAATAACCTGACAGAAACTATAACAGGATATAAGAATAAAATTTAGGAGCGAAAAAAGTTTGTTTCTTATAATGTAAAAAGGAGAAAAGAGAAACAATGGAAATTCAAAAACTACCAAATCAAAAGAAAAGAAAATTACTAGTACCAAGGAATACTGGAAGGAGATATGCAAATAAACAGAGATAAAATAAAGAGTAAAAACATAGTAGCTCAGAACAAGAAACTTCTTGAAACAGAACTGTGCAAAAGTAATATCATCACAGGAATAAAGAGTACTCCCTTAAGATACTCTGGACAGTATCAACAATGGACAAGGGCGGGGCACTCAGACAGATAAACCAAAGTGCAAGGAAATTGATGAATATGAATAAAATCTTTCAACCAAGAGATGGCCGGCAAACAATATGAATCAAGAAAAGAAGGGGAGAGGATTTACAAGCATTAGGGATTCGGTTGATGCAACAATAAGGGAATTCAAATAATAAAGAAAAAGAGTAAAGAAAGACTAATAGCAGAAGTCAATAACAGAAATGTCAACATCAGTGCACACTGCAAAACATCACAAACTAGAAAACGAAAATGGGAAGAAAAATAACTGTAAGCGACATACTTGCTAGATTGTTTATTAGATGATTTGGACATTGCTAAGTAAAGGAAACCTCAAGAGGTTTTAATGATAGCACAAAATAATGCCATGACCACTATCTAGGCAAGAATAGCATGAGAATTCAAGGCGTACAGTATGTGGAGAAAGAGATCTAACGGTTCATCATATAAAAAACCAAGGCAGCAAACTAGCACCAAAGGGGTACAAGACTGAGCATGATTTGGTGGCAAAATTAATCCACTGGGATGATAATAAAGAAAGTTTAGTTTTCTAACCTTGAAATATTAGAAATGCACCAAAAAATTAATTGAGAATCTAGGCAACAAGACCCTAATACAATAATCAACACACCAAATATTGAAAAATAAGAACACTCTAACCGAAATGAGCCACAAAGTAATAACAATCGAATAAAGCTACACGGAGCAAACACAAACTCAAGAGGAAGAAACGAATTGAGAAAATCTAAAGAGGATTGCGTCTGAATATAAGACTAGATTACCATTGCTAAGACACGAAGACTGGAGAATAATCAAGAAAGAAACTGAAGAAAAAAAAGAATTGCTATCACATATCTCAACGAACGCTATCACGGAATTAAACGAACTGATCTATGCAGGAGCATAATTAGTCTGTGGAAAAGTCGGTGTTCTAAAGAAGACGAAGAGAAACTCAAAACCTGAATTGGAAATTCGACCGGAAACACAGATAATAAATCTACGACAACAAGCGAAAATAATAAGACAGAGGATGAACGCTGGAACATGCTGGGACGAAAAGAAAAAACCAACAAAAGTAAAACAAAAAATACAACTCGGGGAAATAAGCAAGAAGGTGCTGGCAAAAGAAGGAAGACTAAAAAGATATCGAGACAGGATCAAACAATACAGACAAAAGAAGAGATAAAAAAACCCAACAAAAAACAAAACAAAAAGCCAAAAACCAACCAACCAACCAACCAACAAACAAAAAACGAAAAAATGATTCCCAAGCGAGTAGGCGGAAATGCTCGAAGACAAACTAACGACCGAATGACAAGGAAACAAAACAATTCTGGAGAAAGACAATATAATAGAAAAGCCGATTGGATGAATAACACGGGCAGAGTTAGAAGGATTTGAAGATGGGCCGAAGGCGACAATACACCTCCATTAATTTAAAGCAGTACTCAAAAAAGTACCAAATTGAAAAACGCCAAGCCATTATGTCATACATGGATTCTGGTTTTAAAATTCACTTCTATCCATGACAGACTAGCTACCGAAATGAATAGATGCTCACAAGAAACAGACTCACCCTTATTGATGAAAAAAAGAAAAACACTCTGCCCCCAAAATACACCCCCCAAAAAAGGAACCGCCACTAATAACTAAAGACCCATAAGTTCCTACCGATGATCTAGAAAATACTAACAGTATAGATTACGGTGGAGATTAACGATTCACTAATAAGCCTCGGGCTGTTCACCGAAAAATAGAAAGGATGCCACTAGGGAACAAGCGGAACAAGAGAGCTACTATGCGTTGATCAAACATCCTCAAAGACAACAAAACGTAGACGGGAAATTTAGCTAGGGCATAGATTAACAAGTAAAAAGGATATGGTCCCACAAAGCTGGATAATTGACTGTCTTAAAATATACAAGATATGCGACGAAGTCATAAAGTTTCTCGAAAACACCATGGAAAACTAGAGATTCGAACTGACAGAGGAAGAAAAAGCTTAACTGAGGAGAAAATCCAGTGAGGGATCTTCCAGAAAGATGTGCTATTACTATTACTGTTTGTAATAGTGATGATGCCACTCAGTCCCATTCTTAGGAAATGCATAGGCGGTTATAAACTTCATAAATTGCAAGAAAAAATCAACCACCTAATGTATATTGACGACCTCAAACTGCATGCCAAAAATGTAAACAAATTAGAAACCGTAATATAGGCAGTGAGGATAGACAGTGAATATATAGGGATGGAATTTGGCATCGAAAATGTGCCATACAAATAATAAAAAGCGGAAAACGACAAATGACGAAAGGAATAGAACTACTAATTCAAGAAATATCAGAATGCTAATAGATGAGGAAACTTAAAAATACATGGGAATATTTGAAGCGAACATCGTGAAACATTGGAAGATAAAAGAAAAACAAAATCGAGGAGACTATTCGAAACCAAAATACATAGCAGAAATCTCATCAAAGAGACCTAGGCTGTCCCCCATGTAAGATACTCTGGATCATTCTTAAAGTGAACGAAAGAAGAATTTCAACAAATGGACCAGAGAAGAAGAAAATTCATGACGAAGCATAAAAATGACGTATGCAGACTGTATGTGTCAAAAAGATGGGGGAAGAGAACTCGCCAGCGTCGATGCAGCGAAACAACGCCTAAAAGACAGCATAAAAAGCATGGACAAAGACTAATTATAGCCACTAGAAAGAAAAAAGACAACACAATCATTAAAAGAACAAAAATAACCAGAAAAAATTGGAAGAAAAAACTCTATTGGCATATCAAGCAAAAAACAAGGGAAATCTTTATAGGAGAAAACTTGGACATGGCTAAAAAAAAGAGAAATTTTTGGAGTGAAACTGAGACATAACAGGACCATAATGGCCGTCAAAACAAAAGAAAAACAAAACAAAACAAAACGTAACAAAGTAGCAGTGGTAGATTATGAAGTGAGTGAAACGAAACAATCAATCACATAATAAGCGAATGCAGCAAATTAGCGAAAAACGTATATAAGATTAGACATGAATGGTGACCAACTGGGAATTATGCAAGAATGTTACCCATACTAACAAATGGCATATGTTCAACCCGGAATCCGTCTAGCAAAATGAGACGCACAAAATTCTTCAGGATTTTGAGATACAAACGGATCACCGAATCTCGGCCAGACGACCAGACCAGTAAAAATAGCCTCCCCACCAAAACAACAAAAAAGAAACCCTGCTGAATAGTGAATTTTGCCGTTCACACGGTAAAACTGAAGGAAAGCGAAAATAGAGATGAGTACCTAGACCTTCCTAGAGAACTGAAAAAAAACGATGACGGTGATATCAATTGCAATTGGCGCTTTCAGCACAGTCACCAAAGAATTAGAACGGAGGACTTGGAAATAAATGGAAGAGAAAATAAATGGAAGACCATTCAAACTACAGCATTACTGAGATTAGCCAGAATACTAAGAAGAGTCTTGGGGATTTGTGGAGACTTGTTGTCACTCAGATTACAGTTGACAACCATCAGCTAAAGCTCTTAAATGAGTAAAATAATGATAGAAAAATGAAAAATGAGTATCTCAGAAGAACGATAAAACTACTGGAAACCAAACTATATAGTAGAACTCTCATCAAAGGGATAAATGCCTCGGCCGTTCTGCTTGTAAGATACTTGCGATCATTCTTGAAGTGGACGAGGGAACAACTTCCCTAAATAGACCAGAGAACAAGAAAACTCATGACGATGCATAAAGCCTTACATCCCAGAGATGACGTAGACAGACTGTGTGTGCCAAGAAAAGAAGGAGGAAGTGAACTTACCAGCATTCAAGATAGCGTCGAATCAAAGATTCGAAGACTACATTAAAAAATTCTGAGGAAGACTGATCTCAGCGATAAGAAAAAGAGACAACACAAGCATCAATAAAACAAAAATAACCAGAAAACAAAAATGGAAAAAAATCACTTTAAGGGGATTTCAAGGGACAAAAAAGCAAAATTTCACAGAAGAAAACTTGGACAAGTTTAAGAAAGGGAAACCTTAAAAGAGAAACTGAATCTCTTCTTATAGCAGCACAAAACAACGTCGTAAGTACTCTGTCTAAGCAAGAATAGACAAGATGCAACAAAATAGCAAATTTACGTTATGTTGGGATTGAGATAAAACGATCAATCTCATAATAGGCAAATGCATTAAGATATAGCAAAAAGAGTATAAGAGTAGACCCAATTGGGTGGGAAGGTGATCCACGGGGAATTATGCTAGACGTTTAAATTTGATCATACGAACAAATGTTATAAGCACGACCCAGAATCCGTTCTAGAAAGTGAGACGTACAAACTAAATATTGAGATATAAACAGATCACCTAATCTCGACCAGATGACCAGCTCTAATGATAAACCACAAAAAAAGAGAACCATCCGAATGGAACATGAGAGTAACGGTGACACCAGTTGTGATTGGTTCGCACGGTACAGTAACGAAAGGATTGGTATAGGGACTAGAGGACTTGGAATTAAGACGAGTGGAGACTATCCAAACTGCAGCATTGTCAAGATCGACTAGAATACTAAGAAGAGTTCTGGAGACTTGAGTTGATCTACTGTCGCTAAAACCCCAGTGAGTAACCATCAGCTTGCGCGTGTGTGAACAATTGTTAAAATAATAATAATAATAATAATAACTGCCTAATGTACCTGGATGACGTCAAACTCTTTGCCAAAAATGAAAAAAGAATGGATACCTTATGTAGACAGTGGGAATAAGAAGAGTTCTGGAGACTTGAGTTGATCTACTGTCGCTAAAACTCCAGTGAGTAACCATCAGCTTGAGCGTGTGTGAACAATTGTTAAAATAATAATAATAATAACTGCCTAATGTACCTGGATGACGTCAAACCATTTGCCAAAAATGAAAAAAGAATGGATACCTTATGTAGACAGTGGGAATATGCAGTCAAAATATTGGAATGGAATTTGGCAATGAAAAATGTCCCATACTAATAATGAAAAGCAGAAAACGATAAATGATGGAGGGAACAGAACTACCAAATCAAGAAAAATCAAAACGCTCAAAGAAAAGAAAGCTTACTAATACTAATACTAATACTGGAAACAGACACCATCAAATATGAGGAAATAAAAAATATTATCTAAGGAGAACGAGAAAATGAATCGAAACCAAACTATATAGTCGAAATCTCATCGTAGGGATAAAAATCTTGGCTATCTTCTTCTTAAGATACTCGGGACCATTCTTAAGAGAAGAGCTTCAGCAAACAAGAGAACAAGAAAACCCATGACAATGCATAAGGTCTTATATCCCAGATATTATATAGACAGACTATATTTATCAATAAAAGAAGGAAGAGGACATGCCAACATTGAAGATAACGTCTGTAGCTTAATAAGGTGTCCCAAAAACTTCATAAAAGCTGACTGATTACAGCGACCAGAAGTATCACAAGCAACAGAAAGATCAACTGAATGACAGTAACTAGAGAATAAAAATGGAAAGAAAAGCGATCTTATGGACATTTCAAGCGACCAACAAGCGCAATATCACACGAGAAGACCCGGATATGGTTAGAAATGGGAACCTTTAAGAATCTCTTCTAATAACAGCACAAAACAACTCCAGCGGTCACAACAAAATAGCAAGAAGTGTTGGTTATTTGATGGTAGGGACGAAACGATTGATAAAAAAAATTGAATCATGTAAATTAGTGCAAAAAGACTTTAAGACTAGATACGACAGAGTGGGGAGGGTGATCCATTTGGAATTTTGTAGGAAGTTTAAAAAATGAACTAGTGAACATGTGGTACACGTACAGCCCAGAATCCGCCCTGGATCGAGAGACGGACTCTCTGGGATTACCTAATCTCGGCCAGATGACCAGACCTCGTAATGGTTCATAAAGAAAATAGAACCTGTTGATTTGTGGATTTTTCCGTCCAGGCAGACCACAGAGTAAAAATAAAAGACAGTGAAAAGAGAGATAAGTACATAGACCTTGCTAGAGGACTAAATAAAAACAAACTATGGAACATCAAGTTGTCGGTGAGACCATTTGTGGTTGGCGCACTTGGGAAATCTCCAAATGATTGGTACAGGGACATGAAGACTTAGAAATAAGGGGGAAAAGTAGTGACCATCGAAGCTACAACATTATTAAGATCTGCCAGAATACTGACCAGAGTCCTGGAGACTTGAGTATACTTGGCGTCACCCAAACTCCAGTGAAAAGCCATCAGCTAACGCTAGTTTGAAAATCTCTCAAAGGAATAAATAGTAAGTGCAACTTATTATTATTATTATTATTATTATTATTATTATTATTATTCTCCTCTGAGAGTTTTTCGCAACAGCGTTAGCTGAAAGTCTTTCGCTGGAGTTTGAGTGACAGCAAGTCTCCTCAAGACTGCAGGAGTTTTCTCAATATCCTGACTGTTCTAAATAATGTAGTAGTTTAGATGGTCTCCACTCGTACTCTTATTTCCTAGTCCTCCAGTCCCTTTAATAATCCTTTGGTGACTGTAACGAAAGCACCAATCACAATTGGTATAATTGTTACTTTCACTATCCTCAGTTTCTTCCATTCCCTAGCAAGGTCGATGTACTTATCCTTCTTTTCATGTTCTTTAAATTTTATTCTGTGGTCAGCCGGGACAGCAAAGTCCACAATATTGTAAGTTCTCTTTTTTTTGTTGATTATTATAAGGTCTGGCCGAGGTTAAGAGATCCGTTTGTATGTCAAAATCCCATAGGAGTTTATGTTTCATTCTCCAGGACAGATGCTGAGATGTGCATATACCATTTGTTCATATGGTCAAATTTAAATTTCTTTTACATCTCCCAGTGGATCACCTTTCCCATCCAGTTGTGTCTAGTCTTATTCTTCTTCTCTGCCAATTTGCTGCATTCGTTTATTATCATATAACATTTGCTGTTTTGTTGCGTCTTATCTATTCTTGCTTTGATATGATTGGTTCTTGTGCTACTATTTGAAAAGAGTCAGTTCTCTCATAAGGTTTTTTTTCTTAGACACGTCCACGTTTTTTTCGTGTGAGATGTTGCTTATTAGCCGTTTAAAACGTCCATAGAATTGCTTATCTTCCCAGTTTTGTTTACTAGTTATTGTCATTCTGTTAGTCTTCGTGTTGTCAGTATAGTTTCTGTGACTGTAAACAGTCCTTCTCCGCACTTTTCTGTGTAGTCTGAGTCGTTGTATCGATGCGTCAACGTTGTCTTCAATGCTGCTAAGTGCTTTTCCTCCTTCTCTCGATACATGTAGTCTGTCAACGTCATCTCTGGGATGTAATGCCTTATGCATGGTCATTAGTTTCCTTGTTCTTTGGTCCATTTGCTTAAGTTCTTTTCTGGTCCACTTCAAGAATGGTTCCGAATACCTTATGTGATGTACAGCCCAAAGTTGCACTTAAAAGTTTTGGGAGACATTAAAAAATCCAATTCGATCATAAAATCGAAACCAAAAGATCATATCTACATATCGTAAATAAAGAGTAGAAAAACAGACAAATAGTATTGCTGTATTTGTCCAAAGAACAAAAAAATCCTCCACCCGGAAAAAGCATAAAAGCTTGACGAGAGGACTGGATTAGTATAAAACATAAAAGTCGTATTTGTGACTATCATCAGTGGGTTGTTTACATTAGCCAAGAAGAGTATTGCAAAGAGGCTTGAAGAATTAGACATTCGTAGAAGAGGTGAAACAATCAAAACATGGGATTCGCTACAACTGAAAATGTAAACAGTGACAATGAAAAAATATCAAGCATTACCCTCTGTAGCATAGAGTTTAGAATGACTACTACTAACAACAATGATGGCGAGAACAATGATAATAATGACGATGATGTAGCATGTATACAAAAACAATTTGGGAGCCAGCGAGCGAGCAAGAAAAATATGAAGAGTTTAATAGGTCGATCGGGTCAGTATAATTGGCGTGCGTCGCTCGATTTTGGTGGGAAACAATACTTTTCGTGAAGCATTAATTGAACCAGACTTTCCCTTCCTGCTTCTCTTGTTTCTGAGTGGAAAAGAATCAATTGATATTTCGCATCAAACTCGTAATTTCAAACCGAGTCAGAAGATGAAAAATCTTTCAAAGAAGAGAAAAAAATGAAAAAAAATATATCTGTACACACACGTGTACACACACATATATTTATACAAACAATAAAAGTGATCCATACAGAGATGCACTCAGAGATGCATATATAGGCTTAAACGCATACATAATGTTTATTAAGATTAGTGTTATACAATACAAAGTGTAAAAATGGAGGGTTGTTGCTCTAGTTAACCTTGCGATCAGAAACCATTTGCATTCAAAACTAGCTTTCAAAATTCTGGCTCTCACTTCTGTTAAAAAATTGCTTGAATTAATTTTCTTTATCAAGAAAGCAAAAATCATGAAATTAGCAGTCTGAGAGGATATTCATCTTTTTTTAGCGAAAAATAAACAAATAACAGATAAGATGCCAAACAATTTTCTTTAATAGTCGAAGAAAACGTACATTTAAGTAAAAGAAAAAAAACTACTCATCTTCTGGATTTTACCATTTCAGCATATCAGAACAGATCATAAAGTGAATATAGAAAAAGCTGAAATATTTCCAGGAAAGGAAACAGGAAAATAAATAAATATCTGGAGCTGTGAATTCAAAAATAATATGAATCATAGTTGTAACTCTTAAAACAATCTGGATAAACCGGAGAATATTAAAAATATGTGGACTAGACCTTATAATAATCAACAAAAAGAAGAGAATTTGCAAAATTGTCGACTTTGCTGTCCCGGCAGACCACAGAATAAATCTGAAGGAATGTGAAAAGAAGGATAAGTACCTCGACCTTGCTAGAGAATTGAAAATGCTGTGGAACATGAAAGTGACGATTGTACCAATCGTGATTGGGGATTTTGGCACAATAACTAAAGGATTATTAAAAGGCCTGGAGGACTTGGAAGTTGGAAGACGGGTAGAGACTACCCAAATGACAGCATGGCTGAGAACAGCCAGAATCCTGAGACGAGTCCTGGAGACTTGAGGAGACTTGCTGTCACTCAAAATCCAGTGAAAAACCATCAGCTAATACTGATGTGAAAAACTCTTAAGGAGTAAATAATAAAAGAAAGGAAAAAAAGGAAAATTTCGTAGTCAGGTGATCAATTTCAGACACTGACATTACGCCGTTTTGGGCGCCAGCCCGGGGGCCCAAACGGCCCCGGATTAAGTGGCGGCCCTGAATCAGTCGTGAAAGAGGTATGAAGAAAACACGAGTATGCTTAAATCTTTTAAGTCGGCCCTGTACCTGTCTCACGAAAGAAGCACAAACGAGGAATGAAGATGATTAAATGTTTAAGTCGCCCTGTGCCACCCTCGAGTAGACAGAGCGAAGAAGTAAGGCTCATCATCATCATCATCATGTCGCGCTGGTAGCACGGATATCCCTGACCCTCTCTCGCCACTCCTCCCTATCGTTCATCGCCCCAGGCAGGTCTTCAGGACAATATCCTGTATCCTCACATAGCTGCTGAATGTATGTTCGTGCTGGTCGTCCTGCTTTTGCACGGCCATGTGTGGGGGTCCATAAGAGTACATCACTTATGAGTTCGTCCCTGCTTCTCCAGCAGTGTCCTGCATGTCTGGTTTGTCTAACTTGAATAGTTTTCGTGATAGGAGGCAGGTGGCCGTACAGTTGGTGTCTTGTGGGGTGTTGACGCCAGGACTTGTTCAAGATTTCACGCAGCATTCTTGTGTAATTGCCGTCTAGCTTCTTCTCCAGCCGTTTTGTTAATATATCGTATCACAACGTGGTGTAAATCCAAGCGGTTTTTTACTGACTCTCTCTCTCTCTCTCTCTCTCTCTCTCTCTCTCTCTCACGCAACCATTTCGCTATCTTTCGTAAATAAAAAGAAACTTATGTTTTTATATATAAATGTTAATGTCTTTCCTTTGACTGCTATAAAACATTTATTGTATTTGGTACCGTTATGGTAGAAACTGATGAGGGAAAACAGCCAAACAATTTTTTTGTGATCCGCTTACGAGCTCTCTGACTTAAAGTGTACTCGGTCACATCTGAGACATGTGCGAAGATTTTAAACAACTCCTGATTCTTGTATAGCCAGCATATACTGCCTATGATAAAAATGTCAAATTGAAACATAACACAATGTGGGACCCAGGCAACAGGTCTGGGTGTCATGATCGGCTGGTGATCTCCTGGTTGCCAGTATAGCGGACGAAATCGTTATCCTGCGAGTGTTGCTGTTGTTTCGTCAGGTACACGAACGACGACCTCAGTAACCACACAAACCAGTGGCACCAACAAAGAAAATCACCTAGGAGAACAACAAACTTGTGAATTATATCTGAATATAAGACTAGATTACCGTTGCTAAAGAACCAAGCCTGTCAAAGTAGAAAGTGAAAAAATAAAAGAATTATTAGCACATAACTCAACGAACAATATCACGGAACTAAACGAACTAAATAAAATGAGAAAAAAAAATTGGAAACCGTATCATAGGTAGCGAGAATAGACAGTGAAGATATAGGGATGGAGTTTGGAATAGAAAAATGTGCCATGCTGATAATAAAAAGCGGAAAACGACAAATGACGGAAGGAATAGAACTACTAAATCAAGAAAAAATCAGAATGCTCGGAGGAAAAGAAACTTACTAATACTTGGGAATATTGGAAGCGAACACCATCAAACATGCAGAGATGAAAGAAAAGAATTTTCAAAAAATACCTCAAGAGAATGAGGAAACTACCTGAAAACAAACAACTTTACAGAAATCTCATCAAAGGGATAAATACCTGGGTTGTTAACATCGTAAGATACACGGGACCATTCTTAAAGTGGACCAGAGAAGAACAAATTGACCAGAGAACAAAAAAAAAAAAAACTCATGACGATGTATAAGGCTTTACATCCCAGAGATGATGTTCACAGACTATATTTGTCAAGAAAAGAAGGAGGGACACGCCAGCATCAAAGATAGCGTTGATGCATCGATGCAGCGACGAGAAAACTACATAAAACAAAGCGGAGGATGACTGATTACAGCCACTAGGAACATTACAGACAACACAAGTATCAAAAGGACAAAAATAGCCAAAATAATAAGTGTATGGACATTTTACGCGACAAAGAAGTGAAATCTCACACAAGAAAACTTGGACATGGGTAAGAAAGGGAAACAAGAGAAAAACTGAATCTCTTCTAATAGCGACACAATAGTAAGGATACCAATAGTAGTGCTCGATGCAGTCACCAAAGGATTGGTATAGGGACTAGAGGACTTAGAAATAAGACAACGAGCAGAAAACATCCAAACTACAATATAGGAGACTTAAGAGGACTTGCTGTCACTCAGACAGAGGCGGAAAACCATCAGTTAACGCTGGTAGGAAACTCTCAAATGAGTAAAATAACAATAGTGATACAT
Source organism: Sepioteuthis lessoniana (assembly GCA_963585895.1). NCBI lineage: Eukaryota > Metazoa > Mollusca > Cephalopoda > Myopsida > Loliginidae > Sepioteuthis > Sepioteuthis lessoniana. The sequence goes on along the minus strand of OY757929.1, from coordinate 65,487,860 downwards.
ACGGATTACCCAATCCCGGGTAAAGATCAGACCTAGTCTTAATTAAGAAGAAGAAAAAACTTGTCAAGTAGTAGATTTTGTCCTTCCAGTGGACAATAAAGTAAAGTGAAACAAAACAAAAAAGAAGTTGAAAGATTGCCAAAAAGTAAAAAAATTATTTGGAACATGAAGATAATGGTGACACCAATTGCAATTTGGGAACATGGAATGATCCCAAAGGCCTGAAAAAGGAAATTGGGGTATTGGAAATCACAGAAAGAATAGAGATAATTGAAAACACAGCCATAATAACATCGGTTAGGATACTTATAAGAGTTTTGGAGACCCGAAGGAACTTACTGTCACTCCGAGTTAATGATTTATTGATTGTCTAATTTCAACGGCATGTCAATCCATCGAAGTTTATTTTATGTCCTGGAGTTAGGTAATCTTGTTCATTGTGTACTTGTATCTTAAGAGTTTCTTTTTAAAATCTTGCTCAAGGTCCTATTTCATACATATACGTGGAACTAGAAGTAATGGTTGTAAAGAAGCACTCCATACTTCTCGGAGCTCCAGAACTGGAGATTCACCATAAGATGTATTTTACTTTCTTACGTCGGACACCACCATATCTTTTTTTTTAGGTTGGAAAATTTTACCTCTGTGCCGGAGATACGGTCAGTGTATTCTTAGCTCTACCGACAAGGGTGAATTCAAACCTCAGTAAAAAATCACTTGTTAAAACTGTGAAAAACTGTAATATTCAAGGAGAGTTGAGGTGAGTTGGTGTCAGATGTATTCCTGTGAAAACCACCGGTGAGAAAAATCTCTACTGATAAAATAATAATAATAATAATAATAATAATTTCTTTGGGAATTGCTTGGAAGAAATAGAAATCCGAGTAAGATTTCAAATTGCTGAATATTTTAAAGGTTTATAGTAATAAAATGTCTGTTAAAATATGCCTATTTGCTCGCTACCTTAAAACTTTTTGGGTTTCTGATATTATTAAACAATGATAACACCAAACTCCAAGAATAAATATAGCGGTCTTTTTTCCTTCAATCAGTTGGGTTATTCGGGTCTTCTCTGGTTGAATTAAAATCGGTAATAAAACCAAAAAGTTAGTTTTACTTTTTAGTTTTTGTCCTCTTCACTTCCTTTTTTTTTTATTTTTTTTTTTTACCTTTTTTCAGTATGGATTCTTTTCAGTTCTTCCTTATTCAATAATTTTTTTTCTTTCATTCATTTTTATTCCCTATCGTGATTCGACTTCGAATTTTTCTTCCGTATTTCATTCTTTCGTTTCTTTTAGATAAGATTTTAAAAAAATTCAAGTCTCATTCTGTATCCTCAACTATATATCACTTTTGTTTCTTCTTATTATTCATGCATTTTCTTTCTTTCTTTCTTTCTTTCTTTCTTTAATTTGCTTTTTTTATTAAACTACTTTTTCGTTTTCTCAACAACTTTTTTTTCTTTTTCTTTCTACATTTTATCGGGTTCTTTCCTTTTTTTCTCTTCAGTTTCATAACTCCACTGTTCATATTTGTTGTCATATCTATCTATCTATCTATCTATCTATCTATCTATCTATCTATCTATCTGATTTATTTCTTGTTTATTTTAAATAAATTACTTTCACTCATTTACATTTAAGATACTTTTTCGATTTCTTTCTTTCTGTCCATTCGTCTTTATTTTTTTTCTTTCTTTGATTTGTCATAATAATTTAGTCATATTTAAATGGCTTTTTTATTTCTTCAAATATTTTTCTTTCTTTCTTTGATAATTTTTCATTTATATCTATTGAGGTCTCTATTCTTTTATCTGGGAATGTATCATTTATATTTCTTCTTTTCCTTCCCTTAAACTATTTAATTCTTTCTTACAGTTTTGTCCCCTATACTAATAACTGTCTCAAAACGTTTGTTGAACAGAGATCAATCATCTTGATTTTTTTAACAGCCACCAAATGTTAAAAAAATCTACGTTCAAAACATTTTGGCAGAGAATTTTAATTCAAACACACTAGAGAACACTAGGATTTTCTTTTTAAGAACAAGAAAAACCCCCAGACCCACCATTTGCAAAACAGCGATCAATAAAATTTGCATTTTCTTCTCATCGGATGTTGAGGAAAGGGTAAAGTTTTCCAAAACTGAATATCGATAATAAAGTTCGATCCAAACCCTAAAACTGTTTACCCCAAAAGTCAGCATGACCTCAAACTTAACTGGAAAAGTGGATGTGGCTCTAATGACGTCCTCTCTGTTTCTTTTTTTTTCAATATTTCATACAGAATTTTCTTAACAGACAGTTTACAGTGCATATTCTTTTTTTTCGATTTACCTTACTTTATGCTAATAACCACTGTAATAAAAATATTTTCCATGAGTTATGGTCTATCTATGAACTCCTAATCGATCCTCACCATGTTTTTTGCACTTTCGGTCTGGCACAAAATATAAGCTGCTCTTAGCTATTTTCAAGGAAACTTGTAATTTTGTGATGTAAGTTAGACAAGTAGATCATTGACAACAAGATCACTTTTCACCGAGTATCGGATACTTTTGGCTAAAATAACCTAAGCTTAAAAAATTTCTGATACTGAGAAGTGAGTTCGATCTTTACATGTAGCTACATCTTTAATCTACTGCAAACGGTTAAAAAGATAACTTCCGAATAGTAAGTTAAATCCTCATCAAGTTATCTTGATCTTGTCGTATTACATCACTGTTGTGCAATGGTTAAGAAGTTTATCTCACATATCAGTTGCAACTGAGTGGTGATTTTATTCCTGAGTACAAAACTCAGGCTATGCTTAGTGTTCTTATTCATCTATGGATTGGTTTATTTCATTGGCATACAAAACCGTTAGAGTACTTTTATGGCTACTGCTTAGGAAATTGTATTCATTATAAATTTATATTTACCCTTTTGTGTAGTTTCCTGAGAGATTTTAAATGGTATAAACTATTCCGATCCAATGCAAATAATTTGTACACAGGTGTATGGTTTCAAGCATTCCTATCTAGTACAAACAAGTTTATGGTTTCAAGTATCTATTTATTTTTCAAAATAATCACTTATTTGCCACGGTTATAGGGTGTCAAGTAACTAGAAATGATCCTTAGTAAACTCTCCTAGCTTTAACTGTTCTCAATACAAAGAATTTACAATCATATGGCATCAACTATTCATGTTGAATATGAAATATTTTTTTTAAATAGATGGAACTCTAAAAGGTTAGAGCAGACCTGAGAGTAATAGCAATAATCTTGAGAACTGGATCGTCATCATCAGATACGTTTTAGTGTCACACCCAGAACACTCCTTTTTGAAGTGGTCTTACCCCTCTGCAGGAGATGCATTCTCCGTATTGTCATCATCACCATCGTTTTCATCATCATCATCACTGGTACGTCCAGGTGAAGGGATCCACAAAAGAATGTCACTTATGAGTTCTTCCTTGCTTCTCCAGCAGTGTCTCGCTTTTATTGTTCGTGTTGCTTAGATTATTTTAGAGATAAGAGGTAAGTGACCGGACATCTGCTGTTTCGTGAGTGTTGTTTCCAGAATTTGTTCATTATAGTTCGTAGCATTCTTATACAGTTTCCGTCTTGCTGTTTTTCTATACATTTTGTCAGCGTCCATGAGGTACATCCGTAAAGTAGTATTGACACAACTGCTGCTTGGACGAATTGTAAGCCTCGCAAGCTGGGCGGTAGAAAATTTCCGTTCACTTGAGATAAAGTCATGTTTTGCGTAGGGGTCCTGTATCAGGTCTTCTTCGAATGATCTACCCGATCTCTGCTTCTTTCTTCAGAGTTTTCCTTGTTCCATCAATCTTCCTAGTTTGTTGATGGCTTCTCTCTTTCGGTTTGCAGCTCAGAATAAGTCTGCTAACCAACGAATCTAATTCTGAGCTTCTATATCTCTTCTAAACACAAGCATCTTTGTATATAGTATCACCTGTCAATCAAACAATTCTAGCATGCATTTTCCTAAATAATGTATCATTTATGAAACTGGCTGAGGACATCAAATATCATGTTCAAGTAGGCTGCAGTAATAATTCATTTAAGCAGTTGCTTTTTGTGCATTAGCGTTACAAATCAACCTACTGAATGTTCCGAACAGATGGTGAGTCAGGGTTCAATCTTCGGTCGTTCCAACAATGAGAAAAGCTTTGCTCATTTTATTGGCAATGGACAGTTACGTGTGAAATAAAAGAGGGTTAGATTTTTAAAATATTGAGTTGAGTTTTAGACCCCTCGGTAAACGGATTTATTCTTAGGGGTTTAAACGAAACTCCCTCTCTCATTTGTGGTTGGCAACGATTAATAAGAACTCGAATCTTTTCTACATTGATTGAACAAAAACCATGTCACATCTTCCTGTTTATAAAAACAGTCCAAAAAGAACTTGTAACGCCTAGAACAAAAGTGAGTGTTTTTTTTTAATAGTGATAACTTTATCCCCTTTTCATTACTTTGTTCATCACCTAACATTTTCAAACTTCCAACGACATAACTGTTAAATTACCATCCATACCAAAAAATAAAAACGACATCTATGCCATGGAAAAACTTGCCAAAAATTATCTTTTTATTTTTATTTCATGCTTCTTAATTGGCCCATTGGCATAATGGTTAGAGTGTTCGCCAATGGCCCGGGAGATTGGGGTTTAAACCCAAATCGAGTCATACCAAAGACTCAAAAATTGTACTTGATACTTTCTTGCTTAACATCCAGCATTATAAGGTACGGATTAAGTGTAAAATTGAGCCATCCAAGGAAAGGAGTAGCGCCTTCCTCTACTCCTCGGAGTAGTAGCTTCTGAAAGGGGAACTTTCGGGTAGCCCACGACTTAGGTTTCCAACTTACTTTAACAGATATAAGGTATTCAATCAAGAAAGCTATAATAAAAATCAACAAAATCATGAAAAATGACTAAAATTAATAATCGTACTTTTTGAATCTTCAGAATAATAATAACGCACTTAATAAGACCGTCATTTCAGTGAGTAAAATTTGACATTGCTTGTAGCATTATCTCAGATTATGGCAGCATCAGTTGATATAACTCGTCAGTTTTTAACGTAGCCAAGTATCTAATTATGTACTCATGGTTTATGTATACCTATGATTACAGGCATTCAAATTTTAAAGTGTATGACAAAGTGGTCAGGAAATTATAAAGTTATCCAGCAGCAAATCAATTACCTGGGTACATTCTTTTATAGCCGTTTTCAAGCTTTTATATAACTTTTCTTTTTTAGTTGAATCCAGAACATATATACACTGGGGACATAAAAGTGAGACGTAAGTCTCAAGCAGTACAAATAATTATTACACAAGTGATCGCCATTCATACTAATTAAAAAAAAATGACGATTGAATATAAAAACCTCCATCAAAATAAAAATAAAAAAATAAAAAAGATAGGACCCCCTTAAAAAGACCAAAATAAAAAAGCAAATACAGACCAATTAACAGCAACATTGAAATAGATGAAAGTATTTTTTTTAAACAGAAAGTTGGGAAGAAGAAAAATTAAGAAGGATATTTTAAATCTATGCTTTAAAAAGGTTTTAATTTATACTTTATGAAGTTCCTGCCTAAAAATATTCGCATCCCACACTTTGTTTGTTTGTTATTTAATGGCATATCAATTTTCTCGGATTATTTAATGCCACCGCCATCCTTCTTTCAGAATAGTAATGGTACTATTTGACCCATAACTGGGAGGATAAGGGGGTCATACCTATCCCAAGGGTATTTGTCCGAAACTGAACATAACAGCGCGATTGGAGTTTGAACTCGCTTACTTCGATTCTGCAGTCCATCACTTTAACCCAAAGGTGGTTGTTTAATATTAAAACATTTAGTTGCATAAACCGAAACACGCTCTTTTCAGTTATTGATATAGATTACAGATAGATTTATTCAGGTATTTTTTGAATAGGTGTGAGTTTGTGAATTTGAAAGATTGCGCATATTGAGAGCATTAAACTTGCATCTTTTACAGCCAGAAAATTGCTTGCAAATAGTTTTGGCTAATGTATCGATATGCCATAGTAAACCGGAAAATCAAAGCTGCAAAGGTCACATTACAGGCGAAAGTACGTATCCAAGATATGGGTGAGGGTGAAAATCCGAATAATCCAAAATATCCCCAGGCGCTGAGCAAATGGAAAGAAAGTGATTTTTGAGAAGAAAATAGTCTTCTGTTTAGACTGCTTTAGCCTATCCATGCTGCACTTTGGCACTGTCCCAAAATTGAAAAGCAAGAATGACACCTGGACATGTGTAGTGCCTGCAGGTAAATTTGCAGCCCTTTTTGATAAGAGGGGAGCCTATAATCTGAATGGTGATAGAAGAAATAAGCATGTAAATGAAGAAGAGGAAAGTAGAAAGTCAGGTGACCTCTGTAACCCTTTTATGTACAAGCGTAATGTCGTTTCAACGGCTGTTTTGCTTCATGATTAAGAATAGAAGGAAAGTTGCTTGGAACATAAAATATATCTTTTTCTCTCTTTATCTCTTTGTATATATATATATATATATATATATATATATATATATGTTGAAACTCTGTAGCTATATGTATGAGTGTGTGTGTGTGCGTATGTGTGTGTGTGAGTGTTTATATATGTGTGTATATCTGATGACACTGAAGAATATACATTTGGACACACAGGTACTCCCATAGAAACATTGGCACGTACTATTTAGGGTGAGGAAAATTACCTCCAAAACGAGTAATGTTGAATTCTTTTGTTTGTAACAATACTGAACGAGTCGAATCAAAATCTTCTTTTTCTTACGAGAAAGTCCTTGTAGAGCGATGGTTAAAAAGCCCGTCCAGGAGACTAAATCTCTAATGTAGTGAATTCGACCCGCAGTAGGTGTCTTCTGTAACTTTTCACTAAATCTACTCTGTTTGTTACTTACTCTTTCTGTTATTGTCTGTTTCTCTTTCTCGACACACACACACACACACACACACACACACACACACACACACACACACACACACACACACACACACACACACACACACACACACATGTTCCATATCTTATACCTCCCCAATCGACTGAGGCTGTAGAATACATCAACTGCATCTCTGCAGAGAAGTAAGCCCCCAATCCACTTGGTGTCTTAGATACATCAGTAAACTATCTGATGGTGAGACTCCAGTTCTAAACCTGTTGGGAATGCTGAAAACTCCTTCATTGCTATTTCTCTCAGCTCCTCTCTGACTCGGAGTGGTAGTACCTGATAGGTTCCTATGTATGGGTCAAATAGAAATATGTAATCATTTTCTAAACTTGAAAACATTCAACTGTGATGAAAAAAAAAAAAGAAAACTGATGGTAAATTAAATTATTAGTATTGCATAGCAAATCGTGGAACCATTAAACTGTGTGCAAATAAAACTATTAGTGTTAGATAGCAATACTTAAAACCATTTAACTGTGTGTAAATAAATGAGCTGTGTTTCGTTTTAAAAAAATGTTACCTACAAACAATGACTTAACAAATCATATGTACTAAATATATACGTATAAACAGGATTTGGCTGGGAGACACATGGCTGCATTAGGGGATTTGTCCCAGAATAGCAACTTTGTGGTCACACCTGATGGGGGAGTGTTGTTATTATAGTGTGTATATCGCAGCATAGTATCACACCAAGTGTGATATACACCCTACCCATTAAAAAATCTTTGAAAGCAAATATAATAGAATCTTATTATTTCTAGTGGGATATTACATATCAAAATTGATATCATTAAGTTGTAGCAATCACCAAACTCAACAACATTAACATTGAAACTAAGAAAAATAAAATTTGGTATGAAAATATATTTACTATATAGAATTTGCTCTCGGAATGTGCTTACTTCAGGATGGTTATATATACATATTTTTTATTACAGAGTTTCAATCTTGTAGATATTTGCAATATATAATAGCTAATGATATCTGTTTTGGTAGTTTAATCTTTGACTTGAATTTAAAAAAAACTTGTATATCTATCTATATTTTTGAGATGATGCATTATGTACATTATTTACACGATTGTACTAATCTTTGTCGCCATGTTTATCACAACGTTTCGGCCGTTGTACGCTCCGGCCTTCTTCAGGTGGTTGGAATGTCAAACTTAAACCTACCGGGGTAGAGCGTTCTAGTACCACGAACCATGATTAATGGATGTCAGTTACCTCCTGTTAATTTCCCCTCTGAAAGTTCTTCACTGCCTTCACCGTGTATTGAACTCACACTCTTTGGGAATGTCACTGGATCGAACCAACGCCTTTATCCACTGATGTGAGGACATCTGTGGATGAATTTCTGGGTACTATAAAGCTAATGTCGTCAGTAACCATTTTTACCTGTGTTCATATTGCAATTTTGCTGTTATCATTGCATGTTTTTCCCGAAAAATGTAAATAAAAAAAAATTCGGTACATTTGGTTCGGAAGAAAATTCCCTTCTTATAAAAGATTGGTACGAGTGTACTTTGATATTTAATCTGTGTGTAAACAAAAACTGTACTTATGCTAGACTGGATTGTTTGAAATAGAACTATTTATATGTATAAAAATGGATTTGGCATTAAATAACCAACAATGGTTGATATGCAACCAAACCAAACCAAACCAAACCAAACTCGTAAATATATAATTACACAGATAGAGAGAAACGCGCCGACACACATGCACACACACACACACACACATCGGCTGTCGCCTTTACAGTCGGTAATCAATTGATTTTATTTTTTCTTAATATATATATATATATATATATATATATATATATATATATATATATAGCTTGCTGCCTAAATATACGATTTTCAAAATGTATGGCCCTGTAGCACAAATGGAAATATCATGAAAATGTTTGTGAAACATCTAATAGAATGGAAAATTAGTTCTACCGAAGCCGAAATCTGCGAACATAAAAAGAAAAGGGAATATGGAATCCCTACACCAAAATATACCTGAAACTCAAATAACCAAAATTCAGCATGAACTTCCCGAAAACCTCCAAAATTTTTAAAGAAAAATTGAAATGTTATGAAACCAAATATAGGACCTAAAAAATAACGGTAAGATTACAATACACCCAAACCTTCGTGACTTACTAAAAGCTGAAACAATTGAAAACCGTTTCTACCTCAATCACCAAAACAAACTACTAACCCCAACACTAAAGGAAGCAGCAAACCAACTGTTTAGTAACCCGGACTTAACTATCTGTACCGGTGACAAGACCAATATTTACATTATATCAAATAAAACAGACTACAACAAAAAATTTGAAAATATCCTCAACGAGAAAACAAAATTTAAAAACCTTCCAAAACTCCACCGATCAAGTTAAAAACATACTAAGTAAATTATCACTGCCAATAACAGAAATTGGATCCATCAAACTAAAAAATAACTGAAGATTACAAACCTGGATACATATATGGTAAAATAATAACCCATAAACAAGGTAACCTCGTTAGACCAATTATTTCACAGATGCCTACTCCCGTATACCACATATAAAAAATCTCCCACAATATAATAGTACCATATATCTCAAATAAATATCTCGGCGACGCGAGTTCAAATCCTGGACGAGACTGATTGCATTTCACATAGCACTAATACCTTTGAGAAAGGTATGAATCCAATTATTCTCCCTCCAGCTATGGGTAAAATAGGAGGGCAGACTAGGTTCTTCAGCCTTGGTGAAGTCTAGGAGAAGGAAAACTCTGATTCAAACCTGTTAAACTCCGCTTATCCTGCCCGAGCGGAGGGATCGGTAAATATGTATATCTCAAATAAATAGAGTATCAAATCAACACATGAATTCATACAAATTCTAAACTCTAACCCTCCACCCAACGTATGCATCACGGCATCACTCGCTGTCGAAAATCTTTTTAATAACGTTCGAGTTGACGAAATCGTAAAAATGATAATAGAAAACATCTATAATCAATTCCTCCTCCAGCTATACAACCAAAAATTCTCGAAAAACTCCTCCTTACCTGTACCACAAAAGTCTCATTCTATGATCCTTCCGGTAACATACACACACACACACACACACACATATATATATATATATATATATATTGACGATGTTTCGATGGGGTCGCCCCTTGGTCCTATCATCTCCGAATTCTACTGTTACATAGCCATATACACGAATATGGCCATGTGCAAAATGGGTGAAATGGACATCGAAAGTTGATAACAATAGAACATATAAAGAACATAGGAATCTCGGAATTCGAAAACACATAACGACTTCTTGTTCAGGTACGAAACCTTTTTATTAACTTTGAGTAAAAGGTTTCGACGTAAGGAGGAGAGACACAATCTTCTATGCTGTCTTATTCATTTGGCCCCCATCTCGAGCGGCCCCCATAAGGTGCAAGTTCGTCTCGCGTCTGCGAGCTCCAAAAGTCGATCCTTCTCGTTTGGCGTCTAATTCTCAACCCCCTAACTTTGTTCAAATCCCCACAAACCTCTGCGCGCTTCCGGTGCGTGACGTCACTCGCACTCCGTCACCCGTTTTGTCTCGGAGTATTGTGACATCTGAGTGACACCTCCATCTGCCCGTGCGCTCCCGCGTTAACACCTGCCTCAATGTTGCACCCAGCTAACCCATGTGCTGAGCAGAAAGGTTCTCAGACTAACTAAACTCAAAGGCATGAACCGAAATCCCTCGGCTATTATTTAACACTACATTTTCCACATCGAAAACAGAATATTTGAAATAATAATAACTATATATGTAAGATATACGTTCGCTATGTAGACGACATTTTCATCGCAACACACTCCTAGGACGAAAGGAACAAACTTAAACAAACTCTAGAAAAAAACTCCGTATTAAACTTTACCACCGAACTCACTATATAAATAAAAAAATCCCTTTCCTTGATGTACTTACAGACTCCACTTATAATAACAATTCACTACATCTCCATATAAAAAGCCTACCAACGACAATCTCACCCTACTTAATGACTACGGTGAATGTCCCCCAAAAATATAACATAGCAATTATAAAAAAAAACTTAATTGATAGAGCATTTTACATCTCATCTAAGACAATGTTTTACAAAGAACTTACCAAAATAAATCAAACACTTGTTAATAACAATTTCCTAAATAAACAAATCGATCAACAAATAAAATTATATCTTCACAATAGATTTAATTTATATTATTGAAATCAAATGCACTATAACTACAAATTAGACGAACAAGTAATAACCAACATTATAAAAAGACACATTAAACCTGTCGGAAAATAAAAACAAATGAAATTTATCCTCTTCTCTAAATTTAAAATATCAAAGCTTATCGTTAAGAATAACACCAACCCCGCTAAAATACACCTAAACCAAACCAATGTAGTTTATAAATTTATATGTCCATTTCGAGAGTGGCTCCTGAAAAACAAAAATAAGTATTTCATTGGCTATATAACCACAACGTTATCTCGACGTCATACTTATCACCTTTCTGAAAATAGCGCTACAAAACAACAATAAATAGTGAAATACAACAAAAGCACTAACCAAATTACATCTTCCAATGTAAGGAAGATACTCACAGATAATACAATAATTATATATAGAAACTATAATTAAAAAAAGATTACAAATCCTAGAAGCACAATGCATAAGAAATTAAAAAATTATATAGCATTAAACACGGGCACTAACATATTAAATATTTTTAATGACTAAAAACCATAAATTCTATTAGTAAACCTTTTTCCAACTGAACGTTTTCAAATAAAACGCTGAAAACGTTCCAACCGACGACTTCAAAGCAAAATGCTAAAAATTATTAAAACAGTAAAAACTCAACAGTCAACCCAAAACTACACTACCCCTGATGACGATCTAAAGTATGGTGGAAAGCGCTTGGACAGAAGATATGGGACAATTCCTTTACCATCTAGATCCCAATACAAGAAAAATTACATGGAGTCTTGAAAAAATAAAATTAAAAATAATAGTGTTCTATCGTCTTAAAAAAACTAACTTGAATAATAGCTTGCTGCCTAAATATACACTCTTCAATATATATATATATATATATATATATATATATATATATGTGTGTGTGTGTGTGTGTGTGGAAAGAATGAAAGAAAAGTTTTTTCTACTCAACTCAAAACATAAGGGATTAATGTTCTAAGATATGAATGAAACATATAATACTTAAGGAACGAACTTGTGTTCATAATTCCGAAGACAGCCCGAAATTATTTAACAAATTTGTTTCGCTGATTCAAGTCTTGTATTGTGAATTTGATCCTTATTGTCCGATGTCAAAGTCAGGTTACTTAAAAGTTTTGGGCTGCAGAGATGCAGTTGATGTATTCTACTGCCTCTGTTAGGTATAACCCTGACAATAGTGCTTAGAAATCACTTACTGTATTTCCTAAGATTCCACTCATCGCAAAAGCTGTTCTGCATAGGGCACCAAGACTCATCTGATGGTGAGACTCTTATTCTGAAGATATAAGAAGTACGGAGAACGTTTTCATTACTCTAGAGAGTGTAAAGTACCCCTTTATTGTCATTACTCCCAAGTCCACTCTGACCCGGATTGGTTGTACCTGTTATGGTCCCATCTAGGGTCAAATAGATCTGTTTAAAACTTATTCGTATTTGATGGAAGTGTGCAAGAAATAGAAAAATAACAAACAAAAACAAAAAAAAACCAAAAACCAAAGAATTCTTAGGAAACATCTACACTAAAAATGTAAATATGAATGAGCGTGATTCTCTGTACAAAATAACTAACAATGGTTTGCAAGTTCTGCATCTTAATATAAGCCGATTTCTGTAATTTCAACACGCGCATACATACATACTTACTTAGAGGCCTGGGTCTTGTGAGTTTTGACAATAGGTGTACAGCTTTTCACTGTTGATATTCACTAAGTAGTATGATAACAAGACTTTCCTCTTACACATAACTCTTGCTTGTAAACCATCACGACATGCTAGCAACAAAACATCTTTTTTAAATATGACTCGGAGTTAAGTGAATACAAACAGCCTTAGACCGAATTCAAAATCGTTTTTTTTATGGTAGTAAAAATAACACGACAACTATTTACGTGGCCGGAACTACTCTGAAAGTAATGCCTCCAATTTAATTTCTCGAAAACCAAAGCAGACATTGGGAACAAACAAAACATTTGGATAGAGAAGGTGTTCACTTACAAAACGCAATTTGCTTCCTTGGTATGTAAGTTTGTACATATATATGTGAGGTAAACAAATAAAATATATGCGAATATAACACTCAGGATGAGAAGATACGGATCAAGGATAAAGTGGAGCAATCCAGAGAATGTAGTTGCTTCCTCCCTTACACCTCGATGTAATAGCTATTGAAAAGGTAGCCTTCGGGTTAACCTCGACTAAGGTCGCCAACTTTACTTACTGTTTATACTTGCTCTCCGAAAGAACCTGTATGAACAGTTGGTGCTTTGGCTACTGAGTCTGTCCCTTCCCCATATCTACGTGAGTCTCTACCCACAGGCTGGGTAGCTACACTCCTATCTTAAACAAAAGCGTAACAGTCTTGGTGCGATAAAATTATCTAAGTTTTGAAAATGAAAGGGAAAAAAGAGTCACCAAGTCTTTCCCTTACTCAGGTAGCCGAACACTTTATAAGCCTGAGTCGACTTCTGTTTCCAAAATCATAAGTTTGAAAATTTAATATGCCAAAAGTAGTGTTAGTGTTAAGGAAATAATCATCAAAGTGGGCCGATAGCTAAAGTTCATTCGACTATCTTTCTCTCATTATCCACCTCTATCGGTCATCGCTATACTAAGTCCTCTAGACAGTCCCCAGTGTCTGCACAGAGATGATGAATATAAATCCTTGCTGGTCGGCCAACACTGGTGCAGGAATAAAGAGGAAAATATCCGACATGTCTTGCTCATATTATTTGGGTGGTTTTTGAGATGAGAAGTAAGTGGCCGAAGAGTGGCTGTTTTGTAGAGTGCTCCTTCTAGAATTTACTCAAAACAGCGTGCAGCATTCTTATACAGTTCTTATCAAGCCTTTTAGCCAAGTGTTTCGCGAGCGTCCAAATAGTGCAGCTATATAGTTGAACTGACATGGTTACACTTTGGATGAAATCTTGTATTATCTAATAGAGAAATAAGATTTTCAAATGGTCCAGTGTTGCTTTTTGTAAAGTCTAAATGTTGGGAGTAAATAATCTATTACACATGCTATTGAAGAAAAGCAGACAACCAATCATGATTTTATATGGTTATTTGGGGTTTTGCTTAGCAGTCAGCTGAAGTAGTAGTTTGTTGTTGGATAGCTATATGCGGAAGTCTAATACTGTGTGATCCCTTTAAAGTGAAGTATAAAAGTCATCAATATAGCTATAGTGCAGTTAAAAGCAGTTAAAAAAATAGATATTACATTAAAAAGTGACATTGATTGCAACAATAGTTTCACACGTGACACGGTCTTAGGACACTTGGGGGTGATCATTTCAGGATATTTATGCAGTTGCTACTAAACCAAGGAGTAGGAGAAGGCGCTACTCCATTCTCTGGATGGCTCCACTTTACCCTTGATCTTTACCTTATAATGCAGAGTATTAAGGAAGGTGGCATCAAGTACCATTTTTTGAGTCTTTGGTATGACTCGACCAGGGATTAAACCCCGATCTCCCGGACAATGGGCGAACACTTTACTCATTTGACAAATGGCCGGGTAACAAGAATTTATTAAGTGGGCAGTTAAAAAACAAACAAAACCCTTTAAAAGAGAAAAAAAATTAATAAAATGATGCATATCAAAACCGTACGGGTTATTTAATACCACTATTTGATTCATTTGTAAATGATTGAGTGTAATTTTTATAATTTATGATTTTAACAGCCATCGTGTTTATTATTCTATAATAATCATGATTTTAAACAAACTTATATTGTATCAAAAATCCCTATTTAATACAAATAATTTGCAGTGTAATATGCTTTAAAATATTCTTATTCAAATTATTTTCAAAGGTACTTGACCCATAGATAAGACCCTAATAATTACTTACACTCCAGGTCAGAGTGGACTTGGAAGTAATGACATAAAGGGGTATTGAACACCCTCAGGAACTTCAGAAATGGAGTCTCACCACCAGGTGTAATTTAACGTCATGCCCAGGACACCCACTTTTGAGCGGAAATAATTCTACTCATCGGCAGAAAATGGAGATTCTGAGACGGGAGAAAAATGAATAGAATGAAAATATTTTTTAAAAATTGAATCGTGAATCGTGAGGCAAAAAGCATCAAACAAAGTTATTCTCATATTTGCATATATATATATATATATATATATATATATATATATATTTGCATGTGTATATTTGTTGTAGATTTTCATTTCTTGAGCTTTATTTTCATGATTCTCAATGTGGTTGGCATATTCATAATATCGGAAATGATTTGCTAAGAGGTATTAAGATTAGAAATCTAGAAAAAAAAATACTCTCTGTATATATATACGTGGTACATTCAATAAGTTTCCAGACTTTTTTGTACAGGCATTTAAAATTGTCGTAGACTCTTAAAAATTCAGTATATTATTGCAATACATAAGTGATGTACTCTTATGGACCCCCACATATGGCCGAGCAAAAGCAGGACGACCAGCACGAACATACATTCAGCAACTATGTGAGGATACGGGATGTATTCCAGAAGACCTGCCAGAGGCGATGAACGACAGGGAAAAGTGGCGAGAGAGGGTCAGGGATATCCGTGCTACCAGCACGACATGATGATGATGATGATGATTGCAATACATCGTATGAGATGACTGGCCAACTTTTATGATTCCTGGTTCAAATGAACAGCTACAGCAGGAATTGGAATACACCCTACTGAAGTCTGATTGTCACAGCTGGTCAATTTCAAAAATGCAATCTGGACGTGAAGACACTTTAGAAGTACGAAATACAATAAAATTCTGTTTTAAACTTGGAAAAATGCCACAGAAACGTATGGAATGCTTCGGACTGCTTTTAGAGCATCTGACATGAATCGAGCATCAGTTTTTGAGTGGCATAAGAGATTCAAGGAAGGCAGGGTGTCTGTGAGGGATGATGCGAGGTGTGGGAAGGTTAAGGAAGTCAATACACCAGACTTGACTGGCCAAAGGGTTAGGGTTAGGGTTACTACGTTGAGGTTTTAAGGGAGTTCAGGAAGACATTCCTTGGGAAGAGGCCAGCACTTTTCAAATCGGGTCAGTGGCATTTCCACCAGGACAATGCACCAGTCCGCAACTCTATCCTTGTCACTGACTATTTGACCAAGATGGGCATCAAGACAGTTTCTCACCCTCCCTATTTTCCAGACCTTTCTCCCTGTGACTTTTGGTTATTCCCTTAGCTGGAAACTTATTTAATGATCCTCGTATATATATATATATATATATATATATATATATATATATATATATACGAAAATACGCCCTCACACTCACATTCACATATATTTGTATGCCTTAGTGCCCGTACGTGTTTACTGGTGATGAATATTTTGGATAATGTTGCCGAACGACGTGTTAAAAATATGGCTAAATCAAGTAAAATCGAGCTTTTGAAAATAATGTATTCTTAAAACGTGCGAATGTCGGCTGAAAAGTTCATAGGTTGACCAAGATACTATCTTGGAATGGAATATGACCCAATGAGGTTTATTTTCCACATAGTCCCCTTTCTTGTTCTCACATTTCTTCTCCTAATGTTGCAGAGCTTAAATTCCATTGGTAAACAGTAGATATAATATTATCATATGAGCTTTCAGCCTAAGAGGTTTTCAGCCCACTCTCGTTGTTTGTTTATACAATTTCTACAGATTCTACGAAATTTTCCTTTTAAAATTAAAATGGAAATGTTGGCGCAATCCTTATGAAAACATGGAATAGCTAAATCTACTTTAATCTATTTCATTCCTATTTATTAACACTCGATTTATTTTTATATCACTTTTGCTAAAAACAGAGATATATTAAAGAATTTGGGTCATTGATTGTCTAGTATTATATCTTCTGTCGTGGACAAATTTATGTCAAGGAAAAATAAAACAAAACAAAAAAATCAATAAATTGAAATGATATAAATTATGTTAAACAGATTCCAATATTTTCTTCAATTATTATCTTCACTTATATTCTGTGGCTTTGATATTGAATCACAAGCAATATTAAAGTTAAATAATATTTAGATCGAAACTAGTTGAGAAGAATTTAAAAAATATAATTATAGATGATTTTGATTCTAAATCTTTCTAAATAAACAAACGGAACAAAAATTCTATACAATATTCTTAAAAAGTCAAATGACGTAATTTAGAAAACAAACGCTGATTCACTAATTCAACGGCAACTTTTTCTTGTATTACAAATTTTCTTTAGGTTTTTGTATTTTGTATTTTTAAACATTCATCTACAATTTAACATCAATAATATCATCCCTGACAATCCTGATGATGGTTCATTTGAACCGAAATGCTATAGTGTCGACTTTGCTTCTCAATAAATCTCTCCTTCTACTTACATTACCTTGTTATCAATTTCTTTCTTTCTTTCTTTCTTTCTTTCTTTCTTTCTTTCTTTCTTTCTTTCTTTCTCTCTATATATGTATATATGTATACATACATACATACACACGCAGGCACACACACACACACACACACATATATATATATATATATATATATATGTTTACTAACTTACTATCTACCAGCATTCACGGTTACCAGGAAAAAGAAAAAAACCGTTAGGAAGTAGAGATAATAATATCTCGAATTACCGCCCGGAGGAAAAAGAAAAAAAAATATCATAGGACAAAAAAAAGAAAAGGCCAACTTCGTCACACCAGTTGAAAAAAATCAAGAGATATGCAATCAGCTGGTCAAAAGAAAAAAAACCTACCGTAAATTGCTACAATGCTACGATTACAAGAGTGCTCAATACAAAGTAGAACCAATTACAAAAATTAAATCGCGAGTCGGAATTTTCCTACTTAAGTTTCACCTCACCGGCTCATCAGGGAATTTCGTACCGACTTACGACATAAGAAGAAAACACCATTTTTATTAACCAAAACCTATTCAGCTGAAAATTTGCATAACAAAAGAAAAAAAAAAGAAAACAAAAAAATAAATCAACCAAGAACACTACTTTTAATATCTAGTAATTTATTAGCAAAAAAAACAAACACTTCTGGTATAAATACGTAGAAACCTAGCTCTAATTATAGAGTAGCCACCCCCTTTTGTGTTTACAACTATTTAAAACCTCCGACCTTTGGTTTAACATATCCATACCTTTGCAAGAAGCTATAGCTATCTTCTCCTCATTGCAAAGCATGCAATCTTTGTCGCCAGCTCTATACTTATGCATTATTTTTATAACTTCCCATTTCAATATGGGATCTATCCGTTTTTATCTTTAAACTCCCACACATAACTAGATAATGTGGTACTATGCCTATATTTTTCGTGCGAGAAACTCGTTCTATGGTTCCTACCTAGGAAGTAGCGTCTCATCAACCGAAAAAGACATCGACACACGACTGACGAAGGCATGGACAGCTATCGATAGGCTCTCGATCATATGGAAGTCGGACCTAACCGATAAAATGAAACGCAGTTTATTCCAGGAAGCGGTTGTATCGATACTGCTATATGGATGCACCACATGGACGCTAACTAAGCGGCTGGAGAGGAAACTAGACGGAAATTACACAAGAATGTTGAGAGCAGTATTGAACAAGTCCGGGCGATAACACCCACGAGACACCAACTATACGGACACTTGCCCCCCATCGAGAAAACTATGCAAGTTCGACGAACCAGACACGCGGGACATTGCTGGAGAAGCTAAGGACGATCTCATAAGCGATGTACTCCTGTGGACCCCCACATATGGATGTGCAAAAGCAGGACGACCAGCACGAACTTACATACAGCAACTATGTGAGGACATGGGATGTAACCCTGAAGACCTGCCGGAGGCGATGAATGATAGGGAGAAGTGGCGAGAGAGGGTCAGGGATATCCGTGCTGGCGGCGCGACATGATGATGATGGTGATTTTTATCACGTCTGAGGTTTTAAACAGTTGTAAACACAAAAGGGGGTGGCTACTCTATAATTAGAGCTAGGTTTCTCCGTATTTATACCGGAAGTGTTTTTTTTTTTTTTTTTTTTTTGCTAATAAATAACTAGATATTAAAAGTAGTGTTCTTGGTTGATTTATTTTTTTTTTTTTGTTTTTTTTTTTCTTTTGTTATGCAAATTTTCAGCTGAGTAGGTTTTGGTTAATAAAAATGGTGTTTTCTCCTTATGTCGTTAGTCGGTACGAAATTCCCTGATGAGCCGGTGAGGTGAAACTTAAGTAGGAAAATTCACGATTTAATTCATATATATATATATATATATATATATATATATATATATAACCAATCGTTTAAAAGGCGTTTGATAAATCAAAAAGGGTTTTAAATCCAGTCCAGCTGAACAATATAAAATTAATAGTGTTATTTTTAGTTCACACACACACACACGTATATATATATATATATATGGGGGTGCCTCTGTGTGTATTATAACTACGTATATAGTAATTTAGACTTGTCATTTTTCTCTTTTTTAAAAATTTTCTGTCAGTCTCACTGCGTCTCCATTCCTTCTCAATATAAATTTTTACACATTCAGTTGTTCTTTCTAACTTGATTCTCTAAGTTCACCTGTATACCCTGTGAGAAGGTTAATCTCTTACTTTAAGCAAACTTCGTTGAGTACCTTTAGTCTTCATCTTGTATTGCATGAATATAGCCTTGTATTATCTTAAATAGAATTGATTAATCGCGATATATAAATTGGTCATTGGTTACGCCAGACATTGGGTTAAACAGAACAATGTTCTCAAAGGAAAAAATATTAATTCTCGGATTCAACTTCTTGGTGATTAATAAGGAAATCTACATAGGATTCAAAAGTACGGCTTTGATGAAGACTAGTTATTAATATAAAACAGAGAGAAAGGGAAGAGTTCCTTTGAAGGGAATAAAGATTTTCCCAAATAAGTTCGCATAAAAGAAGAATAGCGAGAAAGCTAAATAATCATTGGCAAAAAAGATAGTATATTAATCATTTTAGAGATCATTTTAAAATATGCTGGACGACCCATAATCCCATGTGTTTTGCGTGATAAGAACTTATTTTATGTAGCCCACTTTTTGTTGGGTTTATTAGTATGCATGTAGGGCTATTTCCAAAGTTTTTTCTATGTTCTTTTTGAGTTATGAACACCTGCATTATTGTTCAGAGGTTTAGGTGGTAATCCAGGTTCATTTTGCCTGCATATTCTCTTGCTTCTAGTTTTATTTCTCATTATATACGTATTATTTGGTGCTTTTCTGTATGTTTTGTAGATATTTTTTTCTAAGAAATTTATTGTGTTGCGGTGGTTTTAGTTTATAAATGCTTCTTATCATGTTGGCCAGAATAAATAAGTTAGAAAAACTTTTTATCATATTCATAAGTTCCTTTAATTTTTGTTGAAAAATTGAAAATATAAATGGTCATAACTCAAATGTCCTTTATGGAGTAAGTAACTTTTTTTTTCTTTCTCTATCTTAGTGATTGAATTAATAAAGGTCTCTACAAATTTACTAGGGGTGTTATATCTGTAATATAATTTGCTATATATACAAATAAAAAGTGGTCAATATTAGTGATATATATATATATATATATATATATATATATATATATATATATATATATATACGTCAGGTTAGCGTACACAATGAGATAATGAGGTTTACTGACTACTCTCGTGTCAGAAGGAAAGAGGGAAAGCCACCCTTAGAAACCTCTTTGCCTAATGATCAGCAAGGTAACAAACTGACGTGCACCAAGACCTGATGTGTGTGTGTGTGTGTGTGTGTGTGTGTGTGTGTGTGTGTGTGTGTGTGTGTGTGTGTGTGATTTTTTGAGTTAAAAATAGGTTCAAGAAGCTTTAATTTTTGTATCTGTATTCTTGCATTTATTAACCAATTGTTGCTCTCTCGATAGGTTTTAGATTTTGAGATTCTTCGCTGATAACAATATTTGACTTACCGCAAAAAATCTGAAGCATAAAAACCCAAAATATTTAAGAAATCTTTTCACTTCAAGAATACTGAAAATACAATTTCAAGCCAATGAGAATTATAGATAAATCATCAACTTTTAAAATCTCATTTCGAGCCATCCTAAATTGTGTGTAAAGCAAAGTAATAAATATTTCTTCTAAAGTATGGAACTATTACTCACTCAACCAACAATAGGAATGGAATTTATTCCATTATCTATTTAACATTCGATTTATTTCTTTGGAGTTAACGTCTACATTCTTTTATTATAAGAATTTTTTTTATTTCATCGTCGCTTATCTATCGGGCTAGTTAGCATTTATATAGATGTTATCAATACTGATATTCCAGCATAAGCTTGCCGATGAAAATATCAACAGCATTCATATATACGTTTAGGCAAAAACTCAGTTTATATCTTGAATAGTGATATAGATGATTTATACACACAAAATATTATTTCCTTCACAAAATCTTAACATCATATATTTTGAAATGTCTACGCTCTAACTAACATTATCTTTCCTTACAAGAAAATCTTTTGTTTTTCATAAATTTTTCACTCAACTTAAAGAAAAAAAATGTAAATTTGTTGATCAGATTTTATTCAATCATTTACTCCTTTTTCTGCTACATCTATCTATCTATCTATCTATCGATTATATGTTTTATAATTTGTTAAAAAACTAGAACAATAATAAAGTAAGTAGAAAATAAAACAGTGATAAAACGCTAAGAGCATACAGTAAATATTTTGATATTTTGATAATGACGATCAGTTAACATAACACTCATTCATGGCATGAGTTTTTAAGTTGTGTGAGTAATCTTTTTATCTATACTACAAGTTAGCATTTATATACTTTCAAGTATAAAACAAGACAATAATAAATCTGGATAAAAACTCATAATGCAGAATTTTATGTTGATAATGCACTGAGATTGTAGAATTCAACACTGTGGCTAGACTGAATAATGACCATAGAAAACTTTTTAAAATAAATTGTTCAATTATGCTGGCGTATTTATTGAAATTTCATATTTCATTTACAGTTAAAATAAATAAATTCAGACACGATACTTTTTGATCATAGCTGGAATAAGCCTGCATGGGCACGCATACACGCACGCACGCTCGCACGTGTGTGTATGCGCATGTGCATAGTTTGGAAATTGAAAAACAAAGTTGCACTTTGAAAATAATTATTTATAAGATTAGCATTATCTTTGTAGGTCGGCTTGAAATGATATGACATCTTAAAAAATAATTCTAACTTTAGAAATTTATATGACAGGGAATAATTATGTTCATTTAAGAAAATAAAGTTAGCAAACTATAGTTCCTGTTTTTGAGAACAAAGAAATCTTGGAAAATCAAAGAATGTTTATTCCAAACTGTTGGCTTCGCGCCTGAAAACGATTACAGCTTGGTTTACTCGAAACGTAATATATGCCTTGAGATGAGAATGTTAGTCTGCAAAGGCCTGTGTTTAAGAGGAAAGTAATTCATGTCCGCATCAAAGGATTCTTTTTGTGGACAAGCAAACAACTCCAATCAACTTGGCCTCAGATGATGGTTCATTCACACAAATTATCCAAATAATCTTTAATCAGGCAATGCAATGGGCGGACTCGCCAAATCTTGGCAGGGAGAAGTCAAAGACTCTAATTATATTACTCGTGGGGTTTATTTGATTTACGTAGGAATCCAAAATGAAAGGGAGGTTTCTATTTAAGAATATGATAAAGTAAAAGGGTAGAAATAAGAGAATAGGAAATGAGAAATATAATGGATTGAGAAAAATTAGTGGTGGCTCGAAAAAAAGTTCATGGCTTTAAAAGTTCGTAATGACATTTAGATACTACTTTATAAGGAATTAAAATTAGAGACTTTTTCTAGATTTTTGGTCTTGTTTATCAAAAGTTCTGAGGAGTTCCGAGATCAAAGAGGGATAATCTATGAAAGAATTGAATTGATTTCTTGTGCATGTCAGTGCTTACATCTTGTATCTGTGATCGGGCAATTACTTTTTTGCATCATTATTTTTATGCACCCGCATATAATTGTCTATGTATATAAAATAGCATTTTTGTATGTATTTGTAAAGGTTGGATGATAGTTTGGAAGCATGAATGAATTTACCCAACCCTTACGCTACATGCAGAATTTGATACTTGGTCAATTTTTTAGCGGAATAAAGCTGAATTGAAATCAGAGTTTTTCTTCTAAGTTGGTTACCTAAAAAAGGTGAAGAATCCAGTCTGCCCGGCTATTTGCCAATTGACGGAAGTATAACAAAAGTATAACAAATGGATTCATGCCTTTTCCAAGAGCATTAGCACGAAGTGAAACACAATTAACCTCATCCAACTCGGGTAACTGATTCTATTTCTTACGCCTTTCAATAGGTTTGGGAGTTTGTGTCTAACATTGCAAGAGTGTCACCTCGGCGCCTATTTGGAGAGTAAGCTATGTTGCCAAAACCTATCATTAGCCATTCTTTTTTTATTCTTCCTTTTTTCTTTTTTAACGTGTATTTTTCTACATCTTTGTTTGTCAAATTCTTCCATTCCATAATCATTTCTTCTTTTTGGTTTTAGTAATTTAATGCCAGTCTTTTTTCAAACTTTTCAAGTATCCAATGATCATAACATTATAGAATTATCTCTTCTTAATAAAACTGATTTGTATATAGTTATATGAATTCTTGTATTGATCCCCTATACTAATATTTGTTCACAATGATATCATCATCATCATCATCATGTCGTGCCGCCAGCACGGATATCCCTGACCATCTCTCGCCACTTCTCCCTATCATTCATCGCCTCCGGCAGGTCTTCAGGGTTACATCCTGTGTCTTCACATAGCTGCGGTATGTAAGTTCGAGCTGGTCGTCCTGCTTTTGCTTGGCCATATGTGGGGGTCCATAGGAGTACATCACTTATGAGCTCGTCCTTGCTTCTCCAGCAGTGTCCTGCGTGTCTGGTTCGTCTAACTTGTATAGTTTTCGTGATGGGAGGCAAGTGGCCGTATAGTTGGTGTCTCGTGGGGTGTTGTTGCCAGGACTTGTTCAATATTGCTCTCAACATTCTTGTGTAGTTGCCGTCTAGTTTCTTCTCCAGCCATTTAGTTAGCGTCCATGTAGTGCATCCATATAGCAGTATCGATACAACCGCTGCTTGGAAGAAACTGCGTTTCATTTTATCGGTCAGGTCTGATTTCCATTTGATCGAGAGCCTATCGATAGCCGTCCATGCTTTCGTCAGTCGTGTGTCGATGTCGTTAAGTATTTCAAGCAATTATATTGTCCTAAGTAAATAAGAATACTAATAATTCTTTGTAAACAATTATAGCTTAAGTGACTATTATTTCAAGCTGATCTATTCGACGCAGACATGGGACCTTATCAGATACACTGAGTAAAAGTTGATTTGGGAGTAATGTCAACAAAGAGTTATCGAACTTTAGTTTCACCATCTGATACATTTCACTGATATATCCAGGGTACGAGTTTTTATGCGTTTTGTAAAAAATCATATAGTTTCCAGTATTTCTATCTAATACTAATAATTTTTAAATAGACAAATAACTGTTATTACTACTTCTGGACAGTAGACCAAAAATTAAAGCAATGAAACGTTTACTGTACACTCTCCTGAGTTCTACAACTAGAGCCTCACCTCAATGTGCAATTTAGTGACATACTCAGGACAAATGTATGTGAAAATCGAAACGCTGGAAAAATAGACACATTCAAAAGTTCTAGATTGGTAATTATAAATTATATGATTTATTTATAAAGTTTATCGGCATATCAACTACTGTAGTATTATTTTATGTCTAGAGGTCAGGTAATTGCATTCAATGTATGTTCCTATTAACATTTTTGTGTAGTTTTTCTTTAGATTTTTCTTGAACCTGAACCTATCAAGTACGAATAATTTCTAAACAACGATATTTGACCCCTAGATGGGATCCAAACTGATACTTCCACTTCAGGTCAGAGTGGACCTTGGAGTAATAGCAATAAAGGAGTACTACACGCTCTCCAAATCTCAAGAACAGATGATCACATACTCAGGACATCCCTTGTTTATTTGGGGCTCTCTGCAAAGGATACCATTAGCATATTATAAGCTCCTTCAGCAGGGGATTATTTATCTGAGTTCAATCAGAGAAAACGCTATGTTTTTTTTCTGAATTATTATTCTCTTACAGAATTAGGTGATAATAGAAATTTTCTTTCGTCCAAACAAGTGGCTTTAATTTAGTTATTTGCTTCATTTCACCATCGCTTAAAGATTTTGTTCTACGCAGAAATTCTTTGATAGGACCAACAAGAGAAAATCAAAGAGGGCCAGATCTGTTCTCAACCAAACTGACTGTTGGTTCCACTGTTCTTGCATTGTTCTGGTGAAACCGAACGACAAGTGACCTTTGTAAAGGTAAGGTCAACATGCAAAATTTTGTATACTGTACCTATTCAATTTTTCTGTCAGCTAAAATGAGTGCATTAACTGAATCTACCATTCCAGGTGTGCTCGCCATTGTGAACCTGTCTGGCATGTCTTCCTCTTGAATATTATTCTGAATTCCCTTAGAAATATCTTGCCCATTTGTTAGTATCTTTTGAACTAAAAGATACTTCTACATACAGATCACACTAACTTTTATTAATTTCACTTCTCATCTACCAAATATTTATTGAGAGCTTGAATTACTCTAATTTTCTACCATTTCGACTAGCTTCAAAAATATTTTTACAAGATTAAAATAAATTTGCAATACGCCAATTCCAAACAATACAGAGTTTTTATTTATGGAAAAAATTCTGAAAAAAATGTATTTTGCTTTTTCGAAAAAAGTTCACTATATTTATTGAATGACCTTCATACATATATTCAATGGTTTATGACAAGGTGAACTTCTTAGCTTTCTAGGTTAGGAGAGTCATCTGTGATTTTTCACAATAGGCTGTAAAATTAAAAAAAAAATCCAGGAAAATTGACAAATTGAATCCATTTAATTTTTAGAAGAACTGAAGTGCTTTTTGTACTTCCTTTTGAAGAGCTGTGAAGAGTGATAAATTTTAATTAGTGAATTATAACATTTAATCACGAAAAATCAAAAACTAAATTTTGTACTTGTTATTACAAACCTATTAAAGTGTATGTGCGATTTTAATGGTCAATGAGATCTTTTTTATGGGACACGGACAATCTAAAACAAACGCGAAATCTTTAGATACATAGAGTGATGAAAATAAGTATAAGACAACCCATTAAATTGTTGATAATTTTCTTATTACAGCACAAATTTCTCTGAAAATGTGTGTTTGGTACGTAGATTCGATGGGTATTAGTATACATATTCGATTTTATAACAACCTTCCACCAAAAAATATTAACAAAACTTTGTTTTTGTGGATGAACATAATCATAAAACAGTTTTGAAAAATTGCACATCTGGTTTACTTCAGAATGTCAAAGGAAGAATAAATGCTTGCACACATTATAAAAAGACTATTATGATAAGTTTAAGCCATGTGAGTCCTATTTTAACATTTCGTAATTGAATATAGTAACTGCAAAATGCCTAGGAACTCCCCCTTAATGAAAATGAAAAAGGGTAAATTTCTACTAATAAACTGGAAGAAAAATCCATTAGTTTCATTGCAATAGGACTGTCGAGCTCCGGAACAGTTGTGAGAAATTATCTAAAGGCTCCTGAATCGTATAGCACCAGAAAACGTTCAGCTCGTCCACCTAAAATTACAAATGCAGCTAGACGTCGATTTTTCAAGAAGCTTCTAAAGGACAATCAAGCTCAAGAAATCTGCAAAAATCTCAGAATTTACCCATCATCGCTCGAAGAGTTAATCAACTTCTACATGATCACCAAATCTCGTATATCGATAGCCCCTGCTTTTCCAGGTGACATACAAAAGATACAACAGCAAGAATTATCCAGTGATGTATCCCGTATACAGAAAGGCAAAGTTCAATTATTAGATTTTATTCTGCTGATGCATAAACAAGTAAACTTTTATTTGTAAACCTCTTTAAAGCGCTATGTACACGTTTTTCGAATTGGGATTTAGAAATTCGCGAGTGAAAATTATTTTTCTTAAGTGAATGTTTTGTTTAATCGGCCGAACTTTAGGTAAATAAAATACGATACAGACGTTCTATAACATTTCTTTAAAAGTCGTTTTGTTTGAATGAAAATAATCTTAAATGTCTTATGTGAACTATTGACATGTCTCTCATTTTCTCTAATCTTCCAATCGTTATTTTTCTTTAAGGCAATTAAAGAGAAAAAGGATTGCCAAATGAAAAAGAGATAAGAAAAACATATCAATCAGGAAAAAGAAAAATACTTATAACAATGACCAAGAAACTAAAAGAGAAAGTGTTGATCAATCGGTTAGTTGGCTAATTGACTCTAGTGAATATCAGCCTTTGTTTAGTTATTCAATGCTAAAATGTTTTTGTAAACAATTATATAATTTCACGTAAGTAATGGTGATAAACATTCGTAAACAATTATAGGTTGAAATAACTACACTTATTGTATAATAACAATCATTTGTTTGCATAATGTAATACGGTTTCATGTATTCTTATCAATTACAAATAATCTTTACTCAGGTATATGGTATCATGTATTCCTATCCCATGAAATAATGAGTATACAGTTATATGGTTTTATAGTTCTTGTCTAATACAACTAATTTGTTCACATTTCAAATATTCTGATCTAAATCTAATAATTTGTACACATGTTAGTAATGGTGATAATTATTTGCAAACAATTATAGTTTCAAGAGACTATTCCAAATACAACTAATTTACACACAATTATTTTGTTTTAAGCAACTATTCTTATTTGATAATAATAGTCCTTGTTGGTGCAAATATCCAATTCAAATAGTTTGTATATAGGTATATGATTTTAAATATTCTTATCTAATGCATATAATTTGCACACCGTGATATGGTTTCAAATATTTCTATCTAAAACAAATAATTTAAATGCTGTTATATTGTTTCAAATTTTCTTATTGGAGTAGTTTTCACAGTTATATGGCTTCAAGTATTCCTATCTAATACAAATAAGTTGCAGTTATATGGTTTCGAACATTCCCATCAAATGTTAATAATTTACTCTCTCCCATTTTTTTAACTATGTGAATCATAGATGGAACAAAACAGGCAATGCCACTCTAGGTGAGAGTTGACCTGGGAGTAATGGTAACTATGGAGTGTCTTTACACTCTTCATAGCATCAGAACTGGCTTTTCACCACTGGATGAAGTTTATTGTCATCCAAAGGGCACCTTTTTTGGCATGTGGTCTTACCTCTCTGCAGGGGATATGCATTCTAGGCTTCGTCGACAGGATGAGAGAAAGTGTATATGTATGTGTATCTGTATGTCTCTGAGTGTATATGTGTCCGTGTATGTATGCGAAAAATGAAGATGCTGAAGTTAGAGAAGGAAATGATAAAGAGGACTAAAAGGAGGAGATCGAAAAATAAAATAACGATAAGAAGATGAGGATATAAAGATATATGGAAATAAGTTTTTGATAACAGGATCATATTGCAAAAAAAAGACCACAAAAAACAAGGACAAAGTCAAGAAATCAGATAAAGTAACAAAGGAAGTCGAGAAAAGCAGATTATATTTTATAAAAATAAACAAACAGTAATTATACAGAAAAATAGCAGCAAAACTATTAACAAAAAAATGAGCTCCATTTACAAATACTGAGTTATCTACCTTTATAATTCTTCTCACTGATTCACAACACAAGCTGCTTGCGTCACCAGACCAAATTAAGCTTATTTAATAATTGTAGGAAAATTGGTTCGCATATTGCATTTATATCAGTCATTCATTTCTTATTTCTGCTATTCATCTTCATTTTATATAGACAGCTTTGTGTATAGTTAGTTTGTACTGCTCTTAATTGATTACTTCCGCGATTTATATGTGTTTGCTCAATATGCACATTGTGTTGCAAGTCAAGACGGCGTAATCTTAGTAAACATGAGCATTTGAGTAGGTGCAAATACAAATGCAAAGAATGCTTGATTTATTGAAGTAAGTGAACGCAAGTGTCATCTATCTATCTATCTATCTATCTGAGATAGATGTATATATCCAACGAGCGCTAGCAATCGGTGCTTGAGTCAGAATTTTGGATGTATGTTTTCGTGAGGAGGAAGATGCCACCTTTCAAAATAACCACCTTTTCTCCAATTAAGAACAAATAGATATTTATGCATACATTTATTTTATGAGCATTTCTTGATAGATTTGCATACCTGCATAAGGAAATTTGCAATTATAAAACACTACGCATATATATATATATATATATATATATATATATATGTATATTTTGACAGCATTTCTTCGTTAATACAAAATTCATTAAACATAATAGACATTTTATGTCTACATATTTTCTTCTGGATCCGTTCGAATTCCCGTATTACTTTTATCGTATTCGGGGGGTGGGATTGATTTATGTATTGTCCATAGTTGTATGTATCCCTTGTACTTTTTTACCCGACTTTGGGCCATCATCAGGGGAGGATCTATTACAAAAGTGATGTAACTTTTGTTTTAGCATATTACTACTATGTAAGAGCGTCTTTACCGTTGAAGATTATGGCGTTTGCTTTTAAATGGGTTTCTATAATTAGTGTCAGTAGCTAAAGACATTTAAGTACATTAGCACTGGTTTGAAAATTAATTCTATTAAGTGACGGTTGCATGTTTCTAATATGTAGTGCTTCGAGAATCTGCAGTTTTTCTTTATTATTTTAATGTTCTAATATTGTTGTGTTGTCGGTGAGAATTTTCCGTAATTGTGTTCTTGGGCATGAATGTTTTTTTAAATGCTGAGCAATTGAACTTGTATCATAAAGGTGCATTGTAAGTCTCCTCGACAGGGTAGTTAAGGTTAAACCAACATATATTATTATTATCAGAGATACAATCTCCTAAAGGACATTTAAATTTATATGTAAAGTTGGTTTTTTGCAAAAGTCCAATCGAGGGAGAGGAATTATTTCTAATGACTAAATTGGAGGTTTTAAACTTATTAGAATATATGATAAATTTCATCTTTTTATTAGGACCAGTGGGGAGTATGTTTCTGTGAATCAATGTTTTCGATATTTTTACATCCGATTGTAGTGCATTTGGTTACGATAAAAAAGTTTGATATATGTTTGTTGACTGGATGGAGTAGTACAGTGTTTATTTTGTTGGTTAACATTTTTAATCATACGTTTAATTTGTTCATCAACAATATATTTAGGAAACCCATTATTGATGAGAGCCTGTTTTATGTTTTCTACCTCTTTATAAAATATTGTTTTGGACGAGGAGATCAGTTTGGCACGGGATATTAGATTATGAATAATTTCTTTTTTTTATATCTGAATGGACATTTACTTTTAAAGTTGAGGGTAAAGGAGTTATTACTAGAGGGTTTTTTGTAAGTAGAGGTAGTGAAGCTATTATCATTGTTAGTATCAATGAGAACATCTAAAAAGGAAATTTTATTGTTTTTGTTTAGTTCCTGAGTAAAGTTAGGAACTGAATTTTTTTGGAAGGTGTCTTGTAGTCTCGTAGTATGTTGTAGTATATGAAACAATAGCTCAGCATTTAAAAAAAATATACGGAAAATTCTCACCGACAACACAATATTAGAACATCAAAATAATAAACAAAAACTACAGATTCTCGAAGCACTACATATTAGAAACATGCAACCGTCACTTAATAGAATTAATTTTCAAACCAGTGCTAATGTACTTAAATGTCTTTAGCTACTGACACTAATTATAGAAACCCATTTAAAAGCAAACGCCATAATCTTCAACGGTAAAGACGCTCTTACATAGTAGTAATATGCTAAAACAAAAGTTACATCACTTTTGTAATAGATCCTCCCCTGATGATGGCCCAAAGATGGGCAGAAAGTACTTGGGATACATACAACTATGGACAATACATAAATCAATCCCACCCCCCGAATACGATAAAAGTAATGACTTTTTTCTTTTGTTTTGGTTTCTGCCATGTCAGAAAATGTAACTGGTAACAATGGCGGAACTCCCATTTTCCAACACAGGTTTTTTATTTTTTTACTTTTATGTAAACAGCATAAAAAGAATGAAGTTGATTGTCTCCCAAAAATGAATAAGATTCAAAATACCCTCATTTTAGATTTCTCCACTTTTCTGCTAAAGATGCGAATATTTAGATCAACCAAATGATTATGATGACTTTGATGAAAAAAATGTTTTTAATAAAATGTTATTGATATGACAGAAAACCTTTCACGTTTTACTTTTACCGGTTAACAATTTTAAACAATTTTTCGCTAGATTTATAAATTTTGTTAGATTTGCAGTGTTCAGAACTAGACATTTTTGTTAACTGCCCAAGTACATGATGATATGTGGAACCATTTAACTTGCTTACCCTGGAAATCCCTTAGAAAACCATCTTAGTAGATTATACATATTTTTCCCAGAAAGAATTATTCTTTCTTAATTACATTAGTTGTGAAAGTATAAAAAATGACCAATATTTCCTTCAAACTTAACTTTTCTGCCCTGGATAATGAAATTAAGAAATTAATCTATTTATTGCCTAAAACCAGGCAAATTTGCTAATTTTCCTTACCATATCGTCGGAATAGAAATTTACAAAATCAAAATTTACATCTTGATAAAAATTTACATCTTTATATTAAAGATATTGAAAAATGAACTACTATTACGAGGTTGAAAGTTTTTCGCGATTTCCAATTGTAATGTCAATCACTTTCTCTCAAGTAGAGTCTCCGATCGTATTTTCTTGAAAATTTTCGCTGATACTACAAAATTCTTTTAGGTTTTAGAAAAGGCTCCATTTGTTACTCAGCACAGAATCTACTGGGAATGTTCTTGAAAAAAAGGTTAATCTGGACATTTCTTGGTTCAGTTTCTCTTGAAGAGAAAAATAGATGTTTTCCATTTACTTTAGGTATAAGTAATGGGGAAATAATACTTTCTGTCCAGGAACAAGAAAAAGATAAAAAGATATTACTAAGTTATGTAGATGATGGTTTAAACTACTGAAAATACGTTATAAAAAGTTGTATATTTGTAAAATTCACTACATTTATATCTATACAATTATTTTAACACGTAGAATAATATGTATCAATATGCCTGTCTAATTCATTTCACTTTTGATTTTATAATCGAATAATACAGCGTCTTTTACATTTTTATTGCATTCAGTAATCTGGGATTTAGTTCGTGTATGAAATTATGCACAAAGAGCACGGGTGATCTTTTGTTTCTGACTAAACGGTATGATTCTGAAATTTCAATTAAGAGCTGTATATCCTTATAGGCCTTTACGAAAAGATGGCTAAGCTAGATCAATTCACCTATTTATGTAGTCATACACTTGTTTCCTTTATAATGTTCTCTTTCATGTTTATTTAAAAAAATATTCGCCGTCAACTACTAATGATTCTTTCTTTCTTTCTTTCTTTCTTTCTTTCTTTCTTTCTTTCTTTTCACAATTCTTCTTCTTCTTTCTTTCTTTCTTTCTTTCTTATCTGCCGTAACCATTTTCCATAGTTTTGTTTGCTTATTTCTTACGTTCTTTTCACATCTCTCTGCACCCTTTTCCGTAATTTTGTTTGTTTGTTTGTTTCTTTCTTTCTTTGCACAATTGCTTTTTTTTTCTTTTCTATGGTTTCCTTCCTTCCTTCCTTCCTTCCTTCCTTCCTATTTCCAAATGCCTCTTTCACTTTATTCATTCATTATTACCTTTTCGGCTGAAATTTGCAAATATATGCTTTCACTTCTTTTATTCTTTCCTTTCTTTATAACCCTATATGTCATGTTTTCATTTTTATCAGACTTAAATATTCTTGCATGTCCTTGGGTGATAGCCAACTGCTGAGCTAAATGGCACCAGATAACATGATTATGATATTATTCATTCCCTATTCTTTGGAATTCTTTAAGTATTCCTATTTTGTATATATGATTTCGATGTTATTATCATTTCTATTCTTGCTTGCATGCTTTGAATTTGTATATAATTAAAATTAATCTTAATATTGTATTCACATTGATTATTTTGGACATCGATTATGAGTCGTGTTTTCCTCGTCATTGCCAATTCCTTGGCTAGCTTAGAAACCCGCCCATAGCCAATGGAAATCAAGATATCCAAACAGTGGGTGGAGGGTTTATCCTTGATTGACGCATTTACTTTCTTTCTTTCTGTGAGCTTGTGTATTTTTTCTCTATTCCTTCAGAAAATTCTATACTCATTTCAAAAT
The DNA here is from genome assembly GCA_963585895.1 of Sepioteuthis lessoniana. Classification (NCBI taxonomy): domain Eukaryota; kingdom Metazoa; phylum Mollusca; class Cephalopoda; order Myopsida; family Loliginidae; genus Sepioteuthis; species Sepioteuthis lessoniana. The sequence goes on along the minus strand of OY757929.1, from coordinate 65,454,269 downwards.
TGCTTGTTTTCCTTTTTCTTAATTTCCTCCTTTCTTTTTCCTCTTCTACCTTTTTGGACCCTCAGAAGTTACAGCTCGTTTTTGTTTCCAAATTACAAGCGCGTCGTTGTTCCTTCTTTTTATATTAAAAATTTCATTAAACTACAAACTAGAATTAGGATAATAAATTTGTCTCAAATATTTTGTCATAAAACTTTAATTTGGCTAATCTTTCCACCATAAAGTAATCAAAATTGTCTATAATAATGCATAATAAGGAAGTATTTGTTGTTGGTCCTCAATAGCCGATCAAACCGGTTGGATGTAAAGCTTCCAAATTTAGCATGTATACTTATTGATGTCTGGAGAAATTTTGACGTAAAGACTCCACATCAGGAAAGAGTGACTCTCATTGAGGAGGAATGCCTAAAAATAAAAGGATCAATGGGGTCATATGAGGTTTCCAACCGCTAACTAATTGTGCAAGATTAATATCCAAACTTTAAAAAAAAAACAAAAAAAAAAAAACGAATTAAAATAATTATTCAGATTACCTTTACATTGCTAATTAGCTTTATGAGTTGCTTTTAAAGTTGGATATGTTAAATAATTAAATAGTACTATAGTTTAATCAGAAGTAACGGTCTGGTCAAAAACGAAAATGTTTAAAGTGATAAATCTCTCAAGAATCGTTTAGTTAAATCTTCAAAAATTCCCTACGAAATATCTAATATTAGAATTACTATAGCAAACGCTCAGTATATATGTTTAATTGGCAATAAACAATATTAAAATACATATTGATTACAGAAATGAAATGAAAATAATCTTTACGACACAAAACTTTCATGTAGTAGTAGCACCTGTTATGATCCCATTTATGGGCAAAATAGAACTGTTTGAAAATAATCTTTATTAAATAGGAATATTTAATACCATATAAAATAAAGTATTGTTAAATCAGAATAGTTACTTTTAACAATATAATTGTGTGTAAATTATCATTGGAATATTTGATACCATATAACTGTGAGCAAATAAGAAATGGCAATGGAACATTAAAATTATAGTTGAGATTACAAACATAACCCGGGTTGTCGGTGGGGCTTAGAATACGCCGAATGCATCTTTTGAAGGGGGTAAACCTCTACAAAAGAGGTGTCCTCGGTATAACACAAACCTGCATCCGTTGATGGGGCTTCAGGTATGGACAAGTGCGAAGTGTGGAGTCACTCTTTCATTGCTATTACTCCCAGGTCCTCTCTGATTCAAAATGGTAGTACCTGTTAGTGTCCTATCTAGGGATCATTTAGATATTTACAAATTATTCATTTGGGATAGGGAGTTGGGAGACCATATAACTGTGTAAATTATTTGCATTAAAAAGGAATACTTGATGCCATATAACTGTGGGCAAACAAATGCTTATCATAGACTTATAAAACTATTTCAGTAGAACGTTGCAGATATAAATTGTTTTAATTATAGCCAGATATTTATAAATGAATCAAATTTAGATATTGAATAGCACATAAATAGATTATATAAATACTCTTGAAAAAGGTATGAACCCCTTATCCATCTGACAATAGTTTAAATAATGTCACCGCTGTACTTCTACAACAATGACTTTGGAATTAAATAACCCACGAAAGTTGATTTGCTTTTAAACAAAAGAGGTTTGTGGTGTTTGTCTGTTAGTCTCGTTGTGTCATCGATCAAAGTCTCATCTTATCCTGCATCAGCTAGTCCGTTATATATAATAATAGTGGGATTTTCTGGGACATTTCCAAAGCTTGAGGAAAATGTAGTTTAACCAAATTTATGACAGTTTCCCAAATAATATTTTCCTAAGTTATAAAAAGGTCGAAAATATTTTCAGCATTTAATTCAATAACATTTGTTTGGGTCATATAAAGTGTCTGATTGTCCCACCTTACAGTTAAAATAGGTTCACGGTGAACATGTATCTCTTTCATCCACGAGTGTCACGTTCGTGCCTCCTGAGAACTCTTCATTTGATTCGTAATTTAAAATCAGTAGATGCAACTCGGCTGACCACCTGAGATATCTTGCGGTGATTCGCATGTAACCTGGACTCTGACCCTTGACATGTTCCTTGACAAGGTATGGCAGATCTGTCTTAAAACATTCAGCGTCAGCCAGAATCAAGATCGCTCTTTATGAAGTATTGTATAGTATTGCCCATTATTCTTTTGTCATTGTTTGCATGTGTTTAAAAATCTTGATAATTGTAGCGCTTTCAAAAATTGCAGGGGTACTGCTATCGATTAACCGATACACAGAGTTTTAAAAAAAAACGTACATACCCTGTCGCCAGGGTTTAGAATACGCAGATTATATTTTCTATAGAGAAGTAAGACCCTCGACAAAAGGAGTGTCTTTAGTATGACACAAAATTGCATTTGATGGTGAGACTCCAATTCTAGCGAGAGAAATATGAAGTACTTCTTCATTGATATTACTAACAGGTCAACTCTAACTCGGAAAGATGATTCCAGTTAGTGTCCCATCTATAGATCCCACAAATCTGTTAGATAAAAGTTATAAATATCAACGTATAATGAACGTCATTTCCTTAACCCTAGGCATGAAATAACCCTAGTCAAAATCCATCAATAATTACCAATATAAAATGCAGGTTGTAAGATGGCAATTAAAAAAAATGAAACTTAGAATCATTTATAATAACGTTTAGGATAATTATTCTTATTTAAAGGACGTTTTAATATAAGCTATTATAACAGAACAGGTATAAACTTATAAATATTAGAATTATGAACATTACATTTGTTACTTAAGTTTTTTTTGTTTTTCACTATGTTTAGACGGTCTTGAAGTATATATATATATATATATATATATATATATATATATATATATATATATATATATATATATATGATCATATTCGACCTTTTTTTAGGGAAGCATAAAGCAATTATCACTCATTTGAAAATTGATCTGAATATTATTTATTTTCTAAGATTGTTCTAATACGCATTAGGGAATATACGGGAATATTTTCTTGAATCAAAAAAACATCTTCGAATGGCAATATTTTCAAAGGAGAAACTTGATTTAGTTCTCGAAAAAAATTCAAACAACATATCTTATAAATATCTCTAAATCATGGAAAAAATATATAACTGTTTTCATTAGAAATTATCTAAGTTTTGAAGATTCCCACCGATTTCCAGACGAAAGTTAGACAGTTTTCTTCAATGCTGACTGTTGGAGTCTGTCATGATTACAGATAACTGGAAGCTATATCCCCAGTTTATTGACATTCACCGGTAAACAGGATGTCTTATTTGCGCAAAGTTATACAAGCGCAAAACATATATATTTCTTATATATATATATATATATATATATATATATATATATATATATATATATATATATATATATATGTACAAACACACCCATCTACCAAGAAAGAGAGAGAGAGAGAGAGATGTGTATGAACAAATACATATATTGCAGATAATTTTTGGCATGTTGGAATATTATCACACACACACACACACACACACACACACACACACACACACACACACACACACACACACATATATATATATATATATATATATATATATATATATATAATGCAATTAATATTAGAATTAACAGATGGTCATTTTCTAAAAACATATCTAATAATCATAAGGAATTTTATAATGAAGCTTTATATAATAGCAGTTATAAAAATGAACTTAAATATTTAGAACCCAATAGAAATCACATTGATAGGGGCAATAAAATAGGAAATAATGGTCACAAAAGTAGAGGAAACAATGGAACTGATGATAATATAAATATGGATTATAAAATAAGCAAAAATATTAATAAAAATAGAAATAGAAATACCATCTAGTTTAACTCTCCTTTTTGTAAACTCTCTAATATCAATATTGGGAAATATTTTCTAGGTTTATGAAGCAAACATTTTAAAAATGATAACCCCCCTTAGAAAAATAATCAATAAGAATAATGTAAAAAATAGTTAAGCTTGTATTTACAATATATCTAAAATAATTGACAATCACAACAAGAAATTAATAAATAAACCGAACTAGAATAAAAATGACGACTTAAAACATTCATGTAATGGTAAAATAAGAAAATGAATGCCCACTAAGAAATAATCGTAATTATCAAGCCCACATTTCAACTAAAGAAAAGGATAATAATGATAAGGCATACATACTTATGACAAGCTCAAACTGGGAATTTAGATATTACAACTACCTACAATCATTTAGAAATTCAACATTAACAAATCAAACTGGCCTATTTAGGTATTACAGGGATCTGATAGAACTAGGACTAACACCTATTTTAAATTGGAAAATAATAAAAAGATCCTCCTCGACAAACAGTTTACACGTTAAGTGTAATTTATGCTTAGAAGAGAAAATATGTATATCAAAATATCTATATAGAAATTTCCTTAATACCAGAAAAGAAATGATTTCGGCATGTAGACATAGAACAAAATTCTTAGTATAATTTAACCTGATATATTATTAACATTATATATATTTAACTACCATTAATTAAGTGATTTGTGTATTTTTAATAATATATATTGATATATTAATCCATAATCTTAACAAAGTAGGCTAATTGATTACTTAAATGCTATTTTTCTCTTAAAGAATACAATCAGATTTAATAGATAAAGTATAAATATATGTTCTTATGATAAGATAGTAGAATTAAAAAAAATAATAATGAATAAAAAAATAAGATTAATAGACTTATAACGAGTACGAATAATCCCAATACTACACCATTTCCAACATCTTCCATTCCTTGTAAGCTCGTCAGTGGTCAGACGAATGTTCATGTTCAGGCATTTTAATTGAGCTTCTAGAACATTTGAAATCCCGGATTTCTTGGTTGATTTGATTTGCGTTGCTTAGTCTTCAGGAAATGGCGACAGCAGAAGCAATCTGTTCCTCTTTGCATGATCTCAAAACAGTCTATCCAATCTCCCTAGTCGGAGCAAACGGTTCATCTTTGTTTTGAAACTTTTTAGGTCTCGATGTTACAAATCAACAAGCAACTGCCCTGAGCAAGTTAATGGCCAAAATACGATGTCTTCGTACATAGCACTTTATGTGTTTGCCGGTTGTATTTGTTTATTTCCAGTAACTTCATCAGTTCCTTCGTCATATTCGTACCTGTCCTTACCGCATGCACTGAAGCTCTCTTCCTTTGGTACATGATCATTGTCACCCTCAATTTCTTTAACATTAAAATAATTACACTTCTGGCTTTTTTTTTTTTTTTTTGTAGAGGAATAAATATTTAATCATTTTTTGTGTTTCTACAACTCGATGTAAAAAATAATCAGTATCAATTGAAGAGTCTCTTTCTCTCTGGCGAGCATTAATGAAATTCTACCTTAGAGTTGGAATAGAGATTCTACAGATGGTCCAAAACGAATTTTTAAACATGCTTTTAGAATAGTTCTGGAAGACTTTGAAGCGTAATATTTGAACATTTTACATTTAAATAAATTTAACTTGGATTTTTTATGACAAACTTGAGATTTAATGTAGAACGTGGTTATTTCACATGATAATTCTAAAGTAATGATTTTAAGGATAACCTATTAAAGTCTTTGAAGAGAGCGTTATTTATACAGTTTTGAGCTTTAAAAATTGTAAGTTTAGTAAAAACATTCAAAATGTAAACTAACTTTAGGTCGCGTATATTTTTGGTCCTACTTTACTACGAATATATTCCTTTATTTAAATAAATCTACTATCTTTTTCAGCCAAAAGAACTAATTGAAAAGAAAAAAGTAACATTCATTTTAAACAAGTTTCAAAGATCTATATTTGATCAGTCTGAAAGGAGATTCAACAGTTAAGTTGGGATGAAGATTTTACAGTTGATCAGTCTGGAGTGATTCTTCAACTATTCCAATATTTTATATCAACGTATAGCAATATTAAAGCAAATAACTGGCCATCTTAAAGATACGCACTCCTTCATTTTCCCGCTTATTTTAAGGAATGTCGCCTTCAAATTAGTAACCTCGAACGCTCTTTTGATCTGCTTTTTCAGGAAAATGAATTAGTTGTTTTCCTCTGAATTGTTAGATAATTTTCTTTTACAGTAGATTAATTTGGGCATTTCTCAAGATAAATATCAAGGAAATTTTTCGATAATTAAATTTGAAAACCTTTTTGAATAATAAATTGAAAACAAATAAAACATTATTTTAGAATTTCCTGAAAGAGCGTAGATGCTGTTTCCTGCTGCAACTATGAAGAGAGCAGTCCTTAAAAAGTGTGCTGAATATTTCGGGATTGCGTATCTTGAAGATATCCAAGTAAATAAACTGTTATTTTTTTTAATGAATAAATAGCTTAAATTTCTTTCATACGTCATAGCAGTTATATTGAAAAAAAATAGCGAAGGTATCGTTATATCAGCCTCTTCCTAATTTTTAAACTCAAATAAAGGCTCTTTTTATCTAAAATGTTTCAATTATATATAAAAAAAAAATTTAAACTTACGTTTTGAAGTTCACGGGTTTTTACTAAGGATAACTGGTCAATCCAATGCTGTTTGTAGGGTCTCTGAGTGTATATGGTGGTCTATTTCAGGACTGGCACCACAGACACATAAACATGATTGGGGTAATAAGACAATAAAACCCAAATATTTCTTAAAACCCACGTGCATTATCAATTACAATCAAAATCAACAATAATCCTTATTTTGATTCAATAATTTTGCTCTTAAATCAGTATAACGGGATATATAAAAAAAATATCAGAAATTTCAATTAATCAAATTGTTAATAATAATGCAAATATCTTTTAAAAATAGCGATTGGAGCTTTTTTTATTCAAATGAACAAACGTTGAAAACCTCCGGCGATAAAACATTTTCTCAAGTTTTTTTTCAGTCAATGACACTTTTCATCATCAAATTAATTCATTAATGAATAAAATACCAAAAATTTTATAAAAATTTCAACATGTTCACAATTGATTTTGAAATCATTGAAAAGAATCTTTATCAAAAATAGTTTTAAAATTATTTACATCGATTATCGCAATGCAAAAACATGGGGACAAAGTATATGGTTGTTGAAAATGTACAATATAGTTGAATGTCTCTTGGAATGTCCCGGTGCTATTTTGTTATCTTATCAAGAAGTCACTCAAAGCAGGGCTAGACCAAAGTACCGGCATCTTAGCCAGTCGCAAAAGCCTATTAAAACCTAAGGTTGCAAACAGGGTGGCATGTTGTGACCTTCCAAACAAAAAGGAATGAACGTGAAAAAAAAATTTAATAAAAATAAAATTAGATTTCTTTTTTAAAGCACCATAACATAATAATGAATAATTGCATCTTCAATATTTTCACCAGTAAAATGCCACTCCCATAAAGTGCCAACCGGAGCCTACTTTTTTCCTATTTCTTTTTACTTTTTTTAAGTTCTTTATATTCTTCCATTAATTTCCCCCATTAATTTTATTTTGTTAGGTTAAAGAACTTTCATTGTTGCTGATGACATATAATCCAATAGAACCTTTGATATATAGCGTCGAGAGAGAATGGGCACCACTCCATCTCATTATCTCAATGCCATGAAGTGGAGAAATACTTTTCATAGATCCCCTACTAGATAAAAGATTAAGGGAAACATGCATGGGCTCGTATCTGTCTTCTTCTCGTTCTCCCCATTGTTTTCTTTGTTCTACGCTTTCTATATTTTTCTATATTTTCTCAAAATCCATCTGATTTCTTCTTCTTCTTCTTCTTCTTCTTCTTCTTCTTCTTCTTCTTCTTCTTCTTCTTCTTCTTCATTTTTTAATTCATTCCGTTGATTTTTACTTTTTTATCCTCACCGTTGTCTTGTTACTTTTAATTTTTTGCAACCGTTTTTCCTCCACTTTTCCCGGCGCACGCTCCCTTATTCTATCTTCCTTGTTATTTATGATTGAAATTCACCGATTGTCTCCGAATTAAAAAGAAACACCTTACATGTTTATGTCGCCAAACTGACATCACTGAGAGCCGCCGTTCTTAAGAGCATCAAAACCTCTAATGTAAAAGTCCGACCGTTAAGCCGCAAATGCCTTCACAGACACAGAAACAAAGCAAAGAACTTCGTAGGAACATACGTCCACACATATGCATTATAAGAATAAGAGACTCAAAGACCAAGAACAATACACACAAGCCAGGAGTATACGAGACTAACCGTTAACCAAGTGGGCCCCCGTTTTACTAGGAGTCCATAATTATAACAGTGCTTCTACTTAGGAAGGAGTGAATGCTAATTAGCCTTTTGTGGTTACCGCTATTATAACTTAGGTTATTAAAAAGAATTTAACAAAAATAATTTCCTGTGTGGTTGTAGACCCCACAAATTTTCATTCAGTCTCAAATTAAATATATATATATATATATATATATATATATATATATATATATATATATATATATATATTTTTGGTCCAGTTAAACCGGAGTTGGGAGTAAGGTAGGATATCTAAGTGTATTATTCAAAATATTGTAAATAGTGTCAAAAAAGCCAACCATTGCAATCTTTGGGCGAATTCTTATGAGACCATTGAATGGTTTAAGGGGATAAAAAATAAGAGTAAAGCGACCTTCATACAATTTGACATCATTGATTTCTATCCTTCCATAACTAAAAATCTTCTAATAGATAGTATCAATTATGCACGTAAATATATAGATATAACAAATGAACAATATGAAATAATATTAGCTTGTAGGAAAACAGTTATAAAAAATAATGATTCAACTTGGGTAAAAAATGGATGATTCCTCCCAAATAGCAGACCTTGTAGGTTTATATATATTAAATATGTTTACTAGAATTATTAGTCATCAACAAGCGGGTTTGTACCATGATGATGGTTTAATATATATCCCAAATAGTAATGGCCCTCTTAGCTCTAGCTTACAAAAAAGGATTATAAGGGCCTTTAAGTTTTTGGGTTTTAGGATAGAAATCTCATCTAATATTAAAATAGTCAATTTCTTGGATGTGACTTTAGATCTATCAAATAATTCCTATAAACCTTTTATAAAGACCAATCAGAACCCTACGTACATTAATGTTAATTCTAATCACCCTAAAAACATAATTAAGCAAATCCCAAAAGCGGTAAATTTAAGCATCGGTAAGCTATCTGCAAATGAAAAGATTTTCAAAGAGAGTAGTAAAAGATATATAAATGCCCTTAAAAATAGTGGTTTTAATGAGGATTTTAGGTATTTAAATGAAAATATAACAAATGAAATTACGAAAGAAAATAATAATTACGATCAAAAAAATAAAAATAGAAAAAGGAAAATTATATGGTTTAACCCCCCTTTTTGTTAACTAACAAATATAGATGTAGGTAAATATTTTTTGAGACTGATAGATAAACATTTTAAACAAGATAATATATTACATAAAATATTTAATAGGAAAACCTTGAAAATAAGTTATTCTTGCACAAAAAATATTTCTCAAATAATAAATAGTCATAATAATGAATTAATTAATAAATTTCGTAACCGAGTAAATAATAATAATAATAATAATAATAATAATAATAATAATAATAATAATAATAGTAAAAAAATAGAATGTAACGGTAAATCTCGAAGTGATTGTCCAACGAATGGTTTGTGTAATTCAGATAACGTAGTATATCAAGCTATTATTTATCCAAAAGAGAACATAAATGATAAGAAATATTATATTGGCATTTCATCTACTAATTTTAAAATTAGGTATGGAAATCATAAATTCTCCTTCTCCCATGAGCATTAAAAAAATCAAACTGCTCTATCTAAACATTATTAGGGATTAAAAGTTGAAGGGTTAACCCCGGAAATACAATGGTCCATATTGAAAAGATCTAGTATCCCAAAATCTTTCGATAGTAGGTGCAACCTGTGTCTTGAAGAAAAAATCCACATTTTGCTTTTTCCTGAGCCAAAAAAATTATTAAATAAGAGAAATGAACTAATAGCTAGGTGTAGACATAGGGCTAAATTTAAACTATAAATGATTAACAAAATTTTTCTATAACAACATAGAGCTAATTTTGAGAATAAATAAAATAAATTGTTAGATAGAAAATTGTGAAAAAGAATATAATACATACGTACTACGCATAAAAAGTGGAACGAATTAATGCTTTCTAAATAATTTTGAAATGTTAAAATATAGTAAATAAATTAAATATTTGCTTTAATTGTAATATATCTAATACTGTACCTTTACTTGAATTTTTTATTTAAAGTTTAAATCTTAGTCAATAAAAAACCTGTAAGTTAGGTCTAAATATAAATTTTTTAAAAACTTTTTAAAAAAACAATATTTACTACACTGCTAACCGAAAGTTAAATTTAAAACGGAAGTGGGCTTAATGAAGAGGTAACTCCTCACCCCTCTTCGACTCCCTCCCACCTCTTCGACTCCCTCATACTATCCCCTCCCACTACCATGCGTCTATTCAATCTTTTTATCCAAAATCATCTGAAGAAGTCCTGTTAATTTTTTTCGTGTTTTTGAAAACCTCAAAAATGCGTAACAGGATTGAAATAAATTTATAATCCTATGTGACCGGTTTCGTTGTTTTTCTTAAAGTATATATATATATATAGATATATATATGAATTGTAATAGTTTTTGGACTCATATGTATTCATATAATTGGAAACTTATGACTTTCAATATTGTTGTGTTTATATAAATAACAAAATATAAAATATAAAATAAATATATAAATAACACGTACCAATATCATTTTGATTTTATAATGTTCAAGTAAAAATAATAGAATTATAATATCTTTAGTTTAGAAGAAAACTAACATTTATTGAAAATTGTTTGAAGTATACTAATTTCTAGGCAATATTACGTATAGTTGTTATTACTTATATAATTCCATATATTTGAAATAAATTCATCCTTTTCGTAGAGTTTTTTTTTACCGAGACAGCCATCGATTTCGATGTATCATTTAAGAGGAATTCAAACATGCAATATTGCCATAATCAAGGTTACCCTTAAGAATTATTTTTAAAAAGTAATTTTCGTCTGAGCCACTAGGATTATATTATTTTTACTAGAACATTATACAATGAAAATAGATAATTTTTAGCATTATTTTTTACTAAGCTTTGAAGCCCTGTGACCAAGTATGAATATGTTGCAGTCAAAATTAAATTCACTTCCTATACTGATGTAATTAATTTTTTTGGATGCAGAGATGTTGGAATTTTATTGTTCGCTACAGTTTTAATGCTGTACGGTTCGGTAATAAATTATATCTTATTATATGTGTTTTTATTGTAGTATGTTACACTAGAAATTATACAATCCTGGTATTCTAGGTTTAGAAGACAATAAACATTTCATTAAAAATTGTTTGCCGTGTACTCATTTATGGGTGATACTGTTTAGTAAACAGAGAAGACTTGGAAAGAAACATCTATTATAGATGACAGCTGCCTGGTTCGCTTTAAAATCGTTCGTTCGTTCTTTCTTTCTTTCCTTCTTTCTTTCTTTCTTTCTTTCTTTATTTATTTCAAACCCAGTTAATTGAATGATTTTAACAGTATATAAGCCACTCTGGTGTTATTTTATGTCTTGAGGTTAAGGAAACGCGTACATTGTACGTTTATATTTACTAGTTTTATTGGTTGTTTCTTACTTGATTTTTTGCACACAGTTATCGAGTATTCCTATCTAATACGAATACACAGTCGTATGGATTTATGCATTAATATCAAATATTAATGATTATATTGTTCGAGTTATAATTTCTATTCAATAGTAGTCATTTGTTTATATGGTTTTAAAAAGGTTTTCAAGCTAATCATATTCAAGCGATCTTTTTTTTTTCACGGAATTCATGCAGAGTAGTTTCACGAATCTAAATTATAAATAAAATTATGAGATCGTTGTTTATTTTTATTTCTATTTTAAATATTTCAATTAATAACAACATGTATACCAAACAAAAATTAATGAAATATAAACCAAACGATAAAAAAAAAACTAAATTAGGTTTTGTGAAGAAAGCAACTATGTCTTGCGAGCATATTTTTGATAAAAAAGGTCTTCTTAGGTTTGAAAGAAATAAATGTTGCGAGAATGTCTTCTGATCTCCTGAAGAGCAAAAAAAAAAAAAAAAAAAAAAAGAATATCGTTCTGCTTTGTTTTACGTGCTTAAAGCCTGGCTTCTAGAAAAGTCACAAAAAAAGCAAGTCATTCCTTCAATGGCTGCATTGCCTAAATATAACTTTGAATTAATTGGTCACCCATGATATTTTTCTGATCAAATATCATCAGACTTTTTATAATTACATTCAAAACATTTAATTAGTATGCATAATGTAAATCATTTATATAATTTATATGATATTTTATACTTTATTTTCGAAGAAAACTTTATTGAGGAAAATTTCAACCAGATATTATGAATAATGAACACTATCTTGCGGGATAAGGGATGTATAAGCTTTTGGCTGAAGCTTCTGGACATATGAAATAGTTATGGGAGATAGGGTGTCCAAATGTTCCTTTATCACTGTGGCATATCAGTTACAATACCGTTTGGTAAGATAATTGACAATGGAGCAGTAAATTCATGCTAAAAGGGTATGTATTTGAAGTGATCATAACAGCTTTTAGGTGAGTAGTAGTAATAAAGCAATCATTACCGGTTCACAATATTATCAGTCAAATAATTGCTGGAAAAGGAAAATGAGTTAATAAAAAATAAATAAGTAACATAGTTATTTATTTTCAATTGCTTTTTCTAGTAAGTTATTTTCTTTTCTTTATCTTAACGAGCTAATTTGAAAGCAAACAATGCAAATCAAGTAATGCCACCAGGAAAACATTGCGAGATAAATATATGATAATGGAATGCGCTAATATATATATATATATATATATAAAATTTTTTCTCAAATCTTGAGGATTAGCTGTTTTATCTCCTTTGTTACGGTAAGATTTCTTTTTTATGGAATAATAAAACCATTCTAATGAAGCTATTTCTGTAGCGAAACGAATCGATCTGATTTTGTTTCTTTTTTTACATATGATATCGTATTTTATTCAAAATTTTGGCTAAATATAAATATATTAGTGATAGAGAGAGAGAGAGAGAGAGAGAGAGAGAGAGAGAGTGTGTGTGTGTGTGTGTGTGAGAGAGAGAGAGAGAGACAGAGAGAGAGAGATATTATGAAATTAAAGAATGCCTGTAACACCACTTCCAATATGTCTAGGCTGCTAAATCTGATAGTAAATTCTCCATAGATATCTAAAAACTCAGCAGTCAACGAAAATGTCCTGCTGTGACATCTGTCTGGTCTAGTGATGTAGTCCGTGGACCAGAACTCTATTTGTGATGGTATTTATCTGGCTCACCATGAGGTCAAAACTTGACAATGAGTCAGCTTGGTATGGTGGGAGTACGTCGCAAGAAGCAAGCTTTCGTAGGTGCAAAACTTGTTAATAACCCTTTGCCATTACATTTTAGGAGCAATTGAGGCGCTTGAGAATCAACCCAACCCTTACTCATTTTGTCAAGGGGACAGGTATATTTATTTGGCTTTAAAAGAGGTAAAAATATGACATAAGGTCGGTTTAGTGTGTGGGTACCCCGTAAGATGCAAGCCTCCAGTCAGGTGGGTACAAAAATTACTCATATTCCCATAGCGTTCTCCTACAACAGAACCTCAGGAGCCGGTCAATAAAACCCAACATTTATCATTTTTAGGTGAGAAGGTATTTGGTGTCAGTGGGAGGGAAATCTCCCAGAAACTGAGCTGTTCATTTTATGAATTCCCAGCCGGCATAGATGCTAAGTAGCTGTATCATTTAGAATTCTTCATCCACAGGCATCATCAGATGCACAGACCTTGTTGGGTGACGCAATAACCTGAGTAAGTATTATCCATAAAGTAGCATCGACGATCTTACCTGAGTCAGACATATCAGAATAAGAATCCCCCACATTTACATCGCTAGGGTTTGATAGTGTCGCTCTTTCATCTCGGTGTTGCACTAAAGTAGGGTTTTGTAAATTAAAGCAGGTATAGAGACTGATTAAAAAGAGATGTAAACGTTAAGTTCGTCGTTGCCTTAAAAATAGCAACTGCAGACAGCCCGATTTGCAACGATAGCTTTGAAGCAGATTTACTGGGTGGGCGAGTTAAATGCTCAGTCATCTCATCGGGAACCTCGATGGTTCACATAGAGCCTCAACATTACTATTTATTTACAAATTACCTGTATTAGATGAGAATACTTGGAACCATAAGTACGTGGAGTAATGCTGATGTGAATACAGAATTTTTCTACTTTTTACCCATAGTTGGGCACGAACAAATGAATCCATGCCTTTCCCAAAAGGTTAGTCCGAAATGAAACACAAATAGCTTCGTTCAGGATTTGAACTCTGGACGCCAGTTTCAATTGCTACGAATATAACCATTGCACTAAGGGCACTTCCATAAATTCTTATAACATGAATCCATATAAATGTGTATAAAGCATTAGTATCAGCGAGGAATACTAGAAACTATATGACTGCATTTAAATTGTTTGGAATTAGAATAGCTGAAGCTATACTTGTTTACAAATTATTATTATCATTAGTTACCTGAAATGATATAATTTATTGTAAAAAAGACTGACTTTGGCATTATGTAATTCAACTGGGGTTGACTTACCATAAAAACCAATCAACTAACTAAGACACTCACGCGTGAGTGAGCAAAAAATTCCTTGGCTTATAAAATTTATTAATCAAACGCATCATTGTTAACACTTTAGCGAGTATAGATTGGAGGAATTTTATTCTAAATTCATCTCTTACATATTTGTTATATTCATACACGTAATAGATTCTTCCTTGCAAAACACCATAGATGACAACTCACAGAAGAATAGAACGTTACATTTGGGGGTAAAGCATGATGTAATCATTTAAACTGCAATTTGACGAATATTGTTGCATTAGATTTGCGTTGGTAAAAATTTTTATCCTTAGAGTTGCATCACCAATTTGAATTTCCAAATATGACATTAGGTTTTGTTTCCTAGAAGACATTGTAGCGCCAAATGTTGATTACTTGAAATACACCAGATGCTTGAAAATGGGTTCTGTGTTCTTAGAAATACAACCCTTCGATTTCTTTGTCTCATTCCGCACGTCCACTTACCACCGTTTTTTTTTTGTTTCTTTTCTAAATCCTTATATCAACAACTACCCCCACCGTTATAACTTACTATTTCTTTCTTGTTGTATCTAAACTTTATTTTCCCAAACTAAAATTCTTTACCATCACTATTTAATTTTCCTCCGGAATTAGGTGTATGTGTGTGTGAGAGAGAGAGAGAGAGAGAGAGACAGAGAGAGACAGACAGAAAGACAGACAGAGACAGAGAGGAGAAATGTGGAGGAACGTTTTAAATCTGATTATGAATAAATATACAAAAATTGACTTATCAGATTGTGTTGTCGACATGAGCAATTTCTCAAATCGATATTAATGATAAATCGTCTATTGGCGATATTTCATCACGAGTAAAAGAGGGACTGGACCGGTGCCATTTTGTTTCGAGCTGAGAAAATATAGAAGCGTTGAAGGAGACAAAAGAGAAGGGGGAGTATTAATAAAACGTGTATAGAGGGAAGGAATTAAGGGAAAGAAAGACAGAATTGGAAATGGTGAATTTTTGTTATATCTGGTGCGGCGATCTAAATAATTATTTTTCTGTCACGTACCCAAACTTGCGACTATATGCTAATATACTTGCTCGTTTAACTTATGGTACCGTCTGTGTGTTTGAACTTTTTATCATATGCAGACTTGAAAATGAAAAAAAGGGAGATATAGCACAAAGAAATATATTTATCAAATTATAATATCGCAATTGTTTCTCTGTCCGTACAGAAAAGACTACAATCTTTTACCTGATCTCAACGACTTTTGAAAACGAATTTTTTTAGATGAAATATAATTTTTGCACTTCTCGTCGTACTGTACCTCTTGAGTGCTCGTTTTAAAATTATAGTTTAAAGTTTACATTTATGTTATGTAACGTCGAAGGAAATAGAATCAGTGATCCAATTCCGATCTTCGACAATGCTGTTTGCGTTTATATCGGCATAAATGCCTTTGGGATAAATGTTTGGATAGATAGTGTTCATTCGCCTTCATTAGGTAACCAGGTCAAGCTTCCACACATATATATATATATGGAAGCTTGAATAAAAGTTCTTGATCCGACCAAGAAGAGAAAGGCCTAGATCAATGAAATGTATATGCTATTTAACATATTCATTCCACAGTTGATCACAATTGGAACGGCGTTTTTATTGCTGTTTTAACCCTGTCTTAAAATTCAATAAACAATTGAAGAAGGAAAATTATTTCCTTCTTGGTTAGGCTGAGATCTTTTTGACATCTGGATGTGTATGTGCGAATACGTGTGTGTACAAAATTATAAATCAGCTCACGTACTTTGCACACAGTAAAAATTATAAAGTGCACAACACGAGGTTTAGTTAAAAATTGTCCACAAACTTTTGTTCTAGTTTTCTCGAGTTGTTTTGGTAGTCTACTAAAAAAGAGCTTACAATTTTTAACTCATCCACGTATATAAACGTATATAAGTACATATTCTATTCGAAAATGAATTACAGTAAGTGTTTAATCGATATTATTTTTGTCTGAAACATTTTTTTAATGGCCCACTTTGTAAAATTAATACATCAAATAAATATGTCATCCATTCGAACAATTTATTTTGCTATCAGATTGCTTTTTGTTGCGATAAACGATAAGTTTAATTAGAACAACAATAAATATTCATTGATCTATCAATGAAATAGTGCATTTTCACTTAAGTAGAATTCTAAAATGAAGGAAAATCAAATGGTCATAAACAAAGGTTTTACAATATTTTGCTACGTATTACTTTGATTATATATATATATATATATATATATATATATATATTAAGTCATGCTGATATCCCTCTTAGCAGGTCCTCTAGACAGCAGCCGATGTCCACACAGTCTTGCTGAATGTAACGCTTTGCTGGCCAGTCAATACTGGTGTGTCCATGAGTGAGAATTCATTGGAGAACATCGCTAATGAGTTTGTACCAGCTTCCCTAGTAGTGCACTGCATGTGCGATTCGTTTTACCAGGATAGTTTGTTTTATAGGAGGCAAGTGGTTGTACAGCGAGTATTTTACAGGGTGCTGCTTCCAGGATTTGTTCAAAACAGCATGTAGCATTGTCGTTTAGCTTTCTTTTCCAAACAATTCGTTAAAGTCTAGATGGTACAGTCACGCAATTCTACTAACACAGCTACAGCTAAGAATATTTCCAGTTTTATTTTATCAGAGAAGTCAGATTTCTATATGGTTGGTAATCAGTCAACGGTGGTTTCCAATTCGTGAAATGATGTATTAGTTTCTGAGGGTTATATATATATATATATATATATATATATATATATATATATATATATATATATGTGTGTGTGTGTGTGTGTGTGTGTGTGTGTGCTGTGGCGTGAGCAGAAGTAATACAGCAGTCAGTTATAAAATACACTTTAATGACGTTTATTTTTTCTGATCCCTACTCTTTAGATTCATATATATATATATATATATACAGAGAGAGGGAGAGAGAGAGAGAGAGAGAGAGATGTGTGTGTGGGGGGGCTTGTGGTATCATGTTCATTGCCTTTGGAAATGGACACATGATCCAAGTTAAAATCCTGGACGAAGCTGTTTGCATTTCATAAAGTGCTTATACTCTTTGGAAAAATATGAATCCAACTATTCTCCCTCCAGCAATGGATAAGTAGTAGAACAGACTGTGTTCTTTAAACTTGCTATAGCAACTCGTCTAAAAGAAGGAAAACTCTGAATTCAATTCAGTTTAGCATAAATATGCAGTTAGTACTATTTAACCCATAGATATGGCCCTATCAGGTGCTACCATTCTGGGACAGAGTGGATCGGGGAGCAATGGCAATGAAGAAGTGCTCTGCATTCCCCAAAGCTCCAGCATCACTGGAACCTCACAATCAGATTGTTTACTGTCATATCCATGATACTCATTGGAGGGTGGTCTTACCCCTCAACAGAGGTGCCGTCGATGAAATAACCCTCTCTTTATTTTCTCATCGACTCAAAAATATCACTTTACATCATCTTGATTTGAGATCTGGCCAAAAGGAGGTTGAAGAAAATAATGCGAGTGTTATTTTTTCTTATATCACTCGTCCGATTTTTGCCTTTTCTTTGAAAAAATAACGACGAGCTCATATATTCGTCGTCATTTCTTCATCTTTCGTCGACATCCTTTGCGCAATAGATCATAAAAAGGGAAAAATCATTTAAACTATTGTAAAAGTTATCTTATTGTCCAGTTTGTTATTTTTAATAATCAGACATTGCTTTTCCTGGTTTCCAGACATACAAGAGTGAAAAAATAAACTATTAGTATTAGATAGGTATTCTTGATAACATATAACTGTATTATCATAACTTAGAATATTCGGACTATTGACCTCATCTTAATAAAGATGAGGTCAATAATAGGAATATTCTAAGTAATAATAGTTATCAAGCTTTATCTCAGAAATTTAGACAAATAATATAACTATGAAATATGAAATATCTCTTAAGAAATCACTACACAAAAATGTAAATATAAAAGTACAACGTGATTCTCTGGGCTTAAAATAACTCTACACGTGTTGACATGCCATTAAACTCAATCAATCAATCGCTGTTGACTTTCTATTGCACAATTTTTCAATTATCTCATGAGGTGTTTGTTTAAGTTGATCTTCCTGTCAATTTAATTTCGTCTGCAGAAAAAGTGTTAGCAAATCGGATTGATTTACTTGTTTACGATAATCATACTTGGTCTGGACAGTGTGATTCTCTTGAATCTCAACATGTCAACGTATTTTTTATCCACTAAGAATAATAACAACAACAACAATAGTAACTAAGGAAATTGCTCAAATGTAAAAATCACCGTAAAACTCACGAAACCATTATTTAAATTTGAAAAATACTAAAAATATTTTAATCTTATACTTTAAGTAAGAATGAATACAATAAAATTACATTTTTTTACTTTGTGATGGCGTACATTTGTTTATAATTCTTAAATGTGAATATTTCATAGTTCTTCATATACCTTTTTTGGTACTTATGCATCTATGTTACCGCAAAAAAAGCCGAACTTTCCCGAGCATTTCCGGGCCGATAACGGAAAGAATCGGAATATTCTGGAACGAAATTTAAGCAAGGAGACGATAAAATAAGTCAACCAATTTGTTGACAAAACGCATGAAGACCACCCCCCCCAAAAAAAAAAAGAAAGAGTGAAAGACAATTTTTAATGGATAATGTTACCAAACTTTTCAGGAGACAAAGAATAAATCAACAGTCAATGTATGGTAATTTTCAATATGAAAAAATTGTTTGAATTTTTATTTTTTCTATCGAGGGGGCGGTTGTATCTTTTTTTTTGTCTTTTTAAATAATTTTTTTCGTATTTATGCACTTATTGTACCGTGCAGAAGTAATAACGTGTTAATTTAGAAATCCATTCTTACCATGGGGAGGGGGTGTTTTTTAACTATTCTGTACTTTCACCTAACAATTTAATAATAATCCAGGTCCTGCATTTGGTGTTACGGCATCTCCAGGCATAACTTTTCCTATTTTTTTAGGAGGCAAAGATACTCACATGCCCGGCAACTTTTAATTTTGCCAATAAGGTTTTTTTCTTGGCAGAATTGGATCATCATTTCTGCACATTGTAGATTTCCGCTTAGCTGCGATAAATTCATGTTTACACTTTTTTTTGTAACATTGTAAAGAAATTGATTGAATTATATTATCTTAAATTTGATGAGCTAGGCGTTTCGGCATATTCCGATTCTTTCCGGGAATGCTCGGGAAAGTTCGACTTTTTTGCGGTAACATAGATGCATAAGTACCCCTTTTTATTGTAGTTTAATAATTTACTAACCTTTTTTACTTAGATATAGCAACCAATAAGAATCGAACTCACTCGTGAGGGTATTTTAGTTTAGCTTGCCAACTTTTATCTTTTATCGTAAATTTTTATGTATTTTGAAAATATTCCAAAGGAAAAATTTATTTAACATTTTTTTATTATGACGTCGATGATGTTGCTGAGTATCGTAATATCAGATGTAATAATATTCGCTGAACTGAAATTTAGTCTTGAAAACTGGCGTCATGGGGAATTTGATGGAGGTCGAAAACAAAAACAAAAAACGCGGTAATGCTGTAATCAAAAAACAAAACAAAAAGAAAACTATTTTTTACAAACCCTTCGAGGTGTGAGCGATTATCATCTATCTATCTATATATATATTCATATATGTGTGTATATATAAAGGGGAAACATCGGTGGGTGTGTGTGTGTATGTTTGTGTGTGTGTCTGCTTCTAACTCCAAAAACACGTTACTTGACCACCAAAAACAAATATAATCTGATTGAGTATAATTAAAGGAGAATTTTAGTCAAAGAATTTTCATAGTAATATTTGTATAAGTGAATAAATTTGTAAACTTTAAAAAAATATGTAATAAAATTTGAAATCTTTTCATTTTTTATTGTTGGTTGGGAAATTCTGAGGTTTGTATCTGACTTTTTTTTTCTTGTCCCATTCACTGTTTTTTTTTTTGTTATGTCGAAGCTGTAAAGTAATTAAGGACGGAAAAAGAAACAGACAGAGATACTTTTGAACTCAATTTTTATTTACGACTATTCTGTTGTGTGGAAATGTTTTCATAAACCAGTAGAAGTAGCTGTGCTCCCCCAGACAGTGTGTTTGAAGGACATAATGGAATAATCTCTATGTTTGAGGTTCCGTGGATACGTTCTAAAGTTGCGTGGGTACATTCAGGAAAGGCTGCTACTAGCATGAGACACAGCGCGCTGCTGAACCCTCGGGCCATAGCAGGTACATGCTTTCCTACTGACAGCCAAGAGTAAAAAAAAAGGTGCGTCCGTCTCAGTAGAGGTAGTTAAGGCTTCTAACCTAGAGTTTCTCTTTGTTACCAAGAAGCCCCAATTTTTAGATATGTACCGATTTCGCTATCTGTCAGAGGCCTCCTGGGAAACCATTACTTTTGCGCTTATCAAATTTATTTTTATGTTATTGTTTTTTTTAATTTATTATTCAACTCTAACAAATTGCAATTAAAATACTTACGATACAAATTAAACAACTCAAATCATTCATCGTAATGAAAAAAAAAATTAAAATGTATATACTGTTCTCTATGATGTTTAATTATTTTGTCATTCTGAATTATACAAATGTTTGTACATTACAAGTATTAAAAATTTTCGATAAAAATGAAAATTTGGTGGGGTTGATTATTCAATAAAAATTGTTGCTAAATTATGCTAATAATGATTTCTGGGATTTGATATTTAAATTAGAAGAAAGCATTTTGAAACATTGTAAAAGAAATATGTCAAATCGATTTGATGAAACCCAACCCAGATTTTAATCTATCAACTTTTCGTTTGCTGATGAAGGAGATTACCAGAACGATGCTTATAAACCAAAACAATCGATGAGTTAAGCGATGACGCAAAATAGTCAACAAATGTTTTTATTTGCTGTTTGGCAAATTGACTCAAGGGGGATAAACGGAAAAGATGAGAAATTTCTGAAGACGGAATTTGAGATCATTGGATGCATTTAATATCATTTTACATATATCGTAACATTGCAACAATGCATTGAAAGTAGGAAATTGAATGCCAACAGTATCTATAAGCTGTGAGTCAACTTTTCAGTGAAGTAGTCAGTGAGTTTTGCTGGGCTTATGTTGTAAAATAGATTTAAACCTTTGTAACACGTGTATTTATTAGCAAACTCTATAGTATGGAGACTCTCAGAGCAAAAATGAAATTTCGACTTATCGCTGGGGCTTTGAATAGAGTAACGGTCTCCTCTGCAAGGGGGTAATACTCTTCTTCCAAAAAGGGTGTTCTGGACATGAAAGTAAATTTCATCTGTTGATGAGGTCCTAATTCTGGAGATCTTGGGAGTTTAGAATACCCTTTCATTGCCAATACTCACAGGTCCACTCTGAGACGGAGTGGTAGTACCTGTTATTGTACTATGAATGGATCAAATAAATATGTTTAAAATATTTCTCATTCGGTAGTACCGTGTACTTGTTTTTCTACCGCTACTTATCCATATAGCTAGTTACGGAGTTTCAATACATTGAGTTCATGTCATATTTCTTGGTTGAAAGTGGTTGTAATTATATCTGTAGACAAACATCTACCGACTTGTGAGTAGCAAAGCTTTTATTTACAAAATTCATATGCGTAAAGAATTTTGCTGACTAACTCGGTATTAATCCAAACCCCAGCCGTACTGGAATGTGATTCAAGGACGCTTTAATGTGAGTGGGAGGAAAACAAACCTCTCATGTAGTAGTCCTAAAAATTAGCTTCCGTCGGTATTTCCCTTTAGGGTCAATCAAGTACCGAGCGATAAATCGAGCTCTTTTATCTGAAGAGATGCAGCTTGGGGTATTGCTCTCAGAAGCCTTCAGATTATGAAGCCAGTCTTACAGTTTTAAAATCTCACAAGGTTACTGATTATTTAACCTTCCCCCGCCCATCAAGAAAAATGTGAGCAACACATGATCAACTTAAATTACGTTAACCCGCAGGAAAACTGTTTCATAGGGTAGAGCAAAGTTTGCTCTGTTGTTTCGGCATTTCTTTTTCAAGAGGCACCTCAGGTGTCGGATAATTTAGACCTTTTAGGCGGGAGGGCGGGCGGGTTAGCTTCCTGAGGAAAATGCTCCCATGAACTGTACCGAATAATTTTTACACAACCCTGCATTTTTACCAAGGGTGAAAATCTTGATTGAAGCCCACTGGCCAACTTAAGATTTACTTAGCTCTCCACGGGGCCATAATATAACATAGTGTCATTTGCAATGAGGTTCATTGGTAATATTTCAAGCTGAAGATAGAAGATAATCATATAGCATCATTAGTTAGTGAGAATAAACAGTGTTGACAAAAAGAAAAAAAGAAATAACAAAAACAAAAACAAGCATAGCAAATTTCCTTAAATCGTTAAATCTCTGTAGTCTGATTTACTTAATTGAAAAAGTATTTCTCAACAAAACTCTGTGCATTTTTTTCACGGGACAATATTAAATCTATTATATGAAATAATACATTTGACAAATTTATTTTCTGTGATGTGGCTTTTCATACCTGTGATGTAGCTTTTCATCCCTCTCTGTACATTGCTGTACTAATTAAACCGGCCATTGATTGATTAATTCTAATTGCATGTTAACGTGACTAAGGTTATTTTATGCTTAGAGGTTAGGGCCCATTGAGTAATTTAGCGGCATATCGGCTCGCCTAAGGTTAATTTTATGACTAGAGATTAGAGAATCGCGTTGATAGTACATTCATATTTATATTTTCGTGTAGATTTTTTTGGTCACATAGTGGTATCGAATACCAGTAATTTCTATATAGATCTATTCGACCCATAGATGGGACCCTAATAGATAGTACCACTCCTAGTCAGAGAGGATCTGGAATTTAAGTAATTTAACCATGAAAAATTTTGGAGCGTGTGTCTGATTGCTCCTGCAATAAAGATATGAGTGAACTTCCCCTTCACTTTCAAATTTCTTTGATATTAAAGATGGCACTGAGAACACTTACATTAATCTAATTAAATCTCTTTTTAAACATTCTGTTACGTTAATAGGAGGATGGATCAATAATATGTAGCCGAGCATGTACTTTTTAGCTGAAATTTGATGTACAGTTGAAGGAAAGGCAACCTAAAAGTTGGGGGAAGGGATTGATTTTGCTTTGGGGACGTAAATGTCATACAGATGGGATTTCATCTTAGGCGCTTAAGCAGGTTGACTTAACTTGAATGCTTGGCAAAATAGCCGAGAGAGATTATCAGGACACTTCTGCGATCATTTAAAAGACAAATCTCGGGAATATTTATAAACGACAAAAATCAAAACAGTATTACATAATTTAACTGAGCCGAAAACACTAGCTCTTAAAATTGTTGACATCGATAGCAAAAAAAATACCACCTAAGTTAAGCAACGATGAGCTTATTCAGTCATGAAATGGGGAAACACTTAGTAACAGCAAGTTCTGTAAGCAAAGTGGAGCTTGGTTGTCAGACTAAGGAAAACTTATCAACATCAAGGGATATTTCGAAATTGAAGCCAAGTTGATATACAGCTAATTTTTTCATATATCAGAACTGTAATTGGAAATTACACTTATTTTTATGTCATGTGGTAGTGTTGTATTATATACTACGCGTATACAAATATACACGAGAACATAATCAATTGATAATGACGACTTTAATGACGAACGAATACACTTCTTTATATAAATCTCTCACAGTTTATTTTCGAAAAGGTGATGTTTGTTGTGTGTGAGAAATGAGTGGAGACAAGGACGGACTGCTATATTGACCCAAGTTCTTCTTTCGACCATAGTAGCACTTCTTTTGCATCTTGGCTTGGGTTGCTCAACCGGGGGTCACTAAGGGCCCAAAGCCTGCAAGCTGGTTCTCACTTCGGCATCCTGTCTCCAACTGACTCGAACCGCCCCGGCACCTGGTTATATTATTTTCTAACATGCACCTGCTTCCGCTGTTCTTCCGCTTATTTACACAGGTGCATCACTTGATTGACAGCTCGGTCGAGGGTCAATATATAACGGTAAAAAACGAACAGTGTATTTTCCGCCACATAACATCTTTGTATCCTATCAAAACAATCCCCAACCTATGAACAACCTAAAAAGTTAAATCGATATTTAGGCAGCCTTATAATAAAAGAAGCATTTATTTTCCTAAGATATTTTCTTTTTAATGTAATCTCCTCATTGACAATGCATTTAATGCATTTGCGAGTGTTTATCACAAATATCGAATGTAACTCTACAAATTTTCAGATCAAATTTAACTCTCACTCACATATACCTATATATTTAAGTATACATATATATATATATGTGCGTGTATGCATAATGCATTGGACAATATCATAACAATGGTAGACACACAAAGATAAATACTGACCTTGAATTGTTTTAACATCAAACTAAACCTGTCACAAACCATTTTGAAATAGAATAAGCATCTAAATAAATTAATTCACCTGATTGATTTCTATTAAATCATAAACAAATCCACTGAGTCCTCGTGAAGTAATGGCTAATGTACTTAATTTACGAAGTAAGCGAGTTCGATTGCAGTCGCGTTATAAAATCTACTTTCGGACTGATACTTTAGTAAAAGTTATTGAACCCTAGCAGCTGTGTAAAACTTGCCATCTCGTAGACCATACCAGTAGGGCAAGCAAGAAATATTGGGACCGGCTGAAAAAGTGAGGACAAACACCTTTGTGACGTTCCCCAACGGACTTCTATACATAGGCACACTAGAGTTCCTTACATTCATCGGCTTTGTGCGAACCTTGGTTGCTGTCTAGAGGACAGAAAGAGAGAGAGAGAGAGAGAGAGAGAGAGAGAGAGAGAGAGAGAGAGAGAGAGAGAGAGAATGAAAAGTATTTTTCCAAAATTTTTCAAACAGATTTATTTGGCTCCTAGTTAAGATCCTAATAGGAACTATCACCCGGAATTAAAGTGGACCAAATAGTAGTAGCAATGAAGTAATAGCGATGCAGTTTAAAGTCTTACCTAAGGAACTTCTCTTGGGGCGAGTGTTCGTGGCGTAATGCCTGAGCTACAATCATGAAGTATGCAATTTTGAACTCCTGTCACGCTATTACATTCAACTTTGATTAAATATCCTTGGGAAGAATATGAACTCTCTTATCCCCTGAGATTACATAGTGTCACTGAAGATCTACCAAGAAGGCTTTGCCATTAAATAACCTCCGCAGGTTGATAAGCCTTTTGAAAAAGAAACCTAGGCAAACAAAACCCAGCACTCGAAAAAAAGCTTTCGTTCTTATACATGTCTCATCGTGCAAAATGCCATAACTTCCATTGTTAATCAAACAAAAATACATCCTTCATTACAATTGTAAATGAACTGTTCATTGCCTTGAACATGAAGCAACTAAAAATTTTCCAAAACCAAAATTTCATGAACGGAAGATTATGGTGACTAGTGGTCTGCAATTGGTGATACCCATTAAAATTTTCTGGATCAACTGGATTAAATGCATGTTCAGGTTAGTAAAATGCGACCAACACTGGTTAACCGACGATATTCAAATTTGTTTCATGACAATCCTCGACCACATGCTGCCAGGATGACACTGCAGAAACTCAGACTTGAGATATGAGACTTTGCCACATCCACCATATTCTCCTTATCTGTCACTTACCGACTACTAATTTTCAAGCATTTGGATATCTATTTATGTCAAAAACATTTCGTTGCAAAGGGGAAAGAGAAACTGCATTTAAAAATTTCTGGAGATCAAAAACCTTAGAGTTTGAACATACAAGCATAACATTTGTTCATTTCTTCCATTGATGAACAAGGTTACGTTCATCAATGGAAGAAATGCACAAATGTTCATGAATCGTATTTTGACTGATTAAAACACAGTTTAAATTCATAAATTCAGGAATAAAAGTTTATTCTAAAATCAGACATTATTTCCAAACAATCTAATATATATATATATATATATATATATATATATATATATATATATATATATATAAGGTTGAGTCATTAATTATATCAATTTAAACAAAATATAATTTATTCATGAATAATTTAACACCGAAGTAATTTCAATGAGTTATATATTGGCCATTATTTAGAAACACCGCTTGCCGTTTAACTGGTAGTTTGTTAATTCATTTTAAGTAAATTTCAGTTAGGTTCGATCTCAAGAAGGTTTCCACAAATCTTTTCACCATTTTGATAATGTTTTTATCCTTCAAAGAATTCTTGGAGAACAAAAAAGATGGAAATCATTTAGTGCCAAGTTCTAGTGAATATGGTTTATGGGGTAGAATAGACAAGCCTAAATCCAATATCTTTCGTGCGTGATATTTACTGATCGTGCTGTTACGTTATCTTAGAGAAGCATAACGTTTCTCTTATTGACGAGTCCAGGGCATTTTTTTAGAAAATTTTGGTTACACCTTGCAGCTGTTGATATAAGATTGCTTTGAGTGTCTGACTTTGGTTTAAAAACTCAAAATGAATAATACCACGTTGATCCCATCATAAGCATTGCATTTTCATGAAGCTCTTTCTTTGAGGTAGGCTAGATAGATTCACTTTTGTCAAACCACTGCCTTTTACATCATTGTCATAAAAGATCCATTTTTGACATCTGTAATGATTTTTTTGAGGAAGGGGGAATTTATCTGCTCTGAAAGAATATTTCTCACGATGGATATGTGATCTACCTCATTCCTTTGAGTATGACGAATCCAAATGCCCAGCTTGCTAACTTTTCCTACCTTCAGTTGGTGGCAGATTGTGGATTGTAGTATGTTGACTTCAAGTGCTAATTCTCGAGTACTTTTCTGCAGATTCCATTTCATCAATTATCATAAAGTCTTTTCATCGCAAGGACGAAACTTTGAAAACCAGTTTCGGACTTAGCTATCAGTAATGACAACTGGGTTAAATACTAGAAATTTTTTCTGCTGTTTCTTTAGGATTTTTGTAATTCTTAACTTTCCTCATGTCAAATAGGCATGAGATCATAGATTGAATTATGATACGTACTCTTTCACTACTGAAATAAGAATGACAGATGAAGGAACTTTTTAATCAAGTGATTTCTGGTTGCATTTAAAACAATGGAAGTTTGAAATGCGTAGATGTAACTGGCTTTAAAAAAAATCAGAAATTATTTATGAATCATATTGCCGTGTCTTCAGCCACATTAAACTACTGCAAATTTCTACAAATTGCCAACTTATAAGTGAATGGTTGGCATTGCTTTTTTGACGAATCCAATATTGACTTTGGAGTTATTTCCATATCTAATCATTATATTGTGTTGTAGGGATTCTAAGTTGGAGGAGAAGATGCGAGACCACTAAAAAAAATGGTTGCGTAAAAGTTTTCGGCTACTTCATGTAAGCTAATCAAGATATAGTGTTTTAAAACGGAAAAATATTCCACCGATTATATGGAAATGTTTTACTGCAACGGTACTGATTTAAATAGAGCGAAAATTCTTACATCTAAAATCATTGGGAGAATCCTCGTGGTGTAGTGGATAAAGTCCTGCAGAGTGATTTCGTACTACGTAAGCTCAAACAGCTGTCGTTTTATTACGTTCACTTTCGGACTAATACCTTTGGGAAAAGTATGAACTCTTTTAACCCTCCAGCTTTAGGTTAAATACTACTACTATAGGCCTTCTACAAGGATGGCTTTGGTATTGAAACAGTCCACGAAAGTTGATACACCATTAAAGAAACCGAACCTAAAAGCATGGATAACATTTCTTAAAAAATGAGGAAGAAGATAATGAGGCAGATCAAGAATCTGAGCCAGCAATTAATAGTAAAAGAACTCGGAATTTCAAGAAGCAGCATCACAGAAATACTCTCGGAATTTCAAGGCACTGGAAGTGTTTAGGATCGGAGAAGTATGACCTATAATATGCAGATGCTTTGAAGCGCCATCACAAAAATACTCTCGGAGTTCCAAGACACTGGCTATTTAGATGGAGCTGCATTCCAAATGACAAGAACTTATCAGAAAACTTCGATCAAAGCGAAACGACTCACGTTAGACGACGAAAACAGTGACGTTTTGAGAACACATAAAATTGATGATTCAAGTAAATTGATTAACTTGAATAGTGGCAAATAAATCCAGATGCCAAAGAACAATTTGATGCTAGTGGGATTTTCAGCATAATGAAGCTCCATGCCACAGATAACTTACAACACAACAGAATTTAGCTAATGAAGTTGTAACTGTATTTAAAGATTGGCCAGTTCAGAGCCCTTACTTGAATATCATCAGGCAAAAGTCGACAGAACGAAATCGAAGAGTTCGTCAGAAGAATTCACACAATCTTGAAGAGTTGTGGAAGAACTGCCAATAAAATGCCATTTCGTACCCGAGTAGATGGTAAATGATTTGTACGAATGTCCTTTCAGGCACATTGAAGCTAAGAGAAGCCTTACGAAATATTAACAATGTACAGTAACTTAATAAATTTTCATTAAAGACATTTTTCCGTTTTAAACTATTGCTATGGTCAATGGGAGGTTCAGATGATGACACGACACAGAAATAAGTGATAAGAAATATATTGAAGGCAAATAGTACATACACAACGATAGCTGGAAGAAACCCCTCCTCTGCTTAAAAATCAGGAATATTGCCGCTCTTGGTGACGGCTCGCTGAGACTCGACCGAAACAGAACCGAGACTGAGTCTGCGACTGCGCAGAAGAGAGCTCAGTTGGTATATGTCACATGAGGACGAGTCGATCTATAGGGGACACCCCAACAACTATGTATCTTGGTTATTTTATGTAAGGTAGCCAAAAAGCTTTGCAAGACCGTCTTATGGGGTGTTCTTGCATCATCTTTCATTTAAAACTCTTAATACAAAGTATGAATCAGTGTTTCGTCAAGAAGCAACGCAATGGGAAACATCCACTAATAAGTTGGTTATTGGTAGGAATTTGCAAGAGTTTAAAGTGGTCGAAGACTTTTGCACAGTATACATACATGCATACATACATACATACACTGATATATACATGATCATATATACTATACACAAATTTGTTCTTTTTATCTCTCTCGCAATCTATATTTTTTATATTTCTTTCCTTGTTAGTATCTTTCCTCTCTTAAACAAGTTGACATTTGTCAATCTTCTATAAAAATTCTTAATTGACACTGTCTCTACTAGAGCTGGAATTGTCACAAAACACTGTAATATAAGCGCTAACGAGCGAATGGACAGATGTAAGCAATAATATAATATAATATAATATAATATAATAAATTATCTATGAAGCAAGACCAGTATATATAAAAATAAATAAATTAATGAAAAGTCGATTACAAATCAAATGAAATATCGACAGAAAAATAAACAAGAAACAAAGTGTGCAAAATCATGAAGAATTACATGAATAAAATTATAAAGAAGAAAACCGAAAACAATGTTGAGAAATAGGAAGCCAATTTGCTGCCGGGTATTTCCGAAACATTTGCCAATAACACATTTGACAAAATTGTTTTCTGAAGATATTGCAATTCTAAGCGAGCCCGTTTAATTTTATTATATGTTGGAATTTTCCAAGTCGAGTTTTTTTGTTAGTTTGTTTCGTTTCCTTTCTTCCGTTAATTAAGGTGTTGATCGGTTGCTTATTTGTTATATATCAATGTTTGCGTTGCCTTCTCTCACACGTTTGTTATTACGTTTGCATGATACTGATATGCATATTAAATTGTTCTATGGAACGTATATTTAAGTTTTTAGAATCACAGGTAGAAGTGATGATTTGGTCTGTCATTTAACAACACAGCGATTGATTGGTTGATTTCAACGGCATATCCACTTGTCTATGGTTATTTGATGCCAAGATTTGAAGGGAATACATTCATTACACTTTCATTTTTATATTTTTATGAAGTTGTTTCTTAAGAATTTTATCTTATACACTGTTAAATGATATCAACTATTCACATAATTGCATATAGTTGTATGGTTTAAACTATTCTTGTCTAATACTAATAATTATTTGTTTTCAAGTAATTATTTCTGCACAATTTCCAGTAAATATTAATCCTTAGTGCACAATTATAGCTTCAAGTAACTATTTTTATTGTAAAATAAGTTACAGTTATATTCCTCCCTAATACGGAAAATTTTCGCACATTTTTAAGATTTCAAGCATTACTATCAAATACTAATAATCATGTTTTCAAGTAATTATTTTTATTCAACAATAGTCATCATTTGGCTCAAGGGTATTTAGTTTCCAGTAGCTAAATGCAATTTTTGGTAAACAATTATATCTACAAGTAACTATTTTTAATACCAATAAATTACAGTTAACTTATGCATCAAGTGTTTCTAACCAATATAAATAATTCTTAGACAATTCTATTTGACTCATAGATGTGACCCGAACACAGTCCATCTGGATGAACCTGGGTGTAAATGAACAAGGAGTTCTCCACAGTCCCAAGATTTTTAGAATTGGATCTTCAACATCAGATGCAATTTAACCCTCTTTGGATAGTGATGGTATCGTACGACGTATAACCTGCAAAACCAAGTAAAATGATTGATGCGGCAATTTGTGTTAATTTTATGGTATTACTTTTTCTGTATGTATATTGCTGCTAGCATGTTACCAATAGAATCTATTGCTTGTAACGAAGAACGCCAACAATATTACTACCAAAGTAACTGTCATTTATTATAATTCAATATTTTCCAGAAATAAAGCACACTCGGTAGCGGTCAAGAATATGCCAACTGCATCCTTTGAAGAATTGGGTAAGATACAGTCACATAAAATGGGTTTTGAGGGTATGACATTCAACATCATCCTGAAGTGAGACTTCAGTTCTGGTTGCTCTGTCAGCAGGGTTTTTAGAATACACTGACTGCATCTCTGCAGAGGGTTAAAATCCCAAACAAGTGTCCTGGTTATGACACTATCTGATGGTGAAGTTCTAGTAATGCTGGAATTTTGGGGAAAGCAGAGTACCTCTTCCCTGCTATCACTCAGAGGTCTACTCTGGCCCGAGGTAGCAGCACCCGATAGGGTCCTATCAATGGGTCAAATATACCTAAACTGCGTCCTTATGCTTAACTGAATTGTTTAAAATAGGACTGTTTTGATATTTAACTGTGTAAAAAACTGTACTTTTATTAGACTGAATTGTTTGAAATAAAACTGCTTATTTCTATAAAAATAGATTTAGCATTAAATAATGCACAAAGGTTGATATGTCATAAAACCCAAACAAACAAACAAACCAGTTCTAGATCGTTAGAGTGTGTGGAATAAACACTTTATTGTTATTACTCCATTGTTCAAATGGATCTGTACTTGGAACTGTATGACTGTGTAAACAAGTGATTATTATTCTGTGAGCTTTTCACGCCTGTGTTAGATTCTGAGTGACAACAAATCTCCTCAGGTCAACAGGATTCTTCTGGCTATTCTAGACAATCTTAATAATTGTCAAGATTTCCTTGATTTCCAATCATGCCGCTTTTCAAGCCTTTGGAAACCGTTTCAAGTGTACCAATTACACCATCATGTTCCACAGATCTTTTTAGTTCTCTAGCAAGTTTCAAGTATTTGTACATATTTGTTTTCTTTTATTCTAAACTGAGGTCAACCGGAACAACAAAATCCACCAGATGACAATTTCTTTATTTTCTTTGTTAATTAAAGCTACGTCTAGTCTTCTATCCTTGATTAGGTGACCTGTTTTTAACTCACAATCTAAGAGAATTTTCTATATCTCATTCTCTTGGACAGATTCACGATTGGGTAGATAACATTTATTAGTATGGTAAAATTTTAATTTTTGCCTGTGGATTACCTTTCGCACCCATTCATACTTAATCTTGTAAACTTTTTGACTGGTTTGCAGCATTCGCTTATAATACAATAAACGTTTTCATCTTTATCACCACATATACAATAAAATTAATTCACTTTTATATATTTGGTCCACATGGCTTTATTTTTTGGGGCAGGAAATGAGATTCAGTTTCTCTCTTGAGGTTTACTTTAGTTTGTGATGTCCAGGTCTTCTCGTGTGTTATATTGTCAGTTTGTCACTTGAAGTATTCGTAGATCGCTTTTTCTTCTTATATGGCAGTTCTATTCCTTCTGCCGTTTTTATTTTCCAAGTTTTCTTTTAGAGCATGGCGTACTTTTAATGGCTGAGCCCATTCCTATATTCTGACTCGATATTCTTATAGTTTGTATCAAGGATTCCTGTCATTTAAAAAAATTTTACCTAAATATTTTTGTATTATAATATCATAAGGTGTTTTATCTTTTCCTGCGATTTTGTAAATTTATTTTCCATTCGCGCCTTTTCAAAGTAAATAATTGAGTGTCATCATAGCTGTAACCTGGTGCCAGCGCTTATTAGACTACTCAATGAAAGAATCGGGGATTATATTCCGGAAGTTGGCCATTTTTATACGGCTGACGTGAAAATGTTAGGAACAGGGGTGGTAACTTAGTGGACAATTACAAATAAGGATACTGATAAATAAGTTCTTTATATCCCGAAAATGCCTTTATAGTCCGAATGAGTTGCTGTTTATTTTTTCTATTCATCTTTTCTATTCTCCCTTTCAGACATGTCTCATCTGTTTAAAAATATTCCAGAGTTATTAATGCAGGTTTTTTTTCTATTCGGCTTCAATGGACAACAATGGATTTACAATATTCCACAACATTATATAAAAATTCCCAATTAGATTAAACTTTCATGTAATAGACAATCCACTGGTACTATTGGCTGGTGTTCAAGAATCCAAGCAAAGGCCAGTATTTTGAATACTGATTTTCAAGGCTTTTAATTTGGAGACTTTCTCAAAACAATCTTCCTTTTATATCCTTTGTACTCAATGAAAGAAAAAGTATCGAATATCTGAACTTATATTAACTTAAACGATCATACCAAATCCCGTTTCCCATAGTTTTGCCTATCATAGAGTGACCATTGACGATTTGGGAACCAGGAACTATACTGGCAGTATCTATTTGGGTCCCACTTATGAGTCAAAAACATCTGTTTAAAGATTATTCGCATTTGATCATGATACAACAACAGAAAATTGTACATATGAATTCGATTCCCGAACCTGTAGGCATTGAATAAGCGTAGACCAGTTGACATGACGTTAAAATCAATCATTCTATCTTCTTCCTCATTTCACTGTGTCATGTAGGGTGATAATGCCATATATCCATGTAACATAAATTTTTATCTCAATACTGTGCTGAAGAAGTCTTCTTAGTGCCTAAATGGATTACTAAAGCATATTGCAATCCAAATAGCCATAAACAGACACATTACGTTTTTGATCGATATAATGATATATTTTAGTTGATCTAGCCTAATAGATAATCTAAATAACAAAAAAAATCTGATCTAACTCTGATTTTAAGTTGGAACGAAACGAAAAGTTTAGCCCTGACATTGTTTAATAAGCTTTGCCTAATCTGGTACGCTGATCACATACCGCTTACGGTAGCCGCTATTCCTAAGTGATCATCATAGACTCATTGCAGCTTAACTTCGCGGTGATTTGACGACAAATGGTGCTTTTGAGTGACCTGACTGATTAAAACGTATCAAAATTGATTCTTTTTTATTTTTAAATTTGAATCTAAAATTTGAAGGAAAACTTGTGCACTATCGAATATCTTATATAATAAAATGATTATGTTTAATTCTCGAGACATATGTCTGGACGTTTACACAAAATGTTAGTGCCAATGCTTGATATTTTTTGATCAGTAGTTTCAAAATTTTTAAATTGGAAGATTCGGGGTAAACACAGAATTGTATAAGTATAGAGTCATCCATAATCACCAGATTTAGATTTGTGATCATTTTTCTTGTTTTATAAACCGAAAATTCAATGAGTGTTAGGATATGAGGACGTGAAATTCATTAAAAAATACGACTGTGCATCTGAAGTGCTTTGAACAATGAGAAACTCGTTTGAATAAGGGGGATATTTTGAGGAAAATGAATGTTCATTTATTGTTAATTTCCCCCCGAGTGAACACAATTTCCCTCGGATACTTTTTGAAGGCATCGTGTATCTATCTAAATTCGTAATCTAGCTGACACCACGTTAGAATGCAAAGTCAATTTTTAAGCGCAGTAGAACAGGTTTGAATTCAGTGTTTTTTCTTGTTCAGTATCGTCAGCTGTACCAATGCTAATGGTCCTATTCAATCCTACTAATTACCCATAACTTCTTTCAGGATTTGAACACAAGTAGTCAGGTCCATTTTCAACGAGTATAATTGTTACGCCAGGTAAACCATTTATGTATCTGAAACTACATGCATTCATAGATGCATTTTGCTTTCGGCTTTTCAAATAGATTGATTATATGTATTCCAAATTTCTCCAATGATCCTTAGGCATGTTGCATTTTCAATTTCATTCTACCGCCTCCTGTTCCATTAGCTTAAAACTATTTCCAAGTTCTCAATCAATACACTTCCCACCTTTCTTAACAAAATTCAGTATCCTTATACAACGTACAACAATACATATTCAAAAATTTAATTCCTATTCCTGCTAAATAAGTTATATGACCACTGTTCCCTTTATTTTCATTTTCATTTTCGGTTTTAAATTCTTTCGGTATTTCTCTGTTTTTCACGGCTTAATGATCGTGTTAAGAAACACTGGTAACACGACAAAAACACAATTTAGTTTTTACCTAACATTGTAATTTTCCAAATTATATCGACATATTAAGAAAGGTATTTAACTTACTCTGGACAAAACTTTTTATTCAATTAAAGCCCTCAACTTTGACTAAAAGAGCATTATTTGTCAGTTTCATTCTCACTAATCGAGGCTTAGTGAATGGCAATTCTGGAAGAAAATATGAATATTCATTTGTATCTATACTTCATACTTATTATATGAGGTTTAATGTATATTGCACACACACACACACACACACACACACACACACACACACACACACACACACACACACACACACACACACACATATATATATATATATATATATATATATATATATATATATAATGATCCGATATTGTATACCACATCAAAGTAAGAGTGAAATACGGAAAAAGTAAATGAGAAAGAAACCTTCAAGAACTATGGAAGAAAGAGGTATCTAAAATAATGATCCGATTTGTGTATGTATGTAATCATAACATAAAAATGGAACATCGTAGTGAGATATTTGTTTGTGCGACTGAGTTAAAATGGCTGAATTACAGAACAAAGCTATGTTAAATCTAATATACTGCTTAAAAATGTCCGTATGAGGTCTTTGTTGTGGTTCATCGCATCATAAAAGTAGGACAAATTAGATGTAACTCAAGTAGTCGAGAAGCAAAAGAAAGAAAGAAAGAAAGAAAAAAAATAAAGAAAGAAAGGAAAATTGAAGAAATAATACAGAAAAAAAAGGACTGAAGGAGGGGAGGCCGGAATAAAAACATGCAGGTGCAAATAAGAAAAAAGCAAAGAAGATGGAAGAAATAAAAATACAGCGAAGAAATAAAGAAGTAAAGAAGGGAGGAAGGACGAGACAAAAGGAGAGGGAAGAAGAAAAACGAATATTGAATAAAAGGACAAAAAAAAATCAAAAGACGGAAGCAATAAAAAGAAAGAAAGGAATATGAAATAAAGGGACAAAAACGGATAAAAATGGGATATAAAAGAAAGAAAGAAAGAAAGAAAGAGAGAGAGAGAGAGAGAGAGAGAGAGAGAGAGAGAGAGAGAAAACGGGAGGAAGGAATACTCAGTAAAAAGACAAAATAAGAAAAATGTAAAGATAAAAAATGCAGAAAGAAAGAAAAAGAAAAAGGAATAGAAAGTAAACGGACAAAAAGGAATAATTAGGAAAGAAAGAGTTTGCAAATATCTAAAAAGAAACAGAGAAAACAAAACGAAGGGAGACTGAAAAAGTAAGGAAAGGGGGAAAAACTGAATGAATGAAAAAAGCATTAAAAAATGAGACTAAATATGTGAAGAAAGCAAAGAATCGACTAAAATAGTAAACAAAAGGCAAAAGAGCTAAAAGTAATGAAGAAAAAGGAAAAAGAAGCTAAAAGAGTAAAGAAAGGCAAAAAAGAGATAGAAAGAGTGGAGAAAGGGAAAAGATTAAAACTCTTAAGAAATAAAGAGACTGAAAGAATTGAAGAAGGAAATGAGAGTCTAAAGTTGACGAAAGTTGATTTAATAATGAGGGGAAAAAAAGAGAAAGAGCAAAGAAAAGAAAAGAAAAACAGAGATTAAAGTACTGAAGCAATAAAAGTCGCGAAGAAAAGGAGAGACTGAGACTAAACAAGAGAAGGAAAGAGGAAAAGGAGACTAAAAGAGTAGAGAAAGGGAAAAGTGACAGAAAGAGTAAAAAAAAAAAGAAAAGAAAAGAAAAAAGAAACATATAGAGCAAAGAAAGGAAAAAGGAGATAAAAAACAAAAAGGGAAATAAGAAACTGAAAGTGAAGAAAGAAAAAAGAGACTAATGGAATAAAAAAAAAATGGAATAAGGAGGCAAAGATAAAAAATAAATGAAAAAATAATAGAATGAAAGAAGGATGGAAAGAAAAAAGACTGAAAGAGTGAAAAAAAAAAAAAGAGACTCAAATATTGAAGAAAGGAGAAGAGATACAAAAAAAGTCAAGAAATGAAAAAATAGACAGTAAGAGTAATGAGTGAAGAAAGGAAAAGAGTGGCTTTAAGAGGGAAGAAAAGAAAAAAGAGACTAACTGAGTGAAGAACAGAAAAAAAAAATCTAATAGAGTGAAAAACGGAAGAAGAGTCTAACAAAAGGGATCAAAGAAATAGGAAGAAAAGAGAATAAAAGCGTGAAGTAAGGGAAAAAAGAATGAAGGTTTGAAGAAAGGAAAATGTGACAAAAAGAGTGAAGAATGCTCGCTGGTTAAAAAATAGAAGAAAAAGAAAACGACTTAACTTGAATTTTCGTAAAAGGAACTAATATGAAAGATACAAAGAAAGAAAAAGAAGGAATGAATACGTGAAATGAAGAATCAGGGAGAAAAACCAGTGCAGAATTTAAAAGAAAACGATACGTAAAGAAAATAAAATAAAAAAAAACCTGATTGATATCTCTCAGAAAAGACATAATTCGAAATCAAACAAGACAACCAATGTAATGAAGCTATCTGACAGCCAATATCTAAACATAGCCGAAAGGCAGGCTATGGTAAGAGTTGGCAAAATAAAGAAAGAAGTATTACCTACCTCGAAATCGCATCAGCCCACAAATCCTTTGTAGTCTTTTACATTTCCAATTGACTTACCAAACGTGCGCATCATTTCAAAAATGGTCCGTAGAGACTAAACGAAGATGTCCCCTTTAACCCAGCATTCAGATCTTGCCTGCTCATGCTTTGTAACTGGCATTAACGAGACACAGTACGAAAATTCAGTTTTGTTCGTAATTTAGTATGAAAATGAAAGACCGTGGCGGGTATCATCTTGCTATTTCCCCACGGACCGTGATCAGACCAATCGATTCGATATTGGTGAGTAAAGAACTTCCCAACCCGATAGTCACCTAAATAGGTCTTGTGTATAAGTGCTGGCCCGGGTCAGAGTTTTACTGGCAGCAAGGGGTCGACCGAAATAAAAGATTATTTTGCATCTATGGTCGCCTCTTCAGCAAGTTACTTGCACGTAGATATCTGAATTGCATCAAAAGAAAAGATGATTAATGAAATGCTGCTTTCTAGAAATATAGTGACTTAAGGTATCATTTCATTTCCTGTCTGTAGTATTAAAATATTGGAACGGTAAAAAACTTGGCATGAAGATGATGGATCAATTGATTTTAATGACATGCCAACCAGTGTGGGGTTATTTTATGCTAAGAGGTTAGGTAATTTACATTTTTTTGTAGTTTCTTAAAAGTTTTTTGTGTAGTTATATGATATCTGGTATTCCTACCTAAAACAAAATTTGCAAGCATATCTATTCTGCCCAAACTGCTACTGTCACTACGTGTCAGAGGAAATCTTGGAGCAATGGCAATAGGCATGAGCATTGTAGATTTCAGGTGGTCATCAGTTTGGTCAATCCAAGCAAAAGAGATTCTTTCATATGGCTTATCCGCTTATAAATGAGGAGACGGGTAATGCGAGATCCATTATTTTCAAATTCTATATGATTAACTGTATGCTGGATTCTAATGAGTATGTAATGCACGAAGACCGAATATTTGTTGTCGTAGTCGAAAAAAAAGAAATATTTCCTAGAAAGAGGCTTTTAGAAAGTAATCAAAATTTTTCGCCTTGTCGGAGGGGACTTTCCTATTCTGCAGAAATTGGTGCTCCGAGTAAAACACTAAACCTCATCCTGTGATGAGTTTCTATTGGCAGTGTAGAGTCACAAACGCATTCCATACTGTATCTCTCACTTTTCGGAGACTATTATGAATGTATAGTAGTAAATAAACATTGTGTTTTATGTAAGTGACTTTTTTTTAACACGGCTCGGTTACCACTGGGCCCAAAAGAAACCCAAAGAGTAGAGCTACAACCATCACCTATCTGGAACCATGGTGTTATTCATCGACACCGACCAATAGCTCAATTGCAAAAGTCATCACCCTAAAAACTGTATAAAATTCATCCCTTACAAGTAAGATCTGTACCATAGTTACTTATAAAAACCTCTGACAAATCCGCCTAAAAGAACTACGAATATCCAGCAACATTGATAATTCAGGGATTTGAATTAGTAGAAAAATACCACTGGAAAAATTATGAGCCCCTAGAAAACATAGCAACTAACAACGTATGTCTCTACATACACCATAAATAACTCAGAACAATTCACAAAAATATCAAACAACATACATCAACTTAAAAACGATGATAGAATTCATCATCACATCGCGCCATCAGCACGGATATCCCTGACCCTCTTTCGCCTCCCCTCCCTATTGTCCATTACTTACGGCAGGTCTTCAGGGTTACATCCCGTATCGGCACGGAGCTTCTGTATGTAGTTTCTAGGTGGTCGTCCTGCCTTTGCTCATCTCTGTGAAGGGGTCCACAGGAGTACATCTCATGTGTTCGTCCATACTTCTTCAGCCGTGTTCCGCATGTCTGGTTTGTCTAAATTGGATAGTTTTCGTGATGGGCAGTAGGTGGTCGTATAGCTGCTGTTTTGTGGGGTTTTGCCTCCAGGACTTGTTCGATATTGCTTGCAGCATTCTTGTGTAATCGCCGTCAAGCTTTTTCTCAATACGTTCGTCTAACTTTGATAGTTTTCGTGATGAGTGGTAGGTGGGGGTGATGCCTCCAAGACTTGTTAAATAATGCTCGCAGCATTCTTATGTAGTTACTGTCAAGCTTTTTTCCATTCTTTTAGTTAGCGACTATGTAGTGCATCCACATAGCGGTCGTGTCGATACCGACATGATCGCTGCTTGGAAGAAACTGCATTTTATTTATCGGTCAGGTCTGACTTCCATATGGCTGATAGCCTATCGTTGCTCTCTATGCCTTTGCTATCGCGTGTTGATGTCTTTCTCGGCGGATGAGACACTGCTTCCGAGGTAGGTGAACTTGTCCACTAGTTTCAAAGACCCACCCTTTAGGGTGGAGATGTCGTTTTTTAAATTAAAACACATGTATTCCGTCTTGTCTGCGTTGACATGGAGGCCTATGTAACCAGCTGCTTATTCCAGACTATGTAGCAGGGATTCTGCTTGGGCGGGTGTATTTGCCAGAAGCTCTATGTCATCGGCGTAGTCTACATCCGTAGTTGTTTGTGTGGGGTAACTTCTATCCTTTCCTTTGTCAGCTTGAAACCGTTATCTTTCATTTCATCAATAGATAGCACGTAGTCTAAGTAGAAGATAAAGGGGCATGGGGCTAATGTGTCCCCTTGCTGTACACCTGCTACAATGTCGAAGTAGTTTGTCTCCATCCGGGGCACGGACTTTTACTTTTGTGTTTCTCAGGTCCTGGACGCATGAACTGTTCGGTTCAATGGCTAGGATCGAATAGCTCAATCGGCGAACTACTGCTGCTCAGCTATAAGTGTGGCTTCTGTAGAAGGGAATTATATGACTTTACACTCCTATAATTTAATTTGGGCGGTATGCCACTTGTTCCCACGACAAAGATGGCGGACGCTCACATATTCAGTCTCGGGAAACCATTGCCAGGAGAAACCACGTGACATGCTTAAAACTACGTCCGCGCGTAAATTTTAGTCCTGCGTTTGGAGCCACCTACAAGACGCGTACTTTCTATAAATACGTCGTCTTCAAACACCCTAGCTCTATTTTACCCAATTTCTTCGCAGCGGCAACACACTCCCTCCAGTATGAATCAACAGGAGTGAAAAACATGGATGGGCCTCGCAGACATTCATATACATTGACTATAAGACTCTTTCCAGTCTCAGAGAAACTGCCTGTTTCTAATCATAAAAAGAAGGACATTTTAAATATGTAATCCTTTTGTAGCTTAGTTGTGTTAGACACACACACACACACACACTCACTCACACATATACACACACTATTATTTTGTTAATAGAATTAGAAAAAATTTTTATGTATCAATGTGAGTTTTATTGTTATGATATACAAATTTATTTTTGTTCGTCGCCTTGTTTTGAATGTCCCTTTTTTCCGCACCGTTTCATATCTTTTACTCATTTGTTGCATATCCTTCACTCATTGGCTTCCTTCATTTACTACTTTTTCCATGTGCCTTATTCGAAACTAAACCTATAACACAAACCTCATTGACATAATATTGTGGGGAAGCATAAATACTAAATTCATATTACCACTACAGAATAAAAATAGTCAACGAAAGATTACCATGATAGAATTAAAAACATATTAGGCACAACAAAAATAATTAGATTCAAACGACAACCAAAAAAACTTTAAAATCTCACTAAAATCACGTAAATTTAAGTAACACATAACACATGGGATCTTAAAATGCAAAAATAAACGAGATATGGTTGCCACATATGATATTATGTTCAGAAAGCTAGGCTCTCTGACCACTGTCCGTGACTTTGATTCTTACTGGGTTTCCAATAAATACAGCTTTAAGCAGTAAGCTTAGCAAATAACTGTACGTGGTTTTATTCATAGCTACCTTAAAAAGCCAAAAAATAAATAAATAAATAAAACTAAAAAAACAAAAACAACCACAAAAAAACTTTCTGTCTATTTTGGTTTATTTGTTTAACTATCAACTTATGGAACATTTAATGTCGAAATGAATTTGTAAATTTTTGATTACAATCATCGGTATATTTTCAATATTCCATTGCGTTTATTTTAAATTACATTTTTTATTTGCTATAATCACTTGATTAAATGATTGATTGGTTGATTTTAAAGGCATGTCAACAAATCTAGCGTTATTTCATGCTTAGAGGTTAGTTAATCACATTCAATCTAGGTTC
Source organism: Sepioteuthis lessoniana (assembly GCA_963585895.1). Classification (NCBI taxonomy): domain Eukaryota; kingdom Metazoa; phylum Mollusca; class Cephalopoda; order Myopsida; family Loliginidae; genus Sepioteuthis; species Sepioteuthis lessoniana. Next base: position 65,411,952 of record OY757929.1, on the reverse strand, counting down.
ATATTTATATTTCCTATGTAGTTCTTTAACAGGGTCGTTTGTTACGTAATTGAACAGCTCTTAGGAAATTGAATAAATAAATAAATAAATAAAGCAGACACTAGTCACCGAAAAACAATGCCGAAAATGACTAAGGAAAATTGGAGGTTCAGAATCTCATGTGCATGTGCATGCACGAGCGGAAGTTGATGTTTCTGCTCCTGGTACGACAGGTGGAGGTGAGGAGACAACTTGTGACTTTTCGTGAGTCAACGGCCAAACGCAAGAAGGGGAAGACGTCAGAAGAACACCAGCTACGAAGATGTAAGGGACAAAAGTTTACGAGCACTAATTTGGGGGAGCGGGCGTTAGAATACGTGACTCAAAGGACAAGCATGTAAGAACCAGGAAAAATTCAAGCTCTGTATCTGCTCATCTTTCTTTCACTGGAGTATGTTGCATATTTTTATTTAGTTGACGGTCGTCTCATATTTCCATAAATCATTTCTTTTTCTTAGTGACTGCTTGCTATCTAGTAGTAAATAAACCTTTGGTGTATATTTAACAAAGTTTCGCATTTGTCAGCATGTTACCATTTGAGGTTGCAACGGAATTTGATGTGTCTTTTTAGTACTTCTATGGTACAGTCCTATCGAATACGAATAATCTGACCCTTAGATAATTCGGTAACAGATACTACCATTCCGTGTCTGAATGGATCTGAGAGTTATAGCATTAAAGCCCTTATAACTAGAACTTGAACCTCACCATCAGATACAGCTTAGGGTCATACTTAGAGAACCCATTCACAGTCAGAGTACCCTAAGGTCTACCGACAGGGCAAGAAATATCTATATTGAATTTCTTGACCCCAAGTTTGCTATGCTGATATATATAGTCTAACCTGCCGACTATGCTAACCTTAATCTTTTAGAGGTGTGTCGTGTGTTGTATTAAAAATTATACAAGAAGGAATGTGAATTATGATATCAAAATAAAACATGCAGGGGTTTTAAAATATTTTCCATACATTGCGAGATTATTCATGAAAATATGAACTAGCAAGAAGATTCAGATGAAAAAAAAAATACTAAAGAAATCTTGTTTGTTGACTTCATTAGCTGAAGGCATTGTTAAGTTTTTTCTTTATTAACTAGCGGAGGTGTATAGTCCGTGTATGAAGACTCATTAAATAGGGCAAATCAAAAAATAAGTTCTGAAGATACTCACTCAGAAGACATGAGTAGTATTGATCACAAGGTCAGTTTTATGGCGATAATTGTTCCCATACTTTCAAATTCACAGCCAAGTGCAGCAGCAAAAATAGCTTGGCTCCGTCGCCAGCCTCCTTTAGAGACCATTACGAGCATCAAGTAATAAACCTGACCCAACTTTTTAACGCTGGTACTGCATAGTAATGTAACCTCCTGAGGCCAAGATCATCCACTTTTAAAGAAATTTTGCATAATGCTGTCACACTTAATAGGTATTCTTTATAGATATTAAGTTCATTAAGTCATTTTTTATCATCCAAGTTCTTAATATGACGAATATAACTATATTATTCTATTTAAAATCCTTTTCTCTTTCTTAAACTGATACATCAGTATCATCATAGTCCCCTGTTACAACGGTAACCTAATCATTTCACACCCCGTCTAGTTATTACTCATTTATAAGAAGCTCGTGGTTATCCTCGTAGGAAATAAACTCGGCTACTCGAGTTCAAATCCTGAACGAGACTTTTTGCATTTCCCATAGTGCTAATATACTTGGGAAAGGTATAAATCCAACTATTCTCCCTCCATCTATGGATTAAATAGTAGGGAAGAGTAGGTTCTTTGACTTTTCTAGAAGAAGGAAAACTTTGAATTCAAACCTATCAAACTCTGCTTAAAGAATTCGACTCATATTTGAATATGGATGATAAATACAAATTTTCTTCTAGAAAGAAAAATGGATTTATTTTATTTCAAATAAAACAAAAATAGTTTAGAACGCCTTTTAGTCAAAAGTGTAATCGTCATGCAATATTCACTTTCATTAATCTCCTGAAATATTAATGACCTATTTTTGATAAGTCAATCATAGATAATAGTTTGATCCTATGGATAGGAACTCATGAAAATAAAGTCGTAACAGCGCATATTGGAATTCAGTCGTTTTATTAGTGAACTTGGCATAATTTTAATTATTGTCGTATAAATAGAAATTTTATTCTGCAATGAGAAATCTGCAGAATAAAATTTCTCAAAGAGAGCGTTTAAAAATAATAAAGTGATTTGTTTTAGGAGAGAAAAATTCCCGACGTGCGGTTGATTAAAAATCAAACTGAGTGAAAATTTCTTTTAATCAAATCACATCGTATCCAAAGATAATTGCAAAGCATTAACCACAGAAAAGATTCGAAAATCCGTGAGAAAAAAAAAAAAATAAAAAAAAAAAATTCTCGATTGGTTAATTTGGTTGGAAAGCATTTAGTAAATTAGATACACTTTTTGTATTCTCATTTTCCATTCCTGTTACTTAAAACCTTCATTTATTTTTTTTTGTAGGCCACAAAAAATAGTTCAATTCATTTCCTTGATGTTTCAACTAAAAATTTTCTTGAAACATTTTCTTTTATCTGAGTAAAAATAATATTTTTTATATTAAAGTGAAATTAATTAAAAATTGATTTTTGAAGCTTCCAATTTTTGCTTTTAATCATAAATACTAACAGCCACTGGTTATATATATATATATATATATATATATATATATATATATATATATATATATATATATATATATATATCCGCCCCCAGAAATGTACTGTGTGACACAATGTCAAGTTTCTTAGAGGTTCTACAGCGTACCAGCAGGTTTTTAGCGTAGACATCGCTATTGTTAATCGTCGGAAGTAGGAGGAGAAATACAAAAATACAACTCCCTCAAGCGTTAAGACCTCTGTTGCTTTTCTCTTCATTCAGATTGAAGCTATCGAATCGGGTTAAATGGTTAACGAACGCAACGTGCTGAGTAGTGTCTTTGTTCTTGTTGAAATTGACTCAATGTATTCGTCACTCCTTCTTCGTTTTTGCTAAAGGTTGTCTTCTCATACTCCATCTACTAAATGTGAAAGAACCAGAATGTCATTTTATTTCGGGGTTCACAGTACACCCCATCCCGACTCTCGCTTAAGATGGGTGACATCGTCGCATTAGCCCATGTCGTAACGGGGTGCAAGAACATAAAATTTCACATCGACTAGACCCTCAAATAAACTTGTTTCAAAATCAAATATTAAGCATATGTTTCCTTTCATCGTGTTACGTTTATTGTTTACGCTTTTAAAACGCTTTGTGGCAAGGTTGGATTGGGGTACGAGAACACTGAGAAAAATTCATGTGGGACAGTAAGTTTCAGGGATGAAGGCATCTGGTGACAATTCATTCAGCTAATAATCTTTCAATATAATTTTGTGCAACCGAGCAACCTACTATTCTCTTGACTAGTTGTACTCAGTATTTTAATTGGTATTTTAATCTATGTATGTTGTAAAGAAAACGAACAATAATGAGCTGAATCAAATAAGGAATTAAACAAGGAATTAAGTCATAACCTAAGAAATAAGTTTGATCGACTTGTCTTAACAGTATATAAACCGTCTAGGTTTATTTCATGCCTAAAAGTTTGGGAATCATGTTCCTTGTACTTTTATATTACATTTTTGGATAGTTGTTTCTTGAAAGTTTTTTTAGCTCGTAGTTATATGATATCAAGTATTCCTATCTAATACAAATAATTTGCACACAGTTGTATGGTTTCAAGTATTCCAGTCTAATCCTAAAAATCACACGGTTTCAAGTAATTATTTCAATTTGATTATAGTTATTTGGTTGAAAACGGGAGTATAGTTTCTCGCAATTAATAATAATCCTTCATAAACAATGGTAACTTTCAGTTTCTATGCTTAATACAATTAATTTACGGATATATGGTATCATGTATTTCTATAAAATACAAATAACTTTCAAACAAATCTACTTAACCATAAATGAGACTCTCACAAGAACTACCATTCCGGGACGGAGTGAACCTGAGAGTAATAGCAATAAAAGAGTTTTCCAACCTCTCCAGACATCCAGAAACGGAGCCCCACCATCATTGGCTGCTTAGTGTCATAGACAGGACACTTTCTTTTGGGCGAGGTCTTGCCTCTCTGCAGATGTTACTCTCAACGTATTCCATGTCCTGCCCGCAGAAAGAAGAAGAAGAAGAAGAAGAAGAAGAAGAAGAAGAAGAAGAAGAAGAAGAAGAAGAAGATAAACAGAGAAGTATTTGTTGTAGTATATAAAGTGGAAGAAAAGGAGACGACAAAAGGGTATTATTACATCTATTAGCAACACGATCCTTTTATAGATATAACGGCAATTTCTCATTAACTGTAAAGGAAGATCTTGATTATCTGAAAATGAATTCAAACGAAGAGCTAGCAACATTTTGAAACGCCGGCCTCGAGAATCTCTTTCATCAAAAAGTGCTTTTTCGATTAAAAATTTAAAAATGTTTTCGTCTTCTCGGTTAAGTATTTCCGGTAAAACTTTTAACTGTGCACGGCTCCAGGTTCCGAGAGAGAAATTTCTTACGGGTTGGAAAGATTCCATAACGCATGGTAAGCAGGAATGTGAAGCCCTGGAATCTTGCCCAATACGGAGAGGTTTCCTCCAAGCCACTGGCCACAATTCACCCACAAATCCTCACAACTATTCACTACCTTCCACTTTTATTTTCTTTCTTCTTTTTTCAATATTTTAATTCCCTCCTCTTTCTTCATCCTAAATTCTTTTCTTTTGTTTCACTTTTCTCTACGAGAGTCTTTTTTCTACTTTCTCGATCGTTCGTAGATATGCATATTCTCCATTTTCTCTCTTAACAACTAGCTGTCTTTCTCTTTTTTCTTTTCTCCTTTACTTTTCAAATTCTTATTTGTTTTTTTCTATCGGCATCTGTATGGCTAGCTTATCTTCTGTTACTTTAAGGTCTTTGTCAGAATTTTTTTGCCTCTACTATTTGTTTTATTCATGAAAAATTTCTATTGTTTCATTTATTCTTCATCAACTTCTACTTTCCTTAGTATAACCTTCACTCTGCTTCATATTGTATTATTTCTTCTAACTCTTCCGCTTCTTCTCTCACAATATTCTTTCGCCTTGTTCATATTCTTTTTCCTTTACGTTTCCTTTACATTTCTTTATACACTTTTTCTTCGGCTGAAATTTGAAATTTTCCTCCCCTTAATATTACATATGTCATTTTTATGTTCAGTTTGAAATTTGCCGTTTTTTTAAGCCCTTTTTATTTTACCTTGTCTTCATCTTTTTTTCAACTTTCTTCTTCTTCTTCTTCTTCTTCTTCTTCTTCTTCTTCTTCTTCTTCTTCTTCTTCTTCTTCTTCTTCTTCTTCTTCTTCTTCTTCTTCTTCTTCTTCTTCTTCTCATCTCTGTCCCAATCATCTCTTTTTCGCTACTTAATATTAATACCATGCTTCTTATATTCTTTTTAATAGTTATCAATTTTGATTTACTGCAATAGGTTAAATAAAAGGAAACATTTATTGTTAGACTGTCTAGGGTCAATATCACAGGTTGAAATTCCATGCTTACACGATTTAAAACATTCATTCAAAATCCTGATTTTACCTGTATTCGAACACCTGTTAGCCAGATTTTCTTTTATTTTCATGATTAATTTTCTTTGAATGTATCCATATTGATTATTTCTTAAAACATCTTTTTATGTATATATTTCTCGGCGCCCTTTTTGTTTCCCTGTTTCCTTCTCCCACTTCATTCTTCCATGTCTCCCTATTTTCCCCCAGCAGTAATCATTTTCATCTGCCAACCTTTATCATCGACTTTTTTTTCCCGAAATCTCTCAATGTCAGATTTTTCTCTTTCCTCGGAGCATTGTTTTCTCTTAACCTTTTCGGTTTGTTTTTACTCTTTTGATTTTGTCTCACGAGTTTTTCTTTATTTACAGACGACAGTTTCCCTCCTCTTTTCTTTAAGCTCCCAAATCATATACTCCGCCAAATGAATTTAAGCCAGGAGCACCGACTTGAGTTTCCCAAGCGCCAAATAACTTTTTTTAATTTGAGCAAGTCCCTTAGCAAAGCTGTTGAAGCAGGCATATCTATGACAGTTGTGATTCAATTTAATTTTATTTTAGTCTACGTTAGACTCAAACAAAACCTGTCATTGATCACATTATAATTATATATACTTTCTTTTTTCCACTATTCATATACCGGAGCTGAAATAAAGGAGGTACTCATTTCAAGAATTCACGACAGTATTGTTACTCTCTCTCTCAATTGTTCTGTTGTTTTAGGAAGAATATGTTTTTAAGCAACCTTTTACTGAACGTCTTCTCAAATCAGTATAACGAAACACCTATTAAAGATCAACATTCCGGTTAAAGCTGTTTGCAATTAACTTCGCTCTAATGCTATTCGAGAAGGCATGAATTCATTTTTTCTCCATCCAGCTATGGTTAAAATGCAGAGCAGACTGGGTTCACTAGATTTGGTTAGGTAACCTGTCTAGGAAAAGGAAATATTCAAATTAAAACTAGCTGTACTCCGCTTAAAAGTTGACTTTGTAGCTCATCGTGCTCGTGGTGGAGGAATTGGCTTAGTACATACATGAACAGATTAGTTTGTGAAATAAACTCATTAAAAATAACGATTCCTAAGGCAACATTCCAGTGTAGTTCTATGATATTCTATCTCACTATCTATCAAGCTAGCAACTTGGTCTCACAACAGAAAAATATTAATTTAGGGAATTGGATTGCAAATACAGTTTGGTAATATTGTTACATAACAGATAGGGGAAATCCGTTACTGACATGTAGCATAGGGTTAGCTGGAATAAATTCAAACCGTTAGTATGTCACGTGAGGTAGAAAAGACCGTTAAATTTGATGGATTCGTGGTAACCTCGAGATCAAAGGAAAGACTGTCTCTCATTTAATGTAGTAAACACATAATCCAACAAAGTTTACAAGCAAGAAACTTCAGTTGGTAAGAATTGCTGGACTTGAGCTTACCAATTTCCCGTACAATTTCTGCCATTGTTGGGTGGATAAAGGTATGGAGTTCACACCGTTCCCAAGGATATTTGTAAAAAATTGAATATAAGAGCAATAGTTATATATATATATATATATATATATATATATATATATATATATATCGGATGTAATAGGAATGAAGTGGATATGAATTATACTAAGAATAGAATTTTAGAATAAATACACGTCAATGACGAGTATTTATGATAAAATATTCTTCAGTTCCCAACACTTTATATAGGAGAAATATATATTTGCGTGTATGTTTATGTCTATGTGCTTGTGCATGCGAGCGTATATATATTGTATCTGAAATGAAGTCAGTCCAAGAGCTGAACCATCTGCATTTAACCGAAATTGAGAACGTATAATTTCTCGGTTTTGTTAAACCTTGAAATTTTGGAAAAGAAGTGGGCAGGGCGTTCACCAATGGCTCGGAAGACCGGCGTGCAATCCCTGGTGGAGTCATATCAAAGACTCAAAAAATGGTACTCGATGCTGCCTTGCATTATAAGGTACAGATCAAGCCATTCAGGGAAAGGAGTAAAACGGTCCGTTACAGCTCGGTGTAGTAGCTAGTGAAAAGGGAGCATTTGAATTACCCTCAACTACGGTTGCAAACTTCACACACACACACACACACACACACACACACACACACACACACACACACACACACACACACACACACACACACACACACACAGATATATATATATATATTAATTTTGTTGTAAGTCCAAAGAGAGAATAAAAATATTTTTAAATAGGTAGGTCCACGAAGAGATTTGTTTTCTTTGAATTCATTTATTTATTTGTTTTTTTCTTACATGCGTGTATGCTTCCAGCTTGTTGCTTTCGTCGGAAAACATATATGGTTTTTACTTCCTTATGTTTTTTAATGAATGCTAGTCCTTCATTCATAAACAATATAAGGAAGTAAAAACCATTCAAACTACAAACACAAAGTAAGTTCAAGTCTCATTGAATACTCCATTAACTTGACATATTCTCTGACAAAATTATCAAGCTGGAAAGATATATATATATATATATATATATATACATTGATATGGGTATATATATATATATATATATATACACTAACAAAAACTATTAGGAAAAAAGTTACCACTAAATTTCAAACCACACTACCACATATACACGCACAAACATTCCCAAGACACACACACACACACACGCACACAAAGAGGAAAAATAACTGTTAGTGAAATCCAAAACCACTCCAACTCACACACACTCACACACACAACGATAAAAACATATCAAATATCAAAGAAGGCTGACTAAGGTAAACACACTCTAAGAAAAACCAATAACCAACTGAAAATCATTCAAACTGCAAACATAAGTGAGTTCAACTCTCATTGCATACCCCATTAACAAGGCCTTGAGCCATATATGTTCTCTGACGAAAGCAACGAGCTGGAAGCATACACGTATGTAAGAACAAAATAAATAATTAAATAAATTAAAAAAATACAAATCTCTACCTGGACCTACTTATTTTAATATATATATATATATATATAGCTACAAACTAATAGCTACAAACGTAGACGATAATATCATATTAAAAATCACAAAATTCGGCAAAATACACAATAAATCACAAACTAAAAAATAAAAAAAACTTCTTAACAAATTATATCCCAAAAACTAGCAATTTCTACGGGCTATTAAAAATTATAAGTCCGAACAAATACAAAAAGCAATAGAAACATAAAAATCTGAATATATGTTCCAAACCCTAGCGATCTCAAATTTATACCCATTGTAGCAGGCCCGTCATGCCCGATTAACAAGACTTAGCAAACTAATAGACATTCAATAACAAACTTTTCTAAACAAGATAAAGAATCTATATTAGAGAACAACTTATATTTTTTAAACTCCATACTACAAAAAATGGACCCCAACACACTCATAGTCACATTTGATGTCATAAATCTATAATCCTCCACAAATTAGGAAAACAAGTCATCTCAAATTGGATAGATAAATACCCAGACACATTACACCCAAGATTTAACAAAAGATTTATCCTAGAGGGTATAGAAATAATCTTTAATAATAACTCTTCCAATTCAATTACGTTAATTAAATCCATACCCTAGGAACAGCTATGGGAGCTAAAATAGCAGTAACATACGTCACTCTAGCTAAGGCAATACGGCAACAACATAGAAGGAGAATTTACAAAGTCATGAAAAAGCTATTGAGATCATTGTTTCATATTCTGGAAATGCCCATGAGGGGACATTAACGTTATTACACAACTTACTCCAAACCCTACACCCCAAAATAAAATTCACTGCGGAACACAGCTCAAAAGAACAACCATTTTTAGACATCCACATATAAAACGAAAATGGCCAAATCACCACAGATATCTATCACAAACCCACAAACAGACAACAATACCTACACTTCAGTATCTACCACCCCCAAAATTGTATAAAATACATCCTTTGCACATAGAATATACGCCATAATCACCGATAAAAAAACATCAAAAACTTGCCTTAAAGAATTACACGCAATCCTACACCAGAAAAGATACCCAACAGCACTGATAAATTAGGGATTTGAATTAGCAGAAAAAGTACCACAAAAAGATCTACGAAACCCGAAAAAGCATAACAACGAAAAACCCGTGGCATACGTCGCAACCTCTTACAAAACAACCCAGAACTATTTACAGAAATAATAAGAAATCTAGAAGAACTTAAAAACAATGACAAAATCAAAGAAATACGAGACATAACAAAAGTCATTAAAAGCCCGAGGCAACTCAAAATTTTAAAAAGAATACTCACCTCTTCTACATTCGGGAAAAACACAACACAAGAAGTTACCAAAAGCAAGAATAAAAGATGTGGGGTATGGAATATAATCATTGAAGGAAAATTATTTACATTTAAACAAAATTCTGAATAAATGGAGATTTAAGCTGCGACTAAAAACATTGTCAACATAATCGAATGTAATAAATGTAAAGAAATATGCATCGGATCAATACAAGCCCTCAGTACTAAAATATCACTCCACAAAAGCAATATTAAAATGCCTGAAAATAGAAAATTAAATGTATCTAAACACCTATACTAACGTAGCCTAGGTAAATTTAAAGTCATACCCATATACCAAACTAACGATTACACATTACTTCAAATAAAAGAAAAAAAACTATCTATAAATTCAAGCCCACGTAGAATAAAACACAAGTTATACACACATACAAACGGAAACAACCACACACACACACACACACACACACACACACACAAATATATATATATATAAATTAATAGTAAAAAGTAATTGCCAGTGAATATTAAACTACACAACTTCAAAAGAAAAGAAAGAGTGAGAGATAAAAAAAATCAAGACCAAAACTATATCCACGAACACAGAAATAACCAAACCCAAATCACACACACACACACACACACACACACACACACACACACACACACACACACACACACACACACACACACACACACACACACACACACACAGAGAAGAACAAATACACACAGAGAGAAGAAAAAGTAACTGTTAATGGAAGTCAAAACCACTTTAACAAAAACCTCAACTAATAAACTTTATAGCATATCAACCAAACACACACACATACACACACACACAAGGAATCAGAGAAAAAACAACGAAAAAATTTACGACATATCAAATATCAAAAATTAATTGGAATAAAGACAGACTAGTACACTCAGTCTGAGAAAATGAAAGGGAGGATGTTGGTTGGTTTTAAGACGCCTCATCCCTTTTCGGGTCAGTTAATGGCGAATTAAATTTTAAACAAATCAGTTTAGTATTTTTTGTTTACACACAGTTAAATGTCAAAACGCTTTCTAACTGTTTGCGAGAAATTCAGTTTAGTATAAGTACACAGTTTATTTTTACTTGACCCATAGATTAAACCCTTATCAAGTGCTACCACTCAGCTAGTGTGGACCTGGGAGAGATGGTAATGAAAGAATAGGCATTCCCAAAAGCTCCAACATTACTAAAACCTCACAATCAGATTGTTTATTATCAAACCCAGGACATTCGTTGATGGGGGAGTCTTACCCCTCTGCAGAGAAGTAGTCGGTGTATTCTACAGCTTCAGCCGACTGGGCAAAAAGGGAGGAAGAGAAATGTAACACTGAACTGTGACAACTATATACACACCTATACAAAACCTGAGAAAAAAAACATTCGACTACTTACACAAGTTCGAGTCTCACAGTGAGCCCCATTTATATGGCTTTGTGGCACAAATGTTCTCTGACGAATGCAACAGCTGGGAACATACACGCATGTGAGAACAAAATTAATAATTCTTTCAAAAAATACAAATCTCTTAGTGGACCTATTAATTTTGAAATATTTACTTTTTTTTATTTCTTTGGATCTAATACGAAAAACCTTTTTACACACACACGCATACACTCACACACATATACGCTTATTATTAATGTTAGTTGTTGGTCTAAAGGTAGTATCTGTTCAAATGAAATCTTTCTTGTCTGTCAAAGAAATTAGGAGAAGAAAAACTGTGGGAAGGGAAGGAAACGAAAGTATGTTTATGCATATGGTCCGAGAATTTAAGTTAAAAGTAGAGCTAGACTCTCGTGCAATAATTTGATGCTGACAACCTCAGAAGGTGACAGAATTTTCGCTTAAATGTTGATATTAACAAGAACGTTTTCTGTAGTTGTTTTTAATATCATTACTATAATTATTTGTCGGTCTAAGAGTAACTAGACAGAAATAATCCTTACAAGGCTTAATCTTAGAATAACTGGTTCCCACTTGTCGACTGCCTTGAATATCGTAAGCACATATGACGACACAGAAATATTAGCCAATTGCTCAGGACCTAAATACCTCGGTTAATTTCAAAAATAGCATAAATGTGGACGTAAACTAAGTTAAAATTTTATGAAAGTACGGATGGGAAGGAAAAAAATTAAAAGGAGAAAAAGAAAACAGAAAGGAAAAAGTGACATTTTTTACGTGTCCAATCTTGGGAGCCATGGGAAGTAGTATGGAGGATGTGAAGCAAATTAGTTGAATCTAGCGACGGATCAACGGCATGCTCCATCAGATATTGGGTGGATGAACCCACAGGTCAACAGTTCAGGTTGGAAACAACTGCCACTCATCTACAAATGTGGCAACTACTGATGAGGTTAAGCGAGCTATTATCTTATTTAAGAAAACTAGGCCACATCTGTGGCAGGTGCGCAGATTTTAAACCACACCTGGTTCTCATATAGCCACAGGATAAAATGTTGAATCAAAATTTAACGCAACGTAGGACCCAGGCAAATAAGCCCGGGTGTCATGATCGGCAGCTGCTCTTCTGATAGCCGACATGGAAACCCGATCGTCATCATGCGAATGTTGGCTGTTGTTTTTTCAGGTACATGATCGACGATCTAAGGAACTGCACAAATCAAAGACGCAAACTCAAAACATTGACTAGGGAAGACAACCAACTTGCACTGCACTGCTATTTTAGGGGCAAACTACACTAAGAAGATATAGGAAAAGAATGATTGAGATCTGGCAAAATGCGTTAGTTTTCAGAAAACAAGCCAAAGACTCGCTGACCAAGTAAGGAAAATAATAAAGAAAGGTTAGTTTTCTGACTTTGAAATACTAGAAATACACCAGGAAACAAAAAATAAGTTAGGAAAATTTAAAGAGAATTATGAATGAACTACCTTACCATCACTAAGAAACATCAAATGGAGAACAGTAAAGACGGAAACGGAAACATTAAATGAAGTAGAAACATATATATGATGAAATAACATAACCGAATTAAATGAATTTATCTACGCAGGAGTTTGTGCGAAAATCAGGATTCCCTTAAAAAGCACAAAGAAAAATCAAAACTTAGATGGGAAAGTCGACTGGAAATGCAAATGAAAAAATCTACGAAAACAGGCAAAAACGATGAAACAAAGGAAAAATGCTGGAACATGTAGGGACAAAAAAGAAAAAGCGATACAAAAAAAAAGGATACAATTTGAGGAAATAAACCAGGGAGTACTGGCGAAAGAAGGAAGATTAAAGATATCGACAAAGGGTAATACAATAAGGTCTGATTTCCATATAATCGATATCACGAAAACTATTCAAGTTAGACGAACCAGACATGCAGGACACTGCTGGAGAAGCAGAGACGAACTCATAAGAGAACATACATTCAGCAGCTATGTGAGGATACGGTATGTTGTCCTGAAGACCTACCTAGGGCGATGAACGATAGGGAGGAGTGGCGAGAGAGGGTCAGGGATATCTGTGCTACCAGCGCGATATGATGATGATGAATACAATAAGGACAAAAACAGGACATCCCAAAACAACAAAAGAAAACTCCACCAACAAGTTGGGGGAGATGACACGAAAACATAACAACAACCGGATGCAAAAGAAACCGAATGATTTTGGAGTAAAATATGGCAACCAAGAAATATAGCGTAAAATCTGAATGGATAAGCAACATGGCGAAAGAACTTGGACTCGAAGAAGGTCCGATATTCTCAGAACAACGCTAAATATATCAAATTGGAAAACGCCATGACGGAATACATGGATTCTAGTTCAAGAAATTCACCGCCATTCATGATAGCCTAGCATTCGAAATGAATAGATGCCTACAAAGAGGATAGGTAACCGAATCAATGACCAAGGGAAAAACCACATTGATCCAGGAAAACCCCCCTCAAAGAAACTACCCCAAACAACAACAGACCCCTAACTTGCCTACCAATGATGAGGAAAATATTAACTGAACAAATAAAGGAAGAGATTTACTACTCGCTAACAAGCTGCAGATTGTTCCCCGAGAAACAGAAAGGATGCGGCAAAGGATCCAGGCGCACAGTAGAGCAACTCTACAAAAATAGCACATCCTCAACGAGACCAAGACGAAACGGAAAAATCTAGCTATGGTCTGGATTGACTCCAAAAAAGCATATATGTTCCTGAAAAACTGGATAAAAACTACCTTAACATGTACAGAATATCAGATGAAGTAATAAACCAGGAAAACCTGCAGAGTGGAATTGACAGCAGGAGAGAAAAACCTGGCTGAAGCGAAGATCCAAAGATGTTTATTTCAAGGAGATGTACACACACCATTACTATTTTTAATTGCAATGATACCACTCAACCACATACTCAGAAAATGCACAGTCGGATACAAACCTAGTAAATAGCAGGAAAAGATCAATCACCTAATGTACATGGACGAAATAAAACTGTTTACAAAAAATGAAAATGAATTGGAAACTCTAATACACGCAGTGAGAATATAGTCAGGGCATTGGGATTGAATTTAACATAGAAAAATGTGCCATGGTAGTAATGAAAAGCGGCTAATGACACCTGACGGATGGAATGGAACTACCAAATCAAGACCAAATTAGAACGCTCGGAGAAAAGGAAACCAACAAATACTTGGGAAATTTGGAATCTGACCCCATCACACAAGGGGATATGAAAGAAAGAATTAAGAAAGAGTATCTCAGGAGATTTAAAAAGCTACTAGAGATAAAAATATATTACAGAAACCCTATCAAAGGAATGCCTACCTGGGCTGTTCACCTCATAAGATATTTGAGACCATTCTTGAAGTGGACCAGAGAAGAGATTAAGCAAATATACCAAAGAACAAGAAAACTAATGACCATGTATAAGGCATAATATTCCAAAGATGACGTTGACAGACTATATGTATCAAGAAAAAAAGGAGAAAGAGGACTTACCAGCATCGAAGACAGCGTTGACGCATCGATACAACGACTTGAAGACGACATAGAAAAGCGCGGTGAAAGACTGATTACAGCTACCAGAAACAATACTGACAACACAAGGACCAATAGAACGAAAATAACTAGAAAACTAAAATGGAAAAGAACACAACTGTTTAGACGTTTTATACGACTAATAAGCAACATCTCACTCGTGAAATCGTGGACGTGGCTAAAAAATGGAAACGTTGAAAGAAAAACTGAATCTCTCCTAATACCAGCACAAAACAACGCCATAAGACCCAGTCATATCAAAGCGGGAATAGATGAGACGTAACAAAATAGCAAATGTAGGTTATGTAGTGAAAGAGACGAAACAATAAATCACATAATAAGCGAATGCAGCAAATTGACACAGAAGGAATATAAGACTAGACACAACTGGGTGGGCATGGGGATCCACTGGGCGTTGTGCAAAAAATTTAGATTTGACCATACTAATAAATGGTATAAGCATAACCCAGAATCTGTCCTGGAGAACGAGACACATAAACTTCAATGGGATTTTGACAAACAAACAGATCACCTAATATCAGCCAGACGACCAGATCTTATATTAATCAACAACTCGCAAAATTGTGGACTTTGTTTTCCCGACTGACCATTGAGTAAAATTGAAAGAAAACGATTAAAAGGATAAGTACCTCGACCTTGCTAGGGAATTGAAAAATCTGTGGAACATGAAAGTGATAATTATCAATCATGCTTGGTTGTCTTGGTACAGTCACAGAAGGATTATTAAAGGGATTGGAGGATTTAGAAATAAGAGAATGAGTGGAGATCACTCACACTACTGCATTATTGAGAACGGTCTGAATGCTGAGAAGAGCCCTGGAAACTTAAAAAAAACTTTCAGTCATTCAAACTTCAGGGAAAGACTATCAGCTAAAGCTGATTTGAAAACTCTCAAGAAGTAAATAATAATAATAATAATAATAACAACAACAACAATAATAAAAGGAAAGTTTAAAGCCTCCACCCCCACTTGAAAAGCTATAAAAAAGGAGTCTTTTACTTAGCAGTTTGGTATCAAAATTCGAAGGATAAAGCCATGAATAGAAATAATGTCTAATATTTCATACAGGATGAGGTTAGTAAGAATTTTCTTTTAAAAAAAAGATAACATTGATTTTGTTCAAATATTTGTGAAATGTTGTGGTGTACTCTCCGTAAAATATTTTTTTTAAAATGAAGAATCTTTCTAATCGGCTAAACTTTCCCAGCTAAACAATGGTGAAATATATAAGATTAATTTAACGCGCAAAAATCAGTGATACTCGCCGTTCTGCCCTAATTTCTCTGCAAAGTCATCAGAAACTTCTATCTATAAAAGTAATCAGCCCCTTAAGGAATTATCTAAAAATAGGATTATTGACATAAACTATGAAGGTGATATAAGGGAACTAGTTCAGGGCCTTAGGATCATAAGCAAAAAAGGAGAATAACGGACGTTAACTAGGTCAAAACTTAGTGTTGTTTTTTTTTGTGACCCGCTGTTCATGAACAGCCATCATTGCTGTTTTGGTCACATCTGTGTCATGTGCGTAGATCATAAACACCCGCCTGGGTCTGGTATAGCCACAATATACCTCCCATGATAAAAATGTACAATCATAATATTACACAACATGGGACCCAAGCAACAGGCTTGGGTATCATGATCAGCAGG
Organism: Sepioteuthis lessoniana; assembly: GCA_963585895.1. Lineage (NCBI taxonomy): Eukaryota > Metazoa > Mollusca > Cephalopoda > Myopsida > Loliginidae > Sepioteuthis > Sepioteuthis lessoniana. Next base: position 65,395,327 of record OY757929.1, on the reverse strand, counting down.
TGCTTTGCGAATTTTCAGACAACAAGCCAAAAGCTTGCTGATCAAATTAGAACAATAATTAAGAAAGGTTGTTTTTCTGACCTTGAAATACTAGAAATCCATCAAAAAACACACAAACAAAATTATAATACAGTCAAGTGGTGTCAAACAAAAGCAACTTACCGAAAATGAACTGCTAACTTCGGAGAATTAAAACACCACACTACCAAACAATGCGCAACGAAACAACCATAAAGAAACATTATCACAGGAACAAAAGATAAATCTAGAAAATGTTCAGAGAATAATAAATTCTGAAAAGACTTCTCTACCATCATTAAGAAACATGGAATGGAGAACACTTAAGCTAGAAACGGAAAAAATAAATCAAATACTACCGCACATACCAACGAACAATATAACCGAGTTAAATGAACTAATCTATGCTGGAGCGAAATTAGTTTGTGAGAAAATTGGGATCCTCTCAAAAAGCACGAAGAAAAAGTCAAAACCAGGATGGGAAATTTGGCTGGAAACGCAAATAAAAAAAAAACTACGAAAACAGGCCAGAATCATAAAACAAAAGAAAGACGCTGAAATATGCGGGAACAGAAAGGAAAAGGCAACACGAGAAAAATATTCCAATTCAAATTGAAAGTACTGGCGAAGGAAGGGAGATTAAAGAGATTTCGACAAAAGGTAAAACAATACAGAAAAAATAGGAATTTCCAAAACAACGAAAAAAACTTCAATCAACAATTGGGAGGGAGTGATATGAAAACATACCAACAACCGGATGCCGAAGAAACCGAACGATTTTGGACTAAAATATGGCAACCATAAAACATAACGAAAGGGCTGAATGGGTAAACAATATTACAAGAGAAAAGAAGGACTTGAAGAAAGCCCCAAAGCGGAAATACACATCGATTTACACAAAACAACACTAAAAAGAATACCAAACTGGAAAACGCTACGCCATGATGGAATACATGGTTTCTGGTTCAAGAAATTCACCTCCATTCACGACAGACTAGCACTAGAAATGACCAGATGTTTACAAGGAGCATAGGTACCAGACTGGATGACCAAAGGAAAGACCACATTGATCCAAAGATACCCAAGCAAAGGAACTGCTCCAAACAATTATAGATCGATAACTTGTTTACCGATGATGTGGAAAATACTAACAGCACAAATAAGAGAAAAGATTTACTACTCACTAACAAGCCGCGGATTGTTCCCTGACGAACAGAAAGGATGCCGCAAAAATCTAGAGGCAGAGCAGAATTACTTTACATAGATCAGCACATCCTGAATGAGAGCAAGATCAGACGGAAAAAATCTAGCTATGGTCTGGATTGTCTACAAAAAGACATTTGACGTGGTTCCACAAAGCTGGATAATAAACTGCCTCAAAACGTACAAAATATCACATGAAGTCATAAACTTTATCGAAAACACCATGATGACCTGGAGAGTGGAGCTGACAGTAGGAGGAAGAAGCTTAGTTAAAATAAAGATCAAAAGAGGTATTTTCCAAGGAGATGCACTGACAACCTTTACTACTCATAATAGCCATGATGCTACTTAACCACATACTCAGAAAATTCACAGCCGGACACAAACTTAGCAGATTGCATGAAAAGATCAATCACCTCATGTACACAGATGATATCAAACTATTTGCAAAAAATGAAAAAGAACTGGAAACCCTCATACACGCCGTTAGAATATACAGTCAGGACATAGGAAAGGAATTTGGCATTGAAAAATGTGCCATGCTAGTCATGAAAAGTGGTAAAGCGACATATGACTGACGGAATGGAACTACCAAATCAGGACAAAATTAAGATGCTCGGAGAAAATGAACTCTTACAAATACTTGGGTATCTTAGGAGGCTGACACCATCAAACAAGTGGAAATGAACGACAAAATTCAAAAAGAATATCTCAAGAGACAAAATTCTCTAGCAGAAACCTTATCAAAGGAATAAATACTTGGGCTGTGCCCCTCGTTAGATATTCGGGACCATTTCTCAAGTGGACTAGAGAGGAACTTAAACAAATGGATCAAAGAACAAGAAAATTAATGACCATGCATAAGGCATTACATCCCAGAGACGACGTTGACAGACTATATGTATCAAGAAAGGAGGGAGGAAGAGGACTTGACAGGCTCGAAGACTACATAGAAAAACACGAACACAGACTGATTACAGCCATCAGAAAAGATACCGACAACACGACAAACGATAGAATAACAATAACGAGAAAACAAAAATGGGAAAAAACAACTCTATGGCCGCTTTAAACTACTAATAAACACCATATCACACGAGAAAACCTGGACCTGATTAAGAAAAGGTAACTTTAAAAGAGTAACGGAATCTCTCCTAATAAGCAGCACGGGACAACGCCATAAGAACCAATCATATCAAAGCGAAAATAGACAAGACTCAACAAAATAGCAAATGTAGACTATGCGGTGACAGAGACGAAATGATCAATCACATAAGTGAATGCAGCAAATTAGCCCAGAGGGAGTATAAGGCGAGACACGACTGGGTCCGCAAGGTGATCCACTGGGAGATGTGCAAGAAATTTAAATTTGACCATACTAACAAATGGTATATGCACAACCCAGCATCTGTCCTAGAAAATGACACACATAAACTCCTAAGGGACTTTGATATACACACGGATCACCTAATCTCGGCCAGAAGACCAGACCTTATCATTATTAACAAAAAAAGAGAATTTGCAAAATTGTTGACTTTGCTGTCCCACCTGACCACAGAATAAAACTGAAAGGATGTGAAAAGAAGGATAAGTACTTCGACCTTGCTAGAGAATTGAAAAAGCTGTGGAACATGAAAGTGATGATTGTACCAATTGTGATTGCTGCTTTTGACACAATAACTAAAGGATTATTAAAAGGTCTGGAGGACTTGGAAGTTGGTGGACGGGTAGAGACTATTCAAGTGACAGCATTACTGAGAACGGCCAGAATACTGAAAAGAGTCCTGGAGGAGACTTGCTGTCACTCGAACTCCAGTGAAAAACCATCAGGTAATACTGATGTGAAAAACTCTTAAAAAGTAAATAATAGTAATAATAATAATAATAATATTTAAAACATTAAAGACGAAATATATAAAAAAGTTGATAATTGAAAATGGATTTTATTCATTCATTTCATCATTCATTTACATTTATCAATGTAAGCATTATTCTATTGAATTAAATGGATAAATTAAAAACTATCTATTGTTAAGGCGTTTTTCAGAATTAAAAAACAAACATATTGTATTATTACCTTTGTGCATATCTTTTTTAGATATTTCCTTAGTATATATACGCTGCTCGATTCACTTATATTGTTTGGAGTAGTGGAATTATTTCCAGGACCCGATGGTTTTTCTGTGTTTTCATTTCGTTTTTAAATTATCCTTTTTTTTTTATGAAGATCTGATTTTAATGCAAATTCCTTTACGGGAATTTGGTAAATGCAATTTATTTAGTTTCATTAGTCTTTCTAATTTGATATAATATTTTATTACATTAAAATGTAATTACTTGCATTTCGAAGGCGCATATTTTACTACTACTACTACTACTACTACTACTACTACTACTACAACTAATAATAATAATAATAATAATAAGTCATCTTGCCATCTTGTGGATTTTGCTGTTCAAGCGAACCACTGAGAAAATGAAAGAAAGAGAAATAATTGTAAATACTAAAACATATAAAACTGAAATATATGGAATGGTCCCCATATGCTTGGAAAATATGTGGAACGGTTTCCAGTTGCTTGGAAAAATGACTGGAAGAATTTGAAATCAAAGATAAGGTATAATACACAGAAGAATCCCGAAGCTTTACGGAGATTTGCTATCTCAAAAACTCAAGTGAAAAACCACCAGCAAGGAGTGAAATAATACGCCTTTTATGATCCTTTCTTTGCTTCGTATAAAAAGATATTTTTATTCTTATTTTTTGCCTCAAGAATTATAAGTGCTTCATCAAAAGACTCGATTCAAATATTTAACCAACATCCTTAGAAAATTACTTGTTTCATTTCTTTCTCTCTCTCTCTCTCTTTCTCTCTCTCTCTCTCTTTCTCTCTCTCTCTCTCTCTCTCTCTGTGCTGGGACAAACAATAGATGTTAGCAAATCAATTCATCCGCCGCCGAATGAAGAAAAAGAAAATACTTATTTTACACAATAGATATGCGTGTAAAATATCATTTGAACATAATCTCATTCCTGGCCATTATACTTAATTCAGTTATGGATATTAATCTCACTGATCGAACATTTGCAGTACTATAAGCTCTTCTGTTTCTGAGCGCATATATATGTAATAATGCATATGCCAGTGAGTGCGAGCAAATCTATATGATTATGTATATGCATTGGCGTAGAATACATGTATGTATATGCGTGTAAGGTTGATTATATCTGCACTTATAGGGGTGGGGCTTAGCAGGCAAATATGTATATATTTAGGTGAATGTGAGTGTAGTAATATAACTAAACTAGTGATGAAGTTTGGTGAATTTTAATAAGTGACAAAATAGAAAAATAATTTCTTGATGGGGGTGAAAAATTTAGTAATCAGAGTTCTTTGGTTTGAGTGCGGTTAAAGTTCATTACACAAGAGTATAATTTTTTAAGGCACTTTAGTTTTGGGTTGGTTAGTTGGGCTTTTTGGCATACCAACCTCGGTAGTTGTTTAATGCCAAATCCATTTTGTACAAATAATCAGTTCTATTTCAAACAATTCAGTTTAGCATGAGTACACATTTTAATTGTCAAAAACATTTCTATTTCAATCTATTTAGTTTAGTCAAGCAGTTATATTTCAAACAATTCAGTTTAGCATGAATATAGTTTTTGTCCACTTGCACAGTTAAATGTCAAAGCCATTCTATTTCTAAAAATTCAGCTCAGCATATGTAATGTAATGGCCAAGGGATTTCGGTTCATGCCTTTGAGTTTAGTTAGGCTGAGAACCTTTCGGCTCAGCACATGGGTTAGTTAGGTGCAAACCTTGATGTAGGTGGTAACGCGCGTGCGGGGCGGACGTGCCACTCAGAGATGTCACAATAGCCCGGGATGACGGAACGGGGTGACAGGGTGCGGGTGACGTCACGCACCGGAAGCGCGCAGAGGTTTGTGGGAGATTTTAAGAAAGTTAGAGAGTTGAATACTAGACGCCAAACGAGGAGGATCGACTTTTAGAGCTCGCAGACGCGAGGCGAACTTGCGCCCTAGGGGACCGCTCGAGATGGGGGCCAAATAAATAAGACAGCATAGAAGATTGTATTTCTCCTCCTTATGTCGAAACCTTTAACTCAAAGTTAATGAAAAGGTTCGTGCCTGAACAAGAAGTCGTTACGTGTTTTCGAATTTCGAGATTCCTATGTTCTTTATATGTTTGATGTATATGTGTTACCAACATGCCATGTCTATGTCACACATGGCTGTATCTTGCGTTAATTGTGAATATGGTACACATAAGTACGCAGTTTAGTCCTATTTGAGCCATAGATAGGGCCTTATCAGGTGCTGCCACCCCGGGTCAGGTTAGACCTGGAAGCGATGGCAATGAAGAAGTAATCTGCATTCCCCCAAGCTCCAGCATCATTGAACCAGATTGTTTAGAGTCATATTCAGGACACTTGTTGTGAGATGTCTTACTCTTCTGTAGTATGTGCAGTCGATGTATTCTACAGCCCCAGCCAACAGGCCAATTGAGTTTTGGTAGATCCACTTGAGAAGTATGGAAGTTTTTTCCCTGAAATCATGGGTTCCATATAATCAGAGAAGGAATCTAGAATAGACGAATTGCAATGCTAGGCAGAGGTGCTAATGTTCCCTATACTCCACTATTCGCTGGGGTAGGTCACGAGAGGGGGCATAGAGTGCACAATTGAGCTGACTGTTGGGAAGTTTGTGATTATCATGATAGTAAGGAACCAGAGCTAAGTTCATTTTTGTGACGAGTGATACGCCCTCTCAAACCCTACAAGGAAGAATTCGAGAAGAAAAACCAAAACGAAAACCACGTACATTCTCCGAATCTGTCTTTGCTTCTTTTTTGTTCTTGCATGGTTTCGACCAACTTTAGAGCTCGAGAGATGTGCTTTTTGTAAACAATCACAGCGTGGTGGGAGAGACATTGGTTATTCGTTAAAATTGAACATGTGATGAAAGATTACCACACATTAAACAGTCAAAATCCAGCAAATAACTACATGTCAGATAATTGTTACATATTTGGTTCTCAAATGATGGAAGGTATGCAGAAAAGTTTTCGCCAGAACCGAGAATAGAATTAACTACGTGAAATCAATGTTTATTTTAACTAGCACTTTTGGCGTGACAGTGATCGTCGTAGGAAATGTAATCGGTGTTCAATTCCTGGCATAGGGTATTTGCACTTCACTTTGCGCTAATTCACTTGGGAAAGGGAAGAATCTATCTCTTCTCTCACCAGCTATTAGCAAATAGTAGGGAGGATTGGTTCTTTAGCCTTAGTATCGCAACCAGTCTAAAAGGAAACTTTGAATTCAAACTAGCAATACTCCGTTTAAAAAATTGATCTTGTGTCACTTTCTTTCCGTGGTGGAGGGGGTGGGTAAATATTTAATTGCTATTCCACATATTTTGTCTGCTGTTCAACTCACATGGCACATCTGTTCTTAAGTTTCATTAACCGTAACAAATACATAAATACATAAACAAACAAATTGATAAATAAATAAATAACACGAATGATTTAAAACAAATGTCATTCTATTGTTGGTTTTACCCAGAACCTTCAGCATTATTTCAGCATTCTGAAAAAGTTCCTTATCTTCAGGTTTTTTACAAACTTGAAACTGTATACACCATGGAAAGACATTGTCAAACTCAAAACTGAAGATGTTGTGCTGTACAAATTGGAACCTTCATTTATATGGAAATATATACAAAAATACGTCAAATAGCATCAAGTTTTCCGATCCAATACGAATAATTTTAAAACAGATATGTGGCTCATAGACGGGATCCTAACAGGTACTACCACTTCAAGTCAGAGTGGACCTGGAAGTAATGGCAATGAAGGAGTAATACCCACTCCCCAGATTTCCAGAAGTGCAGTTTAATATCATACGCTGGACACATCTTCTTTTAGAGGGGAGGGTCTTTCTTCTCTTCTGATTATTCAGTCATTATATTCCAAGTCCCACTGACTGGGTAAACCTGTTATAAGAGGCACTGAGGAAGAATCGAACTCACTAAAAATGGTGTGCTGTCTTAGCTAGCTAATAACTACACCTTTGAGATTCTCTTCCTAAAATGATACATCCTTCGGTACATTGTTAAAACCTGGTAAAATTAATCTTATAAGAACTTAAATCTCTACTTTATCATTGGTATTAGCTATTCTAATACACTTCAGATGTAACTAGTCAATAATGTCTGTTATTTCTCTCTCTCTCTCTCTCTCTCTCTCTCTCTCTCTATCTATCAATCTGTCTCTCCTTATATATATATATATATATATATATATATATATATATATATATTCTTATCCTTGGTTATTTTTCTCTTTCTTTCACATTATTTCTTTTTTCTTTCCTTTTAGCTTTCTTTCTATTTCGTTTTTCTGTTTTAAATTCTATTTTTGCTCTCTCTCTCTCTCTCTTTCCACACACACACACACACACACACACACACATTATATGCATGTGAGTGCATACATGTGTGTGCATACATGTGTGTGCGTGTTTCTTTTTTTATCGGTCACTTTTATACCAGTGAGCATTTGAATTTTTTGTTTCCTATCTTTTATCTTTATCTCATTTCTTTCTTTCTTTTTTTCTTTCTTATTCCCATCCTTTATAATGTAGTCTTTTTCAGTCATCTTGCCATAGGCGATGGGCCACGGGTGTTCTTTAGCAAAACTGACATCCGGCGGAAGCTTTCCGTTTGCTGAACTCCGGCCAAATAGTCACGCTGAGAACCATCAAGTTCCGATAGAGAAATCTCGTTGCCATAACCCCAAATGCCAAAAAGCGCTTTTTCCTTGGATCTATTGTAATAATTCTTTTGGACTTTTCAAGAAGCAACTATCAATTTAATTACTGAAATCTGTTTGGTTTGTATTTATTTTGAAAAATCACTCATGCCATCTAACTGAGCTGTTGTATATTGGTTCTAGCTGGTCGTCCTACCTTTACTCGTCCATGTGAAGGGGTCCACTGGAGTATATATGTCTTATGAGTTCGTCTTTACTTCTCCAGCAGTGTCCCGCATGTCTGGTTTGTTTAAATTGGATAGTTTTCGTGATGGGCGGTAGGTGGTCGTATAGCTGCTGTTTTGTGGTGTTTTGCCTCCAGGACTTGTTCGATATTACTAGCAGCATTCTTGTGTAATCACCGTTAAGCTTTTTCTTCATACGTTTAGCTAGCGTCCATGTAGTGCATTCAGATAGCAGTATCAACACGGCCACTACTTGAAAAAAAAAACATGCATTTTATTTTATCGGTCAAGTCTGACTTCCATATGACCGATATTCTATCGATAGCTGTCCACGCCTTTGCTAGTCGCGTCTTGATGTCTTTCTCAGTTGATGAGACACTGATTCCGAGGTAGATGAACTTGTCCACTAGTTTCAAAGACCTACCCTTACGGGTGGAGATGTCGTTTCTTTAATTAAAGCACATGTATTCCGTCTTGTCTGCGTTGACATGGAGGCCTATGTAACCAGCTGCTTGTTCCAGACTATGTAGTAAGGATTCTGCTTGGGTGGGTGTATTTGCCAGAAGCTCTATGTCATCGGCGTAGTCTACGTCTGTAATTGTTTGTGCGAGGTATCTTCTATCCTTTCCTTTGTCAGCTTGAAACCGTTATCTTTCATTAAATCGATAGACGTTCTAAGCACGTAGTAGACTATGACGACAGATGATAAACAGGTATGGGGCTAATGTGTTTCCTTGAAGAATACCTGCAACAATGTCGAAGTAGTCTTTCTCCATCTGGAGGGCGGACTTTTACTTTCGTGTTTTTATATAGCATCATTATGGCTGCGAGAAGAATTTGCTCCATCTTTCCTCTGATTACGGAGTCAAAGGCTTTGGAGAAGTTGACAAATAATATTGTTGCGTCAAGGTTTTTTGCACGTACACCTTCTAAGAATTTGATGGATAGTCAAAATTTGTGTTGTCGTGGATCGATTTCTGCGAAAGCCATTTTGGTTCTTCCTAAGTATCTCCTCAATTTTGGGTTTTATGCAATTGCGTATTTGAGCATTGTAGATCTTCGATGTAAGAGTTATACCTCCGTTGTTCTTGGCTATTCAGATTTAGATTGGTAGGACCGTTTTCTTCCTTCCTAAACCTAAATACATACTTCCTAAATACATACTTCCTAAATTGAATAAATTCATACAAGGTGCAAAAGGTCACTCTTCTCAGGGAAATAGAGGATGCATCTCTTTGTTCATCTGTCTATTGTGAAGTATGGAAGACATAAATACATACAAGGTGCAAAAAAATATCGAGACTGGGAATATTTTTATTTAAAATTTTAAATTCTAAATTTTAAATAGATACCGAGCCAATTAAATGGTAGTCTTGAACGAAACAATGGATTATGCAAGTACAGTTAGCCCCAGATTTAGATAGGTGGGACTGTTTTCTTCCTTCCTTAACTGAAAGATTTGCGAACGTAGATGACTTTTAAAGAAATTGATCGGACAACTTCACGCGCTTGTAATTGCTGATCATTGCATAGGAGATTAGAGAAACTAGATATTACCGGCTTTTGGTTTAGATTTATATATAAATATATAAGGACTGTTCAACTAGGAATTGATATTGTGAATTAAATTAGCATGACCAGAAAATCCGGCGAACACTCACGCACGATATACAGAAACACTGGACAGCTGTTTTGACCTTATATATAAGGATATAGATCTACATTTTCTTTTGTTTTTTAAGTAAAGGAATTATATTGAAAATTTAATTACCATGACCAGAAAATCCGGCGAACACTTACGTGATGGAGATCATGGAATACACTGCTGATGAGACGTAATAATGTCGAAACAGCTGTCCAGTTTTACCGTATGTTGTGCGTAAGTGTTCCCTGGATTTTCTGAACATGGTAATTCAATTCACAATATAATTCCTCTATTTAAAAAAAGGAAAAGAAAACGTGGTCTATATCTTTGCCCTTGAGGTCATAATAATAACGCGGATGTGTATTTCCAATCCTCTTGGTAAGACATGGCCCTGGAGGTGACCGTGTCCTCTGTAAAGAGTACGGATGTAACTTGTAAGACACATTAAGGTTATTGGCCGAGCAATTACCATGGATAGTAAATTTGGCGTCACTAGATCTAAACCATTTACTTAATCCATGTGGGTAGACTGTTCTAATTCCGTCAAACATTATTGGGTACAAGTGTTAAACTATAACTATTCCTTATTATTTGACGGTAGTCGGATTTGAACCTACCACCTGCAGAGTATTTCACTTTGAAGAACTTTGCAACCAAACACCATGTGTAGTGCAAGACAAATCAAAGTAAATTGTTGGGACTTTTAAACCTACTGAGACTTCTTAATTCATCTTTTTACTTAATTTATGAAATTACTCTGGTATAAATATATATAGATAGATAATGTAGTTTGATTTTTTTCATGAATAAAGAGTATCAATGACAGAGCATATGTAGACCCTGATTGATATTTATTCCAGCGGCTATGGTGTATTTTATCTCAGACAGGCACATGTGCTACTGTTTTCGTGATCTGTTAAGCTCTCCATCATTCTATGAGATACTACTCACCAATTTCTTTTACCTTAGCTTAAATTTTTCTCACTGAATTTTTTTGATTATTGGTTCCCATATCGTATTTATCAGTATACTTGGTCTGCTCAACAGGTCAATTTATGTGCTACTTCTCTAAGATGTGTTATTCTCCAATATCCTCCCTTCTCTCTGTTTTTAACTTCATTCGATTAGGGTAAATAGTTTCCTTTTTCTTTCCATATATGGTCAGCCATATTTGACTTTTTGACCTCATCTCGATATTCTGCTTTTTGATGTTCATCTACCCTTACTTTCAATGGGCAGCATGGCTAGCCTTTGTGTACTTTACCACAACTGCATGGGATTAAGTACACGCAATTCTTGGTTATGTTATATCTGTTGGGAGCTTGAGGCGGAAGAGATATTTTCGAAGAGTCTTGCCACTCTTAAATATTGTCCTGGATAAGATATGTTTTGAATCTTTTCGACTAGGCCTCTGACATAAGGTTGACAGATTGTGGTGAGTTTTCATGCATTTTTCTTTGTCTTTCGATCCTGATTTCCTTTGGAATAATCTTACATTCCTATGAAAATATCGAGATCTCTAACAAGTTCAACCATTGAAACTACCAGTTAACTCCAGGAGAGCTTAACAGATCACGAAAACAGTAGCACATGTCCCTGTCTGAGATAAAATACACCATAGCCGCTGGAATAAATATCAATCAGGGTCTACATATGCTCTGTCATTGATACTGAGCACTCTTTATTCATGAAAAAAATCAAACTGCATTATCTATCTATATATATTTATACCAGAGTAATTTCATAAATTAAGTAAAAAGATGAATTAAGAAGTCTCAGTAGGCGCTCGCTTTATAGTCGCACCGTTTTCAAAGAAATCAAGACTGATCGGCGTTTTCATCTCAAAGAAGACTGTCAGTATGAGCTTCTTTACTGACTGTTGTGCTGACAATTTTTTCTTTATTAAAGATTCACTTTGTTTCCACTTTAAAGGCTGCTTTTTCGTCTCTGGTGTGCAATCGCAAACCATTTGTAATATTTTTTACTAAAAGATACTTCTCATGCACATCACACATTCTTCTGTAAATTTTACGTGGTTTTCATTTCTCAGCCATGAAAACTTTGATGACAGATCTCAAGCCGAGAGCACTCAGCTTTTCTGTAATTTTGAATAGTTTCAAAAGAAACATTTTTTTTTACTTTAAACATAAACAAGGTATTCGTGGTGACAGCATCTGCAGCCGAGCATTATATGCGTGCAAGAACACAGATATTACCATAGTGAACTACATTTAAAATACGATGGTATTGGTAAGGAATGGATATTTATCTCGGAAATTGCGTAGAAAAGCTTCGACAATGCTGTCATTGGAGATGTAGGAAGGCTTCTCAGTCCTTGTGCCTTAAAATCACGAAATAGCATAGCGAAAACCCAAACGAGAAATATGTGCAATACATTTAATGGCAATTCCTGCAAAAAAAACATCTCTTGCTACAGTCCGACCAATGTCAGTGATGAAACGGATATCACCACCTTCTACAACAGCCATTTTCGACACATTCTCAATCATAACGTTCTAATAATCGATAGAGACATGAATGTTCAAATAGGCAAAGATGAAAATAATACATTTTTCTCATACAACCTACCAAATAGAAATGGCGAAAATCTTAAAAAGATTTTTCTCTCGAGAACAATCTTTCATGTCTACGCACAAATTTCCCAAATAGTAAAAGAAAACCGTGGACATATACCTAGCCAAATAATGCTAAAGCACAGCTAGATTATATACTCATAAACAAGAAATAAATAAATAGGACTCTGAACTGTGAAGCATACTCCTCGTTCGATCACAGAATGGTTTCAGCTAAGATACACCTGAGTCAACGCAGAAATAAGAAACAGATAGTCAAAATCATTCGTTACGACTGGTCATCACATACCAATAGGTTATTAGCAAGAAATATACGCTAACTGTAAGAAACAAGTTTGATACTTTTCAGGAGATATCTGAAAGACATACTCTAAATGGGGAATATGAAAACATAACCACTGCCCACATAGAAGCAGCAACAGACTGAATACCGACTAAATCAAGAACAAAATATAGAGCTTCATGGGAGTCACTTTGTAACATAGCCATGATATGGCTATGTGAAATAGACAAATTCATACCAGTACGTAAAATGTTCATAATGTTCATAACGCACATATTAGATATAACATAGGAATCCCAAAACACGAAAAACTTTGCGGCTTCTTAGTTCAGGTACGAAACTTTATTTTACCTTTGAGTTGAAAGGTTTTTCAACATAAGGAAGAGAGAAGCACAATCTTTCTATGACGACTTTTCGATCTGCCCCAACCCCACCACCACGCGCGACACTTGCCGCAAGGCCTCGGCGAGAAAGCGAAAGTCAAACTTCTTCCAACGGCAAAACTCAACTGACCTTTCTCAAATCTCAGCCCACGCGTCCGGTGCATGACGTCACTCACATGCCTTGTCACATCCTCTATCACGGATTTTTATTGTGACATCTCTGAATGACATGTCCAAAAAAAAAACGAGATAATTAAAAAAAAATGTTTCCTTGCTCGGTAAAAGAAACCCACCTAATGCCAACGTGCAGAAACTTCAGGAATCCCTGAAAGAAGTAAACAAACCATACCAAAAAGAGTAATTAGAATATCTTCAAGGTCAAGTAGATAAAATTAAAAACTCAGTTGAAGTTAGACAATCGTGACATTGGAAGTGGAAAGAAAAATTCAAGAGTCTGCTTGAAAATCCACCGGATATCACTGACAAACCTATCCAAAAAAATTTTAATGGCTACCTAGAAATTAAACTAAGAAAGTTTATTTGATGACATACATCTCCGATTATGCAAAATAGTCTATAAACAAAGCACAATAGAGAACTTGATGAAATGCATCCTCGGATTCACAAAGAACTGCAGAGGTATAACGCTTACTAGTATGGCTGCCAACGCTTATAAATCCCTGCTCCTTAATCGTTTCGCATCCGAAATCTAGAAAATTCTTCAGAAAGACCAGAAAGGCTGTCGAGGAAATTGCTCCATAACTTTACAGATTCTGACAATCCGTCAAATCTCGAGGGAACACTATTGCTCCGAGATTTCTCGAAAGCATTCAATTCTAAGCACAAAGAAACAATGGAGCAAATTCAACTGTCATGTAGTTAATCCGAAAGAAACTGTTACCGCAAAAATGTTGCTTTAAAAAAACACGAAAGTAATTGTTTGCTCACCTGAACGAGACACCAACTTCTTTGGTCTCCGGGGTTTTATGCAGAAATACATAAACATTATACCCTGCGAAGACTACGTTCTTCGCTCATCCATGGCTATAACAAAAAATGATTTTGCCATAAAAAAGGCGAGAATCAGACGATATTCCACAAAAACTATGACAGATGCAGACTACGCGGATGGCCTGCCACTTCTAACCAATACACAAGCCCAAACAGAATACCAACTGCATAGCTTAGACGAAGCAGCCGGAAGCATCAGCCTCTACGTAAACGCAAATAAAAGAGTACATGCGTTTTAAATAAAAAGAAGCCATTTCCGCTCTAAGTGGCAAGCCTCAAAAATTAGTGGTGAAAATGATGTCAAGATACGCCCAGTGAAGGCATGGGTTACTATTGACAGGTTATCGATCATATGAAAAGCTGGTATATCCAATTGAATAAAAGCTGTAGCTGTGTCCATACTATTATATGGATGCACCCCTCATACGCTAATGAAGTAAATGGAGAAAACGCTATATGCTACGTGCTATTTTAAACAAATCCTGGAAGTAGCACCCCACAAAATGATAAAGGTATAGCCACTTACCGCCCATTTCACAAAGTATTCAAGTAAGACGAACTCGACTAAGCACTGCTGTAGAAGTAAGGACGAACTCATATGTAACGTTCTCGTATGGAATCCTACATAAAGACGAACGGTATTGGTCAACTAGTGAAAACTTACATCTACTAGTTCTGTGCAGACACTGGATGGGATTTAGAGGACTTTGCAAGAGCAATAGCTGATAGCGACGAATGGTAAGAGAGAATCAGACAATTCATTGTATCATCACCTGATAATGATTATTGTGATAAATATCTTGGAAAGATAAGTATAAATCTGCTTTAATCATGTTCATTGTTTGTACTTCACGTGAATAAAAATAAAGAACAACGCATTTCTTTGAAGGAAAAGTATGATCATTGTCCCAAAATAGAAATAATGTGAAAATATCAAAATGTATTTTTAAAAATCACCAAGAACTGATTAAAACTATAAGAAAAGTACAATAACTTATAGCATAAAAACTAAATAGATGATTATAATAAATGAATACATAAAAAACGCCAGGAGGGCAGGCATACGTTCAGGTATATTCTTAGATCACACGGATTTTCTCACGTACTAAGTAAACGAGCATACGCAATCAGATATGTCCAAACAGGAAAAATAGAATGAAAAAAATGCTCAAAGCTAAGAAATGCTTAAAGGGAAAAACAATAACCCCCAAAGAAAAATAGCAAAAGTGGAAGAAGGTGGGAATGTCAAGGGATGAAAAAAAGAAAACAGAAAATGCCCAGTGTTTAAAATTCCTCACACTTATCGTACATTTACAATTGCAGATATTAGCAAAAAATAGTTGAAAAAGAGTGTTATACACACACACACACACACACACACACACACACACACAAAAATGTATATATATATATATATATATATATATCATAACGCTCAAGGCTTGCTGACAGCCCGAATTCCTTTGATTCTCTCTCACTATCCATCCCTATCTGCCATCATACTTTGGTAGTCTTCCAATCAGCACCTAGTGACTGCATAGAGCTGTTAAATGTAAGTCACCCGAAACGAAGCCCAAAACGTACCCAACGCCGAGTAGCACAAGCTGTCTGGGGCTAATGCGAGCCGTCCACTCCTCGACGTGACTCGCAGTAGTATAAGGCGTGCTCAGCCGTTTCTTCTAGATCACTGCCACAGCGGGGACAGTCAGGCATATCTGCTATGCACGCTCTGTAATTCCAGTCTTTGAGGGCCAACGCATTCCGAGCTAGCCGCCAAGTTAGCGAGGACTCAGAGTTGTTCAAGAAGCCCAAAATTGGAACCCAGTTCTACTGGGAGCGAACCTCCTCCACCGACTAGCCGAACAGTTTTACCAGGGGATCCGAAGCGGAACACACAGCTAACCCTCGATATAGCTCCTTACGAAACCGACAGAGGTCACTGGATCGAGGAAGGTTTCGAAGGGCCCTGCGGTACTCGCTGACAAATGATGCTTCATCCCTTGGCCTAAGACAGCCTTCAGCCTTCGACCTCAGGCGAGGAAAGGCCTCTTACAACGCGTCCGTCGTTAACGACCGGCCTAGGTAAGCCTGTCTCTCAGCGAGCCGGTGGCTCTCAATATCCGGCATCCCTAGATCCCCATCGGGAGGACGTTGATAGCAGACCTGTCTACGGGCCAACGGGCTTCGACCTTTTCGAATTTCTTTGAAAAGGGATTGTACCAGTGCCACCCGATGATCCTCAGGCAGAGGTAGTACGGACAAGCGGTAAAGGATCAAGGGAAAGATGTACGCGGCTCACACCTCCACCCTTCCCTTTAAAGACAACCTTCTTCGAAGCAAGGCAACCACCTGCGATTCTACCTTAGCCCGTACTTCCAACCAATTTCGCTCCAGCGGGAGGCCGGGCCCGAACCACACACCTGAACGGCCCTGGAAAGGGGACGCTCCTCCCCAGGCACCCAACCGCAAGCCATCGGTCTTGTCAAAGTTGACCTTTGTACATGCTACCTTTTCCTATCTCTCGACCGCCATCTTCACTGCCATTATGTCCAGACGACTGGACACAAACACAGTGATGTCATCGGCGAACGCGGAAATCTTGGCTCGGACGCTGCCGGTTAGCAAGATTCCACGCAGGGCCGGACAAGCCCCCTCATCCCTAAGCTTTCGGAGCAGGGGCTCCAAAGCAAAGACATAGAGAAGATGAGACAAACGGCAGCGTCGCCGGACCGATCACTCGATCGCAAAAGCCATCGAACACCTTCCGTTCACCTGCACCACCGCCTGTGCATTGTGGTACAGCATGCTAATCCATTTGCGGAACTTAGTTCGAGTCTCATTGGGTGCCCCTTTCATATGGCCTTGTGCCACATCTAAGCAAAAAGCTTAGTAAATTTCCATTTGCGGAACTCCGGTTCGAATCCGTTGGCGAAGAACCGGTGGTCCACCCTCTCGAAGGCTTTGGACTGATGTAAATTGATCAGCGCGGCTTCAGTGTCTTCTTCTATTCCCTTTAGGATCTGGCGAACCAAATGCAAGTTGTCTTGGATTAATCTTCCCTTCATAGCATAGTTCTGTTCAGGGCCGATCAAATCACTAATGACAAGCTGCAAACGGTTCACCATGACCTGGGCCAAAATCTTTAACTCTGTGTTAAGCAGAGTTATGGGCCTGTAATCGTCTAGCTCCCCACGAACATGCCTGCCTTCTTTCTTCGGCAATGTGATCACACCCTTGGTTATGCTACCAGGGTTGGCTCCCTGGGTAAACCAATGGTTAGAATAGGGACAAACATGTGCGACAGCCTCAAGTACACTTCGTAGGGTAAACCATGCAATCCAGGCGATTTGTTAGAGGCCGACCTGCTTAAGTGCACTACGGACTTCAGTAACCACACGCTCGCATTTAGCCGCATCCGCCTCCCCAAGGCGGGGGATGTCAGCTAAATTGCTGCGAAACTCCTAAACCTGGAGGTCAGGAAAGCGGGCAAAGCGATCGCGAAAGTGCGTCCAAAAAGCCTCAAGTATCTCACGGCTCGATCTACCGACGAGGGAGCCTTCTAGACTCTTCCTTACGCATAAATGCGTTACATTTCACGGCTTCGTTCGAAACTCTTTTAAGCCTATTTCTAACTACGAAACCCTTGTAACGCTCGCTTGCCTTGTGCTCAATGTCCCCCTTAGCTAGATCTACAGCTACGGAGTCCCCCCCCTTCCATCGCTCGGGAGAGTCAACCGTCTAAAGATTTCGCCTTCTTAGCCCTATTTAGAGCGAGCTGTTGGCTGTATTTGATGGCGAAATCCCTAATCCTATATTTAATTGATGCCCCCTACTTATTTCCAATTACTGCATCCACTAACAACCGCTGAATTAGGTTTTCAGAACGCATCCGGAAGTCCCATATCTCCAATAAGGAGGTATTGAACTTCCAGTAGCTAGCCAGACTATACCTATTGACTAACCGCTGTCTGACCCTAAAAAGCTTACGGTCAGTCCGTCCTAACAAGTGGAACGTGGGACAAGTAACTAGGTTACTGTCAGATTCTTCAGACACTCTGTCCAGGTAATACTGAATCTGGCCAGAGGTCGAATATCCTATCCACGTCCACATCTCCCTCCCTGTGAGATCCAGACGTTACCGGTCGATCAAATCGAACTCAGTCAAAAAATCGAACAGGCTGCTGTCACACCATGCTGACCCGCTAACACCCCGACCGGCCCTATCTGTATTGGGGTCAAGGATCGCATTCAAATCCCCCACTAGAACTGTCCGTTTCGAGGCATCCACGAACGACCCCAACCGCCGAAAGAAGAGGCGTCTCTCCACAGCGATATTGGGTGCATAAACTGCAGCTATCCGAAACTCGAAGGTTATCACGGTAACGTCAGCCACCAGCAGCCGGTCCTCGTCACCTGCAAAGACAAAATTAACAATCGCATCAAGGCTGCGTCCAACTAGCAGAGAGACTCCAGCGCTGAGGCGGCTGCCGAATGCTGAATAAACGACAAAGTCATTATCCAGCACCCGACAGTCCGTCCCGTAAGTGAAGTGAAGTGAGTCTCCTGCACCGCAACGACATTCACGCACAGATTCGAGAGTTCAGCAAGTGGTGCGCACACTTGCTTGCATCCTTCAGTCCCCTCGCATTTAAACTGGCAACATTTAAAGCCATCCTGGCACACTTTCTTACTCAGTATCGACGACGGGCCGGAAATCCTTGGGGGTGAGGATGCCGATAGCCTGTCTCAAGGAGCTAGTGCCGAGTTCAGTAGTTACTAGGCCATTCCTGGACATTCCACCAACATCGAGTGGGAGCTGCACCTTTAGACATCTGTAAAAAGAAGGGTGAACCAAAGTGGAGACCCTCCCCGCAGAAAAGTTCAACATTCGATGTAGCGAGGAGTGCTCCAACTCCGCCAACCTAATGCCCGTATCAATCTGGCAGACCGTGTCCAGGAACTTCCATACGCCCCTGGTACGGTCGCCAGCCGACCGGACAAAGGTGGTTACCATGGGTGCACCCCTAAATTGTGTTGATTGCAGATTTCTTTTTTGTTTACCTTTTCCAGGTCCAGCAGCGGCTTCAGTGCCTTTCCGAGCTGGAAGTTCCTAACTGCTTCCAGCCCTACTGAGCACAGAGTCACTGCCTTTCTAAGCTGCTCGTCGCTAAATTCTGGGTTGTTTCTTTTTTCCCTTCTGGTTTGCTGCTGGCTTAGTTTCTGCGGAGTTGCAGGATGAGATGCAGGATGGTCTGGTGTCGCCGGTTTGGGTCCGGGTTTAGGTTCTGCCGGGAACAACTCTGGAGAGGAGAAGGAAGAACGATTTGTGTAGGTTGAGAAGGTTGTTGCTTGGGGGGTGCTTGTTGTGGAAAACAGAAATGAGGAGGAGGTGGTGAAGGAAGTGGTGGAGGAGGAAATGGAAAATGTGGAGGAATAGTTGGAAGTGGGAGTGGGAGTGGTAGCTGCGGTGGAACTGGTTGTGTGGAGGATTGACTTTGAGGAAACCTATCGGAGGGGCCTTCCAAGGATGAGATGGCCCAGAGCACATCTTTTTGGGGGCCCCTTTTCCGCTGTCTTCCTCCTCTTCAAATTTACCGAGGTGTCCATAGGTGTTACTTGTGTAGTGGTTCTGGTTTTTTGTGTTCTTTTTGGCCCCAGTTTTAGTAACGGATGAAGCTGAAGTTGTTGCGATGATCAGGGGTTTCAGACTGGACTTAACCC
This sequence comes from Sepioteuthis lessoniana, assembly GCA_963585895.1. Taxonomy (NCBI): domain Eukaryota; kingdom Metazoa; phylum Mollusca; class Cephalopoda; order Myopsida; family Loliginidae; genus Sepioteuthis; species Sepioteuthis lessoniana. The sequence goes on along the minus strand of OY757929.1, from coordinate 65,375,448 downwards.
GGATCCTTTTCCGATGTTGCCTGTGGCTGTGGTGACTGTGGTAGTTGTGGCAACGGTTGTGGCTGTGGTCGCTGCAGCATTCCGCTGGTCCTTCCTGGGGCAGAACTTGGCAATATGTCCCAGCATGGGATAAAGTAGCAGAGACAAAAAACCTTATTATAAAGGAGCCACCTTCTTTTGTGTCTACAGGCGTTCAATATCTCCGACTTTTGATTCAACAAATCCCCATTATTATAAGAAGCTATGGCTAATTTCTCCTTATGGCAGAGTATGCAATCCCTATCACTTGCAACATTTTTTTACAACTTCCCATTTTTATATGGGATCAATGCCTTGCCTATTTTTAATCTCCCACACATAATTAGAGAAACTGGTACTGTGTCTATATTATTCGTGCGAAAAACTAGTTCTATGATTATAGTACCTATGTTTAAACGCTCCCTGGGTGGACCCGAAATATACTTTTTTATTTTTACCATTACGCTGTTCGCTATTATATACCTCCACTTTGTAATTTATACATTCATACTGGCACTTACCTTTAAGGGGACACCCAGCCTTATCCTTACAATTACATTTACGGGCCTCATTATGTTTTTCTTTAAGTTTCATTATGTTAAATTTATGGATGATGCTATTAATATTAGGCATACAACTATAACTAATCTTGATATTATTTTATCAAATATCTTGTGTAGTGGGTTAGTTACAGGGAAATTTCTTTTCAATAACTTAAAGAACTCACTACCTAATTGATTAACTACCTCCATGTTATACGGAGGAGTAAACCAAAGAATTCTCCTAGGTCTATTTTTTCTTTTCTGTGTATTGAGTGTTTCTATGCTATTTTTATATCTAAGTTTAACATTATAGCCATTATCTTTTAGTACCTTTTCATAGTCCTGTTTATTCCGCTCAAATATGTCTATATTGGAGAAATTAGTTGAAAGTCTATGTTCAATGCCGTTAGGGATATATTAAAACACCTGAGTTTGGTGGTTGAACCACATATCAAGATAACGTAGGTTCTGATTCTGCTTCCTAAATGGGGACACAGTCCCGTTATAAAGGTTTAGGGTGATATCTAGGTAATCCGTAATTTTAAGCTTCATTTGGACTTCCAATTTGAATCCAAATTCGTCGAAGAGCTTATGTAATTTTTCCCTAATAGTATCACATTTTCTAGGGGTACTCTTATCCAAAATAATCAACCCATTGTGGTGATAAAGTCCGTGACTATAGGGATCAACTATATCCTTAATATTATATAACAGCAAACACCCCACGAACACACAGATTTCGGCCCCATCAAAGGCCTCCATGGGGGTATCGAAGTTACTACTAGCCCTTTTTTAATCCATATACTATCATCATAATATAATAATGTTTTGGGGCAGTGCTTAATAACCTCAATTTTGGTTAATGGTACCAATGTATATTCTCTTGTTTATTCCAATGCCTTGTCCAACGCGTTTTTGTCTGCCAGAATGATACGGGCATAAGGTTGGCGGAGTTGGTGCACTCCTCGCCACAACAGTTGCCACAACTACCACAGTCACCACAGCGACAGGCAACATCGGAAAAGGATCCGGGTTAAGTCCAGTCTGAAGCCCCTAATTATCGCAAAGCAGACGAAGGCTGGACTGAAGTGACCCGGAAAAAAAGAAAATCCCCCCAAAAAGGGGAGAAAGTGGCTCGAGATCGTCCAAAAATTGGAACCCAGGATACTCTCGCTAGTCGTGACAGACCTTAAAATAAGACGGCCGGTGGGACTTAAAAGGAGGGATTTGAGGACCTCCTAAGAGAAGCAGGTGTCCTCTGCCAGTACTTCTGTCGCAGAAGTTTTGCGACGTGTGAGGTCCTGCTACACTCCAAGGAACAGGCTGCCAAAGTGGCGGCAAACAATAGTACGACAAAGTTTTCCGACTGCCGCCGGAATATCTAGGTACCCGTAGGGTCAGAGTGATGGTGTGTAACGTCCCGGCATATATCACTGGGGAGGTGCTGGCCTCTTTCCTCAGCGCCTTTGGCCGTGTTGAGGAAATAAATCTCCTCAGATCCGCTGCCGGGACGGCCGACGGGGACTAGACGTTCCAACTATGCTTGACTCGGGAGGGCTTTCAGGCTATCCCGGAGATGATAGCAGAGAGAGGCAAATGGTGGTTGTGGAGGATAGACGTCCGGGTTGTTGGGGCTGCAAACAGCTGGGACATATTGCCAAGTTCTGCCCCAGGAAGGACCAGCGGAATGCTGCAGCGACCACAGCCACAACCGTTGCCACAACTACCACAGTCACCACAGCCACAGGCAACATCGGAAAAGGATCCGGGTTAAGTCCAGTCTGAAACCCCTGATCATCGCAACAACTTCAGCTTCATCCGTTACTAAAACTGGGGCCAAAAAGAACACAAAAACCCAGAACCACTACACAAGTAACACCTATGGACACCTCGGTAAATTTGAAGAGGAGGAGAGACAGCGGAAAAGGGGCCCCCAAAAAGATGTGCTCTGGGCCATCTCATCCTTGGAAGGCCCCTCCGATAGGTTTCCTCAAAGTCAACCCTCCACACAACCAGTTCCACCGCAGCTACCACTCCCACTCCCACTTCCAACTATCCCTCCACATTTTCCATTTCCTCCTCCACCACTTCCTTCACCACCTCCTCCTCATTTCTGTTTTCCACAACAAGCACCCCCCAAGCAACAACCTTCTCAACCTACACAAATCGCTCTTCCTTCTCCTCACCAGAGTTGTTCCCGGCAGAACCTAAACCCGGACCCAAACCGGCGACACCAGACCATCCTGCATCTCATCCTGCAACTCCGCAGAAACTAAGCCAGCAGCAAACCAGAAGGGAAAAAAGAAACAACCCAGAATTTAGCGACGAGCAGCTTAGAAAGGCAGTGACTCTGTGCTCAGTAGGGCTGGAAGCAGTTAGGAACTTCCAGCTCGGAAAGGCACTGAAGCCGCTGCTGGACCTGGAAAAGGTAAACAAAAAAGAAATCTGCAATCAACACAATTTAGGGGTGCACCCATGGTAACCACCTTTGTCCGGTCGGCTGGCGACCGTACCAGGGGCGTATGGAAGTTCCTGGACACGGTCTGCCAGATTGATACGGGCATTAGGTTGGCGGAGTTGGAGCACTCCTCGCTACATCGAATGTTGAACTTTTCTGCGGGGAGGGTCTCCACTTTGGTTCACCCTTCTTTTTACAGATGTCTAAAGGTGCAGCTCCCACTCGATGTTGGTGGAATGTCCAGGAATGGCCTAGTAACTACTGAACTCGGCACTAGCTCCTTGAGACAGGCTATCGGCATCCTCACCCCCAAGGATTTCCGGCCCGTCGTCGATACTGAGTAAGAAAGTGTGCCAGGATGGCTTTAAATGTTGCCAGTTTAAATGCGAGGGGACTGAAGGATGCAAGCAAGTGTGCGCACCACTTGCTGAACTCTCGAATCTGTGCGTGAATGTCGTTGCGGTGCAGGAGACTCACTTCACTTCACTTACGGGACGGACTGTCGGGTGCTGGATAATGACTTTGTCGTTTATTCAGCATTCGGCAGCCGCCTCAGCGCTGGAGTCTCTCTGCTAGTTGGACGCAGCCTTGATGCGATTGTTAATTTTGTCTTTGCAGGTGACGAGGACCGGCTGCTGGTGGCTGACGTTACCGTGATAACCTTCGAGTTTCGGATAGCTGCAGTTTATGCACCCAATATCGCTGTGGAGAGACGCCTCTTCTTTCGGCGGTTGGGGTCGTTCGTGGATGCCTCGAAACGGACAGTTCTAGTGGGGGATTTGAATGCGATCCTTGACCCCAATACAGATAGGGCCGGTCGGGGTGTTAGCGGGTCAGCATGGTGTGACAGCAGCCTGTTCGATTTTTTGACTGAGTTCGATTTGATCGACCGGTAACGTCTGGATCTCACAGGGAGGGAGATGTGGACGTGGATAGGATATTCGACCTCTGGCCAGATTCAGTCTTACCTGGACAGAGTGTTAGTTAGTAGAGCTGACAGTAACCTAGTTACTTGTCCCACGTTCCACTGGTTAGGCCGGTCTGACCTTAAGCTTTTTAGGGTCAGGCAGCGGTTAGTCAATAGGTATAGTCTGGCTAGCTACTGGAAGTTCCATAGCTCCTTACTGGAGATATGGGACTTCCAGTTGCGGCTGGAAAACCTACTTCATCGCGCTTTAGTGGGGGCGGTTATTGGGAATAAATAATGGGCATCCAAAAGGTACAGGGTTAGGGACTTTGCCACACTTTCGGACATAGAGGCTTTCCGGAAACACTTTCGCGATCGCTTTGCCCGCTGTCCTGACCTCCAGGTTTAGGAGTTTTGCAACCATTTAACTGACTTCCCCCGCCTTGGGGAGGCGGATGCGGCAAGTTACGAGTGTGTGACTACTGAATGTGAAGTCAGTAGTGCACCGAAGCTGGTCGGCCTCAACAAGTTGCCTGGATTGGATGGTTTACCCAACGAAGTGTACTTGAGGATGTCACACATGTTTGTCTCTATTCTGACGGATGTGTTCAACCATTGGTTTGCCCAGGGAGCCATTCCTGGCAGCATAACCAAGGGTTTGATCACATTGCTGAAGAAAGAAGGCAGGCATGTTTGTGGGGAGCTAAACGATTACAGGCCCATAACTCTACTTAACACAGAGTTAAAGATTTTGGTCCAGGTCTTGGCGAACCGTTTGCAGGTTGTCATTAGTGATTTGATCGGCCCTGAGCAGAACTACGCTGTGAAAGGAAGATTAATCCAAGACAACTTGCATTTGGTTCGCCAGATCCTAGAGGGAATAGAATACGACACTGAAGTCGCGCTGATTAATTTAGATCAGTCTAAGGCCTTTGACAGGGCGGACCATTGGTTTTTGGCAACGGTTTTGGAGACCGCCGGATTCGAACCGGAGTTCCGCAAATGGATTACCATGCTGTAACACGACCCACAGGAAGTGGTGCAGGTGAACGGAAGGTATTCGACGGCTTTTGCGACCAAGCAATCGGTCCGGCAAGGCTGCTGTTTGTCCCATCTTCTCTACGTCCTTGCTTTGGAGCCCCTGCTCCAAAGGCTTAGGGATGAGGGGGCTTGTCCGCCGCTGCGTTGAATCTTGCAAATGGGCAGCGTTCGAGCAAAGATTTCCGCGTTCGCCGATGACATCACTGTGTTTGTGTCCAGTCGTCTGGCATTGAAGATAGCGGTCGAGAGATACGAAAAGGTAGTAGGTGCCAAAGTCAACTTTGACAAGAGCCAAGGCTTGTGCCTGGATGGGGGTGTCCCTCTTCCAGCGCCCTTCCGCTGGAGTAACGGTCCCGTCCGTGTCCTTGGGGTTTGGTTTGGGCCCGGCCTCCAGCTGGAGCGAAATTGGTTGGAAGTACAGGCTAAGGTAGAAGTGCAGGTGGTTGCCTGGCTTCGAAGGAGGTTGTCCTTAAAGGGCAGGGTGGAGGTGTGAGCCGCGTACATCTTTCCCTTGATCCTTTACCGCTTGTCTGTACTACCTCTGCCTGAGGATCATCGGGTGGCACTGGAACAATCCCTTTTCAAATTTCTTTGGAAAGGTCGAAGCCTGTTGGTCCTTAGACAGGTCTGCTATCAACGTCCTTGAGATAGGGGTCTGGGGATACCGGCTTGCTGAGAGACTGGCTAACGACGGACGCGGTGTGAAGCACCAAGGTGAGAGATGCCTTCCTCGGCTGAGGTCGAATCCCGCGGCTGAAGGCCGTCGTAAGCCAAGGGATGAAGCACGATTTGTCAGTGATCGCAGCAGTGCCATTCGAAACCTTCCTTCGGCTTGACAGTGTAGTAGGTTCGGCGCCAGGTTCAGGCTTCTTGAACAACTTTGAGCTCTCACTCACCTGACAGCTTGCTCGAAATGCGTTAGCCCTCAACGACTGGACTTACAGAGCGTGCATAGCAGACATGTCTGACTGCCCCTGCTGCGGCAGTGGTCTAGAAGAAACGGCTAAGTACGCCTTATACTACTGGGATGGGGGTTTGCCTGTTCTGGAGTCACGTCAAGGAGTGGACGGCTCGCACTAGCCCTAGACAGCTTGTGCTGCTCGATGTTGAGTACGTTTTGGGCAATGTTGACCCTTCGTTTCGGGGTGAGAAGCGTGTGGTGATTCTCGTGATCCTAGCCGAGGCTAGAATGGTTATTTTGCAGACGCTAAACAAGGAATTGTATGAAGGTGCAAACTTTTCTTATCGTGATCTGATCTTGTTCTTTAGACATCAGCTTAGGGTGAAGATTAGATGCGATAGAAGACGCTTGGACCGCATAACATTCAGCAAAAGGTGGGTGTATGCAGCGAGCTTGGTCGTATGCAGGGGGGCAACGTTGGAACCATTCTTCCCTCCTCTACCTGCGCATGGCGACGATGGTCCGGGTCCTTTGGGACTCCACCCTGGGTAAGTAGGAAACCTTCAGTACTACTTAGGATTTTTGACCCCCTAGTTAGTGGTGTGTCATTGTCCCCACAATTTAGATGCTAGTTCTTTTCAAGATCATCCCCATTCGCTGTTTTTCCCTCTTTACCACTTGTGAGTCCCTGGCCTTTCTTGAGGATCTTGGTCACATATTTCTGTATTTCATGATCATTCTCTTTTCCTGGCCGCACCCTTTTCCGTCTGTTCTTTTATCCCGATTAGTTTTAGGTCCTTCCCCTATAGGGATAGTGTCGGCTTGTTTTTGGTCTTATGCAAGTACGAGAAAACAGTCGACTCTCCACATCATAGAAGCGGGGGGAATGGGAGGGAAACCAACCGGGTTTATGTTTCATTTACTTTGGAGCTTTTTTCTCCAATCCCTCATCATCTTTTATCCGTTGTATATATGCCATTTCATTTCATTAGGATTTTAAGTAGGGCTTTCGTGGAGCGAATGAGGCTTTTTGGTGATTGTTGCGTGATTAGTGGGCGAATGAATTTATTGTATAGAATGATTGAATGAAAACGATTGAATGATAATTGTTGGCGACGTGTGTGACAAGCTAGGGTTCCATAGGATAACACCGATTTCCCTCTATTCCCCCTAAATCTTTTGGCCGTGTGCCTACTGAAAATGTATAATTTTATATGTTTTTCAGAAATAAAAGAATTATGCACCCCGATGAGCCGTTTAGGCGAAACTGTAGTTGGTTAGTTCCTGACTCACGAAATAATTTTTGTAACTATATATACATATATATATATATGTGTGTGTGTGTGTATGTGTGTGTATCATTTTGTTGGTTACATAAAAAAAAACGTGCACAATATCTGTGAGTGAGTATCTATGTTTTATTTAGTGTTTAAGTGTTTTGTTGAAAATTTTGTTAAATAATTTGGTTGATTTATTTGTTGAACTTCTTGAACTTGTTGGAACGACTTATTGCATTTGTGCGCGCCCTAAAACAATTGTTATTTGTATTGTGATTGAGGGGGTTCAACCTAAAAGACTTTGTTTTGTGGTCTCATCTTTATTTTTCATTTGCCACGAAACTTTGCTCATTTTAACAAAACGATTCGATCCTATTCCTCCCTAGTTGCCCAAAGCAACTATGAGGGAACCAAACACTCATTACCTGGGACCTCTTCTGAATTATTAACCCCGGCTAGCACAGTTACACCAGCTCAAAAATTACCATCAACGCCAGTCTCCTGGTCGACGCAAGCAAGCAAAAAGATACCGCAAGACTATAAAAAGGACAAGGCTGAAAAATAGGCCCAGTACTTCCAAGGCAATCGAATTCTGCCAATCCCAGAATTGGTACAAGCAGTCCAGCCTAAAACCCTGTCCTTAATCGTTACTGATATAAAAACCAGAAGATTGGCTGGCCTAAAAAAGGGAAGATTTGAAGAACTTTTTAGAGCAGCAGGAATCTCAGCTAGATACTTCTGCAGATGTAGTTTCGCCACCAGGGATATCCTGCTGCCATCACAAGAATTGACAACAAAGCTAGCCAATAATTGTAGTATCACTACAAAACCGGCTACAACCCGAATACATGGGCAGAAGAAGGACTAAGGTCACCGTGTGTAACGTGGCCATCCAACTAAGTAGAGACATTTTGGCCGCGTTCCTTCGTGACTTTGGTGACGTCGAGGATTTTACAACAATTAATTAATCCAGTGGCACGGCACACGGTGATTACTCTTTTACCATTTGCCTAAACAGAGGTGGTTTACAGGCAATACCCCATACATTGGACTACGAAGATCAAGCCATGATGGTGGTTGTGGAAGGCTCCAAGCCACAATGTTGGCACTGTAAATAAATAGGTCTCTTCTCAAGATCATATCCACAAAAAACCACCAACACAACAGTAACAATAACATAAACAGCACTAACAACAGTAACGACACCATTGGTATCAGCAACAGCAACGACTTCACCAGTACCATCAACAACGACTTCACCAGTACCATCAACAACGATAACAACAAACAAAACACAAAAGACTAACATTGCAGATACACAACCAAAAGAAACTGGGGACTTCACCAGTACCATCAACATCGATAACAACAAATAAAATGCAAAAGATTAACATTCCATTGACAGAAACTGGGGACGACCCCAATAACAAGGACGAGGAGGGGTTGACCCAAGTAAGGCGAGGCAAAAAGTCCTCATCTAAAGCCCCGAAATCATCCCCTGCCAAAACCGGCGAGAATAAAAATACAGAGGGGTAAAAATGAAAACCCGCAGAAAATCCAAAAACAGACGGAAAAAAGTAGGTACAAAAACAGAGAAAAGAAAAAAGGAAAAATCAAATAAAACAAATGAAATGCCACAGGAGGAAATGGAGACTTCAACAAATCTAAAGAGAAGGAGTGACAGCGGGTATTCTATCACAGAAGGAGAGGGGGGAAAAAGCAATTTAAAAATATGCCAACAAAAACAACTCCGCAAACAACGACCAGCTCAAATTATTCCTCCCCCACAGCAACCAAAATATACCCCAGCAGACCCTACCAAACTTCCACTCTCCCCAACACCACCTCCACTATCACCCATCTCAACCTTCAAACTACTACCATTCGGCAACAAGAGATTCACAATCAACATCAACATCGAACATTAGGCAACGAGCCAAGTCGGCCTCTAGATAGTTACGACGAGCTCTCAACGCCTTCTCCTTCTGCGAGGATATCCTCGAGTCACCAGCACTAGAAAGACACGTTAAACAAACATTAAAACCCCTGGCAGAACTCAAAAGAATTGATCATAAGGACATACGAATCCATATCTATTTGAGGGTGCACCAACTTTGTTCGTTCGGCTAGCAACCGAACTAAAGAGCTTTGGCGCTTTATTGAAGAAGCCAGTCGAGCGGACATGAGGCTGGCGGATATGGAGCACTACATATCAACTTAATGCACGGGAAGGGTCCCTATTTACGTTCATCTCTCTTTCTATAGGTCCCTAAAGTTCCGGTATCCTTTGGATGTCAGTGGAATTTCCAGGGGCGGCCGAGTTACTTCTGAACTCTGTACCGGTTCCCTGAAGGATTTCCGGCCTGTAGTCGCCATTGAGTAAGGTAAGTGGGTCTGATGGTTTTAAACCTTGCCAGTTGAATATGAGGGGACTGGGGGATTCATGCAAGAGTGCGCACTTGCTTGGTGAAATCAAAAACATCAGTGCACATGTCGCTGCAGTGCAAGAGACTCGCCTCATTTGCGCTGTGGACTCTCGTGTGCTGTGGAACGATTTTAACGCTTTCTCAGCATACGGCAGCCGCAGTAGCGCGGGGGTCTCCTTGCTCGTTGGACGCAGCCTTGATGCTGCTGTTGACGTTGTTTTTGCAGGTTACGGAGGCAGGTTGGTTGTGGCCGATGTTGCCGTTAAAAGTTTCAAGTTTCGAATGGTTGCGGTTTATGCGCCCAATATCACTGTGGAGAGGGTTTCCTTTTTTCGTCGGTTGGCGCCGTTCCTGGACGATTCAAAGCAGCTAGTCTTAATGGGTGATTGGAATGCGATCCTTGATCTCATGATAGATAAGGTCAGGCGGGGAGGTGTGAAAGCAGCCTTGTCGACCTTATATCTCGTTATGACTTGGTCGACATGTTTCGTCTAGATCACCCAGGGCGGGAGATGTGGACGTGGCTAGATAGCTCGCCCTCTACCAAAGTAGGTTCCTACTTGGACAGAGTGTTAGTGAGAAGAGCTGTTAGCAATTTCTTTAGTTTTCCCACGTTCCACTTGATAGCGTGGACTGACCATAAACTTGTTACGGTCAGTCTGCGGCTAGCTAATAGGCCTAGTCTGGCCGGCTAGTGGAAGTTCAATACCTCCTTACTGGAGATACGGGTCTTCCGGGAGCGGCTAGAATCCCTAATTAAGCGTGCGTTAGTGGGGGCGGTTACCGGGAATACGTGGTGGGTTTCTCTTAAACAAAGGATTAAAGATTTTGCCACCAAGTACGGTCGACAGCTAAATCGATGACAGACTTTCTCGAGCGGTGGCTGGAGGTGGCTGTAGAGCTTGCTAGTGGGGACCTTGAGCGTGAGAGTAGCGAGCGCTACAAGGAATATGAAGTTAGATCTAGGTTAAGAAGAGTTCTCAACGAAGCTGTGAAAACGAACACGATTGCGCGTGAGGAAGAAGTGCGAAGATTTCCCGATCGGTATATCGATTCCATCAAGACCCCGGATGGGCGCATGCTGCGATCAAATCGCGAGATGCGTGATGCCTTTCGGGCGCACTTTCATGGTCGCTTTGCCCGCTGTCCTGATCTCCATCTTCAGGAGTTTCGTAGCTATCTCGCCGACTTCCCCTGCGGCTAGTTGCGAGGGTGTGGTTACTGAATGCGAAATCCGTGATGCGTTGATGAGGCTGTCGCACATATTTATACCTATTCTGACGGATATGTTCAACCATTGGTTCGCCCAGGGAGCCATCACTGGTAGGGTGTGATCACATTGCTGAAGAAAGAAGGCAGGCATGTTTGGGAGGGTTTAGATGGTTACAGGCCCATAACTCTGCTTAACACAGAGTTAAAGATTTTGGCCCGGGTCTTAGCGAATCATTTACAGCTTGTCATTAGCAATCTGATCGGCCCCGAGTAGACCTACGCTATGAAGGGAAGATCGCTCCAGGACAATCTGCACTTGATTTGCGAAAGCCGCACTGGTTAGTTTAGATCAGTCCAAGGCTTTCGATAGGGTTGACCATCGGTTCTTAGCGACTGTTTTAGAGACCGCCGGATTCCAACCGGAGTTCCGTTGATGGATTAGCATGATGTACCACAACCCTCAGGCAGTGGTGCAAGTGAACGGAAGGCGTTCGAGGGCGTTCGCGATCGAGCGTTCGGTCTGGCAGGGTTGCCTCCTGTCTCCTCTTCTCTATATCCTAGCTTTGGAGTCCCTGCTCCCTAAGATTAGGGATAAGGGGACAAATCCGACCTTGCGCGGTGTTCCTTTTGCTGGCCCTCTTACGGCAAGGGTTTCAACGTTCACTGATGATATCACAGTCTTTGTATCCCGCCATCTGTATATAGAGGCTCTGAAGAAGGCGGTTGGCGAGTACGAGTGGATAGCAGAAGCCAAGGTCAATTTTGACAAAACCGAAGGTTTGCGGCTTGGTGCTTGGAGGGGTAGCGATACCCTGCCAGGGCCCTTCCGCTGGAATGACGGACCCGTCTGCATACTCGGGGTGTGGTTCGGGCCCGACCTCCAACTGGAGCGAAATTGGTCGGAAGTACTAGCTCAGGTGAATGCTCAGGTGGGAATCTGGCTTTCAAGGAGGTTGTCCTTAAAGGGCAGGGCGGAGGCGTGCGCCATGTACGCCTTCCCTGATCCTTTACCGATTAGCTGTATTTCCTCAGCCTCAGGCACGTCGGATAGCGCTTCAACAATCCCTGTCCAGATTGCTCTGGGGAGGTGCAAGGCCGATGGTCCGTAGACAGGTCTTTGTCCAATGTACGCGCAAACGGGGAAATTTTCCTTGGTTTTCGAATTCGTCTTTTGTATATTTCGGGGTTTTTCTCCCATTCCCACCATACAAAATTCATTATAAATAAATCATAAATTGTATATAAAATCATACATTACATACAGGGTTTTAAGTAGGTCTTTTCACAGAGCAAATGTGGAGTTTTCGTGATCGCAGCGCGCATGGAGATGGATGACTGGATATATATTGTACTGTTGAAAGGGTCGGCGAACGTGGCTAGCTAGGTTCCCATAGGATTCTTAGAATAAGCATGACCGCTCCCTTCCTCTCCGCCACAAAACATTAGGGCTTCGTGCATTCCTTGTAAAATGTCAAGGAAATAAACAGAATTAGGTACCCTGACGAGCTACGAAATCAAATTGGTCAGTATAGCAAGTTGGTTTCTTTATCCTTTGGACTGCGTTGTTATTTTTTTTGATACCTTGCTTTCGATACCTTGAGTCTATTATCTACTTATTTTTTGCCTTGGTTGCAATTTTTGTCACGTTGTTTTGACTGTTATTGTACTGTTTGTCATTATTGAGTTACTTCCACCTTTCTAATTTATTTTTTGTCTGGCAGCTGGACGCTAGCTGCTTCCCACTTCCTTACCCTTGCTCCAGCTAGCGGGCGGCATTATTGTCCCCAGGTTCCTGGTCGCGAAAGTTTTAATTTACCTACCATATACAAGTAACCTCGCGGCAAGTAGGCAGTAGATCTACCCCCCCACTTTCTTATGTTTTCATTGTTAGCATTTTATTTTTTTTATTCTACTTAGGTCCCTTACTAGTGCTAGTTTGCAATCATGGAGGGTTCTCCTTCTTCTCCCCTTCATGGCCTGTCTTCCCCCACTGAAGAAGCCATAAAGATATCAGTACAAATAAAGTCCTCACGAGACAGTCGGAAGAACGAGGAGAGTCGGTGACACAAATTCGCCAGCAACCCGCCTTATAGGGTCCAATTGGTCGTCACTGCCGCTACCCTCGGAGTCAGAAAGTCCCATCGATCCGGGACAAAGATCAAAAACACCAAGCACGGGGAAGTCAATATGGAAAGTCCAGCAGAGGAATCCTGATGATTATGAGAAGGACAGGGTGGGCAAATATGCCGAATATTTCAAAGGAAATGAAATTTTGCCCATCTTCGAGATCGTCCAAAAATTGAACCCAGGATACTCTCGCTAGTCGTGACAGACCTTAAAATAAGACGGCTGGTGGGACTTAAAAGGAGAGATTTGAGGATCTCCTAAGAGAAGCAGGTGTCCTCTGTCAGTACTTCTGTCGCAGAAGTTTTGCGACGTAGGGCGTCCTGCTACACTCCAAGGAACAGGCTGCCAAAGTGGTGGAAAACAATAGTACGACAAAGTTCTTCCGACTGCAGCTGGAATATCTAGGTACCCGTAGGGTCAGAGTGACGGTGTGTAACGTCCCAGCATATATCACTGGGGAGGTGCTGGCCCGGAAAAAAAGTGACCGGAAAAAAAGAAAATCCCCCGCAAAAGGAAAAAAGTGGCTGCCTCTCCTGTTAAGATCCTGAACCGGCTTCTGCACCAATTTAATTATCAGAAGCCATTCCAGCAACACCGCTATCAACACCGGAACCAACTTCAGCATCATCAACTTCAGCAACCTCAGCAGCATCAACTTCAGCATCATCAACTTCAGCGACAACTTCAGCTTCATCCGTTACTAAAACTGTGGCCAAAAAGAACACAAAAACCAGAACCACTACACAAGTAACACCTATGGACACCTTGGTGAATTTGAAGGGGAGGAGAGACAGCGGAAAAGGAGCCTCCAAAAAGATGTACTCTAGGCCATCTCATCTTAATGATCTATTGGAAAGCCCCTCCGATAGGTTTCCTCAAAGTCAACCCTCATCACAGACAGTTCCACTGCAGCTATCACTTCCACTTCCAACTATCCCTCCACTTTTTTAATTTCCTCCTCCACCACTTCCTCCACCACCTCCTCCTCATTTCTGTTTTCCACGACAAGCACCCCCCAAGCAACAACCTTCTCAACCTGTACAACCACCCCAATCCTACCACAAACTATTTCCCAAGCTACCGGAAACCCGCCTGGAAACCCGTACACATCAAATCGCTCATTAGCCCCGATCCCAAACCTATGAGCGTGATTCACCAATGGATCGTCTTTGCACTCCATCTCTTCCATCACTCATTAGCTCTTCCTTCTCTCCAGAGTTGTTCCCGGCAGAATCCAAACTCGGACCCAAACTAGCAACACCAGACCATCCTGCATCTCATCCTACAACTCCATAGAAACTAAGCCAGCGACAAACCAGAAGGGAAAAAAGAAACAACCCAGAATTTAGAGATGAGCAGCTTAGAAAGGCAGTGACTCTGTGCTCAGTAGGGCTGGAAGCAGTTAGGAACTTCCAGCTCGGAAAGGCACTGAAGCCGCTGCTGGACCTGGAAAAGGTAAACAAAAAAGAAATCACCAATCCACACAATTTGAGGGGTGAACCTATGGCGACCGCCTTTGTCCGGTCGGCTGGCGATCGTACGAGGGGCGTATGGAAGTTCCTGGACACAGTCTGCCAGAATGATATGGGCATAAGTTTGGCGATGTTGGAGGACTCCTCGCTACATCGAATGTTGAACTTTTCTGCGGGGAGGGTCCCCATTTTGGTTCACCCCTCTCTTTACAGATGTCTAAAGGTGCGGTTCCCGCTTGATGTTGGCGGAGTGTCCAGGAATGGTCGAGTAACCATTGAACTCGGCACCGGCTCCTTGAGACAGGCCATCGGCATCCTCACCCACGAGGGTTTCCGGGCCGTCGTCGACACTGAGTAGGTAAGTGTGCCAGAATGGCTTTAAATGTTGCCAGTTTAAATGCGAGGGGACTGAGGGATGCAAGCAAGTGTGCGCACCACTTGCTGAACTCTCGAACCTGAGCGTGAATGTCGGTGCGGTGGAGGAGACTCACTTCACTTACGGGGCGGTTCCCGCTTGATGTTGGCGGAGTGTCCAGGAATGGCCAAGTAACTACTGAACTCGGCACCGGCTCCTTGAGACAGGCTATCGGCATCCTCACCCCCGAGGATTTCTGGCCCGTCGTCGACACTGAGTAGGTAAGTGTGCCAGAATGGTTTTAAATGTTGCCATTTTAATTGCGAGGAGACTGGGGGATGCAAGCAAGTGTGCGCACCACTTGCTGAACTCTCGAACCTGAGCGTGAATGTCGGTGCGGTGCAGGAGACTCACTTCACTTACCGGGCGGACTGTCGGGTGCTGGATAATTACTTTGTCGTTTATTCAGCATTCGGCAGCAACCTCAGTGCTAGGGTCTCTCTGCTAGTTGGACGCAGCCTTGATGCGATTGTTAATTTTGTCTTTGCAGGTGACAGGGGCCGGCTGCTGGTAGCTGACGTTACCGTGAAAACCTTCGAGTTTCGGATAGCTGCGGTTTATGTGCCCGATATCGCTGTGGAGAGATGCCTCTTCTTTTGGCGGTTGGGGTCGTTCGTGGATGCCTCGAAACGGACAGTTATGCGATCCATAATAAAGATAGGGCCGGTCGGGGTGTTAGTGGGTCGGCAAGGTGTGACAGCAGCCTGTTCGATTTTTTTACTGAGTTCAATTTGATTGACAGGTAATGTCTGGATCACCCAGGCAGGGAGATGTGGACGTTGATAGGATATTTGGCCTCTGGCCGGGTTCGGTCTTACCTGAACAGAGGGTTAGTTAGTAAAGCTGATAGTGACCTAGCTACTTGTCCACTGGTTAGGGTGGACTGACCGTAAGCTTGTTAGGGTCAGTC
Organism: Sepioteuthis lessoniana; assembly: GCA_963585895.1. Taxonomy (NCBI): domain Eukaryota; kingdom Metazoa; phylum Mollusca; class Cephalopoda; order Myopsida; family Loliginidae; genus Sepioteuthis; species Sepioteuthis lessoniana. The sequence goes on along the minus strand of OY757929.1, from coordinate 65,359,742 downwards.
TGCGGTTTCTCAATAGGCCTAGTCTACCTACTGGAAGTTCAATACCTTCTTACTGGATATATCGGATTTCAGGTTGCGCCTGGAAAACCTAATCCAGCGGGCTTTAGTGGGGGCGGTTATTGGGAATAAGTGGTGGGCATCACTTTAGTATAGGGTTAGGGATTTAGCCCTCAAATACAGCCAACAGCTCGCTCTAAATAGCGCTAAAAAGGCGAAATCTTTAGAAGATAGACTCTCCCGGGCGGTGGAAGGGGGGCCTCCGTAGCCGTAGATCTAGCTAAGTCGGACCATGAGCGCGAGGCTTGCGAGCGTTACAAGGGTTTCGTAGTTAGAAATAGGCTAAAAAGAGTTTCGAACGAAGCTGTGAAATGTAACGCATTTATGCGTAAGGAAGAGTCGAGAAGGTTCCCTCGTCCGTACATCGAGTTCGTTAACTCCCCAGATGGGCGAGTGCTGAGATCGAGCCGTGAGACGCTTTTCGGAAACACTGTTGCGATCACTTTGCCCGCTGTCGTGACCTCCGGGCTTAGGAGTTTCGCAACTATTTAGCTGACTTTCCCCACCATGGTGAGGCGGATGCGGCTTGTTGCGAGGGTGTGGTTACTGAATGTGAAGTTCGTAGTACGCTGAAGTAGGTCGGCCTTAACAAGTCACCTGGATTGTATGCAGTGTACTTGAAGATGTTACGCATGTTTGTCCCTATTCTGACGGATGTGTTCAACCATTGGTTTGCCCAGGGAGCAATCCCTGGTAGCATAACCAAGGGTGTGATCACATTGCCGAAGAAAGAAGGCAAGCATGTTCGTGGAAGCAAGACGATTACAGGCCCATAACTCTGCTTAACACAGAGTTAAAGATTTTGGCCCGGGTTTTGGCGAACCGTTTGCAGCTTGTCATTAGTGATTTGATCGGCCCTGAGCAGAACTACGCTGTGAAGGGAAGATTAATCCAAGACAACTTGCATTTGGTTCGCCAGATCCTAGAGGGAATAGAAGACGACACTGAAGCCGCGTTGATCAATTTAGATCAGTCTAAGGCCTTCGACAGGGCGGACCATTGGTTCTTGGCAACGGTTTTGGAGACCGTCGGATTCGAACCGGAGTTCCTCAAATGGATTAGCCAGCTGTACCATAACCCAGAGGCGGTGGTGCAGGTGAACAGAAGGTGTTCGGTGGCTTTTGCGATCGAGTGATCGGTCCGGCGACGCTGCCGTTTGTCTCCTCTTCTTTGCTTTGGAGCCCCTGCTCCGAATGCTTAGGGATGGGGGGGCTTGTCCGGCCCTGCGTGGAATCTTGCTAACCGGCAGCGATCGAGCCAAGATTTCCGCGTTCGCCGATGACATCACTGTGTTTGTGTCCAGCCGTCTTGACATAATGGCAGTGAAGATAGCAGTCGAGAGATACGAAAAGGTAGCAGGTGCAAAGGTTAACTTTGACAAGAGCGATGACTTGCGGTTAGGTGCCTTGAGTGACGGTCCTGTCCGCTTCCTTGGGGTGTGGTTCGGGCCCGGCCTCCAGCTGGAGCGAAATTGGTTGGAATTACGGGCTAAGGTAGAAGCGTGGGTGGTTGCCTTGCTTCGAAGGAGGTTGTCCTTAAAGGGCAGGGTGGAGGTGTGCGCCGCGTACATCTTTCCCTTGCTCTTTTATCCCTTGTCCGTACTACCTCTGCCTAAAGATCATCGGTTGGCGCTGGAACAATCCCTTTTCAAATTTCTTTGGAAAGGTCGAATCCCGTTTGTCCGTAGACAGTTTTGCTATCAACGTCCTTGCGATGGAGGTCTGGGGATGCCGGATCTCGAGAACCACCGGTTTGCTGAGAGACTGGCTCACCTAGGGCAGTCGTTAACGACGGACGCGGTGTGGAGACGCAAGGTGAGAGACGCCTTTCCACCACTGAAGCCGAATTCCACGGCTGAAGGCCGTCGTATGCCAAGGGATGAAGCACCATTTATCAGTGAGTGCAGCAGGTCCCTTCGAAACCTTCATCTGTCCAGTGACCTCTGTCAGTCTCGTAAGGAGCTATATCGAGGGTTAGTGGTGGGCTCCGCTTCGGATCCTCTGGTAAAACGGCTCGGCTGGACTGTGTAGTAGGTTCGCTCGCAATTGCATTGGGCGCCAAGTTCGGGCTTCTTGAACAACTTCGACTTCTTGCTCACCTGACGGCTTGCTCGAAATGAGTTGGCCCTCAACGACTGGACTTACAGAGCGTGCATAGCATACATGTCTGACTGCCCCTGCTGTGGTAGTGGTCTAGAAGAAACGGCTGAGCCCGACTTCTACTAGTCACGTGGAGTTATGTCGAGGAATGGATGGCTTGCATTAGCCCTAGACAGCTTGTGCAGCCCGATTTTGGGTACATTTTGGACAATGTTGACCCTCCGTTTCGGGGTTAGAAGCGTGTGGTGTTTCTCGTGATCCTAGCCGAGGCTAGAATGGTAATTTGGCTGACGCGAAACAAGGGATTGTATGAAGGTGTAAACTTTTCTTATCGTGATCTGATCTTGTTCTTTAGACATCAGCTTAGGGTGAAGATTAGATGCGATAGAAGACCCTTGGACCGCAAAAGGTGGGTATATGCAGCGAGCCTGGTCGTATGCAGGGGGGCAACGTTGGAACCATCCTTCTCTCCTCTACCTGCACATGGCGACGATGGTCCGGGTCCTTTGGGACCCCACCCCGGGTAAGTAGGAAACCTTCCGTACTACTTAGGATTTTTGATCCCCTTGTTAGTGGTGTGTCATTGTCCCCACAGTTTAGGTGCAAGGTCTTTTCAAGATCATCCCCATTCCCCATTTTCCCTCCTTTACCCCTTGGAAGTCCCTGGCTTTTCTTGAGGATCTTGGTCACATATTTCTGTATTTCGTGATTATTCTCTTTTCCTGGCCGCACCCTTTCCCGCCTGTTCTTTTATCCCGATTAGTTTTAGGTCCTTCCCCTATAGGGATAGTGTCGGCTTGTTTTTGGTCTCATGCAAGTACCAGAAAACATCTCTACATCATAGAAGCGGGGGGAATGGGAGGGAAACCAACTGGGTTTATGTTTCATTTACTTTGGGTCTTTTTTCTCCAATCCCTCATCATCTTTTATCCGTTGTATATATGACATTTCATTTCATCGGGATTTTAAGTAGGGCTTTCATGGAGCGAATGAGGCTTTTTGGTGATTGCTGCGTGATTGGTGGGTGAATGAATTTATTGCAGAGAATTATTGAATAAAAACGATTGAATGATGACTGTCGACTAGCTCGGGCTCCATAGAATAACACCGATTTCGCTCCCTTCCCTTCCCCACAAATGTTTAGGCCGTGTGCCTACTGAAAATGTATAATTTTATATGTTTTTCAGAAATAAAGAATTATGCACCCTGATGAGCCGTTTAGGCGAAACTGTAGTTGGTTAGTTCCTGACTCACGAAATAATTTTTGTAACTATATATATATATATATATGTGTGTGTGTGTGTGTGTGTATGTGTGTGTATCATTTTGTTGGTTATATAAAAAAAAAAACGTGCACAATATCTGTGAGTGAGTATCTATGTTTTATTTAGATAATGTAAACACAAAATCAACTTCACTTCATAGCTATGCGATCGATAGTAGCCCAAGTAGTGGATATCACTTAGTATAGTTGTGGGAGGCATGATTAGAAGGATGATCTAATTCGTTGGGCCTTCTAGAAATGTTGTCTAATTTACTTGGCTATTTTCTTGATTTGTTTATTTTTTTATTTCATTTTTTATTTTCTAGGGTTGTTATCATTGGCGGACCAAGGGGGACTGGAGGCCCTGGGACCCGGGTGGTACTTTATGAGGATGAAATTTTGCAGGTGAAAAAACTGAAAACACGATCATTAAATTTTATGTAATCATGTTTCAAAAAAGAAAGCTAATATTTTAATTTTTCAGTTCCAATTTTTTCCACATTTCTTCCTTTTTTGTGGGGTAGGGGGAAGTTCACAAACACATGACATGTTGTCCTGACGGCGACCTCAGCTTTTAATAAGCTCAGGTGACTGTTTGAGATGTTGGTACTTGGATCTAGCTCTGATGTGAACGACCTTTTGCTGAGATTACAAGACCACTCCAAGACATTCCAAGAGACACACCCACTATATCGTATATTTTCTACAACCACTATATATTTCGACTGCATGTTTTTGTATTGCGATAATTGACCTAAATAAATTTTAGATCGTTTTAAAATTATTTCAAATAAAAACAAAATATCCGAAGATATTTTTTTTGAATGATTTCATAATTAATTGTGAACATGTTGAAATTTTAATGAAATTCTTGTTATTTTATTCATTAATAAAATAATTTTATTATGAATAACTCCTTTGATTAAAAAAAACATGAGAAAATATTTTTATCACTCAACAGCAGGGTTTCAACGTTTGGCCATTTGAATAAAAAAATTCCAATCCCTAATTTATACATTTCCAGAAAGATCAAGAACGAGAAAACCACATATAAAAAAGAATTAAATTTACGATGTGAACACCCTGAAAATGTTCTTTGAAAATTTTGATTTTGTTCTTATAAAACTAAAAAAATTATACTATGTTTTTTTTCAAGTAGAGCTTAAAAACACTTTTTTTTTCTTTGGGTAGATCCAAAAAAATTTTCTGATGCAATTTACCTACATTTAATTCACTTAAGAGTTTTACAGTGAATTTTGAAAGCCATCGAATCCTTCTACCAACGAAGAAATATTTGTAATTAAATTAAGATTTATTTAATCTATCTAAAAGAATGTATGATTAAAACTTCCCTATGCATATTTTCCGAGATGTTTATATATTCAAAAAAATTTACAAACGACTTTTCATTCAGACTAAAGTTACTTGATAAAAATGAAAAGTCGACATCTTCTTTGAAGTTTTAAGATTTTAGTATGGAGGAATATAATTGGTCTTCATTTTTTGTAAGTTTCACTCTTTCTCAAAGCTGAGGTCTTTTGGGTGGAAAATTGAAATTAAAAATAAATCAAAATATCGCATTTTTCAAATGTTTTTGTTAAATTATAATTCATATTTTTCTCTTATTGTCCATGAAAATTTAAAATATTAGGATTGTTATAAATATGTTTGATCAATTATTTGATGAATTGAAACTACCGATATTTTTTTTACATATCATGAGGTACTGATTAGATTTAAGAGCAAAATCATTGAATCAAAATAAGGATTATAGTTGATTTTGATAGTAAATGATAATACACATAGGTTTTAAGAAATATTCGAATTGTATTATTCTAATGGCCAAAAGATTTTTACCCATGATAGTTAGGATAGTCGGAATGTCGGGGGGAGGGGTTGAGAATAATTAGCGGTTGGGAGGGGGGATGGACATTTTATTTTATTTTATTTATTTATTTTTTAGTTGTCCGTTTTTTTTTTGTTTTTTTTATTATTATTTTTTTTCTTCCTCGTATACGGGTTATGGTCCGCTACGATTTAAGGTACTTTATTTGCCAGCGGTCACGAGCAGTTTTAGTTAATTGATTGAAACCTAATTGCAAATAGTTCATGGGACGAAGGAGGTGGGGACTGGAGATAAATTAGAATGTAAGGAGTTGATTAGAGTAGCGTTTTTTTTTTAGGAATATGCATTAGATTGGTAATATGAGCATAGGTTAATGATAAACGGGGAGAAAAATTTTGGCAAAAAGCATGAGTTAATCTGTAGCAATTAATCTCGTGAGCCAAATAAACGGGATTATTATAAGTATTTTTTTAATTTTTTTTTTGCGAATAGGGGTATAAGGTAAAGTTAAAGACTGACTGAATAGTTTTTAGCGGGGGATTAGTTCATGTTAGTTTAGTAGTATTAGTATAGGACAGATTTGGCGGGAAATTCGTGTAAGTCTAGTGAAGTGTAAATCATGGACACGGACGAGTATTAAAATAACATCTTACCTCGGTACCGATTCCGGAAGTAGCAGGGAATTATTTATTGTAATAAAAGTTTACAAATGTGGCACGAGGCCTAAAAATGGAGGGGGGAAGGCTGGTCTACACTATCCTAATCTCTAACTTAACTAGACTCATTCACTGACCAATACAGATCTCCAAATTAAAAAACACCAAAATACCTCAATAAAACATCACTATCAAACTACATTCACCAAAACAACACTAGCGCTCCATGGACTTCTAAACTTAATCCCATATTTACAGTGTGAGGGGGAGGGGAACAATTTAAAAAACTAAACGAACGCTATATACATATTTATTTACAATTCCCCTAAAAACGAAAGATGAACAAAACATATATACATTATGATGGTTAGTATGGGGTCCCCCCCACGTACTAAGATATGGCAGAAAGAGGAGTTAACCAGTCGAAAATAGTGTCGAAGGAGGAAAAATAAATAAATAGGACAAATGAATGGTAAAAAAATAAGTAAACAATAATTACATGAAATAAGATAAGCCCTCCATCGAACTCCTGGAGAACTCCAATTCCTGTCATCTAACAGAGGGGAAGGGAAGGGAGAGTAAAACAAAAGAAGGGGACAAAAAAAGGGGGGCCCAATGACCTTGCATACGTTAACTAAATTAGGAACAAACTAAGTTAACTAAATTAGGAACAAACTAAATCAAAATGGCCTAAAAAAAATCTAACTTATCTGGGCTGGATGGTCATGTCCTTCCGGTAACTCAAAATTCTTATGTCCCTGGGATGTCTAAGCTGAAAATAAGGTTGGCTCCTACCACGCGACACAAGCGCGCAACAGTCACCCACCTTTCGCCAAACTCCAGTGAAGAGAGTCTCTTTCTCTCAGACCGGATTTTGACTTTAATTTGGTGTTTAAAAAAGGCCACCAGGGTCTGAGAAGAAAAAGACTCATCCTCGAAGAGTTCCTTCTTTCTCGTCGTCCAAATCACGACACGCAAAACGCTGAGTAAGCAGAGAAACACAATCTTCCTGTCTGTTCAACTTCGGTACCACGTTGCTGCACACAGAACTGGCTTCCAGGACAAAGAACTTTCCATTGAGGATGCGAACCATGTAGCCTTCAAGAAGCTTGCAAAGCGGCCGTACGACCGGGCAGTGAAAGAAGGCGTGACCAATAGTCTCCTCCAAATCACCGCACCGGTCGCACTCAGGCGAAATAGCCCGTTGCGCTGCAAACAATTTCTTGCCGACCCAGAGGGCATTCCAAATGACCAGCCAGGTGAGGGAAGCCTCGTCATTATTGAGACACCTCATACTGGGGGCCCAAGGCCACAGTAAGCGACCCTCCGCCTCCGTCACACCGAGCTCGCCAATCAGACCATCGCTAGCGGTCCCTCTATAATGCCCTACTCGACAACGGCCAGCTGTCAGAGAGACCTGTCTGCAGCCGAGAGAGAACTTTCAAAGCATGCCGGCACTCGCGATAGAAGGGGCATTCGCGTCTGGGCAACCGATGGGCCTCCCCGTCAGCAGAATGCACACTTCTTAGCGACGGGAAAGATTGTCTAGCGTCTTCTTTCCAGACGCTTCCCGCCGCCGTATCTCGTGAACACATCCGGTCTAGGAAAGTAAGACGCAAAGTATGGCGCCGTGCCTCGACGTTAGGCACTCCTAGACCGCCTTCGGAAGGGTGAAGGTAACAGATCTCCCGTCGCACTAAAGGATGACTCTTAGCCCAGAGAAACTGGAAGAGAATCCTTTCCAGCTTGAATAAGATGGTGGGCGGGATAGGAAGCACTGAAAGTCGGTATACGGCTAGGGAGTAGATGTGCGAACAGCACACCTCTGCCCGACCCTTAAGGGAGAGCCTTCTCCGCAGCCACAACTCAGTTGCAGCCACGACCTTTTCCAGTACTTCCGAACAATTTTTCTCCAATTGAAGATCAGGCCCGAACCAGACGCCGAGTATCTTGTACGGACCGTCTTTCCAAATGAAGGGGCCGGGAAGAGCACAGCCGACAGACTTTTCGTGGTTAATCTTGGCCCCTGTTACAGCTTCGTACCTTTCGATTTCTTTGCTCACCTCCTCCACCTCGGCACTGCTCGTTACAAGCACGCTGACGTCGTCAGCGTATGCAGTGTACCTGGCTACCTCACTGGCGCCAGGTAGTGTGAGGCCGCGTAGGATCGGGTTCGCCTTTGCAGAAAAGGCTCTAGCGCAAGGATGTAGAGCATTGGCGATAACGGGCAACCTTGACGAATCGATCGAGTTAGAGTGAAGGGCTCCGACCTTACCCCATTCACCTCCACCATGACTCCGGGGGACGCATAAAGGAGACGTATCCAGGTTCGAAAATCCACCCCGAAGCCGGCCGCAGACAAGGCAGCCTCCAAAGGCCTTGGACTGATCTAAATTGATCAGCGCGGCATTTCCGTCGACTTTTTCTACGATCGTGCGGACCAGATGAAGACTGTCCTGGATAGTCCTACCCTTTACAGCACAAGTCTGTTCGGGGCAAATCAGACTAGGCAGGACAGTCTGCAAACGGTTGGCTAGGATCTTCGCCAAAATCTTTAAGTCAATGTTTAACATCGTTAAAGGGCGAAAGTTACTAATCCCACCCCAACCATGTTTGTTCTTACGAAGCAACTTCACTATACCCCTGGTGAAGCGTCTGGGTATGGTACCCTGCCCCATCCAGTTGTTATAGATGGTTGCCAGCAAGGGGACAAACATGTGCGACAACCTCAAGAACACTTCGTAGGGCAGACCATCAATTCCGGGAGACTTATCCAGCCCGATCGACTTCAGTGCATCCCGAATCTCCTCCTCCTTTATGCGCCCCTCACACCTAGCCGCTTCAGTCGCCGAAAGGCGAGGGAAGTCGGCAAGATAGGTGTCAAACTGAGCAGAACTCAGTCCGGGCTCCCAGGTGAAAAGCTTCAAGAAATACTGCCGAAACTCCCCACAGATGGCTTCGTTTGTAGTTCGACGTTGCCCCTCCGGCGATGTGACACTGGCGATATGCCGATCTGTTGCATGCCTGAGTTCCTCGGCCCGTAGTTCCTGGGCCATATTCGTCGCCTCGAACGACATTCTTTTTAACCTAGCCCTAACTACCAGAGCTTGGTACTCCTTAATTTGCAAGGAGGCCAGCTCGGCCTTAGCTACGTTAACTTGCCCACTATCTCCCGCCAAAACCGCCCTATCTAGCTTATCCTTAATCGAGCTTTGCTCCGCTACCCTGGCTGACTTGAGTCTCCTACAATAGTCGGCAGCAAAGGATCTAATGCTATCCTTAAGGTTAGCCCACCACCTATTTCCCATAATAGCCCCCGTCAGTTCCCGCTTTATCGTTAGTTCTAGCTGGTTCCGGAAGTCAGCCTCCACCAAAAGGGAAGAGTTAAACTTCCAGTAACCAGACATCCTACATCTAGCCTTATCTAACCTAATCGACACACATAAAAATTTGTGGTCGGAATTTTTATGCGGATCGAAACTTGGACCACCTAAATAATCTAAGTCGACTCGGTTAACTAACACTCGGTCCAAATAGCTATAAAGCTGGGCCGAGGCGCCCCTACCGGTCCAAGTCCAAACTATCTTATTTGGATGCCTTTCGCGAAATTTGTCCACCAGATCAAGTCGCTGGACAAAATCGTGAAAATATCTGGCATCCAAGGTGTTAGTACCCGCACTAATAGCCCCTCTATCTAAATTGGGATCAAGGACGGCGTTCCAATCTCCCACTAAAATTACCCGCTTTGACGGAACGACGTACGGCTCGATGCGCCGGAAAAAGGCAGGGAGCTCACTGGTGACATTGGGTCCATAAACCCCAATCAGTCGAAACGCCTTATCCTTTATGGTAACGTCCAGAACACAAAGTCTGCCCGCCGGATCTGAAAGAACAAGAGCACACGAAGCGTCCAGACGTCTACTTATCAGCCAGGTGACACCTCTGGAACGACCATCAAAGTATGCTGAGAAGGACAAATAGTCCCTCGACAGAACACCTTCATGGAAGTTGGAGTCAAAGTGAGTCTCCTGTAAACAACATATATCAATGCCGCGACGCTGGAGGTATAAAAGTAATTGGGATCGCTTAGAATCCGACCTCAGGCCGCGGCCATTTAAGCTAGCAAACCTTAAATCCATCATGAAAATTACAGGGGTTGAGTGCCCGGACTAAACATGGCTGGAGACAGGACACCGACGGTCTGGCTTATGGATCCTGTGGCCATCTCATTATTGATGACTCCGTCATGAGCGAGACCCCCGACGTCCCGCGGATAGGTTAGTTTTAGAGCCCTATAAAGGGAGGGGTGCAAAACAACAGGGACCCTCCCAACAAGACCCTTACATGAATTGATGTCGTCTTTTAAATATGAAATTGGGCCGAGGGCCTCGTTTGTCTCACCGAGCATTTTCATTTCACCTTCCGACCCTCGGCCCTTCCGTATGACTGTGGTGATCCATGCATCCAGGAAATTTTTCGGGTCCTCCACATTACGTCCATTTACTTCCTTGAAGTTGTGGAGGACCCTCAAATCTTTCAGCAGTTGCGGCTGGACCTTGTAGAGACGATCCAGAGCCCCCTCATCCACCCGGCAGATGCTGGTTCCCGAATGGTGCCTAGGTTTCTCCTTTTTTTGGGGGGTGTTTTGGGACCTCATCCCCCGAACTGTCTATTGATGAACTCTGCCGACGTTTCTTTGGAGTTGTAATCAGTTTCGTCCAGGATTTGAACTCGTATCGCCTTGTTCATTTCCTACGGCGATAACGACTACCCCACGGGCACCTCCACGGAGTTGAAGGTGTTGCTGCTGTTACTAGTGGAGATGGTTTAGCTGGTGGTGAATTTAACGGCAGCGGAGGGGGGTCCCTTTTTCTTTGGTACTAAAACTGACATCAGAGGTGGTGGCATGGATTTTTGGGGTGGCGTAGATGGTGGAGGTCGAATGATGCGTGGTTGCTTTGGTGATGAAGGGGTGGAATGAGGGGGCTCTGGTCGTGGAGACGATTTACGCTCCTGGTCCAGCCGCTTTTTAAACTCTAGGAGTTTTTCAAATTTCTCCCGGCCTGGGCTGAAAGATCTGACCTTGGGAGGAGTGGGCTGTTTAGGTGGGGTCTTGGGTGGGTATTTGGATTTAGGGGACGATGTTTTATGGGCATATGAAGGCGAAGAACTGCTGCTGTTGGACTTTGTTTTTGAGGGGGGTGGACTGTTGGTGCCCACCTGGGACAACTTTTGGGAGTGAGGATCCGCAGGTTGGAGCTTCCTCCCACCTTTTCCCACAGTCAGCCACTCGGCCCCCGACTCTTCGGAATTAACCGTAGGGGTCGAAGGGGGAGGGCGGTTTTTTGTACCTGCTGGTGTGGGCGAGACTACGGGAGCCTCCTTTTCAGTGTTTGATGCAACAACAGGTGGGAGGGTCCCGGGTTTTGGATCGGGCTTCTTCGGGGCCTTCTTCCCCGGGCAAACTGCGGAGAGGTGACCAATCTCGCCACAGTGCCAGCAGGCGGGTTTCCTACCTGACACGATGACAGGTAGCCTGCGCCCTTCCACCTCCAACCAGTTGGGAACGGAGTAGAAGGTTTTGACATCCAACATAATGTCGAACCTCCATTCCCCACGCATTCCGTCGTGTGTCACTGAGACGATGTTGCCAAATTGTAGCATATATGCAGCTAAATTTGCGTCTCTTAGGAAGCTAGGGACGTCATAAATTGATACTGTGACCGCCGCCGCCCAATATATTCAGTCCTGAAGAAGAACTCTTTGTTTTCTAGTGTTTTTTTTTGTTAAGGCGACGGCTTCATCAATGGTCGGTAGCAATATATCCCAGAAAGCGTAAGAGGTACCAGCTATTATAGCTTGTGCCTTTACGCCCAAGCTGGAAATTTGACGAAGGACCATGTCTTTGGCGGGTTTAACGATTTTACGAGATCGTTTATCCACAACAAACACAGACACCGCTCTTTTTTTTTTGGTCCTGTCTTACTTCCTCCAAATTGAACATAAGCCCATGCTCCTGTACTTCACTGGAGATGGCCTTTGCTCGCTGGAGTAAGTCGTCGACGTCAACCTGAATTTTCGGAGGGGCTGTCCAACTATTTTCGATTTTTTCTTTTTCTATTTCTTTTTCATTTTTGCTTGGTGAATTGGTAGGTGCATTTTTGTCAGGGGAGGATAGTTTTTCTGATGATGGCGATTTTTCTTTTTGGTCAGGGGGAGGGGCATATTTTTCACAAGGTGATTTATTTTTATTTTTCACCTGGGGGGAGGATCACCCTTATTTGGGGAAAATAACGCCTTTATGGCCGAGTCGTCTGACCGGCCGGCCATAAATGATAGGCTGGGTGAAAGAAAAAAGGTGGGTGTAAATATGAAAAGAACAAAAAAAAATGGAAAGAGAAAAAAAACTTAACTTAATTTTCCAACCAGGTCAAAATTTTTCAGCCCAGCCGGGAGAAGTCGACGCGATGATATGAGGTTAAAGATGGTAATATCCTTTCGATGTGATAGCGCAAGAGGTCCAACCTGTTCAACAAACAAAAAACTCCGGAAGTAGCAGGGAGAATTTATTTCATTGTAAAATTACAATGAAGGCACAAGGCCTTGAGTTTTGGGGGGAGGGGGGGAAGGGAGCGGTCTTTCATTAACTATGTTATCTATGGGAACCTAGCTTGCCACATTCGTCGACCCATTCAGCAGTACAGTATAAAATCATTCATTCGTCACCATGTGCGCAGCAATCACCAAAATACCACAATTTCTCCATGAAAGCAGCCTACTTAAAATCCCGAGTGCAGTGTATGATTTTATTTACAATATGATTTTACAGTGAAAGTATATGTTGGGGATGGAAGAAAAACCCCGAAAACGAAAAAGACGAAACCAAGGAAAAAAAAAAGATTCTCCCCGTTTGGTTGCCCTCCCATCCCCCCGTCTATAAAATTGGAGGCCGACTGTTTTCCGGGGCGAAAGAACCGAAAACAAGCCGGACCTACCCTAGGTGGGGCGGGAATCCTAATCTACATGGGTAAAAGAAATAAAGGGTCGGGCACGGTATGGGTCGATATAAGCAGGTAATATGATTTTTATACATATGAATTTTCAAGATCTTCAACAAAAGCGGACTGGGATACAGGTTGAGGTGCAAAAATAATGGGGATGGGGAAGATCTTGAGAACTAACGACTAGATGACAGGGACGATGACTCACAACATACTGCTAACTAGGTTTCAAGGATTCAAGGGGGACATAAAGAAATAGCTACTTACTCGGGCTGGGGTCCCTAAGGACCCGTACCGTAGACGCCATGGGTCGGCAGAGAAGGGAAGGATGACTCCAACATTGCCCCCTTTCTCACGACCAGGCTCACTGCATTCACCCACCTTTTGCTGAATGTTATGCGATCCAAGCGCTTTCCATCGCATCTGATTTTGACCCTCAGCTGATGCCGAAAATACAAAACCAGATCACGATGAGAAAAGTTTGCATCGTCATACAATCCCCTGTTTCGCGTCGTCCAAATCACCATCCGAGCTACAACTAGGATCGCGAGAAACACCATACGCTTCTCACCGTGAAACGGAGGTAGAACGTTGTCCACGACGTAACCAACGTCGAGCAGCACGAGCTGTTTGGGTTCGATGCGAGCCGTCCACTCGCCGACGTAATCCCAGAATGGGCGAACTCGCTCGCAGTAGTAGAAGGCGTGCTCAGCCGTTTCTTCCAAGCCACTGCCGCAACGAGTACAATCGGGCATGTCTGCCAGGCCCGCTCTGAAGATCAAGCTGAGAAGGGGCAACGCATTCCGTACAAGTCACCAGGTGAGCGAGAACTCGGAGTTGTTCAAGAAGCTCGATCCTGGCGCCCAATTCCAATGAGAGCGGATCTCCTCCGCCGTCCAGCCACGTCGCTCACTAAGAGGATCCGAAGCGGAACCCACCACTAGCTCCCGATACAGTTCTTTTCAAGGCCGTGAAAGGTCACTGGACCCAAGAAGGTTACGAAGGGCCTTTCGGCACTCGCGGACAAACAGTGTTTCGCCCAAAGACCTACGTCGGCCTTTGGGTCTGACTTGAGGCGAGGAAAAGTCCGACTCGCCTTTCGTCTCCACACTGAGTCCCCCGTCAAGGATCGGCCCAAGTATGCAAGTCTTTCAGCAAGCCAGTGGCTCTCCAGATCAGGCACACCTAGGCCCCCGTTGCGTGTACGTTGGATACAGACCTGCCTACGGACCATCGGCCTTGCACCTCCCCAGACAAGTCTGGTGAGGGATCGTTGCAGCGCCAACCGATGTGCCTTAGGCAGAGGAAGTACAGCCAATCGGTAAAGGATCAAGAGGAAGACGTACCCGGCACACGCCTCCGCCCTGCCCTTTAAGGACAACCTCCTTGAAAGCCAGATTCCCACCTGAGCATTCACCTTAGCTTGTACTTCCGACCAATTTCGCTCCAGTTGGAGGTCGGGCCCGAACCACACCCCGAGGATGTGGACGGGTCCGTCATTCCAGCGGAAGGGCCCTGGAAGAGTATTGCTACCCGTCCAAGCACCGAGCCGCAAACCTTCGCTTTTGTCAAAATTGACCTTGGCTCCTGCAATCCGTTCGTACTCGCCAACCGCCTTCTTCACAGCCTTTATATCCAGGCGGCGGGAAACAAAGACTGTGATATCATCAGCGAACGCGGAAACCCTTGCCGAAAGAGGGCCAGCAAAAGGGACACCGCGCAGGGCCGTATTTGCCCCCTCATCCCTAAGCCTACGGAGCAGGGGCTCCAAAGCGAGGACATAGAGAAGAGGAGACAGCGGGCAGCCCTGCCGGACCGAACGCTAGATCGCGAAAACCCTCGAACGCCTTCCATTCACTTGCACCACTGCCTGAGGCTTGTGGTACATCATACTAATCCATCTGCTGAACTCCGGTTCGAATCCGGCAGTCTCCAAAACAGTGGCCAAAAACCGATGGTCGACCCTATCGAAGGCCTTGGACTGATCTAAACTGATCAGCGCGCCTTCAGTGTCGTCTTTTATCCCCTCTAGGACCTCGCGAATCAAGTGCAGATTGTCCTGGATCGATCTTCCCTTCACAGCGTAGGTCTGCTCGGGGCCGATTAGATCGCTAATGACAAGCTGTAAACGATTCGCTAAGACCCGGGCCAAAATCATTAACTCTGCGTTATGCAGAGTTATGGGCCTGTAATCGTCTAAACCCTCCCATACATGCCTGCCACCTTTCTTCAGCAATGTGATCACGCCCTTGGTAATGCTACCAGGGATGGTTCCCTGGGCGAACCAATGGTTGAACATATCCGTCAGAATAGGTACAAACATGTGCGACATCCTCAAGTACACTTCGTAGGGCAAACCATCTAGTCCCGGCGACTTGTTGAGGCCGACCTGCTTCAACGCATCACGGACTTCGCATTCAGTAACCACACCCTCGCAACTAGCCGCTTCAGCCGCCCCAAGGCGGGGGAAGTCGCCGAGATAGCTACGAAACTCCCGGAGCGGGAGATCAGTGCAGCGGGCAAAGCGATCCCGAAAGTGCGCCAGAAAGGCATCACGCATCTCGCCACTTGATCGCAGCAATCGCCCATCCGGGGCCTTGACAGAAGCGATATACCGATCGGGGAACCTTCGCACTTCTTCTTCACGCGCAGTCGCGTTCGACTTCACAGCTTCGTTGAGAACTCTCTTTAACCTAGATCTAACTACGTGTCCCTTGTAGCGCTCGCTACTCTCACGCTCAAGGTCCCCCCTAGCTAGCTCTACGGTTAGGGAGTCCCCTCCAGCCACCCCCCGGGAAAGTATACCGTCTATAGATTTCGCCTCCTTGGTCCTATTTAGGTTGAGCTGTCGACCGTACTTGGTGGCGAAATCTCTAAACCTATGTTTAAGAGAAGCCCACCACCTATTCCCGGTAACCGCCCCCACTAACGCCCGCTTGATTAGGGATTCTAGCCGATCCCGGAAGTCCCGTATTTCCATTAAGAAGGGAATTGAACTTCCAGTAGCCGGCTAGCCTAGGCCTATTAGCTAACCGTAGACTGACCCTAACCAGTTTATGGTCAGTCCACGCTATCAAGTGGAACGTGGGACAACTAACGAAATCAATGTCAGCTCGTCTAACTAACACTCTGTCCAAGTAGGAAGCCACTTTGGCAGAGGGCGAGCGATCTAGCCACGTCCACATCTCCCGCCCTGGGTGATCCAGACGAAACCTGTCGACCAAATCATGACGATTGATAAGGCTGACAAGGCTGCTTTCAAACCTTCCCAATCTACTAGCTCCCCGCCCGACCTTATCTATCTTGGGATCAAGGATCGCATTCCAATCACCCATTAAAACTAGCCGCTTTGTATCGTCCAAGAACGGCGCCAACCGACGAAAAAAGGAAACCCTCTCCGCAGCGATATTGGGCGCATAAACCGCAACCAGACGGAACTTGAAGCTTTTAACGGCAACATCGGCTACAACCAGTCGGCCCCCGTCACCTGCACAAACAACGTCAACATCGGCATCAAGGCTGCGTCCAATTAGCAAAGACACCCCAGCGCTGGTACGGCTGCCGTATGCTGAGAAGACGTTAAAATAGCCCTCCAGCACACGACAGTCGGCACCGCAAATGAAGTGGGTTTCTTGCACTGCCGCAACATCTACGCACAGGTTCTTGAGTTCACCATGCAAGCACGTACACATGCTTGGATCCCTCAGTCCCCTCACATTCAGAGTGGCAAGGTTTAAAGCCATCAGACCCACTTACCTTACTCACTGTCGACTACGGGCCGGAAATCCTTCGGGCTAAGGATGCCGACGGCCTGACGCAGGGAACCGGTACAGAGTTCAGTAGAATCTCTACCGTCCCTGGAAATTCTGCCGACATCCAAGGGATACCGCAGCTTTAGGGACCTATAGAAACAGGGATGAACATAAACTGGGACCCTGCCCTTACATTTGCATAATAAATCTTTGTGGGAGGGGTGCCCCATTTCCGCCAACCTTATGTCCGTCCGACTGGCTTCCTCAATAAATTCCCAAAGGTCTTTAGTTCGGTTGCCAGGCGAACGGACAAAGGTGGTCACCATGGCTGCGCCCCTAAATAAGTATGGATTCGTGATGTCCTTATTGTTTATAGTCCTTAATGATTTTAAGGGCTTTAAAGCTTTTTTCAGTGTATGATCGATGTTGGGGGGATCCAGAATGTCCTGGCAAAAATGGAAACTATTTAGAGCCCGTCGGACCTCAATTGATGCTGATCTTGCTCGCTGTCTGGTTACTGTGGGTGATTCTGCTGGAGGGGTGGAGTCTAGGGCCACCGAGTGGGGCCGTGAAAGTAATTTGGGGGTTGAGATTGGTGAGAGGGTAGGTGGTGTTGGGGAAAGAGTGCAATCAGTGAGATGGGCTGGTGTGTTTTTGGATTGTTGTGAAGGAAGGATGATTTGGGCGGGTCGCTGGAGTGGAGCTGGTGATTTTATTCTTTTTTTTCCTCGGGTTGTTGCTGGGGGGGTGTTTGGATTTTGGCTTGTGCTAATTTTTTCGTGTGCCTTTTATCCCCCTGTTCCACTTGCGAGTCCCTGCTATCCCTTCTTCGTTTCAAGTTAACAGAAGTCTCCATTTTTTCTTCCATAATTTTTTCTTCCTTGCTGTTTCCTCTGGTTGGTGATGATGATTTTCCTTCTTTGCTGTTTCCTCTGGTTGGTGATGATGATTTTTCCTTGTTAGTATTGTGTGATTTTGTTGGTGTTGACGATGATGATGACGGTTGTTTTTCAGTAGTAGTAGTAGTAGCATTTGCGTTCTCTGTTGATGCTTTGGTTACTTTTTGGATGGATTTTGCCATAGCGGCATTTGTCGGTGGGAGTCAGTTGTTTTTTTGAGATCTTTTCTTTTTTACTTGGGTCCACCCCTCTTTATCCTTGTCGGGGTGGTCCCTAGCTTCTACTTGGGGCTTTTCTTTTGACGGTGGGGTGCTTGTCGTTTTGGTAGTCGTTTTCGTTGTTGATGATGTTGTCGTTGGCGAAGTTACTGCTATGGTGGTCTTTTGAGGGCAGGACCTCGAGAAATGCCCCAGTTGCTTGCAAAACCAACATTGGGGCTTTCTGCCCTCAACAACCACCATCATAGTTTGGTCTTCGTAATCAAGAGTTTGGGGGATGGCTTGAAACCCTTTTCTATCCAATGACATAGTTACTACGTAGTGTCCGTGTGCGGTACCACTAGAAAAGTTCGCCGTTGTGATGTCTTCTATGTCCCCGTACTCGCTGAGCACAGCGAGCACATCCCCATTTAATTGGATGGGGACATTGCACACGGTGACTCGTATTTTTCTGTGACCTTGGTATTCCGGTTGGAGCCGGTAATATTTAGATGATATATTACTCCCGGCCAGTTTCTTTGCAAGGTCTTCCGTCGGCAGCAGGACATCCCAGGTAGCGAAGCTCCTTCTACAAAAATACCTCGCTGGGATCCCTGCTGTCTTCAGCAGCTCCTCGAAAGTCTCTTTCTTTATTCCGGCCAATCTCCTAGTCTTAAGGTCCGTGATAATGAACGATATTATTTTCGGCTGGACCATCTCAACCAACTCTGGTATGGGCAAAATACGGTTCCCTACGAAGAACTTGGCGTATTTTGCCCTTTGCTTTGAATAGTCTTCCGGGGACTTTTTTTGGACCGACCAGGAGATTGGCGTTTCTGGCATTTTCTGCGCTGGAAGTATCGAACTGGCCGGGAGTGAGGATACTGGCGATGACGAAGGCAATGACGAAGGCAACGAAGGCCATTTCTCTTCATTCGGCTTGCTTAAGGGGCTCAAGCCATCAAATAAGTCCGGCTGAGAAGGTGGAGTCTCCCCCATAGCTGCTTGGAAGCAGGCTAGGAGGAGAATGATTCAGATGATACGACGAGATATGTAAATATGTACGTTGTAAAAAACAGCGAAATGAAATAAAAATATGGCAGTCGTTTTTCTTTTTAAAATTTGTAATAAAAGTTGAGACGAAGTTTGACCCTCCTCACCAACAAACAGCAATAACAAGTGTTTGAGGGGGGTCACGAAGATATAACAATAAATTTAACAAATTCAACAGTAATAACAGTAAAACAAACAGTAACTTATACAAAAACTATTAACAACTCACAGTAACAAGAATTTTGCACTTAGACTATTTTACCTGGCAGCAATGCTTTTCTGAAAATAGTCGGGAAGTAGCGGGGAGAACCCGGATGAGGTAAAGATGGTACTATATATCAGAGGAGTGTGGAATGCCCTGTTTTCATTGGCTGTTTACTAAAAGACAGATGTCTATAAGAACGGCCGAAGTCCGGCTTTTTATTTATTTTTTCTTTGCTTTGGTAGAGGCACGAGCGTAGTACGTCGCGATCACGGAGGCGGCTTGGCTCTTTTAGAGTCAAGCCAGGGTTACTGTCGGAGCTGATATGATGCAGAAATAACCCGAAATCAGCAATGAAGACAGCGCATCACTGAAGACCTCCCTGATGCCTCTAAGATGTATGATTGAAATAAGATCTCCATTCAAACTCAATTGTAGAATCCCGCCAAGTACGTCTGGGGAAAGATTCTTCGATTGGTCTGAATTATTTTTTTCATCGAGTAGTAGAACAAAAAACATTAAAGATTTGTTTCTCTAAAATCGAAATAAGTAATGTCAGAAGTGAAATTATTTGATATTGACTCTAATGTTCATTGTTTTAAGAACTCTACTTTAAAACATGGATTTTTTAAATAACCGGGCTCAACTGATGGAAATAGATAATTTGTTATCAAATATTTATGTCCTTATCAGTTTAGTTTCATTATTATCTTTCATAACATCATAAAGTTGAAAAAAAGTATACGCGAGCAAAATAATGAGGGGTTAGTTACTTTGCTTAAAGAATTAATTATCAGCCAGTTCTCAGGAGAATAAGTTAATGTTTAATGCAAGTATCAGTGGAGAATATTTCTAATAAAAATTTAATGTTCAGTTATTTTTATTACGACCATTACTGTGGAGTAAATTTTAGATTATATTTCTTTTTCTAATTTTTCATCGCTTAAAATGAGTAAACGGCAAAAACTGAGTGGTGTGGCTTATCGCAAGTTGAAAGTTACCAGAGAACGCGAGGAAAGAAAATCTGCAGCATCTTTACAGGTTTTCAAGCAGAAGAAATATATAGCAAAGGCAAAATGCAAAGATGAGGATGCTGAATCAGCATTAGGAAGGAAAGAATGTGAAGAAAATGCGAATATGATGGAGACAAATATAGAAATAGAAGTTGAAGAGGAATTTCCTGTAGGTATTAACATCGTTAAAGAAATTGAAAGTGACAATTATGATGTGCCAAAAAACAAAAAAGAGAGCCCCAGAGCATGCAGTAAGTATGAATATGAATAAACTGATAAAGTTACTGGAAATAGAACAAACAAACAGAGATTACTGCGTACGAAGTCATCACATTTTGGCCACGAACTTGCTCAGGGTAGTTGCCTGTTGAGCTTGTAATATTGGGACCTAAAAAGTTTCAAAACAAATATAAACCTTTTACTCGAACTGTAAGACCAGGGAAAAATTGTCCAAGGTATTACTACAAGACTGGTTTTACAAAACTTGAGAGATTGGAGAGACTGTTTTGAGATCATGGTTTCTGTACTCAAAGACGAACTAATCTTTATTTTTTCTGCAGTCACTTCTTCCTGAAGACAGAGCAATGCAAATGAAATCTAGAATTTCAAAAGTTCTGGAAGCTTAATTAAAAAAATGTCTGAACACAAAATTCGTCTGACCACTCTGCTTAAAGGAATGGAAGTTTACTCCCTAGATGAATCCAATAATATATTACAAATGAAAACTGTTATATCGTCGAGGTAAATGATACACACAGAAGAATAAGGGCTTAATATATTTATTCAGTGCCAGTATCCGGTGCTAATGAATACATACAAAAAAAGACGGTACAATAAGTTACAAACAATTAACAATAGACTTTAAAAGAAATTGAGGATGATCAAAATGTGGTATTGCTAAATGAAGTAAGATCAGTCCAAATAGTAAAAAGTTTATCAAATCAAGGCGAGTGGGGCACAAGGTTATTTTAAGGTTGGTCCAGCGCTCGGCCATAGCCCAGACACGCCCGGTATTCCCCAAAATTCCTCAGGCCTCGTTGGCATTCCTCTAAAAAGGAGGCGCCTCAGGTGCCAGGCAATAAACCAAGCCCCTTCGAGGAGGGTTAGAGCCTGGATGGACGGCTCCCTGATGCTCGAGGAATCTAAATCTTGGCCACGTGACGTGAATGCTAGGCCTCCCCGGCACCCGTGCCAGACAGCCTCGGCTGACTATCGTAATCAGAGACGTGACACACCTGAGTTTGAGTTTTGTTTAACCCCTGTGGGTCATTTAATACCAAAAAGGTTATTTTGAATTTCAGTCATTAAATTAGCGGTTCTATAGAGATGTTTGGTTATATCTTGCTGAAAAAGTTGCTTTTTTTTTTTTAAGAAAATTAAAAATGTTTTCAGGGTTTGTATTCTTAAAGATGTCCCTCAGGTTTCTTGCTTGATAGTACTTAGTGCGGATATGTTTAAGGTTGTTACAATTTAAAAGGATATGTTTAGTTGTGAGTTGCACTTTGCATGTTGGGCACACTGGGGCATCCTCCCCTTTTAACAGGTGTGAATGAGTAATGTGGGTGACACACCTGACCAGATCCGTGCCGCTGATACCACAGCCGGCCGAAGTATGCTCCATCTACTGGATCCAGCTTATTAAATCAGCCCTCGAAGTCTTTAATCGTAAGCTACTTATGGTTATGAGCCAGTCCATCTGGTAGTGTGCTGAAGGGGTGTTTAGCCACTCTACAACAAATACTACACTTAAAAAAGTCAAGCCGAGGGATAAAATTGCGGTAAGTACCCATTCACCCTGTGATTGTAAATCAAAAAATTATAACTATTATAAATACTAGAAACCTCATCACAGTAAAGAAGATTATGAAATCCTCTGGGAAGACAAATGTAATTTGTTACATCTGCAATAAAAAAAATGTCTCAAAGCTTTCCAATGCCAAAATGAAAGGAGAAAAGATTTTTGTTAGAATATAAAATATTATTCAAAAGGCCAAACCTATTTTTTTGCTTTGGGATATGATATTGTTTCGGACAAAAGTAATTTGTTGGTTGACTGCGGGGTTACAGAACATGTAATAAATGATAAATCAAAATTTATCAATTTTTATCAAAATTTTGAACCAGGGAACAATTTTGTCGAATTAGCCGACGCAACAAACCGCAACAAAAAAACGATGCACGTATAAGTTTTGAGCGTGAAAACCCACAAATAACTTACCCTAATGGAGCAGTTTTCAAAATAATACAGAGATAACGTTTGCATTATATGAAAAGTATCGTTTCTGCCAAAAAATATCACTAACGACTTACATACTTAGCATAAAATATAAGGCCACTGTAATGATTTTGATATTAAATAAGTTTTCCAATTTAGTGAAAGGAATGAAGATAAAACCAACTCCAAATTATGCTCTTAACTGTTATATATGCATTCAATGGAAGATATCTAATAACAGAAATAAGTCTTTAGATTGCAAGGCAACAAAAATTCTTGCACTCGTGCACAGTGATTTAAGATTTAAGATTAAAGATATGTATTTAATTTTATTGATGACTATTCAGGCCTTATAATGTTATATTTCTTAAAACACATGTACGACACTGTTCGCTACAAAGAAATATCTTGCGGACATCACCCCTTACGGCCATGTAAAATGTTTACGGACAGATAATCGAACTGAGTTTACGTTTGAATCCTTTAAACGGTTGCTTGTGGATAATCGGATTACATATCAGAAGTCAGCCCCTTATTCACTGCATCAGAATGGGACCGCTGAACGTTCATGGGGGACCTTATTTTCTATGACGAGGTGTCTACTTATTGGGTCAAAACTACCAAAAAACTTGATGGCTTCAGCATATATTAAAAATCGTTGTTATGATAGAAATACAAAAAAATACCATATGAAAGTTTCACCGGTTCGAAACCAAATTCAAATAAGATGCATATTTTTGGTACGACTTGCTTTTGTTATGTACAAAATAAAACGAAATATGATCCTCGCTGTGAAATAGGCATCTTTGTCGGCTATAATAAGTAAAGTCCAGCTTATTTGATTTATTTTCCAGAATCAAAAGCCATTAAAAGAGTTAGGTGAATAAAATTCACGGATTCTTATAATAATAGCCCTCTATCGAAACAGCAAGATGGACAGACTAAATTGTCGAACTATATAAGTAACACATATAACGAAAAACCGAAAGACAACCTGAGCACTGAGGGGTGGGTAAATAAGACGGTATCCAACTCGTTTTCGTAGTTGAAAATTTTGAATTTAGTGGAATTGAATACTGTTATACAATTCGTACAATCCCAATTGATTATACTGAGGCCATTAATTCAGAAGAATAAAAACTTGGGTTTCCGCTCGATAAAAGTATTTGATTCTTTAGGAGAAAATAATACTTTTGAACTGTAGAAACCTCCAAAAGGATAAAAATATTGTAGGAAGTAGATGGGTATATACTCTTAAATATAAACAGGAAAGAAATTCATGAGTATAAAGCCCGATTTGTGGCCAAGGGCTACTCGCAAATACTTGTATGTCGTAAAGATTATAGGGAACTTTTGCCCCGCAAACAAGAATGACTTCCATGAGATTACAATTACTAGTAGCAGTCCAATATTACTTATTAATCCATCTTATGAATGTTAAGAGCGCATATTTAGATACCTCTTTAGACTACGAAATATATGTTGACCCACTAGAAGGCTTTGAAGGTAAAAATGGGAATTATGTTTGGAAAATTAGAAAATACTTATATAGGTTAAAACAGAGCGGTCGAAACTGGTATAAGACATTCCATACTTATTTAATTACACGCAATTTCGCACAATCACCTGTAGACCCCTGTACGTACGTTCAAAATTTCAACAATCAAATATCCATCATTTTATTATGGGTAGACGATGTATTAATGGCTTTAAAAACTGACGGAGACTTTATGAAAATTAAGGCAAAACTGAACTCAAGATTCAAAATGACTGATCTTGAGAAATTATTCTGGGTTTTAGGAATACAATTTAAATGAAAAAATAGTTCTATAAAATGAATCAATCTAGATATAGCAAGAAGATATTATCAAATCTTGGCATGGTTGATTGCAAACCAGGATCAACTCAATGTGAAATGGATATAACGAAAACAAGTGACGAAGTCAGCTTGATAAACTACAAACCTTATAGTGAAATTATTGGCAGTCTGATATATATCATGGTTGCAACAACACCAGATATTTGCTATACAGTTAGAGTCCCAAAACGCAGTGAAACCAAATTCTTTCCATTTAACGAAAGCAAATAACGTCTTACATTATTTAAAATGTGACTGTGACTGTTTTAGAATCTGCAGAATTCAAACCGGAGTTCAGCAAATGGGTTAGCATGATGTAACACAACCCCCAGGTGGTGGTGCAGGTGAACGGCAAGCGTTTGGAGGTTTTGGGGATCAAGCAGTCGATACTTGTCAAGGGACATGGTATGTAGACGAAAATAAAGAGACGTTTTTCTTCGCCTCAAGTTTGACCCCAAAGCTAAAGGTTAACGTAAGCTTAGGAGTGAAGCATCATTTGTCTGCGAATGGCGTTAGGCCTTTCGCAACTTTCCTGGGTACTGTGACCTTTCTCGGTCTCGAAATGAACTGTATCGGGAATTAGTGGTGAGCTCCGCTTTGAATCTTCTCCTGGAGTGGCTCGGCTGGTCGATGGAGTGTTATATACTCATCTGCATAACAACTCAATGAAGAAGAAAGACGAGCGAAGACTTCTTTATAATATTTTACCTCTCAATTTATTGCAAGGGTTCGAAAGGGTTGTTCAAGGGTTGCATGTGAGAGGGAGCTGGAGACCGAACATAAACTGTAATATCTTGACCCCACTGTTATGACCGTCATGTTGTTTCTTTCTTGTTTTTTAGTGCTCAACCGGAGGCCTAGGGCCCACTCATCAGGGCCCAAAGTCCCCTTCGGTCGGGTGTGGCCTTCCCTATCACAACTCGTCTCCAACAGTCTGGAATTCCACTGGCAACTACTACGGCTCGTCGAACTCAACTCAATTGTATAATCGTTCGACGCCCACTGGATCTCTGAAATCGAATGTTTAATCGTCATAAAGCGGAAATAACTGTCATGCTGTTCAGAGGTCACTCTCTTCCGGTGCACCATGGGAATTACCTTGTCCCATTTCATCAGCCAATTTCCTCTCCTAACTGCCATTGGAATGTGTCACTTCCTTTCGGTGCATCACTTTGGAATAGCATTTTTTAGGGGGCCGGGTCGAAGGTCAAAACATAACAGGAGGAGGTTCGCTGGCACTGGAATTGGGTAACAGGTTCTGGATTCTTGAACAACTCCGAGTTCTCGCTCACCTATCGGCGTGCACAGAACACGTTGCTCCTTTTTGACTTTAATTACAAAGTGGGTCTGGCAAACCCGCCTGAACACTTATTGCGCCAGTGGCTTGAAAGAAACGGCTGGGCATGCTTTCTACTACGGTAAGCGCGTTTGCCTTTTTTGGAGTCACGTCGGGGAGTGGACAGCCCGCAGCTTGTGCTGCTCGATCTGGGTTATGTCGTGGGCAATACATCCTCCCTATCAGGAGAAGCGTGTGGTGTTTCTTGCGATCCGAGCTGTGGTTTGAATGATGATTTAGACGACGTTAAACATTTCTCATCGTGATCTGATTATATTCTTTAAGCTTAGGGTCAAAATTATATGCAACAGAAAACGTTTGGACTGCATAATTTTCGCTAAAAGGTGGGTGTACGCAGCGAGCCTGGCCGTACGAGAGCGGGCAACGTTGGAATCATCCTTCCCTCTTCTTCCTGCACATATGTAACTTCGAGACCCCATCCCCGGAAAGTAACTTTTGTTCCCCACTCTTCCCAAGTTAGCAGTATATTGTGAGTCACTGATCCTGTCACTAAGTTGTTCACCTCCAAGATCTTCCCCACCTCTATTATCTTTTGTACTCTAACTCTCGCTCCAGCCCAATTTCTTCTGAAGATCTTGGATTCACATTGCTGTAATTCATGTTACCTTTTCCTCGCCTCGCGCCTCCCTGAGTTTCTTCGGTCCTATTACCTTGGTTCCCCTTCCCATTTAGGGAGGGTTCGGTTCATTTTCGTTCCTCTCTGATACCGGAAATCAGTTGGCTCTTCATATTATAGATGGGAGAATGGGAGAGCAACTTAACGGGGGTTTTCCTGGTTTTATCAAATTTACTTTTGGGTTTTTTCTCCCATCATAATCCCTATTGTATATTTCTCAATTGTAAATAAATTCTTACATTTCATCCGGGCTTTAAGTAGGTTTCACAGAGAAAGTGCGATATTTTGGTAATTGTTGCGTGCTTGGTGATGAATGACTGCTTTTAATTGTATTGCGTAATTGGGTCGGCGAATGTGGCTAGCTAGGGGCCCTTAGAACAGATAGACCGCTCTGCTCCTCTCCCTCATAAAACATTGGCACTCCATGCTTCCCAAAAATTGTATTTTCATACTCTTTTGGAAAATATATCATGTACATCAACCCTACCCCAAACAGTTCAACGACCTTTGATAATATATTACCAGAACAAACTATGATAGAAAGAAAGATTTGGCGACAGTTTTTAACACGGTTCCTTGATATTGTGAAGTTTTAGACGAAACAGAACCTGCCTTTTAGTGGTCATCGAGAAGATGTGTATAGTTCCAATAAAGGTAACTTTATTGAATTTTTTTAACCAATGAGTAAGTATGATCCTGTTCTTGAAAAAAAGTAAATAATAACAGGCAGGACTTGACACCCAAAATCCAAAAGGAAGGAAAATATATTGGATCAAATTCGAAAAGTCAATTATTTTACATAGTAAAATAATTGACTAGACAGCACGCCGGACAATTACCATACTGATCAGATGAGTTTCATTTTGTGTCATTGTTGAAAAAGAGGCGGAGGTGCGGGAATAATTTCATTGTTTTATCACTGAGTATGGGAAGACAGTTTATGGTATCAAGAAGATGATTTTGGATTGACTGTAAAAGGAAAAATTTGATTTCGGAAAATTTTGAGGGATAGGATTTGATGACGTGGCTAGTATGACTTGGAGTTTTTGAAGGTGATCAACGTCTTCAACGAAACATAAATAGGAAAGGTAAATTTATGCCATGCTCTAATCATAGTCTTAATTTATGCTGTTGATATCTCAGTTGTGAATTCAAGTACCATTATATTTTTCTGAGTAATTGAGAGACTCTATGTATTTTTCTCCTTTTCCAGTCACCGGTGACCACCGCCTGGGGTGTACGTTACAAAGCTATTCGTACAGTGAAAACCGGATTTCAAAGAGTTATTCAGGCACTCGATTCATTAACCACAGCTTCAGGAAATCTTCAAGCAAGAGGGGATGCACTAATCATTTTGGTTACAATTGAAAATTTTTCCTTCATGTCACATTTGTTTTACTGGGAAAAAATTCTGGGACAAATAAATCTCATCCAATAGAAACTTCAAGTAGCTGCATTTGAATATGTCTGTAACCGACATGGAGGAGACCAAAATTTTCTTTAAACGAAACGGGGACAGGCTGATATCTGAATCGGTTAATGTAAGTAAAACAAAGTGCAAGGAAATGGAAATTATAGTGGAATAGTAGATTAAAAGAAAGAGAACGCCACCTGGGGAAAAGTTAGATGATGTATGTCAAACACTTGTGTAGAAAGTAAACGGAAATTTTTACGATCATCATGATCGACTTGCAAATGAACTGGAAGCACGATTTGACACTCTGTCTCATCTGTATACGGTCTTCGAAAGAAATCTAGGAAGATACTGAAGCCGAGTTGGAGCGAAAATTTAAAATTCTCAGTAGCGAAACGGTGCTTTGGAATTTTTTAGCGGCAGCTTCCACAGTAGAATGAGGCGTAATCACGATTATCAAATCATCGGCTATCGAATGGCTGAAATAGATTTATCACTGGCAAATTCAAATAACAGTGCCAAATGATTGTGATTTCTTTACGACTGCTTTTGACGCTCACAGTTTCTGTTGCTACTGCAGAGAGAAGCTTCTAAAAACTGAAGCTCATTAAAAGTTAAGAGATCGAGTATGTCGCAAGATCGCTTATCCAATATATCATTTTAATTGAACATGAAACTCTGTAGAAGATAGACGTTGACTAAGTTATTAGAAATTTCGCTTCTGCAAAAGTTCGAAAGTTTGAAATATGATAAAGTTTGTTCAGTTAGTTTTTGAATTTTTGTTTTTCAAGTACTGATAAACGCCATTAGGGGTATTTCATTTATATTTTCCTTCCGAAAAAAAGGTGGTGCTATTATGAATACATGCCTCGGGCGGTACTTTGGCTCGTTACGCTCCTGGTTTTATCTATTTATTTAATTATCTATTCATTCATTAATAATCTTTACTTTTGGGAGTTTTTCACACCAGCGTCAACTGATGGCTTCTAACTGGAGTTTGAGTCACAGGAAGTCTCCTCAAGTCTCTAGAACTCTTTTCCGTATTCTGGATGGTTTCTACTTGTCCTCTGATTTCTAAGTCTTCTAGTCTCTTTAGGGATTATTCCAAGTGTACCAATTACAAAAATATTGTTATTTACTGAGATCAACGAGAATACTGGAGTATTGAAAAGACTTACTGTAACTCTAACTTCAGTTTGTTTATCTTTTTTCTCTTGCAACTATGTCTGGAATTGGCTCCGGATGAGTTAGGTAAGATTATCAGCGTAAGTCCTGGTGCTTGATACTGATGCATATCAAGAAGAAATGATTAGTCTGAGACACAACCTCCATCGTAACAACTACCCAGAGCGCATAACATCGGCTCCAAGAAACCTAGATAGGAAGATAGAGGACAATACCCGAAAACTCACCACGGTATGTCTGCCCTATGTCAAAGGACTAGCCGAAAGGATCCAAAAGATATGTACTCCATATGAAATCAGGACAGTATTCACAAGTTGTTCAACTCTCCGGAGATATCTCTTCCGGGTCAAGCCACCAACGGAATTCAACATGATCAAGAACTGTGTTTACTCCATCCCTTGCAGTTGTGGTAAAATATACAAAGGTGAGACAGGTCGCCTAATAAAATTAAGGCTAGAACATCGTAAGAGGTGAAATTGAAAAGTCGGGTATGGCAGGCCATATATGGAAGGAAAAGAGAAACCATCTGCCCTTATGGAATAAAGTTGAAATAATTGATAGGTCTGAACATTGGAGGATGTCTAATCCTCCAATGTTCAGACCTATCAATTAAGGAATCAGCACATATGTTGGGCTACAATGACCTGCTGAGTAGACCAAGTATAGAGTTGAATACAAAATGGAAACCGATAATTAAAAAGGCTAGATGAAAAAATAAAAATAAAAATATGAATATGAGGACAGGTAAAAATTTAGACAACTGATTATATTTTGCATCATTTAAATCTAGATGATATGTTTTGTGTGTGAAACATATCTCGGTGGGAGTGTGTCATTATGTAGGGGAGAAAGTATACTTATGGGCTAAAATGTAAAGGGATGCAGCTAGAATATTTGATCAGCGTTTAATTACGGCACCACATAGACATTATATGAGTATAGCACTATATCTTAAGTTCCAATCGATCCTCGTTGTAATCTCACTGCTAGAAGAAGTGACAAATGCACAAAACCCCGTTTGTTGGTTCTTTCGGTACGAAGTTTATTTGCAACTATTCTTTTTGGTAGTCACTGAAGAGAGAGAAAACCGAATATGAAAAATGTGTCGACAGCTTTAAATAGACAGAAAAAAATAAACCGTTGCAAGACGAGAAAGACTGACGCAAACCTTGATATCTACCTTTCCACCCCGGTAATTTTCTGTTGTAGTTCTCGCACGTGTCTGTTCGGGGTCCTGTCTTCATATCTCTGCGCCCGTGTTTTAATGTTTGTATTGACGTTATGTTTGTTTCTTTAAAAATGTAATTATGGCAAGATTAGTGAGATGCATTATCTTAAGGGAGGAATATATTCTTTTTAGCAACAAAAAGTGGTATTTGCATAATATACGGTGGCCATTTTATTTTGTTTATTTATTTTTTGGTTATGTCAGAACCATATCCCAAACACAGAATGAAACAGGTAAAGCGCTTAGAAAAGGCTCTTCGTGATAAAACTGATCAGCGATGTGAAAATTTATTAGAATTCGAAGTAAGGCTTTGAATGACACTAAAAGAACAAGAGATAAGAGAATTTCTGCAAACATATCATTTCTCTATGAGCAACATCAGTTATTCAAGAGAGCATTTTGAAATCGAGCAAAATATGACAAGCAGGAATCTTTACCTTATTGTACAAATAATAAACAAATAGTTCAATTAAAAAAAGGCATGGAAAGGCATTCATGCTTCGAAACTAAAACGTATCTATTTTAATTTGTTAGTATCAATATTTATCTAATCTAATATTAGTAAGACGTAACGCCAAATGATTAAATAGGAGGGTGGGTAGAATAGGCTACAGCAGTCTTTCAAGTACAAGGATATGCCTAGAAAATGACTGTTCGAATTCGAAGTTTCAAAATTAGCTTAGACACCATTCTACGAATTGGATATTATTGAAGCTGCAGTTTTTTATGGGAGTATGCTTCACCTAGGTCTAGGCTTTAAAAATGCTAGCAGCCCATCAGGCCAGTTTCATTGTGTATTTCTCCGAGATGTATGATTTTTCAAAGTCTCGGGGGTCCAATCGTTTGGGGCTGCAGAAAACTCCGACTGTATCTCTGCAGAGAGTTAAGACTCCCCTAACGAGTGTCCTGGATATTACACTAAACAATCTGATGGTGAGGCTCCAGTAACGCTGGCGAATACGGAGTACCGCTTCATTGCCATCGCTCCCAGGTACACTCTGACCTGAAGTTGTAGCACCTGAGAGCGTCTTATCTTTGAGTTAAATAGAACTGTTTGACATTTAAATTGTCTACTTATGCTAAACTAAGATGTTTTGCATAGAACTGTTTTTACATTTAACAGTGTGTAAGCAAAAAGAAAACAACAACAACAAAAACAAAAAAAAAAAACAAACTAAAACCAAAAAGCTCATGCTAAACAGAATTGTTTGAAATTGTAATTCATTGCCATCGCTCCCAGGTCCACTTTGGCCTGGAGTGGTAGCACCTGAAAGGGTCCTATCTATGAGTTGAATAGAACTAAACAGTATACTAATGCTAAACAGAATTCTTTGAAATAGAACTGTTTTTAAATTTAAATGTGTGTAAACAAATGATTGATTCATCTACGAAATGTGTTTAGAAATCATGTATTTGGCATTAAATTACCAACAGTGGTTTATATGCCATAAAACCAAACCAAACCGAAAACAAAAATTCTTGGTATCCACACACACACACACAAACACACACACACACACACACACACACACACACACACACACACATATATATATATATATATATATATATATATATACAAAGCTCCAATTAGAGAGCGCTGGTTAGCATAATCGTGTCTCAAGATGTTGTTTGTAAGGACTTTTTTTTAGGTGTTTTTGTAAAATATCAAACCATGAAGGGAAATAGTCAATATATTAATCAAAATGGCGCTTGTACTTTTTGTATCCATCAAACATCGAAAACTATGTGGGAAAACAAACGAGATAGGGAATACGATAGCTTACTGCAAAATATGTAGGATTTTGTTTGAGAAAATCTATGTTTATGTTGTGAATAGATATTAAACAATTTTTAGATTATTTTAAAACGCCTGATATAAAAGATACAGTGGTTTAGAGTAAAAAAAAAAGATTTTAATATTTATTAAATTCAATGTTTAGGCATTTTGGTTTATAATCGAATTATTGGGAAAACAGGACATTTTAGCAAAAAAACTTTTCATAAAAAAGTACTGGTAGATATTCCATACTGTGAAAGGGAAATTGGTTTCGAGTCGATTCGGTCACTGGGAACCAAGTGATGAGTATTTTTAGGTTGGTTGGTTGTGTTTTACAGTTTATCAACCCTTGTTGGTTATTTAATGCCAAATTCTGTTTATACACATATGTTAAATATGTATGATTTGTTCATGAATCGTTTGAAAGTTAAAATTAATAACCGAGCCAGAGCTCATTTGTGTGCTCACAGTTTTCAAGCATGGCTATTTGGCATGAATAGTTTCATTTGAACTCAGTTAAATGTTTTCAAGTATTGCTAACACTATTGGTTTTATGGGCACACAATTAAATGGTTTCAAGTATTGCAATCTAACGCTGATAGTTTTATCTCATATCCAGGACACTCATTGGGAGACAGTCTTGCCCCTTTTGCAAAGATGCAGTTGGTGTATTCAATAGCTCCAGCTAACTGGGTTGCTATTTTTAAGGTTGTTATTAATGGGTGAAAAAAAAAGCAAAAGCAAGAGACATTTGTACCGGTAAATTTACGTTTCAATAACATACATAAGTTTGATTTATTGATTCATTGATTTTAGGGGCATGTCAAACAATCTAGGGTTATTCTATGCCTACTTCATGCATAGAGATTAGGGAATTTTATGTTCATATTTACATTTTTGTGTTGTTGGTTCTTAAGAGATTATAAGGATAATTTTTAAACAGATCTATTTGACCCATAGATTAGACCTTAACAGGTACTACCACTCCGAGTCAGAATGGACCTAGGTGTATATACAATGTTTTATTTTCATATATATATGTATATGAGCACAAATTTTTTTATAAAATCAAGAAAGAAAATAACCACAAGCTGTCGTCTCATTTACATTTTGTTTCTTTTAGAACGAGTAAGATAAGTAAATAAATAGATTTAGATATGTTAAAAAAACTCTTTTCTTCTGACACTGTTATGTATGATGTTGCTCCGCCTGGGCAATGCCTGGTAGCCAACTTTTCTATGAGTAGACAATTCAATAGAAATATGATTTTGATAGATAAACTGATGACTTCACTTCATGGATGGACTATTTCATAGACGCATCTTATCTTGTTATAAAGCGAAAGAAGCAAAGATGATATCTCGATACATACTGAAATGTGGGTTGATTGAGAAAATGGATTCATGCCAACGACGATAAATATTATCGTCGCAGGAAATGAAAGCGGCAACCCGAATTCAAAACCTGGAAAAGACTGTTTGTGTTTCACTTGAGAAAGGCGTGAATCCATGTTCTTAAACTAGCTATTGGTTAACTAGTTGGTCAGTCATGCGTTTAGCCTTGCTTAGCCAAACGGTATAAGAGAAGGAAAACTGAATTCAAACCAGTTTTACACTGCTTGAAAAATTGACCTTGTATCATATCTTTCTTGTGGTTGGGAGGTCAGCACATTTTCAACAATTACACCACAGTAGGGTAATAGAAGAATTTTGTTGGAGATTAACCATTCTTCACTGCTCCCAAAAGAGGCAGTATACATTGTCCCTTGCCCTACATCCATCTGCTCTTTTCTGAACTTCCAAGTTAAATGAAAAGCATATTCTTCCTTTTTTCATGAGCTCTTATTAACACAATTATAACATTTCATTCACACCACCACCTTTCATTACTTAGTTATATCTTTGCTGACACAATAAAAATAATAATATCAACCACAAATCCGAGATTAAAATGAGCCAACTGAAAGCAAATATAGAATTATCGGTGGTTTTTAAATCTATGATATTCTATTGCGTGAGTCAGCATATATCCCTGACTCTCATTAGTATGACGGTACAGCCGTACTCTTCAAACACGGGAGTGATTCCGCTTCCGATCTGCTGACTGTTCTGTTAGTCGATTAAGTCTTCGGATGACATTGTGTTTTTTTACAGGCAATAGATCAGTCACTTAACTGGAGTCACCGGTCGATGAGTAGACGGATGAGACCGCACCATTAAGTAAGCAAAAAAAAAAAAAAATGACACAGACAACAAAACAATAACAATATTTAGTACGAAAAAATGTCTTTCGAAAATGATATATATACATTCACCCACACCAGAAGCGGTAAATTTTAGTCAGAGGCCAGTTTACGAATTAACAGTTCATCAGTTCCTCGGGTAAGTTTTAGTCTGGCGCAAGGCAATCACAAATGGTAGTTATGTTCGCTTTCTTTAACCCGTGGTACTACTTCACAAGTACGTTTTACGTTAAGCTTTTTTGTTTCTTTTCAACGTTGTATTATTGTAAGCTTTCTTCGGTTTCAATACTCAGGGCAGTCTGGTACAATGTCAAAAACTCAGAGCTTTGCGGAAACCGCTGACTCACGTGCCTTTAAAATAAGACTATAGTTGTCTACACTTCATTTAAAAAATCTAATCCGACAGTATACATTTGTAATATACTTCTTTATTCTTCCAAAATCCAAATCGGTTTCTTTTTCCTTTGCTAAATAAACTTTCTCTGGCCCGTCTTACACCATTATAGGGTTACATAGTAGATTGTATGTATGCAGCGGGGTAGAATTCAGAGTTTTCCTTGACCTAGACTGGCTGTTACACTAAGACTAAAGAAACTTGTCTATCTTTCAATTTACTCATCTCTCTCTCTCTCTCTCTCTCTCTCTATATATATATATATATATATATACAGCTGTCTACCTCATATCCAAGAAAAGTGAACAAGATGCGCTGGGAATTTGTAGGAAAGTAATGACGAACTAATAATCGACGTTCTCCTGTGAACTCCCAGACGTAGACACTCCAGTGTTAGCCGACAAGCAGAAACTTTCATTTACCAACTCTGTGAAGGCACCAAGTGCCATGTCGAGGACGTATCAAGAGCGATGGCTGATAGGGGCGGATAGTGAAAGAGATAGTCAATGGACTCCGTGCACGCCTTGATGATATATATATATATATATATATATATTGGAACCATATATATACATATACTTCAATATGTGTGTGCGTGTGTCTGTCTATCTGTCTTAATAGTGACAGAGGTATAAAAGATAAAAACTTCAAGCTGAAAATTTGAAATGTAAACGTTGCCGCGTCTGGTTACTGTCTATGGGATTAATTCGAAACCTCGATATAAGATATAATGATTGATTCTATCAAATTAAAACTGTTATGTTTCCAATAAATCTCATTTAAAGGAAACAACCCACGCTTGAGAAAAGCTTCTATAGTCTGGCATAAGTTTAGCATCTAAGATCAATGACCTGAATTATCTTAGTTCTTCTAAACTTTAGGCCATTACTTTTCTCGAAGAAAGTGTTTCCCTTATACTTCCACCACAAGCAGGGTGCGATACAAAGTCACTTTTTTCTAAGTCTACCAAGACAAGTTCAAATTAACATTCGTAGATTGTTAGGCCATTTTAGCTCAAAGTGAGTTGAATTTTATATGACGTTGGTAGTTTGGCCACGACAGTGATTGGTGTTGGACGGCTTATGCTTTAGTAATAAAGGTTGATACAATAAACCTCAATCTGGGGAAGGGAGTAACAGCTGTGTAAATTATGATGATAGATTCTAAATAGAATATTTGAATGGGAAAATGAGAAAAGATTTCAAAAAACTTCTTTTATCTTTCAGATAAAATTAGCTCTCATATAAACGTGTCAAATAGAAATAAAAAAGGAAAAATCTACGAACAATAAATTTTTGCTCGTACTTTTTCAATGATTCGACGGATAGTCAGATTCTGTGAAGTGAATCTATTTCTCCGAATCGTGAAAAAAATATATTAGATTCAAATCTATTTATAATCTGGCAAGATTACGTTCTACGAACGTCAACAGATCTAATAAAAGAAAATCGTACATTTTTGAAAAGGACAAGAAGCTGACAAAATCCCACAGAAACTATGATAGACCTAGACTACACAGATGATCAAGAGCTTACCGCAAATAAACTGGCTCAAGCTGAATCCCTTGTACATATCATGGAATAATTGGCCTCTACGTGAATACAAATAAAACAGAGTTAATGTGTTTTAAACGAGGAGTCATCTCCGTGTTAAGAGCTAAGCCTCTGAAATCAATTGACCTGTTTATATACCTTAGTAGCAATATCTCATCTATTGAGAGTGATGTCAACATATGTATAGTTGAGGTTTTAACTACCATTGAGAGATTGTTGATCATAAGAAGATCTAATCTCTTAGATAAAATAAAACGTCAATTCTTTCAATATGTGACTGTGTCAGTACTATAGTATGGAAAGACTATCTGGATGCTAATGAAACATTTGTAAACTACGCAAAAATGCTACGTGCTTTTTTTTAACAATTCCCTGAAGCAGCTACTCGTAAAATAGAAGTTGTACGGCCACAAACTATCTCACAAACCATCCAAGTAAGACGAACAAAACATGCTGGGCATAGCTGAAGTAAAAACTAACTCATCAGCTATGTTCTCTTGTGGACTCCTACACAGGGATAAACTTGTGTTGGCCGATCAGCTCGATGTGAACACTACATGCAATTTAGAGGATGTGTCAGGAGCAATGGATGATAGGAACGGATTGAGTGAGTCAAGGAAATCCGTGCTGTTATCACGTCGATGATGACGATAATTATACTGGGTACGATGGGACAGTTCTCGTTTGAATTACATAAAAATCAAAATAACGTTGACATCTCCCTTTATCATATATATTAACAAAAATTACATAAATATATTTTGAAATATTATAGGTTAAATTTATACAAGCAAATCGCCATTAGCTTCAACCATGGCCTGCAGACAAGCAGGACGCGAAACAAAGTAAATTTTATGCGGAGTTTAACAGGTTTGAATTCAGCGTTTTCCCTCTCCCAGACCAATTGCTATACCGAGGTTAAAAAGTACTGCTATATTATTTACCCACAGCTGGAGAGAGAGAGAGAGAGAGAGAGAGGGTTATTGGATTCAAACCGTTCCCAAGTATATTAGCGATATGTGAAAATCCATAGAACCTCGTCCAAGTTTTGACCTCTGATCGTTGTGTTCATTTCGTAGCCTGATAATATTATTATTTGCATTTTGATCTGGAAGTTCCGCGGCAAAATGTTTTATCAATGTGATTAATGAAGACGAAGTAGTTGAAAGGCAATAGCAACAAAGGAGATTATGTAGAAATAATAGATATCTCTTGCTCAAATCACACCCTTTTTGCGTGTAGACGGTACTTTATATATATATATATATATATAGGTGTGTGTGTGTGTGTGTGTGCCTATTTTTGTATTAGTATTCTTGGCTTTTTTGCGATGTCATAGAAAGATGTTTTGTTTACTGTTTCTTTTTATTTCTGCTTTCATCGCACCAACCCCCACTTTGCTTAAAATTATCATTTTAAAATTCTCCACTCGAGATTTTGTTTTGTTTGTTCTAAGCGGATGTCCAGCCTCATTATCTGCAGCAATTACTATCAGTAGATATGTTGGATGAGCACTTTTTTGGTAGTCGTTGATTTTTCTAACTAAGGCTGCTTATGGGTGTTAATGACACTTTGCACGAGGAGCCAGATAGATTGTATTTTAATATTAACTTAAAAATACTTCAAAGTATTTACCTTTTAGCTTAAACATAATATTTTATATCACTGTTTATTGTCTCTATATTAAGAAAGGAATGTGAATCTTCAGGAATTTGGAGAAATTGTATTTTATTTTTTATATATCAAGAATGTTTTTTTTTATGTCTGTTTCTTGTGTACATGGTTGCTAAAACAAATCAGGTTCTTATTCTTTCTATTAGAGAAGGTTTTAAAAGAATCAATTACTGTTTCATATGACACTAATCATTGAAAAAGAACTCACAACAAAAAGGCCAAAACAAAATCAGCTCTGTTGTCAAGAATTAGAATACGCTGACTGTATCCCTTGCAGTTAGATCCCCTCAAAAGAGGGCGTTCTGGTTATGAAACCAAACTGCACGTGACGGTGAGGTTCTTGTTCTGGCGATCTGGAGATTGCTGAAAATTTCCTCATTGCCATTACTCCCAAATCAACTTTGACCCGGAGTGTTTGGAAATTACTGTTATTGTATGAGAATCCTAGAAACCAGATGACTGTGTGTAAACAACTGAATATTTTTGTTAAAGAGGAGAAGTTACTTGCAATTATATTACAGATAATTGCTTGAATTGCTTGTATACTTCATAGGAATACTTTATATTATATAACTGTGTGCAAATAAATGATAAAAATACAATTCAAAAGAATATTTAATGTTAAATAGAGAGTATTGGAACGCTTCATCGCTCATTTCACTTTTACTTTCAAACATCTCAAATATACAACCACTATTTTCTCGCTCTTTTGGATCAGTGATTTTTAATTTTATTCTATCGTCCTTAGATTTCAGTTCTGGCTTGAAAACTAACTTTATTTCTTTTTGTTTTAATACTTTAATTTCTGAAATAGGAAATCCAACGAACTGTCTTTGTAGTTTTTCCAATCTTTCAATCGTCGGTATTTTAAGTCATCGTTTTAAAATATTCTCTTTAGTTTTGAAAGCAACAACGAATATTCTTCAAACAGTCTTTTCAGCAGTTAATTCTTCATTATATCCACAAATTAATAACAAGTCTCATCTGATAACAATATATTCTCTGAATTTTTTTTGGCCATCTCTTTTATATCTAACGCTTTCAAGCTGACAGATGAAAGAAGCAGAAGATATCCGCACAAACGATAACGGACGCGGACTACGCTAATGACATAGCGCTTTTGGCAAATACACCCAACCAAGCGGAAACTCTGCTACATAGTCTGGAACGAGTAGCTGCTGGCATAGGCCTCCATGTCAACGCAGACATGACGGAATACATGGTAGTTCTCTGAAACTAGTGGACAAGTTCGCCTACCTATGAAGCAGAAACTCATCAAAAGAGACAGACATCAACACGCGACTAGCAAAGGCATGGCTATCGGTCATATAGAAGTCAGAGTTGACCGATAAAATAAAACACAGTTTTTAATCCGAGCAGCAGTCGTGTCGATACTGCTATATGGATGCACTATATGGACGCTAACTAAACGACCAGCTAGAACCTATGTACAACAGCTGTGTGCTGATACAAGATGTAGCCTTGAAGACCTGCCGAGAGCGATGGACGATAGAGAAGGTTGATGGGAGAGGGTCAGGGAGATCCGTGCTGGTGCCGCGATATGATGATGATTTTATATCTATGCCGGAAAACAGTGAGAGGGTGGTAACTAGAATGATTTTGTCTCGTACTCTTGTTTTAAAAAATGTGTTTATAATCATAATCGTGCGATTTTTTTTTGTTTCTTTATATATCTTCTGCCTTCCCATTAAAATAGAATCATTGCTTTTCTTTCACCTTTTCAATCTATCTCATTTTAACTTTAGTATTTTCTTTTATTCCCATAGCATTACATTTTTCGTTTTCCTTCATTTTTCGTTTAGTGATCCTTCATTTTTCATTAGTCATCTTCATTCTCATATTTTTCATTAAAACTTCTTTTCGTTGTCTCTTATATTTTAGATTCCTTTCTTTTATTTCAATATTTCAGTCTATTTCTTTTCACTTTATTTTCTATTTTGTCATTCTTCTTTTTCTATTTGTCATCTTCCTTCTCAATTTTTTTAAATTTAAAAACGCTCTTTATTCTTTCAAGTTTCGTCTTTTTCTTCTATCTATTTTCTTTGTGGCATTCTAGTTTCTTTCTTTCATATATTTTTATCAGATTTTTATATACTGATCGTTTTTCTTCTCTCCTTTTTGCTATTTACTCATCTCTTTTTTTCTGTTTAGTGGATTGTCTTCGTATCTTATGGTTTTAATTTCTTTAAATATATTTTTTGATATTTAGCTTTCATATTCAACTCTCGTCCTCTTTTTTCCTCTCTCCTCTTTTCATCTTTCTCATTCTTCTCAAGATTCATAGTTACCTTTTTAATTGTCATATCGTTTCCTTTGTATTTTCTTTGTTTCTTTATTTTCTTTGTTTCTTTCTTTCTAAATTCCTTTTCATATTTATACATGCTCTTCCGTGTTTTTATTAATCATAATCATCAAATTTCCCAATTTCTTCTTATGCTTTATATTCTTTATCAATAATGACTTCGTTTTTGTATCTCTTATATTTTTAATCAAATCCTAACGAAATTTAAAATTAATTCTTTTTTGTTTCCTCTCCCAAGCCTTCTATTTCTAATTTTCTTTAGCTATGTTCTAAATATAATAAAACTACTTCTATCTTCCTTAAGTCTAATTCTTTGATTATCAGAGATTCTTTTGTTAATCTGATAAAATTCCCATTTGTGGTTCTTCACACTGTTCGGTTTGAAAATCCTGTTTCATTTGTGATAAACAAAGGACCTAAAAACAACCGTAGCCCAGTTATTCTTGAGACCACTTCGACAGGAAAATAATAAATTTACTTTTTTATAGTTTTTATCTAATCATTGGAGTTTCTTATTGAAAAGGCCAAATTATGTATCTATCTATCTATGAGTGTGTGTGTGTGTGTGTGTGTGTGTGTGTATGCTTGTGTTTGTGTGCTAGTTTTTCATATCAATTTTATTAGTTTGTTCAAAATAATTCTCAATCCGTGTATGCATGTATGTATCCA
This sequence comes from Sepioteuthis lessoniana, assembly GCA_963585895.1. NCBI lineage: Eukaryota > Metazoa > Mollusca > Cephalopoda > Myopsida > Loliginidae > Sepioteuthis > Sepioteuthis lessoniana. Next base: position 65,319,195 of record OY757929.1, on the reverse strand, counting down.
TCAATCAAATACAAACAATTTTTAACTGATCTATTTGACCCATGAATGGGAATGTAACAGGTACTATACCTCTGGGTCAGAGTATACCTGGAATATAAATACCTGGCTATAAAGAGTTACTCTACGCTCCCCAGGGATTCAGATTTGGGGGCCTCTCTTTCAGATGTAGTTTATTGTCATAGCCAGGACATTAGGGTTCCTACAGTCAGCGTATTCCTCCCCGAAGAGATCTTTATCTCTCTTTCTCTCTTTCTCTTTTTATCTCTCTTTCTGTCTCTCTTCCTCTCTCTATTTCTCTTTCTCTTTCTCATAGCAGCAGCAATAAAGTCACCTACCTCCCATTTCACAAACCATCCAAGTAAGACGAACAAGACATGATGGATATTGCTGGAGAAGTAAGGACAAACTCGTAAGCGACATTCTCTAATGGATTCTAAGACATGGATGTGCCAGCGTTGGCTGACCAGCATAGACTTACGTCTATCAGCTTGGTACGGTCACTTCATGCAACCTGAAGGACTTATCAGGAGTGAAGGATGGTTGGGATGAATGGTGCGTGTGTGTGTGTGTGTGTGTGTGGGAGAGAGAGAGAGAGAGTCAAGGAACTCTATCCCATCAGCGCAACTTGAAGATGATGATATATATATATATATATATATAGACCAAGAATGTATGGATTACCAAAAATTCATAAATCGGATATTCCACTGCGGCCTATTCTTTCCATGTGCCATTCTGCTCAGCACTCTTTGGCTAAACGGTTGGTTGAAGTCCTAAACTCTGTTTTAGAATTTTATTCCGGGTGTTGTGTTAAGGACTCCTTTACATTTTCCTCTATCATTCGTCTACTTCCCGTTTTTATTGAGTCCCAATTTCTGGTCTATTTTAATGTTGTCTCTCATTTTACTAACATTCCTTTAGATGAGACAATATCTATATGCGCTGATTTTTTGTATCGTGGTCCATCTATTGTTGCCCTTCCCTTTCCTGAGAAAGTTTTTATTTAATTGATGGGTATGGCCAGAAAGTCAGTGTCTTTTAGTTTCAATGAGATCATGTACCGCCAGATTGAGGGCGTTAGTATGGGTTCCCCTCTTGGTCCCATTCTGGCTAATATTTTTGTTGGGTTCCAAGGAAGACGTCTGCTTGATAGGTTTCCTAAGCCCTTCATCTATTTACGTTATGTGGATGATACTTTTGTTTCCTTTAGATCACGTAGCGATGCTTTATCATTTTTTGATAAATTGAATCAGCTACACTCTTCCTTAACATTTGCCATAGAGGAGGAAAATAATGGTCAAAATGCCATTTTTAGATGTGTTAGTCGAAAGACGTGATTCTTCTTTCCTCACATCGGTCTATAGGAAACCTACATTTACTGGGCTATATTTGAATTGACATTTCTTTGCCCCTAAATCTAGGAAACTTAATTTAATTAGATTTCTTTCTTATAGAGCTTTAAACATCGGTAGTGACTGCAAGATTGAGAATGAAATTAAGGTTATCAAGGATATCTTTATTGACAACGGGTACCCCGAGGAGGCCATCGCTGTTAATATCAGGTATACAGTGACTAGGTTCAAAAATACGATCAAAGCCTTCGGTTATCCGAAAGTGTCCTGTAGGACACATGGCGGAATGGTTATAGGCATTGGTTCCCCAAGCTTCTAAGGAGATAATCATCTGGAGGTTGCAGTTTCAATCCTGACTGCAGGCGAGTAACAATACAGGAATACTTAGCACTTGTACCCGGTTATGGCTAACGGAATCAGAACAGACGACCCCCGTGGATTCAATAAAAGACGTAGTTCGAAGTTCCCTGAAGGTTTCCGAGTTCGACAAACACCTGAAGAAGACCGGAGGAAATATTGACCGAAACGTCGTGGAAATAATAATAAAGATGAAGACAATAGTCCGAAAACCCTTCATGATAGCAATCATCAAGCTTCGTCTCAGAAATTTAGATAACTGTTATGTATACTGGCGTAACATTATAGACTTCGAAAGTTTGGTAATGTTTGGCAAAGGCCGTGCTTTGGCACCATTAATAAAATTCAACCCAAAGGCAGAAACTGATGGTTCATGTCTGGTATTGACTTTGCTGGTCTACTTAATAGTTCATATTATTTGATCGTTATAGACAACCTTTCCAAGTTGCCGAAGATAGGGATGAAAGAAACCACCCACGGGAGTAGTAATTGATTTTCTACTCGAAATGTTTGCGAGGTTCAGGGTACCATATTCTGTTTCTGACAGAGCCACCTAATTTACATCAAAGGAATTCAAGGGATTCTGTAAAATGTCAGTGTTGGAGCACATAATTGCCCCTTAACACCCAAGAAGCAACGGCCAAGCAGAAGGATTCGTGGATACCTTCAAGAGGGCTTTAAAAATCCAACGGTTTGTTCATGGATACAGCATTGCAACAGTTTTTACAAGTATATCGGCTTACACAAAATAAAAATGCGCTTTCGAGTTCGACGGAAATTAAGTTTGCGCAGAAAATAAGATTGGTCTTTGACAAACTGATACCCAATAAGAAAAATGTCGAACATACAGTACAAAAAACAGCAAATGTTACGAAGTAGGTGAAAAGTTTTTTACCGAATGTATCAGACAGGAAAAAGATATTGGAACTATTTTCAAAAGAGTCGGTAGGATGATAAATTTAGTCAAAGGACCGAAATGGTGCACAAAAGTAGGCATACAAATGAAGTGAACGATATTCCAGTGGATGTTGAGCCTATGGAAGTTTTTTTTTCGAACAAATTTGATGCGCCCATTCCTCGAAAAGTTGAGGCCAAATTACAAAAAAGACAAATTAAGAGGAAAAGAAGGGATACAGAGAAAGTCGATATTAACCCGAAAAGGAAAAGCTATGGACTCTGCGCAGAGTATATCCGAAAGGGAGGAGGTGTTATATACTCTAGCAAGGAACAGTAATGGGTATGTCCCTTTCCTCATGAATATATTGGACACTTTTGTGCAGGTTAATAATTTTGCTGATTGTCTATGACGTTGGCTGTCGTGAGTGCCCAGCATACACGTCACGCGTCCGACCCTCCTTGGGCTTTAGGGGGCTGTTCATCCAGGCTCTTTATGACCTGGTGCCTGAGGTGGCACTTTTAGGGGAATGCCGACACGGCATTTGTGGAGCTGCTGGGCTACGGCCTTGCGTCCTGACTCTCCCTAAAAAGGCCTTGTGCCATACTCGTCCGTTCGGTGGGGCACGTGACTAATAGCGTAATCATGCTGACTAAGTGGTCACCACTAGCAGTGGGTACCTTCTTAATACTGTTGGCGATCTGGGGTGCGTTGAATACGTTTACATTATCATTACTCCTTGGCTCTCTTAGACCAGGCGTGGTAGTACCTATTAAGGTCCTATCGATATGTTTAAAAGATCTTTAAAAATTAATACTTGATACCATATAATTGTGCGTAAATTATTTGTATTAAGAATTTTTAATTGAAGCTATAATTGTTTACAAATAATTATCATTATTATTTACTTAAAAGCATATTACTGTGTGCAAACTGATGATTGTTATTAAATATAAATCGTTCATTTAAATCATATAATTTCGGATACATTATTTTAATTAGAAGGGAATAATTGATACCATATAGTGCAAACAATTGCTTATTATAGTCAAATAAAAACACTGTTTAAAGAATAAATGCTGTGGAACTTTGAAAATATAAATAGCTATGATTGCAATCAATCATTTACAAATGAATCAATTTTCGGCAATAAAAAGCCAATAAAAATGATATGCTATTAAATTACTACCCTCCACCAAAAAAAAGCAAGAATATAATGTTGGGTATTCTCTAGATACAAAAGAGCATCGCGAGAAAAGAAACATTATCCCCGGCTGTATGAGGACAAAATGAAGACAAGGAACTTTATTCTTAAAAAGAGGTAGAGAACATTTAGTAATTGATGTCATTTGATGCTTGTCGCGAAGCGTGTTAATCGTCAAAAACACCCCTTAAAAAAGCAAGAAAAAAGACTTTAAATGCGCATCACCGCAGTCTATTATCGAACTTTTCTCGAATCCTCGGCATATCTGTTCGACTTCTTTACAGTTTAAAAGAAATTTATCGAATTGTATTTTCAATATGATTTTATTTTATTTACTACTATTTTTTCTTAAATTCGATTACTGTTTTAATCGCAACTCACTCGAGTCGTTATCTCTGCGGACACGCCCACATTTTTTCCTCTGGAAATCCGGTTTGCCATACCAGCTGCTATAAAATACTGAAACTTTGTGATAAAAATGGATCACCCAATCCCGGCCAGAAGACCAGTGTCAATAAGCAACAGGAAAATAACTTGTTATTTAATAGATTTTAACATAAAAATAAAAGTAAAAAGATTAACAAATATCTGGATCATGCTAAAAAGCTAAAATAAGCTGTGGAATATGAAAGTGATGGTGATATTAATTGTAGTTGGCATAAGAATTCCTATAACTCTATCACACCATCCGTTATTATCGGCCATCACTCTGGGTTAGTGTATAAGTCTTTTGCTGGTCAGGCAACACTGGTGTGTTCATGTTTAGGATTCCGTTGGAGAACGTCGCTGATGAGTTCATTCTAACTTCTCTAGCAGTGCCCAGTTTTCTTTGATGGTTTGTGAGATGGAAGCTGCGTGGTTGCTATTTTCAAGGTGCTGTTTAGAGGATTTGTTGAAAAAAGCACGCAGCATCCTTGTGTAGTTACAACCAAGCTTTTCTCGAAGCATTTCTCGAGAGTACTTGTGGTGCAACGATGCAGTAGTAGTAACACTACAATAACTTAGAAGAATTACCGTTATAGAAATAAAACCGTAACTCCAACTCCATATCAATAATACATAATAATAATAATAATAATATATAATGATGATAAATAGATAATGTTTTATAAATTTGCTGGCTATTCCACATTTTTAATAGTGTAGATTTTTAAGAATTGATATTGTTTCAAATACTCCTAAACATGTATATGTTGAACTTGGACGCTCTATTAATCTTTCATTCAAAGGAAATCAACTCGACTTTTTCTAACCTCCCGCCCAATACTCTAACTTAATCTGCTGTTGTCTCCTATGGCTGCCTCTGAGAAATAACAAAGAATTTATCTGGCTGTCGTGTGTCAGTGCACTCAAACCTACCCGTACTCTATGCTTACTGTTTTGGTGAATCCGATTTTGGAAACAGGAAGAGCTGAGTATATTCTATTTTTGTTTAATAACAAGAAACGTTTTATTTCAAGACAGGAGAAAAGAAAAAAACAATGGAAAGAAACGAAGATTGTACACAAAAAGAGCCCTGTTTTCTATTGTCGTCTGCTTGATCATCAATGCAAAAATTATGAGAAATCCACTTCCCCACTGCAGCAACTAGTTTTGGCTTTTCCTTTTTTTAACCCGAAGTTTGACATCTTTCATTTTCTTAATTCGTCAACTAATCTTTCTTGATCCCTTCTTTTCCTCTAGCTAATTCTTCTGTCTTTATATCTCCCATTCTTCTTTGTTTTCCTTTTTTCTTTCCTTTCTTTTTTATTTTTTCGTTTTTCTTTCACCTCTTTTCTTCATTTACGGAATGCAATTTAATGTCATAACTAGGACAACCATTTTGCAATTGGCGTATTTTAGGCACCGATAAGAGTTAAAGAGTTAATAACGAGTCAGTAATCAAGCCAAGTTTTAGCGCCATTATATTTTCCGTAAATGCACTGCTAATCGTATTGCTGTGGAATTAAATTGCAAAAAATAACCATGGAAGTACTCAGTAATTTTACTATAGAAATGAATTGAACATTATGTAATGGATTATTATTTGTTAGAAATCAACTCTAGCGTTATCTATACAATAGAATTCAATGTTGCGTAAATATAGCCCAGTCGGTGAACTTTAAAATACGCTGACCGTATCCCTTACTGAGTGGTAATCTACCTTCCCAAAACAAAGGTGTCGTGAGGAAGATAATAAACTGCATCCGTAGGTGAAGTTCCTGTTCGGAAGATCTGAGCGCGTAGAATCTCTCTTCATTGCTATCACTCTCAAGTGAGCTGTGACTCGGAGTAGTTATATATGTTTGTGTCTCATCTCGGGGTGAAATTTATCTGTTTTTAAATTATTAGTATTGGATAGGAATGCTGAAACCATATAACTGTAAGCAAATTACTTGTATAAAATGGTTACTAAAATTTGTACTAATTTACAAAGGATTAAAATTATCAGTTACTTTAAAGCATATAATTTCCCATAAATCATTCTAAACCATTCCGTAAATGACTTATCAACAACCTTACTTTGATGTGCCGAAATAAACCTGAACATTGAAATCCCTTTTAAGTGATTTTCTTCGTGAAATAGATTGAGAACTAAAAGAAAATTGTTCGGCATTTGGTCAGAAGAAATCATATACCATTTGCGAACATCAATCGGATATCGTTTTATTTTCTTATACTTCCTGAATTCTGTGAGAAGATACAGCAACTTTATGGCTGAGTATAAAATTACATCTTAAAATTTCTAGAATACCAATAATTTCATCCGTTATCATACAATCTAAAACAAAAAAGTTGACTTGAATAGTACGGATGATGAGATTACATATATCCTACTGATATTAATTGTATAGTGGAGTCACGGATAATCTTTCGATATTTATATAAAATAAGTTTGGTTGTACAAATCTGTAAAAACATAGCAGATTTTCATACATTTTAATATATATATGATTAAATTATAGATATATTGGGCTTATATGAAGTTTTTAGATGTGTACATAAAATAAGATTTAGATTGGATAAAAAAAGAAAACAAGAGGTCGCAAAATTGCAAACAATAAAATGCTATCAACTCCTCCAATTATCAAAACGTTCGTCGTTTATTTAACTTATTTTATTTAGTATTAATTTTTATATTCGTTAAAGTCCGATTCATGAATCGTAGTGCGTGATACATCAGACCTCACACTGCTCGAAGTTTCTGTGAAGATAGTGTCCTGTGTGAAAATATAGTTGCAACAAACGACATTTTTGTGTAATTAATTGACAAAATACAAGTTTTTTAGTCACTCTTTTTTACAATGAGCACTTTAATCCTTGATAACAAAACGAAAAAAACTTGATAACTGTCTGGTAAATATATATATATATATATATATAAAGAGGTTTATGATTCTTAATAGCTCATCTAAATAGTGCTCAATATCAATGATAGAGTATATATATATATATATATATATATATAGTCCTATGCTAGTCACGGAGCCCAATGTGGTGTCACAGAACTTATGGCTATTGTGTCGTGACTAACACATTAGCTTCCGGCTGTTTGCTTTGTCCAATCATTCCGTGTCCACGTTGTGTTTGAAAGATGCACAATTCAGCCGGATCTTCTTCAGACGGTCAGGTAATATGAGTGGCTAGATTCTCTAGCAACTCAAAGAATAAAGAAACCCCGTTTTTTTACTATAAAAAAAATCGTTTTTATTGAAACACGTTTTTGAGACAATAAATAACAAACAAACGAGGTTTGCTTTCCTGGAAAACAGAAGAAAAAAGAATATCGTGAGAGTGACGATAAGGTGCGGTAAGAGTAACACTAACGTCTCTAAAGTCTAGGACTTTGAAGTTTTGTAACGTTGAAGGTTATTCGGATGCTTCTTTGGCAGCCTTGAGTTTCTTCTTGGTTCCTTTTTATATCCTCTCTGAGGATTCGCTAAATTATCCTATTTTTCATAGATCAATATCTGGACTAAAAAATCTCGAAAATATATTTTACGAAATTACATGTTTCATTATTGTGATTGACGAAGTTTCTGCTGACAACCGAAAAACTAAATAAATTTGCTAACCTTTAAAATCAAAAACAATTGTCTCGCACTTAACTGACCTTTAGGAACGATCAACCAGCTTTTTAGGTCATATAAGCCTTGACGAAAAGGATACTTATTTTAAGGATCTTTTTTTTGTTTTTGATATATATATATATATATATATATATATAAATTATAATATATAGATATAAATTATAATACATATAATATAAATTCCAATTTTTACATATTAATTAAGAACTCAACCGCACGTCGTGTCATATATATATATATATATATATATATTAGGTGTTAGTGTCTGTGACCCTGGGTTTCATACATTTTGCATTCGTCAGACTGAGTGAAATTTATAAAACAAGACCGATTAATATGTTTACTGTTTTGTTCGAAAAGTGGGGGATATTTGCATCTATGTGTGCCTAAGTTTGTGTGCTTTTGAATGATTATATGTTTGTGTATGTGCTGTTGCTCGTGCGTACATAGATACGTGTTTCTGCGTATACACTGGCATGCATCTTTGTATATATATACACATATTTCCACTGACTGTTGATGGGAAGGGATGAGACGAAAGAACAGAGTGTGAGTCACGAAGAGTGGATGAATTCTGGGTGGAAAGTGGATTGTTGCAATCAGAATGATTTCTTTTACTGTAATCCTTCCTAACTTTATGGTAACTAAAGTTTTATTTGATGTGAATAAGAAATATCTAGTTTTTGGTGAATTTTGTTGAGTGATGATGAGGATGATTAAAATCAAAATCATCATCACGATACTTTAAGAAGAATTAATGTATATAATGATTGTGTTGTTAAGGTTTAAGTGGTATAGTATATATGGGCAGGTAATAAAAATGATGTTAGGTTTTGGGTAACTTTTGCAATAATAATAGTAAAAATAATTAAAAAAATGTAACAATTATGGTCATAATGGTCTTTGACTATACAGATGGGTGCTTGTAATGCAATGATGTAAAGATAGTGCTTATAATTATTGATAATACTAAAAATATCACTTAAATTTACTTGCACTACTTGTGGGTGTTCATAATATGATAACGAGGAAAAAATGTTACTTATGGTCGGTGGTTCTGTTGTATAATTAGTATAGTGTCAGAGTAATCCTATGTACCTGAAGAAATTGTTGAAGGGCTTTTTCAGTAGGTTTAGCCCTAACATTTTTCAAAGTACTCTTCTGCGTATCCACAAATCGTTCTGCCTGTCCGTTAGACCACGGATGGAACGGGGCAGTAGTGACGTAATCTGTTTTGCAGAAGTCTTTGAATTATCTCGATGTAAACTTGCTTCCAATATCGGACACTATGGTGTCGACTACACCAAACCTTGCGAGCACCTCATGAAGGGATTTTATGGTGATTTCTGGGGTTGGGTTTTTACATCTATGTACTTCGGGCCACTTTGAGAAACTGTCGACTACAATGAAATTGTAAAATCCTTCAAGCGGGCCAGCGAAGTCAATGTGTATCCTAGACCATGTCTTTGGCCAGGTGTTGAATTTAATAGGAAGTGGCTCAGCAGCCAGGGCACAGCCTTTAAATAGTTTGACCGCGTTTTCAATATCTTTGTCCATGTTTGGCCAGTAGACAAAGCTACGAATCAGTCTTTTTATCCTATTACTCCCTGGATGGCCAACGTGAAAATCTTTCAAAATACGTATCTGCAATGTCGATAGAATCATGACGTGTTCTCTGTAAAGTAACACATCGTCGCATGTAGAGTACTCTGGGCTTTTCCAAAATTTTTGTCTTTATCCGGTCAATATACTCATTTAAGAGAGCTTCTTGCTTAATTTGAACAAGTGTCCCTGGAAGTTCCCTAATTGAATTGCAAGGCTAATTTTTAATTCGCCTTCAGATTGAACAGTGTCTTCCAGTGGTTCTTTGTATTTGAAAATAAACCTTGATAGTCCGTCTGCATGGCCGAATTTATTCGATGGTAAATACACTATTTTAGAATTATGATTAAGCAGGACTGTACCCCATCTCTGCAGTCTGTTGGCTGTGTGTTGTGGGAGCCTTACCCATATCACCATAATGAACTCTTTTCACCGTTGTTATTATTACTAGAGATTTCGCTGCCAGAGGGCAGATCACTTTCGGTGTATTTTGCTGACATTACTTTTGTTTGCGACTGACCATTGCCTCTTAAGCGACTATGGAAGAACCATCACCATCACCGACTTCACAAACTGACATATTCGACGGCCTAAGCCCCACCTAAAAGCCGGAAGACAAATGGCCAGCACTTTCGCAGACATCAACTCCGGCCTGTACGATTCAACCTGCCCCAAAAGTGCCATCAATTCTAGCCTCATGGACAGCACAAATCACAAGAAATCCCCCAAAGACTATGCTAAAAGCAGGTAGAAATACGAAAATTACTTTCAAGGGAATAGGATTCTACCTATTCCCGAATTCGTAAACGAAGTCCAGCCGAAAATAATTTCCTTTGTCGTAACAGACTTAAAAACCAGGCGGATGGCAGGAATTAAAAAAGATACGTTTGAAGATACAGCTTTGCCACCTGGGATGTACTGATGCCATTAGAGGAATTAGCTGCAAAGCTGGCTTGAGATAATATTACATCAAAGTACTTCCGGCTACAGTCAGAATACCTAGGCGAAGATTAAAAATCACCGTGTGTAATGTCCCTATTCAGATAAATGAAGAGGTCTTGGCTGCATACTTGAGCAACTATGGAGACATAGAAAACGTTATAAAAGCCAAATCAAGAAATGGGACAGCGCACGGTGATTATATTTTCACTATGTGCCTAAACAGATGGGGGGTTTATGGCTATACCCCATACTTTAGATAACGAAAGCCAGGTGATGAGGGTGGTCGTTGAGGGTCGAAAGCCCCAATGCTGGAATTGTAAACAGCTGGGGCATTTTTCAAAATCGTGCCCTCAAAAGACTACCAAAACAACATCTCCACTACTGAGAACGACAACAACAACAGCAAAAACAACGACTACAGCAGCTATGATCACAGTCTCTATACCGCCTAAAAGCAAAAGCCCCAAAGAAGGAACAGGGGACCAACCCAATAAAGAGGAGAGGTGGACCCAGGTAACTAGGGTGGGGAAGAAAATCTCTCTAAAAACACCAGCGGCAACCTTGACACCCGAAAACGAACCACACATGAAACCTAGTCCAGCCAAAGAATCATCATCATCTGCCACAGTAATTTCATTAGAAAAAGCAAAACAATCATTATCATCCATTCCAGACAAAGAAAAAATCATCCCCCAAAAAAGAAAAAAACTCATCAACCAGCTGAAAAATCCCAAGCAATGGACACTTCAGTTAATCTAAAAAGAAGGGACAGTGGGGATTTGACAACAGATGGGGAGGAAAAAAAAACAATTAAAAACACTTCCCTTTCAAGAATTCGAACCTGAACCCACGCCACAACCACAAACACATCCCCAGCCACAACTTGTACCTCAACAAGTTCATCGACCAGCTCAAATTATTCCACCCCAACAACCTAACAATAACCCATCACAAGTCACAGACCCCCCTCTTTCGACCAATGCCCCCCTCTCACCCATTTCAACCCCCAAACCGTTCTTCAGGGCCCGTTCAGAGATTCGAGAACCAACAATGCCATCATCATCGTCATCATCAAAAAAACAAAAATTAAATCGGCCACAAATGTAGTCAGACAAGCCATAAATGCATTTTTTTTGTGGGGAAAAACTTAGACCACCAGTTGAAAAAGACACTATATCATCTAATATCATTAAAACAATCAACAACAAAGACATTACCATTAAGGGGGCACCCATGGTGACCACCTTTGTTCGTTCACCTGGCACCTGCACAAGGGAGCTGTGGCGTTTCCTTGAGGATGCCAGTTAAGCAGAGTTGGAGCCCCACTCGCTCAATAAAATACTTTAATGTACGGGCAGAGTCCCGATTTACGTTCACCCATCATTCTATAGGGCTCTAAAATTGCGGCACCCCATGGATGTCAGGGGAATTCCCAGGGAAAACCGAGTTACGAAGGAACTCAGTACCGGCACCCTGCGTCAGGCCGTCGGCATTCTCACCTCGGAGGATTTCTGGCCCGTAGTTGACAGTGAGTAAAGTAAGTGGGTCGGATTGCTTTAAACCTTGCCATGTTGAATGTGAGGAGACTGAGGGATTCAAGCAAGTGTCCACGCTTGCTTGGTGAACTCAAGAACTTCGATGTAGATGTCGCTGTAGTGCAGGAGACCCACTTCATTAGCACTTAGGACTGCCGGGTGCTGGAAGGCGATTTTAACATTTTCTCAGCATACAGCAGCCACAGTAGCACAGGGGTCTCCTTGCTAGTTGGTCGCAGCCTTGATGCTGATGTTGACATTGTTTTTGCATGTGACGGGGGCCGGTTGGTTGTGGCCGATGTTGCCGTTAAAAGTTTCAAGTTCCGACTGGTTGCGGGTTATGCGCCCAATATCTCTACGGAGAGAGTTTCCTTTTTTCGTCGGTTGGCGTCGTTTCTGGACGATACGAAGTTGCTAGGCTTAATGGGTAATTGGAATGCGATCCTTGATCCAAGATAGATAAGGTCGGGCGGGGAGCTAGATGGTTGGGAAGGTGTGAAAGCAGCCTTGTCGGCCTTATGACTTGTCATGACTTGGTCGACAGGTTTCGCCTAGATCACCCAGGGCGGGAGATGTGGACGTGGCAAGATAGCTCGCCTTCTGCCAAAGTAGGTTCCTACTTGGACAGAGTGTTAGTTAGAAGAGCTGATAGCGATTTCGCTAGTTGTCCCACGTTCCACTTGATAGCGTGAACTGACCGTAAACTTGTTACGGTCAGTGTGCAGCTTGCTAATAGGCCTAGTTTGGCTGGCAACTGGAAATTCAATACCTCCTTAATGGAGATACGGGATTTCCAGGAGCGGCTAGAATCCCTAATCAAGCAGGCGTTAGTGGGAGCAATTACCGGGAATAGGTGGTGGGTTTCTCTTAAACATAAGATTAGAGATTTCGCCACTAAGTACGGTCGACAGCTCAATTTAGATAGGACCAAGGAGAACGAAATCTACAGATGATACACTTTCCCGGGCGTTGGCTGGGGGGTGGACTGCCTAACCGTAGAGCTAGCTAGGGGGACCTTAAGCGTGTAAGTAGCGAGCGCTACAAGGGATATGTAGTTAGATCTAGGTTAAGAAGAGTTCTCAGAGAAGCTGTTAAAACGAACACGATTGCGTGTGAGGAAGAAGTGCAAAGGTTTCCCGATTGGTATATCGACTCCGTCAAGACCCCGGACGGGTGCGTGCTGCGATCGAATCGCGAGATGGGTGATGCCTTTCGAGCGAACTTTCGTAATCGCTTTGCCCGCTGTACTGAACTCTTGCTTCAGGAGTTACGCAGCTATCCCGCCGTCTTCCCACACTTGGGGTGGCTGAAGCGGCTAGTTGCGTGGGTGTGGTTACTGAATGTAAAATCCGTGATGCGTTGAAGCAGATCGGCCAAAACAAGTCGCCAGGACTAGATAATTTGCCCTGCGATGTGTACTTGAGGCTGTCGCACATATTTGTTCCGATTCTGACGGATATGTTAAACCATTGGTTCAACCAGGGAGCCATCCCTGGTAGCGTTACCAAAGGTGTGATCACATTGATGAAGAAAGGTGGCTAGCATTTTTGGGAGGGTTTAGATGGTTACAGGCCCATAACTCTGCTTAATACAGAGTTAAAGATTTTGGCCCGGGTCTTAGTGAATCGTTTACAGCTTGTCATTAGCGATCTGATCGGCCCCGAGTAGACCTACGCTGTGAAGGAGATATTGATCCAGGACAATCTGCATTTGATTCACGAGGTCCTAGAGGGGATAAAAGACGGCATGGAAGCTGCACAGATCAGTTTAGGTCAGTCCAAGACCTTCAGTAGGGTCGACCATCAGTTTTTGGCCACTGTTTTGGAGACTGCCGGATTCAAACCGGAGTTGCAGGTGAACGGAAGGCGTTCGAGGGCGTTCGCGATCGAGCGTTCGGTCTGGCAAGGCTGCCCCCTGTCTCCTATTCTCTATGTTCTCGCTTTGGAGCTCCTGCTCTGTAGGCTTAGGGATGAGGAAACAAATCTGGCCCTGCGCAGTGTTCCTTTTGCTGGCTCTCTTACGGCAAGGGTTTCCGCGTTCGCTGATGATATCACTGTCTTTGTATCCCGCCACCTGGATATAAAGGCTGTGAAGAAGGCGGTTGGAGAGTACGAGCTGATAGCAGGAGTCAAGGTCAATTTTGACAAAAGCGAAGGTTTGCGGCTTGGTGCTTGGAGAGGTAGCGATACCCTTCCAGGGCTCTTCTGTTGGAGTGACGGACTCGTCCGCATCCTTAGGGTGTGGTTCGGGCCTGACCTCCAGCTGGAGCGAAATTGGTCGGAAGTACAAGCTAAGGTGAATGCTCAGGTGGGAATCTGGCTTTCAAGTAAGTTGTCCTTAAAAGGCAGGGCGGAGGCGTGCACTATGTACGTCTCCCCTTTGATCCTTTACCGATTGGCTGTTCTTCCTCTGCCTAAGACACGTCGATTGGCGCTTCAACGGTCCCTCTCCAGATTGCTCTGCGGAGATGCAAGGCCGATGGTTCGTTGACAGGTCTGTGTCCAACGTACGCGCAACGGGGGTCAAGGTATGCCTGATCTGGGGAGCCACTGGCTTGCTGAAAGACTTGCAAACTTGGGCCGATCCTTGACGGGGGACGCAGTGTGGAGACGAAAGGAGAGTCGGACTTTTCCTCGCCTCAAGTAAGAACTAAAGGCTGAAGGTCGACGTAAGCCTTTGGGCGAAGCACTGTTTGTCCGCGAGTGCCGAACGGTCCTTCGTAACCTTCTTGGTTCCAGTGACCTTTCACGGCCTCGGAAAGAGCTATATCGGGAGTGAGTGGATCGCCTCGGACACTCTTAGCGAGCGGCGCGGCTGGACGGCGGAGGAGATCCGCTCTCACTGGAATTGGGCTCCAGGATCGAGCTTCTTGAATAACTCACCTGGCGACTTATTCGGAGTGCGTTACCCCTTCTCGGCTTGAACTACAGAGCAGGCCTGGCAGAGATGCCCGATTGTGCTCGCTGCGGCAGTGGTTTAGAAGAAACGGCTGAGTACACCTTCGACTACTGCGAGCGAATTTGCCCGTTCTGGGATCACGTCGGGGAGTGGACGGCTCGCATCGAACCCAAGCAGCTCGTGCTGCTTGACGTTGGTTACGTCGTCGACAACGTTCTTCCACCGTTTCATGGAGAGAAGCGTGTGGTGTTTCTCGCGATCCTAGCTGTAGCTCGAATGGTGATTTGGACGACGCGAAACAAGGGATTGTATGACGATGCAAACTTTTCTCATCGTGATCTGGTTTTGTGTTTCAGGCATCAGCTTAGGGTCAAAATCAGATGCGATAGAAATCGCTTTGATCGCATAACATTCAACAAAAAGGTGGGTGAATGCAGCGAGTCTGTTCGTAAGAAAGGGGGCTATGTTAGAGTCATCCTTCCCTCCTCTGCCGGCCCATGGCGTCTACGGTACGGGTCCTTCGGAACCCTATCCCGGATAAGTAGGCATTGTTTTTTCCACCTTGAAACCTTGTTAGCAGTATGTTGTGAGTCATCGTCCCCGTCATCTAAGTCATTAGTTCTCAAGATCTTCCCCATCCCCATTATTTTTGTACCTCCACCCGTACCCCAGCCCGCTTTTGTTGAAGATCTTGAAAGTTGACATGTATAAAAATCACGTTACCTGCTTTTATCTGCCCATTCCGCGCCCAACCCTGTCTTTCTTTGCCCCACTAGACTAGGATCCCCGTCCCACCTAGGGTAGGTCCGGCTTGTTTTCGGTGTTTTCTGACCCCGGAAAACAGTCAGCCTCCATTTTTGTAGATGGGGGGTGGGGTGGGAGGACAACAAAACGGGGAATTTTTTCCTTTCTTTTCGTTTTTGTATTTTTTAAAATTATATTTTTGGTTTTTTTTCCTATTCCCATCATATAAATCATCAATTGTAAATAAAATCACACATTTTATTCGGGGTTTTAAGTTGGCCTTTTTTATTGAGCAAATGTGGTATTGTGGTGGTTGCAGCGCGCATGGCGATGGATGAATGATTATATATTGTACTGTTGAATGGGTCGGCGAGTGTGGCTAGGTAGGTCCCCTTAGAATATATAGTTAATGCAAGACTGCTCCCTTCCCCCCCAATACTTCAAGGCCTTGTGCCTTCTTTGTAAATTACAAAGAAATAAAAGCAGATCAATATCGATTTATCTGAACAGTACGAGATTTCTTACCTTTTTTATGTAACTCTATCTTTCTTGTGTAATATAATCTGTTATCTAATATCTGTTTGTGTTTTCATAAGTGACCCTTTCCGGGGCCATAACATACTGGCGACGAGTAACTCGGACGAAAAAAGGGTTTTTCTAACAAGCAAATGGGGTTAATCGCACAACACACTGGCGAAGATACATTGCAACAACAAAGAGATACCCAACTACAAGAATCTACAACAAAGTTCCAGCATACAACGAACCGAACAAGATTTTTTGTTAAACAACTACAAGGTATCAAATTGTACAAACGACGGAGTGTGTCGGATGGCGGATATTAAAAAAAAATATCTGTAAATAAGATTGTCACGTAATCAAAAAGTGATTTTCATATTTTTTTTTCTTTCCACTTCAGAGAGAAAAAATTAATTCGGCGTTTACAGTTTTGTGTTGTACAAACACACACACACACACACACACACACACACACACACACACACACACACACACACACACATAGAGTAATTATTCTTGATTTCTGGGGATATTTACAGAAGAAAAAAAAACACTTCCTCCTCTAAAAAATATGGAAGACCTTAAAGAAATGTTTGCATAAATGATGAAGTTCCAAATGGAGTCTCAACAAAAAAATGAGGAAAAACTCCAACTTCAGAAAGAAAACGAAGAAAGAATCTTAAAAAGCGAGGAAAAACAACAATAACAACTTCAGAAAGAAAACGAAGAAAGAATCTTAAAAAAACGAGGAAAAACAACAACGGTTCTTCCTTGAATTGCTAAAACAACAAGAAGCACTTTTTAAAAGTCTAAGTAATAACCAGCCTTCAGATAGTACAACTATTTTCATTCAAAAGGCAGTGTGGAACGTACTCGAAACATTTTCCTACGCTCCAGATGAGGATAAGACCTTTGAGGCATATTGCAGAAGATATGAAGATATCTATATTACCGACAGTGCCGATTGGACTGATGAAAAAAAAGTCCGGCTACTTCTACGAAAGCTAGGAACTGTAGATTATACCTTACCAAATAAAACTTGCGAACTTGGCTTTTTAGAAACAGTTAAATTACAGTCAGAATTATTCAGCTCCAAAATGTCTCTTTTCCACAAAAGAGGGAAATGTCTCAACTTAACAAAAAGGGACAGTGATGATTATTTAGGGTTTGCCTCGGTTCTCAATAAAAACTGCGACGATTTTAAACAAGGCGAATTATCAGCGGATAACTTCAAATGTCTAATATTTGCACAAGGCCTAGTGTATGCAAAAGACGCGGAAATCAGACGAAGAATTTTGTCGAAATTAGAGAACGAGCCCTCTGGCTGAAGACTGTCAGAGGATAATGAGTGTCAGAAAAGACTCAAAATATATCAAGGAATCTGATGTTGCTGATAGATCCCAATCATACTCTCCACAAAAAGAGAGAAAAAATATGATTACCCAAAATTTCAATACAGGCAGACAAGTGACAACCAAAAAAAAAAAAAAAAAAAAAAAAAAAAACCAGCGCTTACTACCATTGTGGAAAATTACATTGGACCAAGAACTGACCCTATCGTACAAAAAATGTCAAAACTGAGATAAATTCGGACATGGGGCTCACAGCGTAGAAGCAGAAAAATAATTAAAAACAGAGTCTGACATACAAAAAGCGAGGACAATTCAGATGAAGTCGTTCGTAAATACATAACAGTCAAAGTACTAAATAAGTCGGTAAGATTTCAGTTAGATAAATATCAATAATAAACTTACAAACTTGGAGAAAATTAAATAGGCCAATAATAAAGATGACAAGTAAGACGGCGCGAACGGTAACAGGAGACAAAATAAAATTTGGAGGCGAAATGATTATCCTAGTATCACTAAATGGTATAACCAAACAATTAAAAGTCTTCGTACTGAAGAACACAGAAAATTTGTTTGGTTCGGACTGGTTTCAGAAATCTCTGGGATCAACCAATTAATACGTTTTGCCAAAAAGTAGAATGCATTACGGCTGAAGCATAAAAAATTAAGATGGAACTAAAAGGTAGTTTCCCCGAAGTATTTTCAGCTGGTCTTGGCGAATGTACTAAAATTAAGGTAAAATTTGAACTGAATTTTGAACTGAATTTGAACTGAACGCCACATTTTTAGAAAGACGCGAAACGTACCGTTCGCCGCGACCGAAGAAATACATAAAGAGCTAGACCGATTAGGGAATATGGGCATATCATCGAAAGTGGAATTCAGCGAATGGGCTGCTCCAACGGTATATAAGAAAAAAATCTAAGGAAATCCGGGTATGCGCAGATTTTTCTACAGGATTGAACGCTGCACTCAAGGATTACAACTATCCACTCCCCAGCCAGGAAGAGGTTTTTAATAAATTAAATGGAGGAAAAGTCTTTTCAAAAATGACTTAAGCGAGGCCTGCCTTCAGATTCCAGCAAAAGAAAATAGCTCTAAAATACCCTGTATTAACACACACAGAAGGCTGTACAAATTTGACAGACGAGTTTTTGGAATAAAAGTCGCACCAACAGGTGATGGACACCATACTTGGTGGCTTTGACTACACTTTCGCTTATCTTGATGATATTGTAATTAGTAGTAAAACGAGGGAGCTACACAAAGAACATCTAAACAAGGTTTTCGCACAAATACGGGAATTTGGGTTCAAGGTAAAGGAAGCAAAATGCGATTTCTGCTTGAACAAAATCAAATATCTGGGACATATCATTGACAAAGACAGGAGACGTCCCGACCCCGAAAGGGCTACAGCTATCAAGGATATGCCCACTCCTGATAATGTTATATTACAGAGCTTCCTTGGACTTGCAAACTACTAGCAAAGTTTCATAAAAAAAATTTGCACGATCTCTGCACCCCGTTAAACGAACTACTAAAAAAAGATAAAAAGTGGAGATGGACGCCCGAATATCAAACAGCATTTGACCAAATTAAAAAGCATTGACATCTGATCTTTTTCTCGCGCACTATGACCCAAAACTGGTGATTATGGTCGCAATAATTTGCGAATAATTTTTCTCTCCAGGAAGAAAAACTGTCCATAATGAGCCATCAATTTAGTTGTCCCATCAGTCATTTTGTGCAGAATTCATGCCCCAATAGCATACGAACTAGCGTCGCAGGCCACTATGATATCCAAATCTGGATTATAACGGGTAAGAAATAGGTCTAAAGTCATTTTCCTTCTTTATTTTTCAAATGATTCTAGGCATTCTGCTGCAATTAATGACATGCTGGTACCCGATAATATCGCTTCATTGCTGAGTTTCCTGGGACTAGCTAATTATTACCATGTATTCATATCAAATATGCATGATTTGTGTGCCCGCCTGAATGAATTGTTAAAAAAGACAAGCGCTGGGTTTGGATAACGGAATCCCTGGTCTTTAATTGGAATCATTTTGAGATGAGGCTTCTTAATCAGAGAATTAATTTTTTTATTTATTGCGGGTTTTTTGTCCTCATCTTGGTAGTTTTTGTGTTGTTTCTTCTTCACTACGTTTCGGCCAAATTTCACCTCTGGCCTTCTTCAGGTGATTAACCGCAACCTCGGATAGGAATGCTAAGTCTTGTAACCGTATCCCCAGTAATTACTGCCTTCCATAGTTGTTCTCTATCGCACGACGTTTTTGACCAAGTAAACCTCTGGCCGGCTTGGGTAGGAATTGAAACTGCTATCTTCTGACAATGCTCACCTGGAACCGTAAAGACTCAACGCCTCTATCCGCTGCGCCACGGGCCCCGAAGGGCGATCAAGGTCGGATTTTTTGATCTTATAAATCCAATTATTTGTTCTCCTTATCTGGTCTTCCATAGTCGGGTCAGTACCGAATTTGTAATTATCTTTAATTAGAATCATTTTGAGATGAGGCTTCTTAATCTGAGAATTAATTTTTTATATATTGCGGACTTTTTGTTCACATCTTGGTAGTTTTTGTGCTGTTTCTGAAGAATGTCAGAGGTGAAATTTGGCCGAAACTTAGTGAAGAAGAAGCCTCATCTCAAAATGATTCCAATCAAAGACCAGGCATTCTGTTGTTCAAACCCAGCGCTTGTCTTTTTTAACAATTCATTCAGGTGGGCATGCAAATCATGCATATTCGATATGAATATCTGGTAATAATTAGCTAGTCCCAGGAAACTCAGCAATGAAGCGATATTATCGGGTACCAGCATGTCTTTGATTGCCGCAGCTCGTTCAGGATCTGGTATTCTGCCATACTTATCAATAATGTGACCCATGTATTTGATATTTTCCATGAAAAAAATCCAAGATTCAAGATTATGGTTTCAAACTTAAAGAGTAAGTTTAAAACCATAATCTTGAATCTTGTGTTCGATTATGCTTTTGCTTTTCATCAGAATGTCATCTAAATAAACAATCATGAAGACAAGGCCACTTAGCATAGTCTCCATTACCAGCTGAAAAATTGCTAGCACAACCTTGTCTCCGAACGGTAAATGCTCGAATTTATATAATCCGTGATGCGTACTTAGGCACAATAGCTTCGAACTCACCTCTTTGACCGGAATTTGTAAATAAGCGTCGCTAAGGTCAATTTTTGAGAAAAGAATTTTCACCATTTAGCTTGGCAAATATGGCCGCAGGGCAAGGAAGAAGACAATAAAAATCTTTTAGAGCGGCGTTTAATCCAGTAGAAAAATTAGCGCAAACGCCTATCTCTTTGGATTTCTTTTTCACATAGACCGTCGGTGTAGTCCACTCGCTATACTCTAACTTTGAAAGTATTCCACTTTTTACAAGTCTATCAAGTTCCTAGTTAATTTGTTCCAACGAGGCAAAAAGCATATTTCGAACACTGGCTGAACGTTTTCTTGAAGTTCAAATTTTGCCTTCATTTTAGCACACCTCCCTATACCACCAGAAAAAAATTTCGGGATAAGGCTACCTTTAGCTTTTTTTAGTTTCTCACCTTCGATACTCAAGTTTTCAAGCGTTTGGCTGTAAGAGTTTATCGGCAAGTCCTAAAACTGGAATTGTGCCATTCAATCAGTGCCAAATAGGTTGTTTGTATTCTTCAGTACGAACGATTTTGATTTAAGTCTTCCAGTTGAACGCTGCATTCGTAATCAATCCTCCATTTAATTTAATTTTTTCTCCAGTTACTGATCTTCCAATTTTAATCGTGGTTAGTCAACCTTTTCTTTTCCAAGTTTGTAAATTAATTATTCTCAGATCTGACCTGAATCCAGCTGGAATTTTACACTTTTGTTTAATATTTTTACGTGTACAAATTTCCTTATGTTAGCATCCTCTAGTGCGTCCGACATCGTATTTTTCATGCAACTAATTATTTTGTTTTTAAATCGGCAGTGTGAGCTTTTATTTCCGATTCGGTTACGAATAGAACATTTCTTATTCCGGAGAGTACAATCTTTGTATTAGTGTAAAACTCCACACCCGGAACATGGGTTAGGGGGCAAATACTTTTGCTTGTTCTTTGATTCATTGCTTTTAGAGGGAGACTGTTTGTTTCGATACATTATTTTTGTAGGGAGACTTAGTTTGTTTCTTATTGTAGCCTATTTTTCTGATGTGAGCGATACAAGATTCTTCAATTTTTTGAGAATCTTGTTTGACGCTAACACACCTTTGACAATCCTCGGCAATCTGCTGTAAAGTTATATTTGGTTCATTCTCCAATTTATTTAGTATTTTGTACCTATTTTCTGCATCTTTCATTGAAACTAGCCTTTGAACGAATGTCAAGCATTTCAAGTTATTTGCACTTAGCTCTGCAAGTCTGATATCATCACAGTGTTTGGTTACTACTGATGCAAAAGTGGTAAATGTTCTCCTTCCTTTCTTGGCAGATTAAGACATATCCATTTTTTATGAAAAAGAGAAGTCTTTGAACTGAAGAGTTCCATCAGTAATTCTACTGCTTCGGCAAATGTTGATTCAAAAGTCTTCCGGGACAGAATGTAATTACGAATTTTGTGTGCTAAGTTGTGCCAAGTTTACTCAGAAGAAGACTAATTTTCTTCGAGTCACTTCAGTTTTCACAATCTGTTTAGTATAAATCCTCATATCTCCAAAAATATGACGCAAAAGTTACGTCTTCCTCTGGAGTGTATGAAAACTTCTCAATCACACTCCAAATGATATTCTGCGAAAAAGAAAATTCTTTTGCGAAAGAATTTCTACGATTTGTCAGTTCGAAAACTTGTTTTTAAAATTTGTGCTGTTTTTCTTCCATTTTTTTCATATTTCAGTTGTTTTTCTTCCATTTCCTTTTGATATTCCAGCTCTTTTTGTGGATAATCCAACTGGTTTTGTTGATATTCCTGCTGTTTCTCTTCACTTTTCTCTTGCGTTTTTATAAGTAATTCTTGATTTTCTTTTTTAGTTTGAATAAGTAATTTTCCATTTACAATTGTTTTTGTTAACTTTTCTTTTGGTTTTCTTTTTGATTTTGAAGAAATAATTTTTCCATTCTTTCTTGGAGTTGCAATTGCTGTGCGTTTTGAAATTTCATAAAATCTAATGAAGCACTTTTGAAATCCTCCCTGATAAGTGAGTCTCTTTTTTTCCCCAAAAAAAAGAATAACCGAAAAATGTGATGAAAAAACGTGAGAGAAAAAAATTTCTTTTTGTATATATATATAATAAAACTCCAAATTTTCCTTACCCGAGAAAAAACACGAGAGCTTTTGTTTTGAGGTAACTTAACCTAACCCAAAGCTATTATCCTTAAAGAAAGATAAGGTTTAGAATGAATTTCTCTTTTCGTTTGGAAAGAGATAACTGATTATCTTAACTTGAAGTTTCGAGTTCCAGATCAGTGTACGGTAGTAAAACTTTTTTCCTCCTTATTTTCTTCGGTTTTACTTTTCTGGTTTACCCAGATGCTTCTTCAAGTTGTATGAACGAAAAATAATTTCTCGTATACCCACTGTTTAATTAGCAAGTACAACGTAGATATTTTTCAAAGTTCTTCAGGTTTTTTAAGACGTCCAGGTTGCGAGCGCTAGCTAGCCACATTCGCCTAGCCACTCAACCATACAATTCGTCATTCATTCTTCATCAAGCACGCTATAACCACCAAAATTCCGCATTTACTTAACAAGAAGAGTCCTACTTAAAAACCCCGGAAGAAAAATGTAAATTATTTACAATAAATGGTTTATGTACAATTTATGAAAATGATTGGAATGGAAGAAAAACCTGGAAAAAAGTAAAAAGAGAACAAAATAAACTCCAGTTTGGTTTCCCTCCCATTTATAAAATAGAAGCCGACTGTTTTCCAGTCTCCGAGGGGACCGAAAAAAAATCAGGACCTTCCCTAGTGGGGAAGGAAAACTAAGCTAAAGGGGCAAAATAAGTACAGAGTAGGCGCGGTGTGGGAGGTTTACGCAGGCCACAGGAATGGGAATATAGATACGAATTCCAAGATCTTCAGAAAAATGGGGCTGGATCGAGGGTTAAGGGACAATAAATAATGGGGACGGAGAAGACTAGTACGGGATGTCCATGATCCCAAGACGGAAGAACACGCTCTCAGTTGTAGAAGGCGTGCTCAGCTGTTTTTTCTAATCCCCTACTGCAGCAGGCCCAATAGGGACTTGTCTGCCAGACCCGCTTTTGTAATTCCAGCCGAACAATTCCGAGTTCTTGCTCACTTGGAATTGTTTAAGAAGCCCGAACCTAGCGCCCAATTCCAATGCAAGCAAGCTTCCTTCATCGACTAGCTGAGCCGATTCACGAGAGTATCCGAAATGAAGCCAACCACTAGTTCTCGATACTGCTCCTTTCGAGACCGAAAAATGTCACAGGACCCCAGAAGGTTGCGAAGGACCTAAGAGCATTCTCCGGCAAACGGTGCTTCCCACCTCACCTTACGTCGACCTTCAGCCTTATGGTCTGACTTGAGGCGAGGAAAGGTATGTCTCACCTTTCGCCTCCACACCACGTCCGTCGACAAGTATCGGCCCAAGTAAGCCAGTCTCTCAGCAAACCAGTGGTTCTCCAAATCAGGGAAACCTAGACCCTCAGAAGTTGACAACAAACCTATGGACCATCATCAAAATTTGGAGAGAGACTGTTGAAGCGCCAGCCGATGGTTCTTAGGCAGTGGAAGTACAGAAAATCGGTAAAAGATCAAGGGGAAGATGTACACGGCGCACACCTCTGTTCTGCCTTTTAAGGACAACCGTTTTCGAAGCCAGATACCCAACTGGGTCTGTACTTCCGAACAATTTCGCTCCAGTTGGAGCCAGGGCCCGAACGACACCCCGAGGATGCAGATGATCCCGTCACTCCAACAGAAAGGCCTTAGGAGGGTAACACCTCCCCTCCAGCCACTTAGCCGCAAACCTTCGCTCTTTTCAAAGTTGATCTTGGCTCCTGCTATCTTCTCGTACCTCGCAACCAACTTCTTCACAGCTTCTATGTTCAAAAGGCTGGGCTCAAAGATAGAGATATTATCGGTGTACGCGGATACTTTTGCCAAAAGGGGACCAGCAAAAGGAATGCCCTGTAGGGC
The DNA here is from genome assembly GCA_963585895.1 of Sepioteuthis lessoniana. Taxonomy (NCBI): domain Eukaryota; kingdom Metazoa; phylum Mollusca; class Cephalopoda; order Myopsida; family Loliginidae; genus Sepioteuthis; species Sepioteuthis lessoniana. Next base: position 65,294,556 of record OY757929.1, on the reverse strand, counting down.
CGTTCGTCCCTAAGCAGGTCATAGAGAAGAGGAGACAGGGGGAAACCCTACCGGACAAACCGCTCAATCGCGAACGCCTCCGAGCGCATCCTGTTCACCTTTCTTAAGCAATGAGATCACACTCATGGTAACGCTACCAGCGATAGTTCCTTGGGCGAACCAATGGTTGAACATGTCAGAATAGGCACAAACAAGTACACTTCGTAAGGTAAACCATCACGTCCGGCCGATCTGCAAAGGCCGACCTATTTAAACGCATCACAGAGTTTGCTGCTAGCCGCTTCAGCCTCACGAGGAGGAAGTTGGTTAAATTTTTGGTTAAATAGCTTCGAAATTCATGAACCGGGAGGTCAGGACAGTGAGCAAAGCGATCACGGAAGGGCACCCGATAGGCGTCGTGCATCGTACGATTTGAGCCGAGCATGTGCCCGTCCTGGGACTTGACCGATTCGATATACCGAAACGGGAATCTTCGTACTTATTCCTTACACGCTAACGCGCTACATTTCACAGCTTCGTAAGGAACTCTTTTAAAACTAGATCTAACTACGTATCCCTTGTAGCGCTCATTAGCTTCACGCTTAAGGTCCCGTCTAGCTAAATCTATGGCTTGAGAATCCCTCCATCCACCGCCCGGGATAGGTTATCTTCTAAAGTTTTAAAGTTTTTGCCATCTTGGTCCTATCTAAGTTGAGCTGGCGACTGGATTTAATGGCGAAATATCTACTCCTATGTTTAAGAGATCCCCACCACTTATTCCCGGTAACCGCCTCCACTAATGCCCGCTGATATGGGGATTCCAGCCGATCCTGGAAGTCCCGTATCTCCAGTAAGGAGGTATTGAACTTCCAGTTGCTGCCTAGACTAGGCCCATCAGCTAACCCTAGACTGACCCTTACAAGGCTATGATCGGTCTGCGCTACATAGCGGAACGTGAAACACTTAACAAACTCAGAGTCAGCTCCTCTATCTAACACTCTGTCCGGATAGGATATAGTATGGACAGAGGATGAATTATGTAGCCACGTTTACATCTCCTTCCTTGGATGATCCAGACGAAACCTGTCGACTAAGTCATTGCGAGCCATAAAATCGATCAGGCTGCTTTTACACCTTCCCTACCCTCTAGCTCCCCTTCCGACCCTATCTATCTTGGGATCAAAGATCGCATTCCAATCACTCTTTAAAACTATCCATTTCGAATTGTTGGGGAACGGCGCTAACCGCCGAAAAAAGGAAACCCTCTCTACAGCGATATTAGGCGCATAAATCGCGGCTACCCGCAACTCGAAACTTTTAACAGCAACATTGGCCACAACCAGCCGCCCCTTCATCTGCAAGAACAAGATTTATATCAGCATTAAGGCTCTTAACAAAGAGACCCAAACGCTGCTACGACCGTCGTATGCTGAAAGGACAAATTCGTCTCTTACACTGCACCAACATCCACACTGATGTTCGAGAGTTCACCAAGCAAGCGTGCACAACTACGTGGATCCCTCAGTCCCCTTACTCACTGTTGACTACGGTGAGGAAAACCTCGGGGTTGAGGACGCCGACAGCATGCTTCAGGGATCCAGTGCCGAGTTCAGTTGTGACTCGGCCGTCTCTGGACAACCCTCTGACGTCTAGAGGTACTTCAGTAACGACCTGTAAAAGGAGAGGTGCTCATAAATGGAGACCTTCCCTGAGTAAAATTACATGATTTTCTTGAGGGAGGGGTGCTAGTCTTATGTCTGCTCTACTGGCTTTCTCAAGGGAACGCCACAAGCCTTTAGTGTGGTTTGCGGGCAATGGTCACCCTAACCCTAACCTGAACAAATAGGGGTTGGAAATGTTTTTGTCTTTAATGTTCTTGATTTTTTGGAGCTGTTTAAGTACTCTACGAAGTTGAACCTCCGTAGAAAGTTCTTCAGTTTTCGCAGAGGGGAAAGCTACATAATAATTACTCTGAATTTTGGATGGATGAAATGGTGGATTTGATGACAGTCTGTTTTGAGATCTTGAACCGGAGAACCTCCTGGGAGGTGAGAGAGAGGGGAAGTTGGATTTCCTGTGATTTTTGGGTGGGTGGAGGTTGTTTTAGAGGGGGTTGAATTTGCTTTGGGGGTTGTTTTCTTTTCCGGGGAGCGTTGTGAGGCTGCCCGCTGTGGAGAAGAAAGAGACTCTGCTCGTTTTTTTCTGTTTTTTCTTATGTTTTTTTTTGTGTGTTTCAGTGTTTGTTTTTCTGTAGGGGGTTGAGCTGGGTACACAATTTTTTGCTTGTGTTTGTCACTCTCTCGTCTTCTTTTTAAGTTTACTGTTTCCATCTCCACAGCCTGTTCCTCCTCGATGGTCTTTTTTCCTTTAATTTTATTTTTTCGGAGGGTGATGTGTTTGTCACTGCTATTGTCTGCTGGTTTTGTAGCTGGAGATGTGGGTAGAGAGCTTGTCTTCTATCCTTTTTCTTGGTTGTCTGGATGGACCTCAGGTTCCAGTGCTGCGCTTGAGCTTATGCTGGTGGTTGTTCTGGTGCTGGTTGTGATGCTGATGGTTTTGCCAGTGGTTTTGATGGTATCTGTCTTTTGAGGGCAGGTTCTTGCAATCTGGCCTAGCTGTTTACAGGCCCAGCAAAGCGGCCTCCTCCCCTCGACGACAACCATCATTTGTTGTTGCTCGTTGGAAATGATGTGGAGAATGGTCTGGAAGCCCTCCCAATTCTGACAGACGGTAAGGATGTAGTCACTGTGTGCCGTCACATCAGATGATTTCAGTGGCATTACCGCCTCCACGCTGCTGTATTTACTAAGATAGGCAGCGAAGACGCCTCAGTTAACTGAATTAGGACGTTTCATTCGGTCACCGTTATCGTCTGTTTTCCCCTGTATTCGGGTTGGAGCCGGAAGTACTTCGTTGTTATGTTGTTTCCGGCAAGTTTTGATGCTCGGTCCTCCTAGGGCAACAGAACATCCCAGGTGGCGTAGCTTCGCCAGCAAAAATACCGGCAGTTCTTAATAGCTCCTGAAGGATTCCTTTATTAAACAGGCCAGTCTCCTTTTTCTTAGGTCAGTGACTATAAGGGACAGGGTCTTAGGTTCCATGGCCGCCACCAGGTCCGGGATAGTCAAGATGGTATTGCTTTGAAAGTATGGGACATATTTACCCACACTGTCTCTTTAGTGATCTTCTGCCGTTTTTCCTTTTATGGTCCAAGAGACTGGCATTGCTGGGCTGTTTTCGTTGTTATTTGAAATCCTTTGTCGAGGCTTGATAGAACTAGCCGGGAGTGACGATTCCGGAGAACTCAGTAGCACTGGCCATTCTGTTGGCATTGTTGTTATTGCTACCGGTTGTTCTGGCTCCTCAGGGTGGTATCCAGGTCTTTGAGGCTTATAAACAGATTTGGATATAAGTTAATGCTATCTCCCTCCATAGTTGCTTTGGGTAACTAGGAGGAAAGATGGTGTTCTGGAGGAGTTTGTTAACTGTTGTTGTTGCTGTTGGAGATTATAAAAGTAATTTACAAAGCTTTTTGCTTAGATGTAGCACAAGGCCTTATGAATGATGAGAACCGAACACACCCGAGCAGGCTTGCTAGTCTACTTGGCTAACCGTTACACCACCCGGGAAGCGTCAAGTCTAAAGAGAAGAAAAGGAAACTGTGACTGAAAACTGCGAAGAGATGAGAGAAAATAGGCAACAATTGGTTCAGATTGGCCTCTGGTAAAGAAATGGGATATCTCTGCGGTATTTGTCTTCCGTCCCACCAACCGGACGAGTATGGCACAAGGCCTTTTTAGGTGGGTCTGGGCGCAGAGCCGTAACCCAGACACGCGGCATTCCAAAGAGGTTTAGAGCCTGGGGGGACGGATCCCCACTGAGACTCGGAGATCTTGGTCAAAGCGAACCTCGACCGACTGCCACTGGAAACAAGACACACCCGACTAGATCTGTGCACCGATAAAACGCGTCCGACCGAAATGTGTCTCAGCCCAGTGCCTCCCAAAGAGTAGTCTATACGCTCCACTCTGCTGGGAGGTGATTTTATTTCATAAAACGTGCTCGTTTTATGTGGCCACAAGACCCAAAATGTTTTGATGGGAGGGGGAAGGGAAGAAAACTGTATTTATTCTATATTATTCCAGGGAGCCCTTGTAGACCACAATCATCATCAGCCACTCTGTTCAATAAATCAATTCTTGCGTCACCTGGCACTTAACAATCAACAAAATACATCATTCACTCGATGAAAAAAGACCTACTTAAAACACTGATGAAGTAAAATGACATATATACAATTGGAAAAAGCATGATGGGGAATTAGAGAAAAAAGCCCCAAGAAAACAAGAAAATGAATCAGTTTGCTTTCCCTCCCATCCCCACCTCTATGAGGTGGAGAGTTGACTGTTTTCCGGTATCCAGAGTAGACCGTAAAAAAGCTGATATAACCCTATCGGGGGGGGGACCTAAAATAACCAGGATAAAAGAACAAGCGGGAAAGAGTGAGGCCGGGATTTAGGACAAGATGAAATACAGTAATGTGGGTTCAATATCCTCAAAAAATGGCTTGGGCTGGTAGGTGGTAAGGAAATTAAAAAGAATGGAGTATGGGGAGGATCTTGAAAAAGCTAACATCTGATTGATGGGGTGGGGTCCGATGGACCCGGACTATCGTCGCCATGCGCAGGAAGAGGAGGAACGGGTGACGCCAACATTGCCTCCTTTCGTACGACCAGGTTCGCTATGTCAAATGTTATGCGGTCCAAGTATTTTCTATCGCATCTAACCTTGACCCTAAGATGATGCCTAAAGTACAAGATCAGATCATGATGAGAAAAGTTTGCACCCTCATACAATCCCTTGTTTTGCGTCACCCAAATCACCATTCGAGCTACAGCTAGGATCGCGAGATACATCACACGCTTCTCACCCTTATACGGAGAGTCAACGTTGTCGACGACGTAACCAACGTCAAGCAGCACGAGCTGCTTGTCGATGCAGGCCGTCCACTCCCCGACGTGACTCCAGAACGGGCAGACCTGCTCGCAGTAGTAGAAGGCGTGCACAGCCGTTTCCTCTAAGCCACTGCCGCAACGGGTATAATTGGGCATGTCTGCTAAGCATGCTCTGTAGGCCAGCGCATTCCGGGCAAGTTGTCAGGTGAGCGAGAACTTGGAGTTGTTCAAGAAGCACGAGTCTGGTGCCCAATTCCATTGGGAGCGAATCTCCCTCAGCGACCAGCCGAGCCGCTTTACCAGACGATCCAATGTTTAGTGGATTTGACACTCTTTTTTTAATCTTTTTGAAATCCGGCAGCTGCTTCAATGCCTTTCGAAGCCGGAAGTCCGGATCTACTAAGCACAGAGCCGCTGCCTTCTTGAATTGTTTTTATTGACTTCCGGTGAGACCGACTTGGCTCTTCGCCGGGTAGGTTTGTCCGTAGCAGTAAGGGGAGGAGGTCTCACTTCAGATTGAGACCGATTTTTATACCCACAGTTCTGGAGAGGAGAAAGAGGAGAGGGTAAGTGAGGGTAAAGATAGAGTATAAGAGGGACAAACTAGTTGTGGTAGTGGAGGTTGTTGTGCGAGTTGATATGGGGGAAGTTGATGTTGGGGAAGTTGAAGTTGGGGAGTTTGTGGCAGCATACTGGATGGACCTTCCAAGGGGTCTTGTTGGGGAGGAGTATGGGGGCATATTTTTTGGAGGATCTCTGTACATTGTCCCTTCTCTTTAGGTGAGTATTAGTTTCCATCGGCTCCTCCAATGGTTCTGTTGCTGGTTCTGTTGTTGGTTTTCTATTCTTTTTCTTTTTGTAGTTGGTGATGGAACTGGTGCAGATGCTGGAGGTTATTCTGGGCTTCGGGATACTGCTGGGACTGTCTCTTGAGCTGTTTCTGGTGTCGCTGGGGTTGGTTCTGCTGTTGCCTGCTCTGAGTCAACGGGTTTTTCCTTAACAGGGGTTTTCTCTTTGACAGATCCCCCTGTTTTTGAGGAACCCCCCTTTTTTCCGTGTCACATTGGTTTTAGGCTGGTCTGGACCCGGGTTCTCTTTCTTTACTTCTTTGGTGGTAGCTGCTTCTTTAGTGGTAACTGTTGAAGTGGTTGTGGTAATAGCTGGCTGGTCTTTTTGAGGGCAGAATCTGGCTATATGATCGGGCTGCTTGCAGCCCCAGCAACGTAGTCTTCTGCCCCCCACTACTACCCTCATTTGTCTGTCCCTGCTAATAATAGTTTTCGAGATGGCTTGAAAGCCCTCCTTTGTTAGACACAGCCGGGATACATAATCTCCTTAGGCTGTCCTGGCGGTGAACCTGAGCAGAGTTACTTCTTCAATACGACTATAGGCCTGGAGAAAAGAGGCAAGCACCTCTCCAGTAATGAATGCTGGGACGTTACAGACGGTTACCCGTATCCTTCGGGTGCCCATGTATTCCGGCTGAAGCCGGAAGAATTTGGTGGCAATGTTACAGGCTGCAGTTTTTGCAGCCTGTTCCTTTCTTGGTTGTAGGACCTCCCACGTCGCAAAGCTTTTGCGACAGAAATACTGACAAGGGACGCATGCTGTTCGTATGCATTCTTTGAAACTCTCCTTGAGTCCAACAAGCCTTTTGGTCTTAAGGTCTGTTACCGCTAGAGAGACGATCCGGGGCTCAATTTTTTGCACTATTTCAGGAACGGGCAAGATTTTGTTTCCTTTTCAAGAATTTGGCATGCTTGCGAACTCTGTTTTTTTCATAACCGTCCGGATCTCTTTGTTGGACCTTCCATGGGGTTGTTGGCTGAGATGAGTGTGTTTCCTCTAAGTTATTTGGTTTTTGACCAGTCTGGATTGGACTTGAGGATTCGGAGAGAATCGGCAGTGAAGGCTAGTTGGACCCAATCGGACTAGTTGATAGGGTACTTTGAGCTATGGTCCTCGGTGTTCCTCGTTCTCTCGACTGCATGTGGAGGGCTTCATTTGTCCTAACAAGGGATGAGGCTTTCGGCACACGGATATGGATACGGATACGACAACGGATTCGGATCCGGGCACAGAAACGGAAGCTGAAGCGAACACGGAGACGAACCCGAAGACGAATACCGAAACGAACGCGAAAGCGGCAAAGGGAGCGAAAACAGACGCGGAAACGGATACGAACACAGAAACGGACACGAAAACGGACACGGAAACCAAAGTGAAGACGGATACGAAAACGGACAAAGAAACGAACGCGGAAACGGTAGCGAAAACGGACATGAAAATACTCACGGTTCTCAAAGAAATTAACGCGGATACTACCTTTTGATCTATGCCAAAATGCCAAGACACCTCTGCTAGGAGGTGATCTCCCCAAGTGTTAAGTAAAGTTGGTATATATTGAGGAGGAATAGTCCATTACCATGTCGGTAGGCACCATAACAATATGTAAAGATGCATGCAAGTATATATACAAACATACTTACGCACCAGCAACAGCGCATAAGCAAACATACTAACATTAGCACACTAACATAGTCACATATGCACATAAACTTAGGCAAACATACACACAAATAACCCATACTTTTCGAACAAAGAATTAACCAAATTAATCGGTCTTTTTTAAAAAACTTCATTCAATCTGACGATGGCAAAATGCATGAACCCCAGAGTCACAAACACTACCATGTGCGGAAGTCATTGTATTATTGTAACTAACATGTAGGATTGCCACATCGTTGTGAGAGAGTTAGAACTTGAGTCGGACTATTATGTTCATCTTAGTGAAACGTATGGACCCAAAAATCCCCTAGGTATGGGTTAAATTGTACTACAACTGTTCTACTTCAGGAATTGCCTTGGTATTAAAAAACCTACGATGATTGATATGTTTTCAAACAAAGAAACTGATATATATATATATATATATATATATATATATATATATATATAACGTATTTTGTAATTTGTCTGAAGCATTGCACAAATTATTTTATTTTATAGTATTGAATTAATTCAGACGGCTACTGTATTGCGAAATAATAATTACTTGAGTCGAATTAATTTTAAAGAAAAAATTCATCATCAGAGACTTTTTAAAATAAATGAACACTTTATTTCCGATGGTTTTGTAGGGGAGTGGAAGGGAGCGGTCATGCCATAACTATATTGTCTAAGGGGTCCTAGCTAGCCACATTCACCGAACCATTCAACTGTACAATATATAATCAACCATTCTGTGAAAAGACCTACTTAAAACCCCAAATGGAATGTATGATTTTATTTACAAAAAATGAATTTATATACAAAATGTAGTGTGTGATGGGGATCGGAGAAAAACCGTGAAAAATTCCTCGTTTGGTTGCCCTCCTATCCCCCCGAGAACGCCGAAAACAAGCTGGACCTACGCTAAATGGGATAGGGATCTAATCTACTGGGACAAAGAGAAAAAGACAGGGTTGGGCGCGGTGAGGACAGGTAGCATGATTTTATACAAGTGAGATTCCCAGATCTTATGGGCTACAAGCATTTTCGATCGCTTCTGATCTTAACCGTAAACTGATGCCTAAAGAACAATTTCAAATGAACACAATATTTTTTTAACGTTGTAAATTTGGTGTCACGTGTGGTGTTAGAACACCATGTTGGGTGTTGTAACCATGGTGCCACGTGGAGTGTTTAAACGCCATGCGGAATAAACGTGACTTTAGTTGTCCTAATAAATTTCATTTACATTTTTTATTATCTAAATATTAAATATCTATTTTAAATATGCATGTTAATTAATGATATATTAAGTGTTTAATCCAAAAACTACTATTAATCTGAGGGCGTAACTTAGCTATTAATAAAGCTACCTTAATTCTAAGATTACCAACATTACGTACTATCGTTCTATTTTAAGGGAAAAATATTAGCATTGTTTTTGCATTTAATTAAATGTTTACAGAATGAGGATGCACATGTGTTGAGGTGTTCTTTAATTCTGATGTGGAGTGGTCTGATTGTACTTCCTATATAAAAAATTATGGCATTTTAAGCAAATTAAACGATAAATAGTGTAAGTTTTTGGGCATGTGTTTCGATTTTTTGTTGGGCAGTTTGCTAGAGAGGATGTTGTGATAGTATTGTTATTTTTTTTCGTTAGGTATTGGCGTAGTAAGGGTCCACAGTGGGCCAGTTTTATATCTAGTCCTTCCTTGTAAATAGCCCTACTAATTTCTTTGGTGGTAATTTCACTGAAATGTGGTTGTTTCAAGAAACAGTTATTAAAGTGTCTATGTAGTTTTCGTGATTTCTGATTATTTAGATGCCATATGATTGATGTTGAATAATAATTGCTTTTGATAGTGTTTATAAAGTGTGCGATGTGTGTAGTTTTGTCTTTCTCTTTGTTGCATCTCTTGTGGATTCGTTTAATTTCATTTCTAATATACTTTGTTTTGGCACTGAGTGGAAGTGCCGATTTGCAATGCACAAAGAGGTTTTTAGTGCTGGGTTTCTATTGAGCCTCTAACACCTGTTTCCTGAAACTACCACATTTCAGTGAAATTATCATCAAAGAAATACGTACGACTACTCCTCATTCCCTCACTCCAAGACTGAAACCTCATCATCAGATACCATACAGTATCATTACTAGGTCACTCAATTTTTCGTTTTTGTGCAATTGACTATCAGCCACCACCTTCAAGTAGCTTTAAAATCAAAAGTGTTGGATGTTTGTTATAAAAGCAGTTCGAAGAATACAGTTGAGATAATCATATAGGTGCTAGGGATTAACATGCCTAGCAGACTGATTGGATTGGACCTTTCCTGTCTAGCTCAGAAAGGTTCCAAGTGGAGAGTTGACGATCACGTGTCCACTTTGTCTACCTGATCACGGGCTGACCAGCCAACAAGATCCCATCTTCAAGAAGTACGGGTCGTCACCAATGGTTTAACAGGCGGCCTCGTAGAGACAGGGGGGTTTATCCCTCAGCAGAGGTGTTGTTGGTACATTCTACGGCTCCAGAAAACTGGGCAGTATATATAGAGGGAGTAGTTCTTGTGACGTAGTGGCTAACTTGCTGGAGTGCGATATCACAGGAATCGAATTCGAACACAAGTTGTGATATTATGTTCACTTTCAAACTTATGCCCTTATCCTGCAGCTATTTTTAAAATAATCCTACCATTCTTTCACTTGGACAGGTTTTGCATTAAATAATCTACGAAGACTGATATGCCATGAAACAAAAGAAATTAAACCGTTGGCATATAATATTACTAGAAAATAGTTTTTAAAGTTAATCTTGATTTGAACATGAAACAAGCGTTGGAATGAATTGTGTAAAACAACAAATATAAGCGGCCATAAAATGCAAACATGAGGAAAAGTATTTATTAGTTATATATTAACAAATAAAGTTCAAGAAAAAACTTAAATTTCGGAGGTGGCGAAAAATATATAGAGTGGGCAAAAATATGGCAATTTCTTAATCAATTCAAAAATACAACTTCACTTCTTACAAATTTGAGACCAGTCAAGAAAGTGATTGGAACACTGTAATAAAGTGAGAGACATTTTTTCTGTGACTGTACATTTCCTTTTTCATGATATTCACTTGTTAGAATAACTTCATCTCGTCTTTGCGACCAGCAGATTTTATCGAGACTCGGCAACGTTACAATATATATATTTATATATATAATTAACATTATTGAGTGATTGATTTTAACGGAATGTCAATCCCTCTATGATTATTTTACGCTAAGAGATTGATGAATCACGTTCATTGTACGTTCATATTCATATTTTTGCTGAGTTAAATCTAAAGATTTTTTTTGCTCACGGTTACATGATATCAAGTATTCCCATCTAATACAAATAATATTCATACCGTCATATGGTTTCAAGTAACTAATAATAGTAATTCTTAGTAGATGACGTAACTGTTCTTTTTGATCAATAAATGGGAACCTAACAACTGTTAGTTACCAACAATCCCGGACAGAATGTACTTGGGATTAATCACTATGAAAAGTTACTACACACTTCCTTGAGCTCCATGACTTGAATCTTACCATCAGTCGCAGTTCATTAATACCCCCATAACTCCCCCTTTTTAGGGAAGCATTTTTCTCCTCTGCGGGGGAAACAGTATTTTAAGCCCTACCGATTTTGTGTATAGCTCAAATAGTAAATAGATAGTCTCTAGGTGTTTTACGAATTTTGTCGAGCAGAATATAAGCTGCTCTTAGATTTTTTAAAGGACACTGCATGTAATGGTTATTAAATTAGACTGCCACACTATTGATAGTGATTTAATATCTCATAGGGTATCTAATACTGCTGGCCTTGAGTCAAACTAAGTTTCAGGAGTTAAGAGTTAAACCCAAGACACTTATATAATTCTGAGGTTTTAATAGATAGTCTTTAGATTTGTACAGGAATAATCTTCGGAATAAATGTCTGTGAAAAATGAAAATATTTTTTGATACACCATGAGATTACTAAATCTGCAGTTATTCTTAGCCACAGACACAATTGAAGCTTACTTTTCAAATGTTAAAAACCAGTTACAATCTTTTACTGGACGGGAGAAAGCTACTTATTATTGACATTATGACAGTTAACATTTTCCGACAGCTGATTACGTCATTTGCACTTTCTGTTGCTTGTACAAAAGCAAGAAGCATAACACATTAATCTAATTCTGCATTATTAGTCTTCAGTATTTTTCTTCTCCGTGCACATTTTTCTTCATGTCTGAATATAATCTATCTCTATAAGATTCCTGTTTTCAGAAAGATCGATCCATTTATGCCTACGTTACTCGGCGTATGCACATGCCCCTGTGTAATAGCAGTCAATGCGCTTGTGCGCCTATATGAAGGCACGTGGATAGGCGTGGGTGCCTGTGCAAGCGTGCGTGCTAAGTGCCCAGAATGAATGCTACACTTCCTGAAGGAGAAATATATTTAGCATCAGCAAAGAACTAAATGAACAGATGTCGACCAAGAATATCCGATTCTTAACGTGAAAAATGGACGATGATGCCGATTGAACTAACAACAATTGATTCTGTAACAATAACAACGATAGGAATAAAACTAATAAGTCGACTGGATTCTCGATTAAAGTTATAAATACTACTACTACTACTACTACTACTACTACTACTACTAATAATAATAATAATAATAATAAGAAGAAGAAGAAGAAGAAGAAGAAGAAGGGGAAGGAGAAGAAACTTCTCTTTGGCTTCTTCAAGCGACAAAGTGCCGAGATCACATACAAGAAGACCTGTACATGGCTAAGAAAGAGAAACCTCAAGAAAGAAACTGAATCTCTTTCAATTGCAGCATAAAATAATGACATTAGAACAACTTATATCTAAGCAACAATTGATGATATGCAGCAAAATAGTTAATGTAGGTTATGTGGAGAGATGAAACGGTTAATGAAAGGGTTAATCACATAATAAGCAAATGTAGAAAACTAACAGAAAAGGAATACATGACTAGGCATGAATGGAAGGAAAAGATGATCTATTGGGAATAATGCAAGAGATTAAATTTTGAGCATACTATGGTATTTGCACGAACAAGAATTTTCCCTTCAGAATGATATGCATCAAATTTCTGGAATTCCAACAGCCATAAGATTATGCGATATAAACAGATCATCTAAATTCTGTTCAGAAGACCAGATCTAGAGTTAACAAAAAAAAAAAATAAATAAATAAATAAAATAAATAAAAAGAAGCCAAAAGCAAAAACAAAAAAAAGCAAAAACAACAACAACAACAACTGAATTTGCTGTCTTGTGGATTATGCTGTTCTTGTGGATCACGGAATGCGAGTAAAAGAAAACGAAAAGATGTTCAAATACTTGGACCTTGCCTTAGTACTAAAAGAATTGTAAAAGATGAGGGTAAAGATGATACCAATTGCAGTGAGCGCTCTTGGAACGGCCCCCAAGGGCTCGGGGAAGAGACTTGAGGAATTTGAAATAAGTGGAAAAATAGAAACCAGCCAACCTTCAGCATTGCTGAGATCGGTCAGAATACTCAGAAAAGTACATGAGACTTGAGCAGAGTTGCTTTCACTCAGATTCATGGGAAAGACCATCAGCTAACGCTCGTGTAAAAACCCTCAGCAAGGGTAAATAATAATAATAATTATAGTAATTGCTAGAGAAGTAAAAAAAAACCTATAAAACCTAAAGGTGACGGTGATACTTATTGTAATTGGTATACTTGAAACAATTCCCAAGGAAGTGATAAAAGGACTAGAAGATATATAAATCTTAATATTCCAGTCGATCAAAGAGTGAAAATAACAGCAAAAAAATAAACAAATACCTGGCTTTTCCCAGGGAATTGAAAAAGAATTGTGGAACATAAAGGTGATTGTGATACCAATTGTAGTTGGAACAGTCCCCAAAAGCTTAAAAAGGAGACTGAAGGAATTAAAGATCAAAGGAAGGATCGAGACCATCCAGACCACTGCTTTGTAAAGATCAGCAAGACAATTTAGAAGAGTCCTGGAGACTTGATGAGACTTGCTGTCACTCAGTATCAAGCATTCCTGTCAAATACATATAAGTTGGACACAGTTGCATGGGTTTCAAGTATTCTTATCCCATACAAATAATTTAAATTATTATATAATGGTATCAGGTATTTCTGTCTGATTTTAATAATTTATACACAATTATATATGCTATTAAATATTCCCGTCCAATACTAACAATTTACAAAAAAAAAAAAATAGTTTTAAATTACTTTACCTATTTGATTATAATGACGTGCTTTTGCACAGTTATATGGTTCAAAGTATTTTTATCTAACATTAATAATTCTATTGAATAAAAATCCTTTTTTTTTTGTATTTAGACATATATTATGGCGTATTTCTATTTAATACAAACAATTTTAAAACAGATCTATTTGACTGATAGATGAGACCTTAACAAATACTACCACTTCGGGTTAGAGTGGGCCTGAGAGTAATTGTAATTAAGGGAAACTCCACATTCACCAGGTATCCAGAACTGGAGTTTCATTACTGGATGTATTTTCAGGAGATTCAGTCAGCATAATTTAAAGGGGACCTTTATGAATAAATCCCTGAATATATGAATTTGGACAAATAACACCAAAACAAAACAGATAAAAGCCGGTAAAATGGTACATGTTGCCTCTCTTGTTACGTCTTTTAAGTTTTTAACCAAAGTAAAAAGTATAATGAAAATATATTAAATGTAATGAAAATGTATTTGAAAATACATTGTCATTTGAAAACATCTGGTAAAAAAATAAATTGCTTTCGAATTAAAATTTAAAGAATCTCTGGGCACAAATTTGAATCTTTTGAGAGGCATACTTATCTTTTGAAGGAGTATATTCACATAGCAGAATCGTCACAGCGTACCCTTGACACAGTGGCTAACACTCTAGGCCGCCACGCAGTAAGCGAGTTTGAACCCCAGTCGTGCTATTACGTTCACTTTCGGACAAATACACAAAAGAAATGTGTGAACTCCTTATTCATCCGCTATGGGTTAAATAGTACTACAATTGTTCTACAAGGATGTATATAGCCTTAAAAAATTCACAAAGGTTGACATGTCATTAAAAAAAAAGAAAGCAAACCTAACAGAATAATCTCAGCAAAGATTTGCTTGAGTCTCTGCCGAAATACGGAAAGACAGATTAATAAATCTTTATGATATCACTAGTCCTCATTTGTCAATATCAATATATTCAATTGATATACGATAACTGTAAAAAACAAATTTGGTACTCTTCTGGAGACATCTGAAGACGTATATGACAATATGAGGTATTTATTGGTGCTAAAAGAGTATGATGCATTTTTTTTATTTAGGAAAATGTAAGTTTCTTTTTATAAAAAATATAAAACAGACTTATTGACTTAGAAAGAAATTAAAAAATCAATTTAAAAGGTTCGTTAAGGATTAGTACTATTCGAACTTCCAAATCGTCAAGAGAAAAAGTAAGTAGGCTTGGGTTTTTATCGGTGTATTCGTCCAATTTAAATCATAACATCTCTTGCCCATCCTTGGGGGTTAAAAGGTCAAATCTTAGGATAGAGTAATCAGATCTTTGATTTCTCTTTTGGTCAATGTGAATAGAGAGACTCCCTCACAAGGCGTGGGTTGGGACCCTTAATCAACCAAGTACCTACGGTGTGGGTTGATTGGATGACCAATTAAAATCTGACACGGGGAAGGGATACTCTTCCCACAAACATAGATCAGCGTATTTGATTGGCTAACCAATCAAAAAGTTGTTGAACAATACGAAATGATCTGTTATTTGTTAACCAATCGGGAATGTTTGTTCCCAGGGAAAACCTCTATGAAAGTAGATGGTTTTAGGATTAGAGCAGAGAAGAAATGTCCATACGAAAGACAAGAAAATAAGAAAAGAGATCTCTTCAAGAACTAAAGCCTCTTCAACAAAAGCCTCACTTTTGGAAAAATTGAAAAGATAGAGATTTCACCAGCCAGATTTGTCTATAGATCAAATGTACATTTATCTCTTAATAACAATAACAAGCGACAATTTCTCTCTGTCTATATATTGTATATATTGTTATACTGTTGTGTTTCAATAAATAGTTGTTAATTATTAACGGACAATTTTTCTTGTGTTTGAGTTGCCAACACCCAGGCAACTTGTTCCAACGAACAACTCCGGCCGTCAGAAGTTCCGGATACATTGTGTCATTCCCCATCGAAGGACTTTTAAAATCCAACGTGGGCACAGAGAAATTTGATAAACCAACTAGTCGGAAACACGTGTAGTAGTCACGGAACTAAGGCCACAATCAAGTACCGTAACTAGAATAGAGCCACACATACTCCAAATGATGAATATGAAAACTTAGTTACCACCCATTCAGAATCAGTCGTCGAGTGCATAGAAGCCAAACAAAGAGCCAAATGTGAAATTCTCAAATAGTCAATTGAAGTTAGGGAAAAGCGAAATAGCTAGAAAAAGTGCTCTTAAAATTAATACAACAAACACCACTGTGCAGAAACTTGAAAAAGCCTAGAAAGAACGAATAAAATAATACCAAAAGAAATCAGTGAGAGTAGATCTATGGTCAAATAAAAAAAAAGGAAATTCGCTAGAAGGTAAGCAATCACAATTAGCATGGCACCTTAAAAGCAAAATTTAGAGCTGCCAGTCAAGAAGAACATTTTAGAAGTTAAAAGAACATGTCTATAATTTCCTAGATACACTTCTGAAATCACTGGTGAAACAATGAATGTTAAACAAAACATCAAACTTGGACAGTTCACGGAGGAAGAACTTTTCATAGCTTTGAAAAGCAGATAAGCTGCAGACTTTGACGAAATAGCCGCTGAAGTATGGAAGACAAGGAAATTTGATGACATATTTCTCCGATTGAACAACGCTCTGTATGAACACAAAAAAGAAATAGGTAAAAATCTGGATCCTGCCCTTACTTAAAAAATACAGTTGCTATAGCTGCTAAATTTTTGAATAACTCACTTCTCAATCATATCCGACTGGACGTCGGAAAAATCTTTGGAAAAATCTGATCAGTTTTCGGAAAATTGATCCGCAACATCTCATATATCGACCATTAGTTAAATCATGGGAGAGGACGTGCGAAAATTTCAAGGCTACAGTAATGCTCGTAAATTTCTCCAAGGCATTTGATTCCATATACAGAGGAAAGATACTTCTAACGTATGGGCTCCCCAAGGAAACTGTTACCATTATAAAGATGCTTTAGAAAAACATGAAAGCAATCGTTCGTTTACTGGGTGATAAAATTACTTTGACATTTTAATAGGAGTGTTCGTGGTCAGAGCTAAATTCTGTATAGCTTACGTGTACCTTCTGTCGGTAGGGGGAAGAAAGAATGTATCTGGGATGGTTAATAAACGGTAATTAATGGCGGGGGGTGATTTTAGGATAGTACTTTGAAATAATCAACACAAAAGATAGAACTTGCTGGATTGTGGACTTTGCGAAAAGAGGGATAAGTACCTTGACCATGCTAAAGAATAGAAAAAATTGTGGAACATGAAAGTGACGATTATACTAATTGTAATTGATGATCTTGGTACAGTCACCAAAAGATTTGTACAAGATTGGTGCTAGAGACTTGAAGAGACTTGATATCACTCAGTGGAAAACCATCAGTTAATGCTGATGTGAAAAAACTCTCCAGGAGTAAAATAGTAATAACCTGGCAAGAATGCACAAGTTTTCAAACAAGCCAAAGACTCGCTGACTAAGCAAGGAAAATAATAAAAAAGTTGATTATTTGACCTTGAAAATCTAGAAATACGCCAGAAAACAAATAATGAACAAGACACTAATACAATATCAGACAAAGCAAGTATTGACAAGCAAGAACCGTCAAACCGAAAAGAACAAGAAACTTCTAAAAAGAGAAACACCAAAAACCCAAACAACACAGAGATAACACTAACACAAGGGCAAAAATAAGAAAATTTAAAGAGGATTATGAATGAAAAAAGACTTTCTTCCCATCATTAAGAAACGTAGACTGGAGAAGAGTCGAGGCGGAAACGAAAAAAAAAAAATTAACATATATATCAACAAAAAAAATCACCGAATTAAATGAAGTAATATATAAAAAATGAAATTAGTTTGTGAGAAAATGGGTGTCCTCTTAAAAAACATGAACAGAAAATCAAAACCGGGATGAGAAATTCAACTAGAATCGCATATAAGAAATCTTCGAAAACAGGCAAAAATGATAAAACAAAGGAAAAACGCTAAAGCATGTTAGGTCCAAAGGAAAAAAGCAACACGATAAAAAATACCAATACAACTCACAGAAATAAACCAGAAATTATTGGTGAAAGAAGGGAGATTAAACAAATATCGACAAAGGGTAATACAATATAGACAAAACAAGACATTCTAAAATAACGAAAGAAAATTATATCAACAAGTTGGGGGAGATGGAATGAAGACATACCAACAACTGGATGCAAGGGAAGGTAAACAATTTTGGAATAAAATAAGACAACCAGGAGAACATAACAAAGAAGTCGAACGAATAAGCAACATGGCAAAAGATTTAAAAAAAATAAATAATACAATTTTGGAGTCCTATAAAACTAGGATACGAAGAAAGACCGAAAGCGGATATGCTCAGATTCACTCTAAAAATATCAAATTGGAAAACACCTGGCCATCATGGTATCCATGGATTCTGATTCAAGAAATTTATCTCAGTTCATGAGAGATTTTCACTCTAAATGAACCAATGTCTATAAGAATCAGGCGAATTCGAATGGATGACCAAAGGAAAGATACTATTGATCCAAAAAACCTCCTCAAAAGAAACGCCAAACAACCCCAGACATATAACGTGCCTACCAGTGATGTGGAAAATACTAACGGCACAAATAAGGGAATAGATTCATGACACACTAACTAGTCGAGAAAGAGAAAAGATGTCACAAAGGATCTAGAGGCACAGGAGAGGTACTCAATATTGATCAGCACATCCTCAACGAGAGCAAAAGGAGATGGAAAATCTAGCTATGGTCTGGATTGACAACAAAAAAGGTATACAATATGGTCCAGCAAAGCTGAATAATAAACTGCTTCCAAATGTAAAAGATATCAGATGAAGTCACCAACTTTATCGAGAAAACCATGAAAACCTGGATTGTGGAATTGATTGCAGGAGGGAAATAACAAAGAGGTATATTCCAGGGTGATGTCCTATCACGATTACTATTTGTAATAGTGATGATGCCACTCAGGAAATGCACGGATAAAAATCAAGAAAATCACAGGAAAAGATCAATCACCTAATATATATGGACAACATCAAACTGTTAGCAAAAAATTAAAAGAATTGGAAATTCTAATACACGCGGTGAGAATATACAGTCAGGACGTAGAAAAGTGCGCCATAGTAGTAATGAAAAGCGGGAAACGATACATGAGGAATAGAATCGAAGTACCAAATCAAGAAAAAACTAAAACTCTGTGAGAAAAGGAAACCTACAAATACTTGGGAATATTGGAAGTTGACACCATCGATACAATGACTCGAAAACTACAAAGAAAAGCGCGGAAGACTGATTTCAGCCAGCAGAAACAATACTGTCAGCACGAGGACCAACCGAACAAAAATAACCAGAACACAAGAACGACACGAAAAACAACTATATGGACGTTTTAAGCGACTAATAAGAAACATCTTACATGACAAAACGTGGATGTAAAGGGAAACTTGAAAAGAGAAACTGAATCTCTTCTAATAGCAGCACAAAACAACGCAACAAGAACCAACTATATCAAAGCAAGAGTAGATAAGACGCAACAAAACAGCAAATGTAGGTTATGTGAACATAGAGACATAATTAGCGAAATCAGCAAATTAGCATAGAAATAGTATAAGACTAAACACGACTGGGTGGGCAAGGTGATCTACTCGGAATTATGCAAGAAACTGAAGTTTGACCATACGAACAAATGATGTATGGGCACCTCAGCATCTGTCGTAGAAAACGAAATGCACAAACTCCAATGGGATATTAAGATACAAATAGATCACCTAATCACGGTCAGAGGACTAGACCTTATAATAATCAACAACAAAAAGAATGAAAACTTGCGGAATTGTGGACTTTATGTCCTGGCTGATCACTGAGTAACATTGAAAGAAAGTAAAAAAAAAAAAGATAAGTTCCTCCACCTTGCTAAGGAATTGAAAAACCCGTGGAACATTGAAATTGTTGCCCTTGGTATTGTCACCGAAGGATCGGTAAAGGGATTGGAAGACAAGTTGAGACCATCCAAATCCCTGCATTATTAAGATCGGCCAGAATACTGAGAAGATTCCTGGAGACTTGAGGAAACTAGCTGTCACTCAAACACCAGTGAAAGACCATCAGCGTTGTGATAAACTCTCAAGAAATGATAATAGTAATCATAATAAGTTCCTGTTTCATTTTGTTGATATGTGAAAATATGTCTATATATGTTCCTGTATATTTCTGCTAAATGCTCTAAGTAATATCAATCTTTCAAAAATTTTGAACTTACAGTTAAGAATAGGATTTAAATTAAAAATAAGAGTAAATAAATAAATCAAAATTTGAAAAATACCCCTCCCGGAAGTCAAGTAGTCAAATTTTCATGCAAAAGTAATTAGTAATTAGTATGTCCATAGCTATAAATAGATAAAATCTTCTTTTAAGATAGTCAAAAGACGCTTAACTGAAATATCAGTTATTTGTCTTTGGAACTAGAAGCGCCAGAGTGAAAAGTGTTTAAACATTGATAGGAATAAGAACGCAGTTAGGAATAAGTATCAGCAGATATAAGGATATAATATTAAAACCTACAAGCATTAATTAAAAATAAGTTAGGCAGATGGAATCATTAAAGTTAAAACTTAATATTTTTAAAAACGTAAGTATATTTATATATATATATACAAATTTACCAACCCCTCCGCTTGGGCAGGATATGACACAAGGTCAATTTTTAAGCGGAGTTAAACAGGTTTGAATTCAGAGTTTTCCTTCTCCTAGACTAGTTGCCACACCAAGGCTGAAGAATTCAGTCTGCCCTACTATATATATATAAATATATATATTGTCTCGCTGAAGTTTCTTCTTTGAAAGATGTAACAGGAAGCACAGATAATAGTCAAGACTTGGGTCTGGTATATTCACAAGAAACTACACATGAAAAATATTAAATACAAATCTAAATCAAAGTGGGACTCAGATGATTTATCTGAATGTCATGATTGGCAGGAGCTTTTTAGGTAAACAACATCGGGGATCCAATCAAAAGCTTGCGAATGACCAAAGCAACTTAGCAGATGAGAAACACAAAATAGATTAGAAAAGGCAATAAGAATGAAATCCATTGTTATTTTAAAAGCAATCCAACATAAAGGGGTTTTAAGAAAAAGATGGGCAAAATTTGGGCAAAATCTGCTAAACTTAATACAACAAGCCAGGCTAGCTACGTTTATTTTTAAAAAAGGCTGCTTTTCTAGACGTATGTGGACAAATAAGTTATTAGGAATATGCTCGAAAGATCCCCCGTCAAATGAGTTGAAACACAAAATATTGAAAAAGAATATCCCGGCTCACAGCACCATGTCATCAATGTTAACACCAGTAGAAAGAAATAATGTAGAGATAATACATGACAGAAAAAGTTACATTACCATCCCTTAGGAAAATTCGAGATTGAAACCAAAAATATAAATGTATCTGTTACATTGTTATAAAATATCCCAATGGACATCGTCAGTGAACAAAAAAACCTAATTTATTTAGGAGCCAAACAAGGAAATGATAAAATTGACAACCTATCAAGGAACCCAAACAGAAATTAAAAAAAAACACCAGGATGGAAAATGAATAAAAAAGGACAAATAAATAAACTTGCGACAACAAGCGAAAGTTTTAATGAAGGTCATTTCATTCTGATGTGTTTACACAAGAACACAATGAAAAGAAATGATCGCAAGAATGCATTAGCAGAGAAGACTAAAAATACGACTAGAAGAAATAAATATTCGTGAAAGAAACTCAAAAGATATCAGGACAGGTTTAAAAAGTCAAAGCGAAATTGGACGTTCCAAAATAAGGAGAAAAATCCTGCCTAGTAGTCGATGGAAAGTACCCAAGGACAAATTGATAACCTGATACAAATTAGATTTTAAAAATTTTGGAGCGAGATATAGTTGGAGAAAAATAAAACTGTAAGGTCAAATGGATTAATAATTTGAAGAAAAGGATTGCAATGTCTAGAAGGCATCGTGGCGAACACATTCACTAAGATAAAGATGCCAGACAATACCAAATTGGAAAACGCCAGGACATGGATTCTGGTTAAAAAATTCACGCCCAACAGCGACAGTTGTTTCGGTAATAGAGTAAAAGCCTTGATAAAGTAAGAACACCCAAATGGATGACGAAAAGGGAAAACTCTGAACCAGAAAGACCCCCCAAAAGGAACAGATCTAGGAACTATTGACCGATAACATGTTTACCTATGAGGTGAAAAATCCGAACCACACAGATAGAAGAAATTCCGCAAGGGAATAAGTGGAGTAGATGGCCTAATATATATAGATCAGCGCAAGGAGGCAAAAACAAGACAGAAAAATGTAGCTATGGCGAGGTTTTACTTTAGAAAGGTTTATGGAGTCTTAATACAAAGTTGAATAGTAGAATATTTGAAAGTGAACAAAATATTTGCAAAAGTCATGAACTTCACCACAAAAGCCATTGAAAACAGGAAAGTATTCTTTTCTTTTTTGTTTCATGGCATAACGACCTTCTTGGTTTCTTAAGTTCCAAAACTATCTTTGTAGAAGAACAGCTGTGATACTATTTTACCCATAGATGGCGGGGATAAGTGGGGTCCATACCTTCTCCAAAGTTATGAGTCCGAGAGTAAACGTAATAATGTAACTTCAAGGTTGCTGTCCAACGCGTTAACCATTACTCTCGGAGGACTCTCTCCTAAACCTGGGAAGTAGAATTAGCAGCATAAAAACTAACTAGCGGAAGTGAAATTCCAAGGAGGTATATTCCATGGAAACTCATTCTTGCTATTGCTATTTGCTATAGCGATGATGCTACTCAATTACATATTTAGGAATTTCGCGGCAGCTACAAATGAACAAAATCACGGGAAAAGAAAAAGCCTCTAATGTACATAGATGGTATCAAGATGTCAAAAATGAAAAAGAACGGAAAACTCTGAGGCAAACCATAAGAATATACATCTGTTAATAGCAGCACAAAATGATGGTATGAGAACTATGAGACTAAAATTGATGACACTCAATAGAATAGCAAGTGTAAATTTTGCGGAGAGAGTTAATCAAATGATAAGTGAATGCAACCAACAAGTACAAAAGGAGTTTTAAACTAAGCACGACTGGGTGGGAAAAAGATCCATTGGGAATTATGTAAGGGTATAATATTCGATTAAACTACCGAAATAATTGATACAAAAACCAGAATCCGTCCAAGATAATAGGACGCATAGAATTCTCTTAGATTTTGAGATAGAGACCTATAACCAAATCTTGTGTTTATTAAACAGAAGAAAAAAACCGGGTAATCTAGTTGATTTTGCTGTTCCAGTGTAACACCGAGGTAAAATAACAGAAAGTGAAAAGTTACGCACGTTGTTGGATCTTGTCAGAGAACTAAATAACTGTGGAACGTGAGGGTGACAGTGATACCAATTGTAGTTGGTTTACTTGGAACGGTTCACAA
Organism: Sepioteuthis lessoniana; assembly: GCA_963585895.1. Lineage (NCBI taxonomy): Eukaryota > Metazoa > Mollusca > Cephalopoda > Myopsida > Loliginidae > Sepioteuthis > Sepioteuthis lessoniana. The sequence goes on along the minus strand of OY757929.1, from coordinate 65,271,315 downwards.
AAGCTTGGAAGAAAGACTGGAGGAATTGAAAATCAGAGAAATAATCGAGACCATCCAGACCACAGCATTGTTCCGATTGACTAGAATATTGAGAAGAGTCCTGAATACCTGAAGATAGTTACTAACACCCAGACTCCAATAAAAAAAACTACCAGTTAATGCTGGTGTGAAAAACTCACCAGGAGTAGTAACATAACCTGGATGTGCCTGACAAGTGAAACTGATTTTTTTAAAGAGCAGCAATAGATAATGTTATAAGAACTAATTATATTTAAGCGAAAACAGATAACACGCCACAGAATGAGTTTAAGTTTCGCGATGACAGAGATAAAACGGTAAATAACATTATAAGAGAATACAGAAAACTAGCAAAAAAGGAGAACACGACTAGCTATGATCTCCAGGGAATTGTGGACGGGATTAAAATTTTTCCATTCTAACTAATGATATATGTGAAAATAATAATCTGTCCTTGTTGATTATGACGTTCTAGTTCACCATGAAGTGAAAATAAAACGAAGCAAAAGGAAAACAAATACTTTGATCTTACCAGATAGCAAAAGAATCTGTCGAACATGAAGGTAACGTTGATACAAATTATAGTAGGTGCGTTAGGAACGGTCCCAAATGCCCGAAAAGAAGGCTGAAATAATTGAGGATCAGAGGAAGAATCGAGGCCATACCGAGCGCAGCTTTGTTAAGATTAGATAGTATATTTAAAAGAGTCCTGGAGATCTGAGGAGACTTAATATCACTCTGACTCAAGTGAAAAACCATTTGTTAAAACTGGTATAAAAAACTCACGAGTCGTGAAATGATTAACTTGAATGAGTATTTCAAGCATCAAGCTAAGGAAATTGTACATGAAATGATTTGGAATTAGCAACGAAAAAAGAAAACAATTAAAGAGAAAAATCGGATTTATATTGATAGAGGACCTAATGGTATCAAAGTAAAATTGATAATACGTTAGAGAATAACAGGTGGGTGCTATACGCTAATGGAGATGAAACAGTTAATGATATAATAAAAGAATGCAACAAATCAACTTAAAAGAAATACAAGAGCAGACCTGATTGATAGGAAAGGTGATCAAGTGTGAATTATGCAAGGGTATAAAGTCAAACCATGTTGTACTAACCAGAACCTGCTCTCAAAGTTAAGACGCATAAAATTCTTTGTGACTTCGAAGTATAAACGAATCATGGCCATAAAACCAGACCTAGTATTAATTAACAAGAAAAAAGAAATTGTCATATAGTGGATCTTTCTGGTATCAGTGGCTCTTTGAAAATAAAGAACGTAAAAAGCTGGCAGATACATTTTTTAGGCAAAAATAAGGTTGCCATTATTATTCAGTGCCCGAATGTCTCTGGGTCGGACAGTAACAGACTTTCTGAGGGGGTATACCCAAACTTAGAGGCAGGTAATGGTCCTATAGATAATGGAGGAGAGCATTCGGAGTAGCCTAGAAAATTACGATTCACTTGTCCATTTTTGAGCGGGTGAAAAATTATAGGTGATACGACTAATCCCCCAGGCAGGACGCACGCCCATCATCACTAGATAGAAGCAAGTTCATAGGTAATTTTTTTCTTTCTTTTCGTTTCTTTTGTTTTCTCGGTCAGACTTTGAATGACATGCACTGCAGATAATGACAGTTAAATGCGTTCAAATATAGTGTGTTTTGGAAATTAAGAAATTACATGTGTCACGTTAAACTAGAGCAGAGACACGCATGGTGTGAATCGAATGTCATTTACCCAATGTCAATTTGAAAATTTGGCGTGATTATCGCCTACGAATGTATGGTTGTGCATCGAGATGTCTACTGGAATGATATAACCCGGAGAAAGAAAAGAGGAAGAGAAAGAAAAGAGGAAGAGAAAAAAAAAAGAATGAACATTTTTACATTACAAACATTTCTTCTGAAGTGAAAAAAAAAGATAACTGTTCGTTGAGGACATTATGAGAAGGACATAACGGACATGAACATTGTCGGGGTTGCCAAAAGGGAAACACCGATTTTATATTAAAAAAATTGTTGTTACACATATGTGTGTATATAATTTTGTTATTTTATACCTACTTTTGTAAAACTTGTTGTACAATTGATTCGATTGTGTGGAGTAGCAAGAGTAGGGAGAGATGCATTTAAAATGTTCACATGTGAACATTTTGAAAAATAGGATGACGAGAAATGTAATATAATAGCTTAGCTGGCGACGATGAACTTAAGAGATTTAATGCGATCGCAAGAAAACATCAACAAAGAGGTTTTCACAGGAAAGATAAATGTAAAATATGATGGTGAGAGTATAATTTATATCCTATGGATAGAGTGACAGATATTCCCGTTCGCAGATAAGATCAACAAATTACCTGAAAAAACCCGGAAGTATGTAAGTTCCGATAACCAGCTATAAACAGGAAATACGTGGGCGAAGAGGATATTCACATATCCGCGTGAGACTTGAAAATAATATGTCTGTCATTTTGGAAAGAAGGCAGAGGTCCACTAGCTGCTTAAGTGAAGAAAAGATCCGCTGGTCTCTCAAGCGAAGGAAGAGACCCACAGGTCTTTCGAGCAGACCTGTTAGCACCCCGTGTGTGTTCTCCGGCCGTCGCACTACTTCACAAAAAGGGTCCTCGCCACAGAATAAAGATATGTGCGAACTCACTCTGACTACACACAATCGTCGCCGTCGAAGAATGAAAATATAAATTATATTTTTATATATCTACGCGTCCTTCATTGTTTGTCCAGCAGTGCAATATGGGATACAAGTTATCATCGACTAGAAGAAAAGTACTTATCAACTAGTCGATTTTATCGTTCCAGTTGATCCCAGGGATGAAAAAGAGGAAAGAGAAAAAACTAGATATATAACCGGATCATGTTATGAGAGTTTTAAAAATATTTGTGAAATATAAGGGTGACGGTATTAACAATCATATTTTGAGTACTTAGAATAATGACCAAGAATCATGGGACCGGAGTAAATAGAAATCCGACGAAAAATTCGAATTTTCCTGGTCACAGCACTGCTGAGGTTTGTTAAAATACTTAAGATAATCCTGGAAAGCTAAAGAGAATCGCTGTCACTCGGATTTTACCGGTTATTATTAGTGTTAAAGACTTGGAAAGAGTTGAATCATAGTTTATGGAAGAAGAAGAAGAAGAAGAAGAAGAAGAAGAAGAAGAAGAGAGAGAGAGAGAGAGAGAGAGAGAGAGAGAGAGAGAGAGCTGGATTTAGCGAGAGAACTAAAAATACCGTTTGAATATTAGGATGAAAAAATAGCTAAAAATAAATGGCTGATGAACTAACAATACTTATAAGAATAGTATGAAAAATGATATCTGAAAAGTAAAAAAATATAAATATGACTAGATAAGAATGGTCATTTACTGGAATTTGTAAAACGATTTGGATTCGGTAAATGAGAAAGCGCGGGTTATTATCGGAGTGAAAGAAATCGGCGACTTGAGTTCAAATCCTGGACAAGATTGTTTGTATTTCCCTTTAGGCAAATTCCCTTAGGAGACGGATGAATCCAATTTTTCTTTCGACCCAAACTCTAGCTACTTGTAATCACCAGTAAAAAATTGTAAGCGAAGGATATCGGGTGGTGAACAGATATTCGTAAATAAATCCAGCAGCTGGAAAAAACCTCTTTATAAAGTTCAAAATTTTGTCCAGTGACTTAGGTGTAACAAAATATGCTTGATCTAGTATCCCAGACCAGTTCTTGCCGAGGACACCAGCAATTGGCGATCAGTTATCGACTATTTTAGTGATGGCAGTGGATAATCGGACAATGTCTTGGTGAACCCCGATATAAGACGATGGATTTTTGTGATTGGCAGTCTCTTTTAATGGCTTAGGTACAAGGAGACAAGCATTCACGTAAACACAGAAAGAGGGAGGAATCAAAGATACAAGAAGACTCAGTTCCAACAAGAACGGAGCAGCTACCCTGTAGTTTGTTTCTGTTAGCTATTTCCATCTGCTTCCACAGCATCAGAGATGGAACGTGAAAAATCAAGCAATGAGGTGGGGTTGATTTTGTATTTCTTTAAACCTTATCCGACGATTAGCAATCACCAACATAATAGGCGTCGGTGACTTCGCTACAAGTTTTCCAATCTAATACCAATAATTATATGGTTTCAAGTAATTATTTCTATTTCAAAATATCATTTGTTTGCACACAATTATATGATTTCAAGTATCTCATAACAATCCCAAGGAAACAATAATGGTTTAAGAATCTATTCATTATAGAATCAGTTTACACATACCTGAAGTATTCTTGCTAATACGAATAATCTTCAAACAGATCTATCTTACTCATGGAAACCTAATAAGCATTATCACTCTAGGTAAGAGTGAACCTGGGTGTAATAGCAATGATGGGTTACTATATTTTCCATGTTACATTGCATTCTTAATAGCATATTTTATTTGTGCCAATATTTTTAACAGATCTATTTGATCCATAAACAACATCCTAACTGGTACTACCACTTCGGGTCAGAGTAAACCTGGGACAAATAGCAATGAAAGGGTAGTCTACATCCTTTAGATCTCCATAACTGAAAAGAAAAACCATCAGATTTACTTTTTGTAGGGATAGAGTCTCCAAGTTCAAGGAGAAAACGAGAACGAGGCGGTAGTCATATAAATTTTATTTAATGAAGGTTGGTGATTTTTATTGTACTACATGAGTTTATGAAGTCTACATTTATTAATATCATATTTTATGGTTAGGTTATTGTGTGGGTAGGTTAAATGATCTCCCTTGTATTATCCAAATCTGGAGGACAGGCCATCGGATGGGGACTACTTATGAAGCAGTGGAAGCCGCCATTTGCATTTTCTAGATCACGTACGTCACACGCAACACCTCGTATATGGCGCTGCAGACAGGATTTCTTTTGTTTTCAACAAGGAATTATCAACTTCACGTCGAGTACTTTCTAAACCAAACAAACCTTCCAGCAGGTACCCCTTCAGAGGATTTAAGGGAACACGCCCAGGAACCAGTAACACAGGCGCAACAAGAAGGGATACAAATGTCCCTGGAGACAGGTACGGTTTACCCTGCTAAAATGATCGACAGCGGGGTGAAAGCAGCCTTTATGTCGATGTACGAAAACGACCCAAAGCTGGGAGAAAATCGTCGCCACGGCAGCCACAGACAAGGAATGTTTGGCCTTAGCGGGCCTAGTTTGAAACGGCTTCCCCAGGTCACGCAACGACCTCCCACCCATAGCTCGTGTTTTCTGGCCCATGCGCGAAGAAATATACTGCCTTGGAGGGCTGATACTCAGACAACAAAATCCTCATACCCCGACAACTCCGTGCAGAAGTATTTGAGTTACTCCATTCCGCACATCAAGGCGTAAACGGCATGCTGGCAAATGCAAGACAACGATTGTTCTGGCCCGGGCTGGGCGCTAGCGTCAGACAGACCAGAGCCCAATGCCGCACGTGCAACACGATAGCGCCATCTCAACCCAGGGAGCCCTTGATGTCACCAGCAGACCCCGAATTTCCATTCCAACAAACTGTAGTGGACTTTGTCGATATAAACGGCAAAAATTACCTCGTGTACGCCGATCGATACCCTGGATGGGTTGAGGTGGCCCTAATGCCGTCAGAAAAGGCCAAGACACCTTAAGAACCTGGTTCTGCACCTATAGTGCGCCTGAAGAACTCTCTGCAGACGGAGGGCCACCATTTCAGTCCCAGGAATATGACTCATTTCTGAAGAATTGGGGTGTACGAAAACGCACATCGTCAGCCTATTACCCTCAAAACAACGGTCAGGCAGAGTTAGCAGTGAAGACTGCTAAGCGTATACTCGCCGGCAACACGGACAACTGCAGTCGTCTATGTCATGATCGCGCTACTCGAGCACTGCTGACTCATCGCAACACCCCCGTCCAGGACCTCGGCATGTCTCCAGCTGTAATGTTGTACAGCCGAACGATTAAAGACCACCTTCCAATCCTACGGGAAAAATATCAAATACAGAAGCACTGGAAGGAGATAGAGGCGCTAAGGGAAGTTGCAATGGCTAAAAGGCACATGCAGAACGAACAGTTCTACAATAAACACGGCCGTCCACTTTGGGAACTACAAGTCGGTGACTTCGTGCATATTCAGAACCAGGATGGTTACTACCCACATCGATGGACAAAAACGGGAAGGGTCGTGGAGACGTGTGGTAACAGATAGTACCGGGTGCAAGTAGATGGTAGTAATAGGGTAACGCTACGCAACCGTCGCTTCCTCCGCAAAATATACCCTGTTGTTGATGGTTCACGGTGGTACACACCGAAAATTATGACTCCAGCCGTGGATCTCGAGCCCTTAGAACAACGCCCTCCTGATGATATCATGGATACTGACATGAGCCTAAGGAAGAAGAAATGGAAGTCGATAAAGCCAAAGATGCAAGAGGACAACACAGAGCATCTAGTTGAACCCTTACCGTCAAGACAACCCTCGCATCGTATGGTGATACCGCCAAGAAACTTGTCCCCACAAATGCGTGGACAATCATACGGGTACTCAGACATATAAGATGACCACTTTAAATCATCTCGTGGTCACGGGAGAGGGGGAGCATGTGTAGGTAGGTTAAATGACCTCCCTTGATTAAAAGTAGCTTTGAGTGATCGTTCGTAATATGCAAATCTGGACGACAGGCCGTCGGATGGCGACGACTTATGAAGCAGTGGAAGTCGCCATTTGCATTTTCTAGATCACATACAGTACGCTCGTTTCCGTATTTCTATTTGAGAAAAGTAAGTGAACTTTGTTGAAAATTGTTATTGTTGAATCTATATTTTTGTTGATATTGCTCAATGACCCCACCTCAAACAATTGTTATTGTTCTTTGTTTTTGAAGAGAGTCAAACCTCGACTCGATTTTTTGTTTATTAAAAAAAAAATGACCTCCATTTTTATATCGGATCATTCACTTTTTTCTGCATTTTAAAATCGTCTTCTTGCTTTCATTCGATCCCATCTCCTCCTAGCTGTGTTCTACAACTATGGAGGAGCCTAATTCACACAATTCACCCACGGACATATTTGAATCAAGATCCTCCCCAATGCTGGAAGAAGTTCCATTCGATCTTTCTTCCTCATCAAACACAATCCCACTGGCCCCAAAACCTCCAGTAACAACTGTCTCTTGGTCGTCACATTGTGTAAATAAAAAATCAGCAAGGGACTACAAAAGGGACAGGGTCGAAAAATATGCCACTTATTTCAAAGATGGAGAAATATTACCCATACCTGAGTTGGTCCAAGCCTTGGAACCAAAGACCTCGTCCTTCGTAGTCACGGATTTAAAGACCAAGAGACTAGCTGGTTTAAAAAAAGAAACATTTGAAGACATTTTAAAAACTGCAAACATCCCAGGTAAATACTTTTGCCGTAGAAGCTTCGCTACCTGGGATGTGCTACTTCCCTCGGAGGAAGTAGCAAAAAACCTGTCCGTTGGTAATATCACCTCTCGTTTCTTTCGGCTGCAACCTAAATATCGAGGCAAACTCAGAATCAAGGTCCCCGTATGCAATGTCTCAATGCAGCTGAATGGAGACGTTCTCGCCGCTTACTTAAGTATTTACGGCGGCGTAGAATAAGTCACCAGATAAGATCAAATTGCGGGACCGCATACAGTGACTACGTTTTCATCATACCCCACAGCATAAAATACAGAGATCAATCTATGATGGTGGTCGTCGAAGGCAGAAAACCATTATGTTAGTCCTGCAAGCAATTGGGACATTTTTCGAGATCATGCCTTCAAAAGACGACCACCACAACAACTACTACTACTACTACTACTACTACTACTACGACTTCACCTACCATTAAAACGACAACGACAGCAACGTCCACGGAAAAAGCTACAGCGCCAATAATTGACACTACCCCAGCAAAAAAGTAGAGGAGGGGTTGACCCAAGTAAAAAAGAAAGTATCCGAAAAAACCCCATGAAGACCCACCGACAAATACCGCTACTGCAAAATTAACGAAAAAAGCACCCAGCCAGTTCGATACCACCAGCAGAAAAAGCGCCAGAAACGCCAATCTCCTGGTCGGCACAAAAAAGTCCCCTGAAGACTACTCAAAACAAAGGGCAAAATATGCAAAGTTCTTCATAGGAAACCGAATTTTGCCCATACCAGAGTTGGTTGAAATAGTCCAACCTAAAATCATTTCATTCATAGTAACGGACATAAAGACTAGGAGATTGGCTGGAATTTAAAAAAAAAGACGTTTGAAGAGTTACTAAAGGCAGCAGGAATTCCAACTAGGTATTTCTGCAGAAGGAGCTTCGGTACCTGGGATGTCCTGCTGCCGACAGAAGACCTCGCAAAGAAACTGGCCGGGAGTAATATCTCATCGAAATATTACCGATTACAACCCGAATACAAAGGTCACAGAAAAATACGGGTCACCGTGTGCAATGTTCCCATTCAACTAAATGGAGTTGTCCTCGCTGCGTACCTCAGCGTGTACGAGGACATAGAAGAAATCACAACGTCCAAATCATCAAGTGGGACCGCACACGGTGACTACGTCGTAACTATGTCATTAGACAGGGGTTTCAAGCCATCCCCCAACCCTCGACAACGAAGAACAAACGATGATGGTGGTCATTGAGGGCAGAAAACCTCAATGTTAGTGTTGTACGCAACTGGGGTACTTTTCGAGGTCCTGCCCCCAAAAGACCACCATAACAACAGTAACACCACCAACGACGACAACAACAACTAAGACACATACCACAACGACAGTCACCCCACCGACAAAAGAAAAGCCAAATTCTGAAGTTAGGGACCACCCCGACAAAGAGGAAGAGGGGTGGACCCAAGTTAAAAAGAAAAAATCTCCCCAAAAACCTACTGAAGACCCACCGACAAATACCGCTACTGCAAAATTAACGAAAAAAGCAAGCAAAACTACAACAGAAAATGCAACTGCTACTACTGCTACTGAAAAACCACTTTCATCATCATCATCGGCCTCACCAACAAAACCATTCACTACTCACAAGGCAAAATCATCATCATCGACCAGAGGAAAAAAAGAAGAAAGCAATGTTGAAGAAAAAGTGGACATGTCGGTCAACCTCAAACGAAGAAGTGATAGCGGAGACTCGCAAGTAGAAGAGGGGGATAAGAAACATTCGAAAAAAACCACAATCCTAAATTCAAACACCCTCCCAGCAACAACCCAAGGAAAAAAATGAAATCACCAGCTCCACTCCAGCGACCCGCCCAAATCATTCCTCCCCCACAACAATCCAAAAATACGCCAGCCCATCTCACTGATTTCCATCTTTACCCAACACCACCTCTCTCACCAATCTCAACCCCAAGTTACTTTCACAGCCCCATTCTGAGGTCAGAGACTCCACACCACTAGCAAAATCCTCCATAGTATCCAGACATCGTGCAAGATCGGCGTCAAATGAAGTCTGACGCGCTCAAAAAAGTTTCCATTTCTGTCAAGACATTTTAGACCCCCAACATCGATCACATCCTGAAAAAACATTAAAACCAGTAAAATCATTAAGGACAATAGACAACAAAGATATCACCAATCCATATTTATCTAGGGGTGCAGCCATGGTGACCACCTTTGTCCGTTCGCCTGGTAAATGAACTAAAGAGCTTTGGCAATTTATTGAGGAAGCCAGTCGGACGGACATAGCGCTGGCGGAAATGGGGCACTCCTCCCACAAAGATTTATCAAGTAAATGAACGGGCAGTGTCTCGATTTATGTTCATCCCTGTTTCTGTAGGTCCCTAAAGCTGCAGTAACCCTTTGATATCGGTGGAATCTCCAGGGACGGCCGAAAGTGTTGTGCGCTTGCTTGGTGAACTCAAGAACTTTAGAGTAAATGTCGCTGCAGTGAAGGAGACCCACTTCATTTGCGCTGTGGACTGTCGGGTGCTGGAAGGCGATTTTAACGTCTTCTCAGCATACGGCAGCCGCAGTAGCGCTGGGATCTCCTTGCTAGTTGGACGCAGCCTTGATGCTGATATTGTTTTGGCAGGTGACGGGGGCCGGTTGGTTGTGGCCGATATTGCCGTTAAAAGTTTCAAGTTCCGTCTGGTTACAGTTTATGCGCCCAATATCACTGCAGAGAGGATTTCCTTTCTTCGTCGGTTGGCGCCGTTCCTGGACGATACGAAGCGGCTATTCTTAATGCAATCCTTGATCCCAAGATAGAGAAGCTCGGGCGGGGAGCTAGAAGGTTGAGAAGGTGTGAAAGCAGCCTTGTCGGCCTTATGACTCGTCATGACTTGGTCGACAGGTTTCGTCTGGATCACCCAGAGCGGGAGATGTGGACGTGTTATAATAGCTCGCCTTCTGCCAATGTAGGTTCCTGCTTGGACAGTGTTAGTGAGAAGAGCTGATAGCGATTTCGTTAGTTGTCCCCCGTTCAACTTGATAGCGTGGACTGACCGTAAACTTGTTACGGTCAGTCTGCAGTTTGCTAATAGGCCTAGTTTGGCTGGCAACTGGAAGTTCAATACCTTCTTACGAGATTTCCAGGAGCGGCTAGAATCCCTAATCAAACGGGCGTTAGTGGGAGCAATTACCGGGAATAGGTGGTGGGTTTCTCTTAAACATAGGATTAGAGATTTCGCCACCAAGTACGGTGGACAGCTCAATTTAGATAGGACTGGCTGGGGGGGGGACTCCCTAACCGTAGAGCTACCTGGGTGGGGGGCTTGAGCGTGAGAGTAGCTTGCGCTACAAGGGATATGTAGTTAGATCTAAGTCAAGAAGTTTTCTCAATGAACCTGTTAAAACGAACGTGACTGCGCTGGAGGAAGAAGTGCGAAGGTTTCCCGATTGGTATATCGACTCCGTCAAGACCCCGGATGGGCGCGTGGAACGATCGAATCGCGAGATGCATGACGCCTTTCGACCACACTTTCGAGATCGCTTTGTCCGCTGTCCTGATCTGTCGCTTCAGGAGTTTCGCAGCTATCTCGCCGACTTCCCCCGCCATGGCTAGTTGCGAGGGTGTGGTTACTGAATGCGAAGTCCGTGATGCGTTGAAGCAGGTCGGCCTCAACAAGTCGCCAGGACTAGATATGTATGAAGTGTACTTGAAGCTGTCGCACATGTTTGTACCTATTCTGACGGATATGTTCAACTATTGATTCGTCCAGGGAGCCATCCCTGGTAGCGTTACCAAGGGTATGATCACATTGCTGAAGAAAGGTGGCAGGTATGTTTTGGAGGGTTTAGACGATTACAGGCCAATAACTCTGCTTAACACAAAGTTAAAGATTTTGGCCCGGGTCTTAGCGAATCGTTTACAGCTTGTCATTAGCGTTCTGATCGGATCCGAGCAGACTTACGCTGTGAAGGGAAGATCGATCCAGGACAACCTGAACTCGATTCGCGAGGTGTTGGAGGGGATAGAAGACGGCACGGAAGCCGCGCTAATCAGTTTAGATCTGTCCAAGGCCTTCGATTTTTGGCGACTGTTTTGGAGACTGCTGGATTCGAACTGGAGTTCCGCAGATGGATTAGCATGATGTACCACAACCCTCAGGCAGTGGTGCAGGTGAACGGAAGACGTTCGAGGGCGTTTGCGATCGAGCGTTCGGCCCGACACAGTTGTCCCCTGTCTCTTTTTCTCTGTATTCTCGATTTGGAGCCCCTGTTCCGTTGGCTTAGGGAAGAGAGGTCAAATCCGGCCATGCGCGGTGTCTTTTTTGCTGGCCCTCTTACGGCAAGAGTTTCCGCGTTCGCTGATGATATCACAGTCTTTGTATCCCGCCGCTTGGATATAAAGGCTGTGAAGAAGGCGGTTGGCGAGTACGAGCGGATAGCAGAAGCCCAGGTCAATTTTGACAAAAGCGAAGGTTTGCGGCTTGGAGTTTGGAGGGGTAGCGATACTCTTCCAGGGCCCTTCCGCTGGAGTGACGGACCCGTCCGCATCCTCGGGGCGTGGTTCGGGCCCGACGTCCAACTGGAGCGAAATTGGTCGGAAGTACAAGCTAAGGTGAATGCTCAGGTGGGAATCTGGCCCTTCAAGGAGGTTGTCCTTAAAGGGCAGGGTGGATGCGTGCGCCGTGTACGTCTTCCCCTTGATCCTTTACCGATTGGCTGTACTTCCTTTGCCTAAGGCACGTCGGCTAGTGCTTCAACAATTCCTGTCCAGATTGCTCTGGGGAGGAGCAAGGCCGATGGTCCGTAGACAGGTCTGCAAGCAACGAACACGCAACAGGGGTATGCCTGATCTGGAGAGCCACTGGCTTGCTGAAAGACTTGCATACTTGGGCCGATACTTGACGGGGGACGCAGTGTGGAGACAAAAGGCGAGTTGGACTTTTCCTCGCCTCAAGACAAACCCGACATAAGCCAATGGGCGAAGCACTGTTTGTCTGCGAGTGTTGAACGGCCCTTCGTAACCTTCTTGGTTCCAGTGACCTTTCATGGCTCGGAAAGAGCTATATCGGGAGCTAGCGGTGGGTTCTTCCTCGAACCCTCGTATCGAGCGGCGCAGCTGGACGGCGGAGGAGATCCGCTCTCACTGGAATTGGGCTCCAGGATCGAGCTTCTTGAACAACTCCGAATTCTTGCTCACCTGGCAACTTGTTCGGAATGCGTTACCTCTTCTTAGCTTGAACTACAGAGCGAGCCTGGCAGACATGCCCGATTGTGCTCGCTGCGGCAGTGGTTTAGAAGAAACGGCTGAGCACGCCTTCTACTACTATCCTACTACTGCGAGCGCATTCGCCCGTTTTGGGATCACGTCGAGGAGTGGACGGCTCGTATCGAACCCAAGTAACTCGTGGTGCTCGACGTTGGTTACGTCGTCGACAACGTTCTTCCTCCGTTCCAGGGTGAGAAGCGTGCGGTGTTTCTCGCGATCCTAGCTGTAGCTCGAATGGTACTATTTACCAACCCCTCCGCTCGGGCAGGATATGACACAAGGTCAATTTTTAAGCGGAGTTTAACAGGTTTGAATTCAGAGTTTTCCTTCTAGACTAGTTGCCTAACCAAGGCTGAAGAACCTAGTCTATCCTACTATTTACCCATAGCTGGAGGGAGAATAATTGGATTTATACCTTTCCCAAGGGTATTAGTGCTATGTGAAAATGCAATCAGTTTCGTCCAGGATTTGAACTCGTATCGCCGTGTTCATTTCCTACAGCGATAACGACTACACCACGGGCACCTCCTGTAGCTCGAATGGTGATTTGGATGACGCGAAACAAGGGATTGTATGACGATGAAAATGTTCTCATCGTGATCTGGTTTTGTATTTTAGGCAAAAGGTGGGTGAATGCAGAAAGCCTGGTCGTAAGAAAGGGGGTAATGTTGGAGTCATCCTTACCTCCTCTGCCGGCCAATGGCGTCTACGGTACGGGTCCTTCGGGATTCCACCCCGGGTAAGTAGGAATTATTTTCCCCCTTGAAACCTAGTTAGTAGTATGTTGTGATTCATTGTCCCCGTCATCTAATAGTTAATTCTCAAGATCTTCCCCATCCCCATTATTTTTGTTCCTCAACCTCCACCCCAGCCCGCCTTTGGTGAAGATCTTGAAACTTCATATGTATAAAAATCACATTACCTGCCTTTATCTGCCCATTCCGCGCCCAACCCTGTCTTTCTTTGCCCCACTAGACTAGGATCCCCGTCCCACCTAGGGTGGGTCCGGCTTGTTTTCGCACCCCGGAAAACAGTCGGCCTCCATTTTTGCAGACGGGGGGGGGGTGATGGCAGGGCAACCAAACGGGGAATTTTTTCCTTTGTTTTCGCTTTTGTATTTTTGTATATTTCGGGGGTTTTCTCCCATTCCCATCATATAAATCATTGTAAATAAAATCACACATTTCATTCGGGGTTTTAAGTAGGCCTTTTTCATCGAGCAAATGTGGTATTTTGGTGGTTGCAGCGTGCATGGAGATGGATGAATGGTTATATATTGTACTGTTGAATGGGTCGGCGAATGTGGCTTGCTAGGTCTCCTTAGAATATATAGTTAATGCAAGACCACTCCCTTTCCCTCCTCCCAAAACTTCAAGGCCTTGTGCCTTCTTTATACATATTACAAAGAAATAAAGCATTTTCTAGATCATGTACGTTACACGATACACCTCGTATAGTTCTGTTATTTGGTTTCATGGTATTTCAACATCTGATGTTCATTAACACCAAATTCTGTTTATAGATATATCATGAATGATTCTAAAGTTAATAGTTTGTTGCTAACAATTTTTAAACGAGCTTCAGCTTTTGTTTGCATAGATTTAAACGTTTTCAAGTATTGCTATTAGTAGCACACAGTTAAATTGTCTCACGTATTGCTACCAAACACTACGAGTTCTATTGGCACACGGTTAAATAGTTTCAAGCATTATTATTTAGTGGTAATAATTCAATTTGACATTAATCCTTTCTTTGCCAAGAGTTAAATGCTACTCCACATTCCCCATTGTTCCATGACTGGAGAATTAACATCAGATACAGTTTAGTGTCCTTCTCAGAACACTTATTCTATTCGACCCATTGATTGGAACCTAACCGATACTACCACTATGAGTTAGTGAAGACCTGAGAGTAATTGTGAAGGGGTACTCTCTATTTACCAAACTCAAAGATTGGAACCTCCCTATCAGATGTATTTTAATGTCATAACTAGGACAGTAAATGGTTTCAAGTATTGTTCTCTAACACTGATAACTCTATTCAACATTATTAATTCTTTTACACATAGATAATGGTTTTACCTGTTGCTGTTTTACTAATAGTTCAATTTAACATTATTAATTTGTTTGCTCACAGATAAATAGTTTTATGCATAGAAAATGATTAAATATTTTTATTTGCTTCATAGGTAGGAACCTAACATGCCTACAACTCCAGGTCAACGTGGAGCTTGGAGTATGGGAGAATGGAGGTGTTCTCCATATTTCCCAAACTACACGACTGGAACCTCGCCATCAGATGTTTAAGTGTCCAATTCAAGACACTAGTTTGGAGGTGTCTTGCTCCTCTGCAGTGTTACTGGCAGCGGACAGGGTGGAGTAATTTATCGGGATTGAAATAATCAACATTTGCATTTATTGAAACGGTCGATTTTTTCTTTTGAAAACGCAAAATTGCAGCAGCGAAAGAGTTACAGGTAATACAAATTCCTAGAAAAAATGAAATCTGTAACATTGTAGCAACAATATCAACAACGACAATAATAGCAAGTGCCATAATAATAATAATAAGAAAAAAAAGAAGGATCGGGCGTAGATTATTCTTGCGCTTTTTGCTCTCTATGACTTTTAGTTAAAGGATTACGATTTTTCCAGGCTTTTTATTTATCCGAACTATTTCCGTTGTTATTGAATTTTCGTTCTATCTTTAGCAATCCGACTTGATAAATGTTACGTTTGTGGCTGGCGGGGAAAACTAACAAAAGAACATAGAACAAAACTCAGCGAGCAAACGTAGTCATATTTTAATAAAGAATGGTAAAATGTGAACGATTTAAAAAATAATGAAATAAAGACGATACGAAAAACATATGAGGTAAGAAAGAAACAGGAAGAAGATGGAGAGAAAATATTAAGACAGGAGAATGGGAAATAGGATTCAGAGAAAGTTAGTGTTAGGGAATCAAAAGGAGAAAAGCAAAAATAGACGAGAGCGACAGGCAGACAGAGTAGGCGTGTGTGTGAGCGTATGTGTCAAATAGAAAACCAGAAGATAGGTTAAAGACATAAAGGTAAAAAGTAGAAGAGAAAGGGAGAGGGAGAAATTAAGAACGAAGAAAAGATGAATGAAAAGAATAGAAAAGGGCAAAAATTAAGATTAATAAAATGAAAAAAAAAAAATGAAAAATGAGAAAATAATAAAATTAGCAGTAAATGGACAAAAATGTTTGTTTAGATTAGGTTACTTGGTTTAATGGTATATCAATATGATTCTTAATCAATGTCATATGCTGTTTATATATATATATATATATATATATATATATATATATACATATATATATATATGCCATATATATATATATATATATATATATATACATTTAACTATTTACTATACTTGAAACTTTGAGCAAACAAATGATAAATGTTAAAATGAATTATCCTCATTACATTGTAAACTAAATGAAATAACTTCAATGTAACCCAGTTTGGTACTTAACCTAAAACACGTCGTGGTCAAACAACCTCTTTAGAGTGTGCTTTTTTCACGGCTCCGCTCCGTGGTGATGTCATTGTCAGCTCAAACGCAAGGGACATTTTTTTCACAGAAAGAACAGCAGCTATTAATAACCACATGATTTCTAGTGCCCAAGAATACCAGAAAAACCAACTGATATCAATTGCTAACTGACCACAACTACTACAATGTAGATGCTCTCCCGTTTCTTTTTCTCCTCGCCATGGATAAACCTTCTCTTGGGCCTTACAGACTTAAAAAGCCACATATTCATCATTCAAATTGCATACTTCGCTGACACCAATGACGCTCTTCCGGTCTTTGTGTTCACTCTTGTACTTCGGTCAATTCAAAAATAAATGTTGTTAAGGTTATATGCTCTCCAGAATTCTCGTCGACGTTTAATGATTGGGAGATGGTGACGCAAGCCCATCTATAACCAACACCTCTACAACATAAATACTTGAAAAAAATTAACTTCATGCAAATGAAAAAAACATTTTGGATAGAATGATAAATGTTTGATTAGCAAAACCACTTGACTGAGTCCGAACAATAAATAGTAATACTTGAAATCATTTAACTGTGTGCAAACAAGTGAGCTCTAACTTATCTAAAAATAAGTTACCTTCAAACTATTCATAAAAATCATAGATAAAATTATATATATATATATATATATATATATATATAAAGGATTTGGCATTAAATATCTATCAAAAGTTAATATGCCATTAAACCAAATAACATAAGATAACATTAATAGTTCTATTAATACACAGTTAAGTAGTTTCAATTATTTAAAGATCCACTTTGACCTAGTATGGTGGTATTTGTTAAGCATCCAACTATGATTCAAATAGAACAGTGCAGTCTTTTACTAGGGATTATAAATGATATCAAAAAGAATTATTAGAGTTAAATAGAAATACGTGAAACCTTTTAAGTGTGTACAAACAAATGCTCCGTATCAAATTAGATATAAATACTTGATAAATAGAATTAGTAGTGTTAAATTTCAATACTTGAGACCATTTAACTGTGGTTTTAATTGGTTTCTTTTTCATGACATATCAATTTTTGTAAGGTATCATTGTAGAAAAACAGCAGATGTAATATTTAATTCATAGCAAGCAGAATAAGGGGGTTCATGCTTTCCCAAAGGCTATTAGTCCAAAAGTGTACATAATTACCCTAATGAGGTTCGAACTCACTTAATTTGAGGTTGCAGTTCAGCCAGTATGCCACGGTGTACGTCCCCATTTAACAGTGTGAAAATACTTCTTTTTTCATCTTTATGTTATAGCCTTAATAATTCTTTCATGTACAACCGGAATAAGACAGATTACATCGCAAAGAAAGGGTTACAAAATAATTAGAAACAAATAGAAATGTAAAAAGCAGCAACTCAAAGAATTAAAAAAAGATATTAACTTTGTATGTAGTGAATGATATCAGTAAAAGGAGATGAGGGTGTCAAGCAAGAAAGGAGCGCGGACTTGATAGAAATAAAACGTTATAAGGCTGAGTGTTATGCAAGGAGGCAACAAGTGATATTTTTTTTTGTCTTTGATATAACTTGACCTGAACCCGGGCCTTCCGTGTCATTCGCGATCACTCTAACCATTATGCCAATGGGCCGCCTATTATTCCAGCAAGTTATCCAAGCAAATCTGAAACTTCTCTTTTGATATAATTTAAATCTGTACTGACGCATTCATTTTAATGTCATCTCCGTTCTCAAATATTACCGTTATCATGAGTTTTCTGTTTAGAAAACAATAAAGTGAGTATGTAGGGTATAAGAGTTGTACAATCCCTTGTTTGAGGCATAGTCTTTTGATCGTTGCCATGAAGAAAATCAGCCATAGTAGATTTTGTTTTGCTCTTACGCCTGAATTCGTGGAACCGAAGTAGTTGATATTAGTTTTAATCCGTAAAATACACTGACTATCCTCGGCAGTAGAGCAAGACACCCCAAGAGGTGTCCTGAGAAGGAAATTAAACAGTATCTGGTGGTGAGGCTCCAGTTCGAGAAATCTAGGAAATATGGAGTAAACCTACACTTTCAGGCCCACTCTGATTGGAGTGGTAGTGCCAGTCAGGTCCCAACTGTGTATCAAATAAATCGGTTGACAATTTATTTGTATTAGATTGGAATAATTGCTTTACAACTGTGAGCTAAAACTCTTTAGAAACTACAAAAAACTGTAAATATAAATGTACAATGAACTCTCTTACCTCTTGGCATAAAATAATCTCAGACGGGTTGACATACCGTTAAAATAATCAATTAATCTTTCATTCGTGTTATTCCTAAATTTCTTGTAAGATTGCTTGACATGACCCAACGGCTATACCCATACCACCAAAAAGTAAATAAATAAATAAATGAATAAAATTAACTTTTTGATTGACACCTTCAGCAGAAAGTACACTTCTAAGTTATTAAAATATAGTCACCGACGACTCTTATGTTGGGAATGACTGATCGCCAAAAGAAGAACTTGCCTTAAATGCAGAACCTTTGGTGTTTTATTCCCTTCATTCAGTTTTTTAGCCCTTGGAAGTATTTAGAAACATAATACGGACCCAATCTCCAAAGTAAATGCTAATTTGATTGAATTACTAATATTAAAAAACTATACTTGGAACCATCTCTGTGGAAACTAATGAGCTCGACCTCGTTTAAATATGATGTTGCCAATAAACTATTTGCTAACAAATCATATATATATATATATATATATATATATATATATATATATATATATATATATATATAGGATTTGGCATTATATAAACCACAAATATTGATATAACATAAAACTCCAGGTTATGAGTAATGTTTTGCATAGAAACACACTAGTTGGGATGTTTCGGCCAATCGAGGAATATAAAAGCCATGACAGTTTTTTTTTTTATGAGGATTTTTTTATTGCTGGGAGAAACTTTGCAGCTTGGTTAAAACAGCAGAAATTTTATAGTTAGACGCAATAAACTGCTAATCAAACAAACAAAGTATCTTTAAAATAGATCTGAAAAAAAATGTTCAATCAAATTTTTTATAAAGCAGCTTTGAGGTTCTTTTTATTATTTTAGAGAAGAAAATGTCTCTGCTGTCATAATTTATTAAAACATACAAAAATCTATAGAAAAAAGTCACTTAATTTATTAGTCTTATAAAACCAAAGCAATTAAGTTCTTGAAAATATCGGTATTTATTCATTGATTTATTAGTTTAATTATGATGAAGTTACATTTTTTTTTAAAGTATTGAAACTTTTCGACGTAAGTATTCATCCTTATGTAATTTTATTGGACTTCCGAAATATGATTGTAACTATAACGTAAGTCAATTCTTTAGTGCCATTCTAAATTTATTTCAGGTTTATGATGATCCTCTTCAGATATTGAATGAAGATATTGTTAAGTATTTAAATATCATTTGGATGTGTTTATATTGCTTCCGGTGAAAAGAGAATTAAATCTTTATAAAAAATTTTAATTAAAATAATTTTTAATAAAAAATTTTAACGGTGGAGATATCACTTTACATTATTATCAGATATAATGTTCATACATTCCTTAAAAAAACAAAAAAAAAATGTTACCTCGAATTTGAATATTAAATAGATCTAAAAAAAACCCTTAAATATGGGAAGATGTAATTATGACTTATCACTCAATTAAGATTTTATATGAAATATGAATTCATAATTTCGTTGAAATTATCATGTATAATAAATATTAAATAATCTAATACATGCTGTCAGAAAATAATAAATCAATGTTTAATATCAATTTACGAAAATTGTATTTCTGATTATGAAACATATCATAAAAAATCCATGTTATTTATATTTGGAAGAATGAACATATCGATTTACCGAAACAGGTAAAGGAATAATATGTAACAGATATTTTATTAATGTAATTAATAATTCTTAACTTTTAATTCAATTATTAAATTAGATTGGATTTTCTTAAATATTTGTTTACTTATAGAAAAAGGGTGTCGTACATGGAATAGTTCCTTCTAGTTATTTGGTTATAATTTTACAAAATTTTTATCAAATAGATATTATGTTTATTTCATGATCCTTTTATAAAAAAGTATGTATATTTGTACTTTATCTTTTAAATTTAAACGTATTCTATATTGGAAAAATATTTTAAAATTATTTCATTTTTTAATCAATTTTTAAATTATGGATCACTATTTCAATATCATCATCATCATCATCATATCGCGCTGGTAGCACGGATATCCCTGACCCTCTCTCGCCACTCCTCCCTATCGTTCATCGCCCTAGGTAGGTCTTCAGGACAACATCCTGTATCCTCACATAGCTGCTGAATGTACGTTCGAGCTGGTCGTCCTGCTTTTGCGCGGCCATGTGTGGGGATCCATAAGAGTACATCTCTTATGAGTTCATCTCTGCTTCTCCAGCAGTGTCCTGCATATCTGGTTCGTCTAACTTGAATAGTTTTCGTGATAGGGGGCAGGTGGCCGTACAGTTGGTGTCTTGTGGGGTGCTGCTGCAAGGACTTGTTGAGGTTTGCACGCAGCATTCTTGTGTAATTGCCATCCAGTTTCTTCTCCATCCGTTTTGTTAGCGTCCATGTAGTGCATCCATATAGCAGTATCGATGTAACCGCTGCCTGGAAGAAACTGCGTTTCATTTTATCGGTTAGGTCTGATTTCCATATAATCGATAACCTATTGATAGCTGTCCATGCTTTCGTTAGCCTCGTTTCGATGTCCTTTTCGGTTGATTCGACGCTGCTTCCTAGGTACGTGAATTTGTCTACTAGTTTAAGTGGGGTTCCTTCTAGAGTGGAGATGTCCCCCGTTTGGTTATAGCACATATATTCCGTTTTGTGTGCATTAACTATGCTTGCTGCTGCTCGTTCCAAACTATGCAGAAGAGTTTCGGCTTGGTCAGGTGTATTTGCCAGTATCGCTATGTCATCGGCGTAGTCGGCGTCGGTAATTGTTGTTGCGGGGTATCTTCTGCTTCTTGACACATTTCAATATATATAATTAAAATGTAAATCACCTAATTAATGGTAGTTAAATATATTAAATACGATTAATATATAGAGTTAAGTTACAGTAAGGATTTATTTCTATGTCTATATGAAGTTATCATTTCATTCCTAGTATTTATTAACTTATCTATATATTTCGATACATATATTATCAACTCTTTGCATAAATTACACTTGCCATGTAAACTATTTGTCGAGGATGATATTTTATTTTTCAATTTATAATAGGTGTTAGTCTGTGTTCTTTTAGATATCAGTAATACTTAAAAAGGGCAGTTTGATTCTTTAATGTTGGATTTTTGAATGCTTGGAGGTGGTTGTAATATCTAAATTTCCAGTTTAAACTTGTAATATCTATGTACGCTTTTTCATTAGTATCCTTTTCTTTAGTTGAAATATTTATTTCCTTGGGGGCATTCATTTTTTTATTCTACTATTTCATGATTGTTTTAAGTTATCATTGTTATTCCTATCTAGCTTGTTTATTAATTTCTTTTTGTGGTTGTCGATTATTTTAGAGACATTATGAGTACAAAATTTATAATATAAAACTGAATGGCAAGTCACTATTAAAATTTTCGGTATTTACGGTTTTTTTTTTAGATTTCATTGATATCTAAATTAGGGGTAACGTTTCCCCCCCTTTTTTTAGAGGAATGTATAAAAATTATATTTGATAATAATATGTAATTATATTTCGACCGTTTTTTTTTAAATTAAAAAACTATCTTAATTAAAAATTTAAAAAAATTAATTCTCTTCTCGCCGGAAGCAATATGAACGCAAATGATACTTAACTATATTTTTTATTCAACATCTGTTGAGAGCGTCATCATAGACCTGAAATAAATTCATAATGACACTAAATAATTGAATTAAAAAAAAATTATTTTTATATAAAAGGATTTTTGACTCTGCGCGTGACTTTTCATGCATTTTTGATCCCAAATTAATTATACAGTCGAGAGCCGCCAGCATTGAGTACCAGGATTTCATTTTATCCTGGTAAAACATTTTACAATAAGTAAAGTTGGTGACTTTAGTGAAGGGTAACCCGAAGGCTCCCTTTTCAATAGCTACTACACCGAGGTGAAGGGGAGGACGCTACTCCCTCCCTGGATTGCTCCACTTTACCCTTGATCCGTAACTTATAATGCTGAGTGTTAAGCAAGTTGGTATCAAGTACAATTTTTGAGTCTTTGGTATGACTCGACCTGGGATTGAACTCTGGTATCCCGGGCCATTGGTGAACATTCTACTCCTATGGCCCGGTTATGCAATAAGATCAGGAAGTATCATTTCTTAAAAACTTCTACATTAGTTAAACTATATAAATGAGTCCTTATTGAACTCCGATCTACAAAAGAAAATTAGTAGAAGAAACTGTCATAAGCTGTTTTAGGCAGGAGTAATGTAATGCTCTAAATACCACTTGTGTTAGCTCAGTCGTCTGAGGCTGTAGAATATACCGATTGCATCTCTGCACCAAAGAGTGTCCTGATATAAAACATTAAGCAAATCTGATGGTGAAGCTCCAGTAATGCTGGGGCTTTGGGGAATGTGGAGAACCCTTTCATTGCAATCACTCCCAGGGATACTCTAGCCTAAAGTGGTAGCACCTAAAAGTGACTTATCTATGAGTCAAATAGAACTATTTGACATTTAAACTGAGTGCAAAGAAATGATTTATGCTAAATTGAATTGTTTGAAATAAAACTTTTTTTATCATTTAACTGCGTGTAAAAAAATGACTGATGCTTAATTGAATTGTTAGTGATACATAGTAATACCTGGAAACATTTACCTGTGTGTAAACAAGTGATCAATGTTGAATAGAATAATTTCATTTAAATAACATTACTTTTTATCACTTGACTGTCTGCAAACAAATGATTAATATTGAAGAGAATTACTGTTAGATAGCAATAATTGAAACAATTTTACAGTGTAGAAACGATTGCAATATTATTGTGCAAACAAATGATTTCTCTAATTTAAAACTGAAATTAACTATAAACCTTTTACACATCAGGAATAACTATTTAAATGTGTGCAAACAAATGAATGGTGTTAAATTGTAACTTTATCATAGCAATACTTGAAACCATTTAACTCTGTGCAAACAAATTAATGATTAATTGTAAATAGAATAATTCGTATTAGATAGATATTTGAAACCATGTGAGTAAAAAAAAAATGAGCTCAGGCTAATTTTAAAATGTTATCAATAAAATGAGTGTACAAATCATATATATCTAATACATATGTATAAGAGGATTTGGCATTAAATAACTTACATGATTGATATGTCATAAAAACCAACCAAATAATTATTCTTTTACATAATAATACTTGTAACAACTTCACAGTGTCTAAACAAATGATTAATATTGAATATAATTATAAGTGTTTAATAACCATGATTGAAACTATTTGAATGTGTAGAAACGAAAGCTATACTAGTGTAAAAACAAAGTAGTTTTAACTCATTTATAAAAGAAATTATCGACAAACTAATCTCTTAGGTATCATGTATATCTATTTAAATGTAAGCAAACAAATGACTGATGTTAAATTGTAACTGTTACATAGCAATAACTGAAACCATTTAACTCTGTGCAAACAAATGAGCTCAGGCTCGTTTAAAATGTTATCTGCAAAATCGGTATACAAATCCAATATATTTAAGCTATATTTATAAAGAGGAATTAACATTAAATAACCTACAATGGTTGATATGCCATAAAACCCAACCAACCAACCAACCTACTCGCTGGAGTTTTCTGATAGTGTTGGTGAACACATAGGATGGAGGACGTCCTTTTACAGTAGATTTTTGGGCTTTGAATAACGTTACGAAACCTCAAGGGTATCGACTACAATCAATAGATAACATACTGACTCTTTTGAGTAAATCTACTTGTTTCTTCACTCTTGACTCGAAATCGGGATACTGCTAAGTAGCCCTTGATAAGATTTATCAGGAAAACACTACGTACTCATATTACTCGAGGCTTTTCTAATTTCGGGTAATACCCTTTGGGTTAACTAATACGACTGTTATTTTTCAATATCTTATTTCCTAAGTACAAGGGGGAATAAAAAATTGTCATGGTCAATTTGGAAAACTTATAATTTTCTCGTAGCATTAGTGACCATTTCCAACAGCTATTGGCTGTATTTGATTAGTTAAGAAAATATGGGGTTGGGGTAAAATTGCCAAAATGTCAGTTTATAATAGAAGAAACCAGATACTAAAGATTTGTCACTAAGAAAAATGAAAGAAAACCAAATTAGTTGATGTAACATCCAAATAGTAAAAGTTAGACAAGTCAGTGGTTTCACAGAGATTATCATTTATTGCAGAAGATCTATAGCATCATTCTCAAAAATAGCTACACTCCTTATAAGAAATATGCCTGGTTTAAGTGTACAGACGATTGTTAACAATCCTATTATGCTCTAAAGTGGCAATTAACCACAGTGCATCGGGTTAGTTAGGTTTCTTTGTTTAAAAGCATATCAATGCAAAAATCGTACTAGTAGAAGAACAGTATTGGTATTATATAACGCAGCCGCAGGAACAAAGGAGTCCATACCTTTCCCAGAGGTTTAGTCCGAAAGAGAATGTAATAGCGCGACTAGAGTTCGAACTCGCTTACTTCTATAATCCCTTTTCACTTCATCACGATATGTCTTGCTCAATCATGCCCCGGAAACGAAGGGCCTTTACTGAGAATACCAAAAGAAATAACTGCTACTTTCTTTCTCACATAACGGAAGTCGCATGTGATCGAAAAAGTTGCGTACATCATTGTATAAAATAACTTGACTATCATCTACGTGCAGCACAATTTATCATTGAGACGAACAAGAAAATACATCAGTGGGCATGAAAGGTAACAATGTATAATTGGAAAATAGAGTACCTATAAGTCAAAGAGAATTTGTGCAGATTCATAGTGTCTTATTCTCAATCAGTTGGAACAGGAATAAGGTTCCGGAGAAACAGTTTGATGATAAGATTAACGTCACCGACTCACATTGTTTGAAATATTGGTAGGGTTTAAAAGAACGAGATATAGTAATCGATGAACCTATATAGAGATGAGTATGTTAAGAAAGTACCAACAAGATGAAGGAGTTAAGTTATTAAAAAAGGTCATTGAATTAGAAGTATCCGCAACTTTTTCAGAGAAGTATTAGCTACGAAATAAGCTCTCTAAGGGAAGAAGAAGCCAGATCAAGACTACAGAACAAAAAAAAAAATAAATAAATAAATAAAATAAAATAAAATAAAATAAATAAATAAAGTCGGGCGGCGCTATCAAAGCAAAGTCATGATGAAATGGGACATGAGAATATTGATAAAACCTAAGAACTTATAAGTAGCAAGTATTACTGGGCGGGATTATATGAGGATATTACAAAATATGTGAACATATATGTAGCCTGTCTGTCAAGAAGTAGAAAACATAAGAAATCTTTCCTCGAAGAAACTGACATACTGACATACAGCTATGAAAAATTCACCGAAGGTAAAGAGAACATTTGCAAAGCAACCGATTGTACTAGGCATGTAGTCATCGCAGTGATTGTACCGCGTTTGTTATGGGTAGTCTCAATTTTTCCAATAATTTACCGTTCCTTCTGTCTTTTTCCAATCAATTGGGAATAGTTCTAAGCGAACCAACAATAATTGGTGTTACTGTTACCTTCATATTCCAGAACTTTTTAGTTCTCTGGCAGGTTTTATCTATATTTTCACTTTCTTTTATTTTCACTCCGTGATCCACTGGGACGGCAAAATCCACAAGACGGCAAGTTTTTCTTGTTAATTAGCACTTCGTCTGGTCTTCCGGGTGGGATTAAGTGATCCATTTGTATCTCAAAATCTCAGAGAATTTTATCTACTTATCTAGGATGGATTCTGGTTTGTTCTGCGAGTTTGTTGGGTTCGTTTGTGATGAGATCAATAGTTTCATCTCTTTTTCACAAAACATACATTTGTTATTCTGTTGCATATTATCGGTTTTTGCTTTGATACTATTAGTTCTTTTGACAATAATTGTGCTGCTACAAAAAGAGATTCAATTTCTTTCTTGAGGATTCATTTTTTCATCCAAGTCCCTGACTTCTCGTGTACCATCTTGCAAATTTATCAGTTGGAGTATCCTTACTGTTGTTTTGCATTTTTTATTTTTCTGTCTGTTTTTTTTTTTTTTTTTTTTTTTGCCATTACTTTTAGTGGCTGCTGTAATTCATCTTTCATTTCTATTTTCAGTGTATTTCTCAGCTCATTGAAATGATGTATCGACGAAATTCTCAATGCTGTTAAGTACTCTTTCACTTTCTTTTCTGTCATCTCTTAGGTGTAAGACTTTGGGCATAGTCATCACTTTCCTTGTCTTTTGGTCCATTTCTCTGAGTTATTTCTTTCTCCATTTTAAGAATTGTCCTGAGTATCTTACAAGAAGGAATGCTCCAGTGTTTTTCCTTTAATAAGATTTCTGATTCAGAGCTTGGTTGCGAGAAGTTTTCTTGTTTTTCTGAGATACTCGTCTTCTTTTATTTCTGTTTGATAGTATCCGTTTCCAATATTCCTTAGTACTTGTAATTTTCTTTTACTCTATTTCACATTTGTTACGATATTAAAACTTTAAGTCATTTTTTTTTGCGAGTAAATATATGACATCAAGTACCCAATGATGATAATCAAGGTGTATTCAATTATGTGGTTTTAATTAACTATTGCAATTCAATGATAATAATAATAATACGTACTTAGGAAGCGCACAGAGAGTTTCAAATTTACAAAATCGCAAGAAGAGATTAACTATCTAATATGCATGGACCACATCAAGTTGTCTTCAAAAAATGAAAAATAACAGGGGATTCTAATATATGCAATAAGAATATATAATTAGTACGTAGGAATTCGGCATAGAATAATGTACTATGTTAATAATGAAAAGTAGAAAAAGAATATAATGAAAGGAATAGAACTGCCAAATCAGGAAAAATCAGAACGCTTGTAGAAAAGGAAACTTACAAATATTTGGGAATATTGGAAGTGGACATCATCAAAAATGTGGAGATGAAAAGAAAAATGAAAAAAAAAAAAAGAATATCTCAGACGAACGAGAAAACTTTAAGTCATTTTTTTTTGCGAGTAAATATATGACATCAAGTACCCAATGATGATAATCAAGGTGTATTCAATTATGTGGTTTTAATTAACTATTGCAATTCAATGATAATAATAATAATACGTACTTAGGAAGCGCACAGAGAGTTTCAAATTTACAAAATCGCAAGAAGAGATTAACTATCTAATATGCATGGACCACATCAAGTTGTCTTCAAAAAATGAAAAATAACAGGGGATTCTAATATATGCAATAAGAATATATAATTAGTACGTAGGAATTCGGCATAGAATAATGTACTATGTTAATAATGAAAAGTAGAAAAAGAATATAATGAAAGGAATAGAACTGCCAAATCAGGAAAAATCAGAACGCTTGTAGAAAAGGAAACTTACAAATATTTGGGAATATTGGAAGTGGACATCATCAAAAATGTGGAGATGAAAAGAAAAATGAAAAAAAAAAAAAGAATATCTCAGACGAACGAGAAAACTTCCCGAAACCAAGCTCGACAGTAATGATCTTACTAAAGGGATAGACACTTGGGGAAACCCCCTTGTAAGATACCCAGGATCATTCTTGAAATGAACTAGGGAAGAACTTCAACAAATGGGCCCGAGGAAAAGAACGCTAATGATGTTGCATAGACAAAAATGAAGGGGGAAGAGCACTAGCTAGCATTGAAGATACTGTCGATAACTCGAAGATTACATTTTAAAAAAGCAAAGAAAGATTATTCACAGCGGCCAGAAACAGAGTAAAGATCAAAATCCAAAGAACAATAACTTGGAAAGAGGAATGAGAACAAAAGCAAAAGTATGGATATATCAAGTGATAAACTGACGAAATCTCACTCGAGAAAACTAGAACATGGCTAAGAAAAGGAACCCTTAAGACAGAAATTGAATCATTGCAAAAAACGTTATAAGGGCCGACATTATTAATGTGAAAAGAGATAAGACAAAGCAGAATAGCAAGTGTAGGTTATGTGGTGATAGAAACGAAACAATTGATGATATAAAAAGTGAATTCATCAAATTGGCGCAAAAGAGTACAAAACTAGACACGACAGAGTAGAGAAGTTAATTCCCAGGGAATTTTGCGAGAAACTGAAATTTGATCACACTTCCAAATGGTGTATGCACAAGCCAAAATGCATCCGTTAGAATGACACGCACAAAGTTCTCAGGGATTTTCAGATACAAACAGATCACCTAATCCTGGTTTGAAGACCATACCGAGTGATAGTAAAAAAATGAGAGAACCTGCCGAAGAGTGGACTTTAACATCCTGGCAGACCACTGAGGGAAAATCAAAGAAAACGAAAAG
Organism: Sepioteuthis lessoniana; assembly: GCA_963585895.1. Classification (NCBI taxonomy): domain Eukaryota; kingdom Metazoa; phylum Mollusca; class Cephalopoda; order Myopsida; family Loliginidae; genus Sepioteuthis; species Sepioteuthis lessoniana. Next base: position 65,242,549 of record OY757929.1, on the reverse strand, counting down.
AGTACCTAGATCTTCTCAGAGAACTAAACAAACTATGGAACATGAAGGTGACGGTGGTATCAAAAATAACTGGTGCACTTAGAACTATCCCCAAAGGTTTGTTAAGGGAACTGAAGAGATGAAAATCAGAGGACGAACCGAAAACCATCCAGACTTTAACATTTTGTAAGTCGACCAGAATATCAAAAAGAGTCTAAGAGACTTGAGGAGACTTACTATCTCGGAGGTTCTAGTGAAATACGATCAGCTAACGCTAGTGTAAAAAGCTTGAAAGGAATAATTGTAACAAAAAGTTTTATTTACTAAAATGATTGTTCATATACTTGATATCGTTTAAATATGTGGAAAAATCTTTTAAGAAACAAATGCACAAAAATCTAAATATCGATGTTCAATAAACGCAATTCCATAAACTTTAATAATGAAATAAATAAACACGATTTGACATACCGTTAAAATCAATCAATCAATCAATCTTCTCCCTTCTAATTTTATATCAGACTTACTGAGATTATATCTCTTTTCGAATCTTCTCTTTCGTACGAATACATTCATCTAACACCAAAATACATTGGATGTATTTACCTACTTATTTTAAAGATATTAAGAAAAATCTAAAGTATGGTTATTTTCTGGTATCATTTCTAGCGGTTTTGACTAGGGTTTTTCGTCTACTTTTTGTTTTCATCGTTGTCCTTTAATTTTTATGTTTTTCCTTTATTTGTTCCGTTTCTGCAAGATTCTTCTCTATATTTTACGCATTTAAATTTCTGAACTTCTAATATCTCTGCGAATGTTTGCCATTTTCTCTTTAAAGAAAACTAAAAAAGAAAATCTCGTAAAATTAACTAGAAACCTAAAAGGAATTTGCCACGTCATTTTACACTACATTACAAAATGAAAGAAACAGATAGATAGATAGATAGATAGAGAGAGAGAGAGAGAGAGAGATTTAAAAAGTAAAAATCTAAACATGGCTACCCCCGATTTCCAATTGGAGCAAAACCAAAATAAAATATCATAAAAATGAACAATGGTGATAGAAACGAAAAAAAAAAGCCTAACAGAAAACACTTCTATGAAAAGAGGGAGGGATTGAATGAAAACTATGGAAGAAATTTTTATAGGGGTAAAAGTATAATAAAAACACATTAATCTGCTAATTGACAGAATTCAACAACAGCAACATGTTATTGCTATTGTATAGCTTTTTTGTAGATTCGTATTTGTTTACCATGATCAGTTTCATTGACATCCATTATTCTGCTGGTTTTAGGCTCACATTTACTACATATGCATAAGACGGTACATACATACACGCACGTGCGAGTGCGCTCACTTGAATCCACGCACCAATTCTTACACGTGTATGATGTATATGGCACTTCATCTATATATTGTTAAAATTCTAATTATATGAATGTAAATTGGCGGTGCGTGTAGAGCAGCAGTTATCATCTTCATCATAAATTTGAACTGAAAGTTCATTTACTCTCTCTCTCTCTCTCTCTATATATATATATATATATATCAGTCTCCATCTTCCAGCACTCCCGGCTCCCGGCAGTCCATCTACACTGTATCCACTATCTACACAGAGCAGTTCTTGCTTGCATGTCAACAGTAGCACTTAAAGGAAAGTCGCTCATGGGTTCACCCCTATTTCTCCAGCAGTGTCCAGCATATATTAGTCATCTTGAATGGGTTTGTGGAGATGGCCCCTTGTTTAAAACCCATAAATTCTATTTTATTTGTGTTTACGTAGAGTTTAAAATTGTCTGTTGCTTGCTCCAGGCTATACGAAATGGATTTGGCTTGGGCTGGTTATTTTTAGAACGTTTGTCTCTGTCATTGTTTCAGCGAGATATAATCTGGATCTTGTCTTTTAATAAATGTGAAACCCTTTTCTTTCATTAGATCTATTTTTGTTCGTAGTATGTAGTCTAGATATATTATAAACATATATAGTGCAAATATATCTCCTTCAAAGACTCTAGCGACACCATCGAAGGAGTCGATGTTACTATCAGGCGTGCGAAAAATTGCTTTCGTGGTTTTGCAAAAGGACATACGCTAATAGAATTTGCTCCATCTTTCCTCTGTATATGGAATCAATTATCTTGGAGAAATCTACGAACAATAGTGTTGCCTCTTCGATGATTCGGCGAAGAGTCAGATTTGTGATTCGATTTCTTCAAAAACCATTCTGATTTTTCCTAAACATTTTCTAGATTTCAGGTCGGATACAACAGTGAGACGGGACATAATAAACCTGTGCAGCTATAGCTATAAGACTTATGTCTCTCTAGTTCTTAGTGATTCCAATGTCGATTTTCTTGGGGAAGTGGAGGGTGCGGCCTTTCATGCATTTCTCTATTGTGTTTTTATACACAACGTTACGAAATTGAATTTGTATTTTGTCAAATTTTCTTGTCTTTCATACTTCAGGAGGTATTTCGTAGAAGCCTGCTGTTTGTCTCCTTTTAATTTTCATCTGTACTGCATCAAGTTCTTCCCCTACAAACTGTTCTAACTTGATGTCTAGTTAGCTACTGATATTTTTGCAATGATTTGTCAGTGATTTCAGGATTGTTTCGAAGAAGATTTTTGAAGTGCCCTTTCCACTTCTGAAGTCTTTCTTCTTCGCTGGCAACTTTCAGTTTTGCTCTCGATGTGTTCTTCTTTCTACTTACTTCATTTATTGATTGCCATAGTAATTGTAATTGTCTATTTTCTACCAAATTTCTGATTTCATAGATTTAGCTTTGGATGAATTTTAGGTTTTCTTTTTGGTATCTGTTAGTTCTCTTAGGTCTTTCTTCTTTTTCTGTGCTATGGCATTCATAAGGTTTCTTTTATTAAGCAAGGATGCTTTTTATATGCTATCTCGTTTTTCTTTTGCTATTGGATCCCGGAGAACTTTACGTTAAACTCTTGATATAGTTGTTTGGTACTCTGCTGTTGCTTCAATATGGGCGGTAACAAAGTTTTCGTATTCGAACTTCGGAGTATGTGATTCAGAGGTGTCCTGAAGAGTATCAAACTTGTTGCCTACCGTTAAGGAATTTTTATTGCTTAAATCACTATTAGTAAGTGAGGATCAGTCATATCGGGAACATTTATCTGTTTATTTCTTATTTCTACGTTGACTCAGACTATTAGCTGAGACGATTCTGTGATCGGAAGATACTCCTTTCAAAGAAGGCTTTGCCTCACAGTTCCCAGCGCTATGTATCTACTTCTTCTTTTTGAATATATATATAATCCTGCTGTGCGTTAGATTTATTTGGTTTGTTGGAGATCCATAGTTTTCCCTCTCACTTTTGGAATTTCGTGTTTCGGCCTTGCACGCCTGGTCTCTGGAGAAATCCACTAGATATTCACCATTTCTGTTTGGCGAGTTGTTTAAGAAAAAAAAATTATTTCCATCTTTGGCAATTAGAGCATTTATGTTTCCATCGATGATCTAAATATTGTCCAACTAGCGAAAATATACATTACAGAAGGTAGTTACATCCGTTTTATCGCCGGCATTGGTGGGACAGTAGCAAAAGACGATTATTGTGTACGGTTGCCATTAAATGTAGCGCACATCATTCTCAGTTGGATTTTCTCTGGGCTTTTTACTGATTTTAAAGCACGAGGCATGAGAAGCATTCTGTAACACAGTTATCGTATGGTTAATTAATTTACTACCTGGTTTGGATAGGCCGCGAGTTTTTCAGTTCGCTATTAAGTTAGCTAAATTCTTTGAGCGAAAATGTAAGTCCAATTGGAAAGTTTATGCGAGAATGCCAATGATCAACACAGGAAGACCAAAATGTAAATAAAATGGATACATGTTTGTCACAGGTTTGATTGTAGAAAGGAAAACAGTGAATTTGAGACACGTGAGAGATGATGCAAAAATTTAGCAAGATGACATCACCCTACCGATATACTGAATTTAGATATATAAAAATTAGCGAATTTTGAAAAAGTTGTCAGAAGTAGTCAGTAGGTCAGTTGCACGGTTAGAAGTTTGCATTCGGTCGGGCTGGTGGGGGTGTCTCTTTGTGTCGGTTCATAGACACATAGATTTTCTCTCTCTCGTGCTACTGTATGCAGTCTGAACATCGAACAATAAATTATTGTTATTTGTTGACGGACAGTTCTTCCTGTTTTTGAGTTGTAAGCTCCCAGGCAACTTTGCTTCAACGGATCGCCCCAACCGACAGAATAAATTCCGGATGGATTGTGTAATTCTTTGTCTGTGGATCTTTCAAACACAGCGTGAGCACCAAAAAAATTGATAAACAAACTATCCGAAAATGCGTTTGGCACCGTTACCAGGATTCGACCCTGGAAATTCACGACACTGCCAAATGCAGGATTTGACATTGAAAACCCACGGTCAAGCGATGGTACTACATTTGATAACGTGCAAACATATTAAGCATATTGTGGTCAGTTGGTAAAATGTATGATTACATTTGGTGCTGTGACCATCATAGTATCATTATTCTTAATCCTTCTATGGCAGCATTGACGGAGCTTTCCCTAGTAGATGCCAATACAAACTTTAAATATTATCGATATCATGGTATTTTAGTTTCAGTTCACTATGTTCTTGTAAGCCTGTACGTCGATATTGTTTGTAGCTGAAGACGCTATAATTTTGTTTTGTGTTCGAACGTTAAAAGTCGCTATGTTGATCGTGTGTGTGATCATTTTTTAATCTATTATAGAGAATGTAGCATCTTAGGTAAAGTAATCGTCCCTTATGCAGTAATGCTGCTCTGCGAATTTTATTAATCAGAAATCTTACTTCTTAATCTATAATTGTTTATTTACAAATTAAAAATACCATTTTGATTTCATTTCCGAGTGTATTCTAAAAGGTAAATGCTGTTTTTGCCGTGATGCCCATGGAAAATTCCTTTTTTCCCTTTGCTATGAGTAAAATAGCAAGAGAAACTAGAATCTCTTGGATTGATTGAGTGACCATTCTAAGAAAACGAACATTTCTGAACTCAAAATCCGACTGTTATTTGAAGAATCAGTGGCACATTGATGTACCTGTCTTTTGTCGGTCTCTTTATATATATATATATATATATATATATATATATATATATATATATATATATATATTATTTAATATGTGAACACTTTATGTATGTATATATATATATATATATATATATATATATATATATATATATATTATTTGATATGTGAGCATTTTGTCGATTTAAGAAAAACGTTCGTTTTTCTTAAATCGACAAAGTGCTCGATTATTGGCCAGTAAAGCAGTAAAATGAAATTATCCCCCATCGTCATGTCGGCTTCTTTACATAATTTTTATGTCCTTTATTAGTAAGGCATGAACGTATATAAGAAAATACAAATAGATTATATATTTTGTCTGAGTAGAGAATGACTTGTAAAAGAGGATATACATTTTTGAGGTGTTAAGAAAGGTTGAAGCAGCACCTGAGAAAGAGTACTGGGTACTTTCATTTCAGGATGGATGATACTACTTGCATCATGTGCCATAAAATCTACAAGTCTTTGTTGCGATGGAAAAGGCATATAGCGGCACACATAAAAACCTTTTTAAGAATTGAATCATGAATCTTCTACATTTATCACTTCGCTAATCTGTCATCTCTGCCTCAAGTTTTGCAAGATTGATGATGACTTAAAAAATCATCTGAGAAGACAAAGTTTAAGATAAAGCGATAATCCAGACGATACTGGATGACTAAGAAACGAAAATCATTTACAAAGATTTGAGCAATGCATTTTGAATGTTCTAACTTAGAAGAGAAATCAATATTCAGTCCAGTTTAAGAATGAATGATATTTTTGTTTGAGTTCACGCTGGGTGTTGTTTGTTAATCATTCGAATTCTCAATATAACGAAGAAAACCATAGACTATTGATAAGAATCCTTTCTAGATAGAAGTCTGTATTATTATATTAACCAATTATATCGGGAATTCAACAGCTTCACGTATCATAGATCTATTTTTAATTGACTATCTATTTATCTGTTCGTATCAATATATTGTTATAATTTTCATATTTTTCTTTAGATCTATGTCCATATCTCTCCATTGGGATATGTTCAATCGATTTATGTCAGCATCTATCTATCTATCTATCTATCTATCGTGATAGGTGCATCGTTTGGTGTAATAACGAGCATGTTCGATAGCAAACCATTCTATTATCTCTACGTATTTTGTGCTAAACTAAGCTAAATTTATTAAATATATATATATAATGAAAGTCCCCATGCTGTAGTTGATGACGTGCTGGTCTGCTACATTGTAGTAAACGAGTTCAAACTCTCGGCGTGCTATTATGTTGACTTTTAGACTCTTGGTAATAGTATGAACTAACTTATTACTCTTGGTAATAGTATGAACTAACTTATTCCCCAAGCATCAATACCTCCCGGTACAATGTTGACTTTGTTAATGAATAACCCGCGTAGGTTGATATGCCATTAAACAAAGAAAACCGTTTCCGTTTGTTTCTTTTGTTTTATATATATATATACGTACTTCTACATTCATTAATTTACATGAATAACATATTTGAAAAAAGAGATTTTCTTTTGGTTTTTATTTCCTTTAACAGATAGAGGCAGTCAAGAAAATAACGTCTAAATCTTTAAATCTCAAGTAACGTGACTTGACACGAGATTTTATATCTTTATTTTATTTTATAGAGAGATCTCACGAATTCTTTTCACAGCAATTTCTCAACGGTTGTTCAGTCAACTCTTCTTCATCGTCTATGTCTTTGCTTTTCTTCGCCTTCATCCGATCTAAGATTCCCTTCAACTTTATAAACAAAAAGACTAACAAACATTACTTGAATAATAAAAAACAAAAAAGAAAGAAATCTGTTAGAGAAACAACCCAGACACCGTCGTTGATGTATGTAAATGTCTTAATGGAAAATCTCCTTCGTGGCTATCTTTTATAGAGATAAAAGCCCCCAAAACGAAACTATAAAAGGCAGGGGTGCAGGAGTTGAATACTCTCCGTCGCTCTCTCCTCGGTAACTAAATTTTGGCCGCCGCCTCTGTTTTTGTCGTCCCTTGGCGACGTCGTCGTCGTCGACATGGCTGGCGCAGAATTGGTTGTCGAAGTTGGTGCAAACGTGATCAGCATTCTCTTCAAGTGTCACTTATTTTCTTTTTGCTAACTTTTCTTTCACATACTATTAAGTTCAATTGCTTGTTAAAAACACGCACGAGCACTCACACACACACACACACACACACACACACACACACACACACACACACACACACACACACACACACACTCAGAAATATATATATATATATATATATGGAAATGGAATTGAAAATTATATATATATATATAATGAAATAAAGAAATTGAAATACATACATTGATATTCATACGTTAATGCTTACATACATATAATGGTGTAATGGTTATCGTCGTAGAAAATGGACACGGCGATACGAGTTCAAATCCTGGACGAGACTGATGGCATTTCACATAGCTCTAATACCCTTGGGAAAGGTATGAATCCAATTATTCTCCCTCCAGATATGGGTAAATAATAGGGATGACTAGGTTCTTCAGCCTTGGTGAGGCAACAAGTCTAGGAGAAGGAAAACTCTGAATTCAAACCCGTTAAACTCCGCTTAAAATTGACCTTGTGTCAGATCCTGCCTGAGCGGAGGGGTTTGTAAATATGTATAAATGAATATACATGAATGTGGGGGTACTGAGAACGAAAAAAACTGTTACAGAATGTTGATAAATAAGTTGTATTAATTTGCTGTCTATCCAGTTTCAACGTAAGGCCATCATCAGCTATTATATATTTATATAAGAATATATATTTCTTATTGTATGGAAGACTGCAAATTTATTGCCGAGTGGTCACAGAGTATGGATTGATAAATTATTAAAAAAATAGTAGTCGGAAAAGAGACTAATTTGCAGTTCAAAATCTCGCCTAGTTGGGTAGGTATGACAAAATATTCTTTATATTTACCTTGAACAGAAAACAGCTATCAATCAAAAGTTACTGTGGTTACCAGACTCAGTCGGCTATCTAAGTAGTCACGTTGTGCTATTCAGGTAGTATCGCTCACAAAAAGTGGGAGAGGGTTCTGTAAACCTCAATAAAAGAAGCAGGGTCTTTCAATTCACTCTCTCCAGTGGCTATGGACACAAATGAGACAAGCTGTTGTGTGGACAGAGAGTAAATGAACCACTCAAGAGCTTGTTCCTATTAGAACAAATGATCTACTTAAAACATTGTGTCAATTATTCGTTTCCACATATTTCCACCGGCTCATATATGTATAGGGATGCTACCTTGAGAGTTAACCGACGAAGAGTTTTTCAGCTATCAGTTTTTGGATCCGTCGAAGGAATTGGTGGAGAGGCGTGAGATACAAGCAGACTTGCCCGAAAGGAATATGGATAAGCCAGTTGCAGTTAGCAAGGTGAAAGCTTAACATAAAGGAAGAAATAACTTTTGTTACTTATGGCCGTGTACCTCGCAATATTTCAACTGAGTTTCTACGAACTCAAAACAGAATAAATGCTCATCAACGAAAGTTCATATATTTAAAATGCTTATTTTTATACTTTATTGTTGCCGACCGTCAGGAACCTATTTTCCCTTATCCCTTGATCATGACAATCGACCATCATCATCATCATCATCATCATCATCATCATCATCACTCTATAATCAGCCATTGCCCCTGATTTGTGGTCCTCATTGCCTACGATAGAACAAGTCCTCGTATCTAAAAAAAAACAAACCTAGATTAGTCCCCATTGTTGATGTCACAGATTTGCGTATATTGATTGTTCACCTGTTGATCGCTTTGAGCCGTCATGCAATGAGTAGTATACATAAAAATATAACACTTTCATGTAGATTAACGTATCCTCTATCCGACAATAATGCAATAAAACTCATGACAGTCAACACAAAATGCAAGTCGGTGATGGCTGATCATCTTGAGGAGGTGAAACATAAAAACGCAACTCAACCCAAATGTTGGATTTATGTTGTGTGAGGGGGCATAAAATATCTATCTCAGGACGAGAGTTTATTTTATGCGCGTGTGACGTCGGGGCACTCTGGCACTTGACCCCTCGCAAAAAAAGTCCTAGTCAAGACTCCTGCTTCGGGCATAAGGTAACTGGCAAATAATGTGGGGGTTAATTTGAGGCTAGACTCATCTCGACGCTGTCAGGGGGGATTCCAATTTCAAGTTCATATACGCCACCAAGTCCTTCGTTTTCATACCCCCTCGGATAACGGAATGCATGGATTTCTAGGTTAAAACAAAATATATATCACTGTAGTCAAATTTCCAAAATTCCGTTGTAATGTTTTTAAAACGAATAAGACATTTAGCGAGAATAAATTAAAGTGATACGAAGCTGAAAAAGATAATGTGCAAAGGAAGGCAACTCGATAGCTAAACAATATAACGAATAGATTTAAACATAAGGGAACATTTAAACTGTAACAAAATTTTAATAAGTGAGGACCAAACAAGTAATTATGAGATTTAAGAAACAATTCCTTCCTCTTTTCTTTCTTTCTTTTTAAGGTGTCGGCTATATTAAACCAGCAGGCAGTCTTAAACACAAATGTCTCTCTCTTTCTTTCCTTCTTTCTTTTTTTCTTTCTTTCTTCTTTCTTTTCTTTTCTTTTCTTTTCTTTATACTTTTATTTCTTTTACTTGAGGGAGTATCTAAGTCCACTCGTTCATTTACGGTGAACGAAACAAATCTTTTCAGTCTCTTTCTTTCCTTTTCTATATATATATATATATATATATATATAATTTCCAGTATTTAGGAAGGGTAGAAGGAAAAACAGTTTTAAGATGTACTTATCTTTTTCGAAGGGTTTACTTCTCATGTTCCTTTCTCTTACGGACGAGTGACATCCACCTTACAATCGGCTGGGTCAGCCTTTCTGCTGACTACTGTCCAAAGATTCTGTTCTATGCTTTTTACGAGCATTCTCCCGGAGCGGCTGTCAACCGACGTCTTTATCCATCGACTTCTGTCCTCAAACTAAAGATCCCCTTCCAAATTTCCTCTGACGAAAAGCCACTATTTTTGGCGCGAAGGCTCGGCCAATCATTTGGCTCCTTCGTCTTCCTCCACCTCTCCGCTCATGCTTCTCAATGACCTACATTCCTTTTTCCGTCCATCCGGTCACAGGTCATGGAGTGCAGGCAGCCCTTGGCTTTCATTTTGACCTGGATTCGTTATAGATCATGGAGTGTGAGTAATTTGCCTTTCGTTCATATCTCCCTTTTAACGGTCAGTCTTGGGACTCATTAGTTCAAACACAGAGGGCAGGGGAAATTAAATCTTACTTTTCCTCTCTCGGTGGCATACCACGTCACAGTTGTTTCATTGCTTTCGTTCAGTTTTTTGAAGCCGAGGAAGAATGTATTTACCAAATATAAGGTCAATTTTTGAGTCGATAAAAGCATGTTTGAATTCAGAATTTTACTCCTCCAAAATTAGTTTCCTGACAAGTGCTAAAGTACAATCTGTTATATTTGCCCATACCTGAGGTAGAACAGATGTATTCTGTTTCGTGAGAGCATGAGTGCGAAGTTATATGTAAAGAGGATTTGTACTAGGATTGCCGATTTCATTTCCTACAATGACAATCATTATCTCAAATGCGCCTCTTAGGTTTGTGGGGTCTCGGAAATATGTGGAAATGGTTAACGGATACAGTGTGCGGGATAGATTCATCATTCTAGTCTTGAATAGTTCAATTGGTTTCCGTCGACGCTACGTTTGTGTCCTTGCGTTCCAGCCACCAAAGAGAAAGGAAGAATTAGGCAACACAGTTTTTTAACTTGGGTTCACAGAATACCAAGCCACCTCTCCGGCCTTGTATGAGAGCAGTCCATCCATCACTTAGATGGCTGATCGAGTTTTGTAACTTAGGGTAACTGCTGTTTTCTGTACGAGAGCTAGATAAAGCATATCTTGTTCCAGCTAGCTTACCGGACGAAATTTTGAATTTTATCAACTCCTATCTTTTCTGGCAGTTGACTTTTTCTTAACTTCTCTATTCGTACCCTGCAACAACTAGCTTACAATTTTATACCAACGTATTTCAAACAACTTCAGAAAAATGAAAATCAATGACACGAAGAAACTATAAAACAAAAACTAAAAAAATAAAATATTACACATACCAAAAGGCATAATTATTAAATAAAACAAGACAAATATACGACTACAATAAGAAATAGGCATTTGTTTAATGGACCTATTTAATAACTAAAAACATTATGCTACTGTTGACAGTATGCATTAGATCTGCCTTTCGTTACATCTGTTTACACCAGTTCCAGCATTCACTATTTTATAGACACATGATGATCTGAATTTAAAAACTCTAATTTGTATAGTTGTGAATATTTTCCACCTGGTCTTTCACAGGAGTCTGAAAGATACCAAGTCCTTTCAAGTCTCCAGAACTCTTCTGAGTGTTCTGACAAATCCTTGTAATGCTGTAGATTGAATTGTCTCTGTTTGGCTCTCCACTTCCCTATTTTTCAAACATCCTATTTTTATCATTTTTGCGCTATTGAGCGTTTTCCCCATCAGCGTTAGGCGATGGTTTCTCACTCGTCCACATCAAGAATGGTCTCGATTTTTCTCTTTTATCAGATTTCTGTTATATAGTATGGTTTCGAGTAATTTTCTCGTTCACCTGAGATAATCTTTTACATTTTTTTCCATATCCACTCGTTTGATGGTGTCCACTTCCAATATTCCGAAGTATTGGTAAGTTTCCTTTTTTCCGAGTCTACTGTTTTTTTCTTGGTTTGATAGTTCTATTCCTTTTATCATATATCGCTTCCCGCTTCTCATTATTAGCGTGCCGCATTTGTTTATGCCAAATTCCTTTCCTATCTCCTTACTATATATTTTCACAGTCTGTATTAGGGTCTCCAATACTTTTTCATTTTCGTCCATGTCGTCCATGTACATTAGGTGATTGATATTTTCATGTTATTTAGTAAGTTTGTATCCACCTGAGCATTTCCTGAGTGTTTGATTGAGTTGTATCATCGCTATCATAAATAATAATGGTGAGAGCGCATCCAAACATAAAAAAAGAAAATAATGATGTTTAGTGGATAATTTTATCATTTTTAGTGCTGTCACGTTCAGTTTCTGCCTAATACCCTGCTATGGGTTAAATTGTGTTACTGCTGCTCTTCTAAAAAGATGCTTTTGCATTGAATAACCCACGAAGGTTGATATGCTTGTAAACAAAGAAACCAAATTAATGTTCATTTTGTTTATATGTGGCGCTAGTTGTGCAATCGTTATTGTTGTAGGAAGTGAACTCTTTTATCTGATTTCAAATCCTAAATTAGACTGTCTGCATTTATCATTCTCCTACTACCCTTTGAAAGGTATGAATCGATTTATAGAAAATTATAGAGAACATTGAGCGTTTCCAATACGAATTCTGGTTAATGTATATACAAACTTGTCTCAAGCTATGGGTAAAATTGATTGGTTTCTTTATGGCAACTGAACAAGGAGAAGGAAAACTCTGTATTCAAACCAGATCTGGAGAAGGATGGGCTTTCCTAGAATATATTACATGAGTAACTTTCGCACAACAAAGCCAGATTACGAGATAAGTCTCTCTCAGTCTCTCTCTAGGTTTATCAAATATGTGTGATATCGAGTTGCATGTGAAAGTTATTGTGGCATTATGATTATGTAATAAAATCGACACGACGAATTGATTTTCTATCCTTCCCAGCAAAGGGTAAAGGAAACCGTGTTCTTTAGCCTTTGTATTGTAACTGGTATAGAAGTGATGCATATCAAAATGGAGCTGCATATATGGTGTACAACTGAAATATATATATATATATATATATATATATATATATATATATATATATATATATATTAAAACGTTGATTAAAAATGAGTTCTAATGGGTTTCCATAACCATCGAAAACATATGTTAAGAGATATTTTCAATCAAAACAAAAGCGACTATAAATGCATTGAAAAAAAAACATGTATCCAAATGAAATTTATACAATAGTAAAAAAGATAAGAATGAAAATAAAATACACCCGCACCCCCACAAAAACACAAGAAAACCATTTGATTTAAATAACCATATAACAGTTCTGTAAGAGGTAAAGTGGGACGATTATGAATTGATTTTATTGAAAATGAACATATTTGATAAATAAAATAAGTTGAAATAAGATTAAAAAAACAATAAAACCAAAAGAGTCCAACAAAATATTTAAATTAACTTATTTCTCCATCATTGATCCCTTAACCTGTTTTCGTTTTGGGGGCACCTCCCTTGAAGCGTGTCCTGGACAGAAATACCCTAAGAGAACCCATCCCTCTCCATTAACTACATGCATAAGGAGGGAAAAGAAACCCCGAAACAATAAAACATTAATATTTGAATGGAAACTAAAAAAAAAAAAAAAGACAAGTGCATGTGAGAAAGTCTCAATGAACTGCAGACCGTGTTTTGAGGAAAGATTTAAAATCATTACTTTTCAAGAGCTAAACTATCTATCTAATATGACATCAGAATGGATAAATAGATGTAAACATGTAAATGAACAACTTTTATGTGTATTAGCTCCTAAATGAAAAAGGGCGATTGGATTAGTACTATATTTCTGTGGCTATTGCCACCTCAGATTTTACAAGCGGAGGAATGATGGGGATAGACACAACTTATACGATATAAATAGGAGAACAATTCAACTAGTTATCTTCTTTTGCGAGTAAAACAAGAATATGAATAGGCGTCTGATATTCGATGAAATCTTAAGAAACTGGTAATAACACAATAAGCGTAGTTCTTTATGGAACTCCGCTTTGAATACGTTTTAATCGATGTTCTAATTTTTGTTATAAAGTTTTACACTCTATATATAATTAATAAATATGTATTGGTTTATATATATATTAAATAGCATAGAAGCTTTTCGGTGACCATAGGTTTCATGCTGTCTTATAAAGGACAATCATCAGGCAGAGAAAGAAAGATTTTGGAGCAATCGAAAAATTTAATCAGAAGAGCATCAGGATTGTGTACAACTCTTTATGTGTAGATTATATTTGCGTATTATTATGTGTGGTCGTATAAGTGATATTTAGAATGTGTATTTATTTACCATGAACAGAATATCTGGCGAACACTTACGCATGACATACGGAAACACTGGACTGCTGTTTGGACCTTATTTGGTCTCATCAGCAGTGTATACAATGATCTCCATCACTGGAGATCAAACCAGTGACCACAGATTGCAGACCCGAAACTCTACAACTGAGCTATCAGTCCATATCGCACAGAAGTGAAGCCAAATTAATTAGTTATGGTAATTGCGCAGCCAGTTTATCTGAATATGTCTAGTAAGTTACATCCGTACTCTTTACAGAGGACACGGTCACCTCCAGGACCACGACTTCCCAAGAGGATTAGAACTACGCATCCGCGTAATTATTAGGACTTCAAGGGCAAGGATATAGATCTACATTTTCTTTTTTTAAGTAGAGGAATTATATTGTTGATTGAATTCCAATGACTAGAAAATCTGGTGAACACTTAAATGATGGAGACCATGGTATACACAACTGATGAGACCTAATAAGGTTAAAACAGCTGTCCAGTGTTCCGTATGTCGTGCGTAAGTGTTCACCGGATTTTCTGGTCATGGTAATTCAATTCACAATATAATTTCTCTACTTTAAAAAAAAGAAAGAAAATGTGGTATGTGTATGTATGAAGATACATGTGCCTCGCAGCAAATTTGCGGTTGTCTCCTGGGTATATGAGTCGTGATGTGTAACCATTGGTTCGACAGTTTGACCGAGTAAAATTGACTGCGCGTGTGTAGTGATGATTTTAAATAAAGAACAAAGGTCAGAACGCAATAAATATCGTGGTGATGAGACATGTTATATTGTAATATACAATGGAGTATTATTTGTTTGTTTATTTATTTATTTTTATTTTTGTATTCGTTTGTTGTGTGTGTGTGTGTGTGTGTGTGGTGATTTTTACTTAGGAACAAAATATCATTATCATTGCATTATGAAGAAAATAAAGTTTTAATTTGTAAGCATTATAGACAAAGGAGTGTGAGGGATCAGAACGCAACAAATATTGTGGTGATAAGACATGTAATATTGTAATATACAACGGTGTATTATGCAATATTAGTATTTTATGTTGGAATATGATTTGGGTGAGATTTCAATAATAATTTGCATTAGTTATGATGTGTTAATGGTATATTGCGTATACATCATTGTAATCCATGATTGTATGTACACAAGGAAGAAAGTGAAAATATTGTGTTAAGACGTTGCAATAATTGCTTGCATTATCTATGTCATTTGTTTTTGTTTTATTTTGTTTTGTTTTGTTTTTTGTTTTGTTTTTTATGTGTGTGAGTGAGTATAGTGATGATCTTAACTAAGGATCAAAAATCATCATTGCATGATTAAGAAAATTAATTTTTGATTTGATAGGTCTTGGACGAAAGGATAGTAGGTGGTGAGTTGTGTTAGATTACAATAATATTTCTTATTAGCTGTCTATGTTGTGTTAATGTTATATTATGCATACGTTATTATAAAATATTATGGTATGTACATAAAGAATGTGTTAATTTTACTGTGTGAAGACGTATTTCTAACAATCACGAAAACATAGCTAACATAATATTAACAGGTTGTGGGGATACGTGGAGAGGGATATGAAGTTTTAATGAAGGATTCGGGTACTAGAGTTCAAATCCTGGAGGTTGTTGCATATATGTCTTTGGAAAGACATATATCTATCTGTTCTTCTCTCAACCCTAACTCTTGGTTCATTGTAGGACAGACTGGGTTCTTTCATCAGGACTTGGCAGTCAATCTAGGAGAAGGAAAGCCTGAAGTCTGCTTGAAAATTCCTGCCCGTGACCGAGAGGTTGAATAAATACACAATCTCATGTACGTGTTGTTACAATCATCAGACTGGTTGGACTAGTTTCTGTTAACTTACTTTTTCTTAGACTCAATAGCCAAAATGTTCTGGTCCTAAGTTTCAAATTTCAATAAAACTCATCTTTACATATATCTTTTAAGCATGAACAACCACCCATCCAGATCTAATATGTCATTCTTCTCTTGATCTCTACTTAACTTTTTAATATATAATTCTGGGAGCTCTAACTCGTAACACACGTAACTTATGCGATACTTGAGGTCCATCACCAAACATTCAAAATTTTCAGTTTGCCTTTTGATTTTGACTCAGAAAAAGTACTATTACAGCAGCAGACAAATCTGAAATCACCGTTTCTTGTTCGCCACATCTTCGATTTTTATAAGAAACATGCGCTTCGTCCTTGTTGATTACCTTACTTTATCACCCACAATCAGCAAATTATGTTTGGCACTACATAATGCTGTGAACAGTTTTTCTTCAAAATGAATCATGCCAAGAGTACGCTGCGCTGCAACTGTCAAATCATTTGTCTAAAGTACTCCTTCTATCAAGCTTCATTTAATCCTGCTATTAAATGATTTCGTGATTGCAAGCAATACTTGATGTCTCGTAAATAAAATATGATTGTTACCTTGTAAATTTAGCTGATTTTGTTTTTGTCCTTTTATCTTCACGACGCGAGACCCTCGTGAGTTAAGTTTTGTGGCTCTTGGGGTGAAAAGTTGGGGATCACTGCTGTAACACGAATCTTATAACAGTAATCTTACAATGGTCTAGACACTTCTATTTAGAACAGGAGGAAGGGTTTTAATAAGCGTGTTTACGTTACAGTGAGAATTTAGATGATTACGGTACAAAGAGGATTTATGACGTTCAACACAATTGCAGATTGCTCAAAATTATTACATGATTGAAATTAGACCTAAAATTTCATTATTTTCTAGGGTATGAAGTATATTACACTCATGGAAAAAATTGCTATATTGTTGCTGGCCTATACTAACGTATATACAGTAAGAAGTTTTATTTTTGCTTCTTGAGTTTCAATGCTATCAAATTTGGCAATAAATAATAAATAAGAGCATCTGTTTTAATTGTACACTATTTTATCTAAAATAGATAAATATAATATGATAAATTCAAATAAGAAACTTTTGCAATATTTTGTGTGTGACTTTTCGGACTGTTTTCCTAATCTTTATCGTTGTATCCCGCGTCTTCCTCAAGTGTTCCTTGTTTATCTGGGTATGGAAATGATTCAACCAGATTAAATCATTTTCAGCCCGAAAATTCACACAAAATATTGCATATCTCACTCATCCAGAGAGATAAAGAAAGGTTTTACATAAAAAAACCCAAACAAACTACGTGATGCTTTTATGACAGAGCAAGCATGAAACCTAAAATATTTGAATTATGAATTCTTGAATTTATATGTGGAACATACTATCATCAGAC
This sequence comes from Sepioteuthis lessoniana, assembly GCA_963585895.1. Classification (NCBI taxonomy): domain Eukaryota; kingdom Metazoa; phylum Mollusca; class Cephalopoda; order Myopsida; family Loliginidae; genus Sepioteuthis; species Sepioteuthis lessoniana. The sequence goes on along the minus strand of OY757929.1, from coordinate 65,225,032 downwards.
GGAAAAATCTCCACATAAAACTTTAAGTAATAAACTTCAAGAGTATATATATATATATATATATATATATAGACATTTATTACCACTTCATCAATAAAATGTAGTTTGCGCCAACCCTCTATTATCAGAATTATCCTGATGATCCAGTTGGTGAAACCAAGGTAGATTACTGCTGGCTCTTGATGAATTCGAATTTCGCTCTACCAATTGTATTGCCCACTCTTAGGTTTCAGCTATATTTTATGTAGGAAACGGACACGGTGACTCGAGTTCAAATCTTGGACGAACCAGTCAGCATTTCTCATTGCATTTTCGGAAAGGTAAGAACCTAAATTTTACCTCTCGAGCTCAGAGCAAACAGTAGAATGGACTGGACTCTTTAACATTGGTATAGTAAACGGTCTTGGAGAAGGAAAACTGAATTTAAACCTGTCAACCTCCACTTTAAAAAATTACGTTGTTTAGTATTCTGTGAAGTGGTTGATAAATATAAATACAAATATATAAATATATATACATACATATATATATATATATATATATATGTGTGTGTGTGTGTGTGTGTCTGTGTGTCTCTGTGTGTGTGTGTATTTGAATGTATTAGTATATATATATATATAGAGAGAGAGAGAGAGACAAATAGATACACATACAGATAGATAAATCGACAAAAACGAAGGCCCACATATTTCTATCTTTTAATATTGATAGATCAATATGGCGTTTAAATCAAACGAAAAACTGTCAAAATTATAATTCAGATGTCATCCGGTAATTTCTTTATTCTGTGAATTCAACTAATTTAAATACATTGCTTTAATAAAACAATATTTCTGGGATGAATATAAGTTTGTTGCGTTGATATAAAAACATGAAGAGGAGTTTAGTAATGTATGTTTTTTCCAAAAATGTTTGTTTGTTTATGTTGAAACATTAAAGGTAATTTTGCTTCAGAATAATATCTATCAATGTATTTATCAATGGGTAGTCTCCATGAAGTGGCTCACGTGCTGGACTGCAAGTTTGGAGTAAGTGGGTTATAACTCCGGTATCACTATTATATTTCGGAATAATAATCATGGGAAAGATATTAAACTATTTATCCCTCAGTTGTATTTTAGATTGTCTCAATGTTGTTTTTCTAAAGTGTCACGCGATATCCCACTGGGAGGAGGGAGATAAGTTTAATACTATCCTCCCGTTTTGAATTAACAGTATCTAGCCGTCAAATAAGTGACCGTTACGAGAGAATGTGGGTCACAGAGGCCGGGATGAGGACCAACAGATGTTTGTACCCAGTAACCGGACTTGGGTGGCATCTAGGTGCCCTAAGAAACCGGCTGACCAGGAAGGAGGAAGAGAGAAGCCAAATGATTGGCTGGGACCCCAAAACGGAGGTGGGGCTCCCCCCCCCGTCAGCGGAAATAGATAGTAAAAAAATTAGTTTTTGAGCAGGGTCCGTAGCGGGCATAGCCATTTTACTCCGGGTTGAAGACAAAAGACTAACTGAGACACGAAGGACCCCAGGTTCTTCAAGCCAGTGTAAAAAAAAATAGAACAAAGTCTGTTAGCCCGTGAAAGAAGAAAGATTCTCCAGTGGAACCCCGTCGAAAAATAAGATAAATAACTTTGGGGCCATTTTCTCCTTTATACCCAAACTTTGTATACCACTCTCTCTCTCTCTCAATTTGAAGGAAAACACAAGTCAAGAAAAGACATTTATATTCGTGGACTGTCCAATTATTATATGTTTTGACACTTTGAAAGTGTATATAACTGTAGTAAAGGAATTCATGTATTTTTATGTTACTACCGGGCCTAAGTTGTTCTTTGCCGTTCTACTACGAATTTGTTGTTGTCACATTTTCTTTTCAGCTTCTATTTGCCTTATGTTATCTTGCTTAGAATTGTCCTATTAATTCCTTTAAAATATCACACGGGAAACCGGAGTTGCCGACTACTACAATATAATATTATTACGACTAAAACCTATAGGTCCATATTCTTCTATTGTCTCGGGGAAGAAAGAAAGCGGCCTGGTGTGTGTGTGATAGTGTGAAATTAAGAACCCCTTGCCAGCGGCGGTCAGTCTGGTCCTAAATTAATCCCTCACGTAATATGCCAGTTCTTATATGCCCGAGAGAAAAACTCTGAACGAGGACTTATTCTATAGGGGATCAAGTGCCAACCTGCCCCGTCTTCACACGTGCGAAAGTAAAGTCCCGTTTTGGGATTTTAGTCAATTTGCCGTCACAAAAGGTTTTTGCATTAATCAACCCAGAAACAAAAATATTGGTATGCCTTTAAACAAATAAACCAACCAACCAGACTATCAAATATATATATATATATGTATGATTGAAAAAAATCAACAAACCCTCATTTGTCTCAGCTGGCACCACTAGAGAGGAGACTAGCTTTTTCATGTAGCCATCACTTATATATAGATCTCCCGTCGGTGTTTGAGGGCCCAATAACCTTTTTCAGGTCTAATGCTTGTATCGCGTATGAAATTACAGATTTGTGTCCAAGTCCTTAAAAATTGCATTCAGGAGAACTACAGAAAAAAATTTTGATCAAGCTTCTGTCTTCTCTCTTAATACTCTGTGATACAGAAGATGGGTTTTGTCAACCTTTTTGTTGGTTTAGTGACATTTTGTTCTCGTTGACATTTTGTTGTTTTATTCTCTAATCTTTGCAAAATTAAGTGACTTACTCGTCCGCTCTAGGTTTTTTACTGCTTCTCATTGTGCTTGTGGCATGGTCCTCAAACGTTTTAGCCATGAAACAGACCATGAATGAAGAATTTTGGAATTCTGTCACTTCTCATGGGAATTATATGTCCAATCTATCTCAATTATGATGGCGTAAGAAAACTGTCTATATCTCAATATCTTCAATATTGCAATAATATATATATATATATATATATATATATATATATATATATATGGGTGTGTATGTGTGTGTGTATCTAGAAATAATAGAGTTCTTTTTTCTACAATACTAATGCTTAAAGTGTTTATTGCAGTTGTAATCATTTCAGGCTCTGTGCCGTAATATTGTTTTTATAAGATGCTCTAATTTAATGAATTTTGAATAACGCACCCGTTGTTGGCATAGTTTTATAAATATAGATTGAAAGATATATTGATAGAAAGACTGACGTGGTATTATATTTTGCAAGGAAATACGTTACTTTTTTTTCTTTGAGAAAATTTTCGAACGGTTGTTAGGTCATATAGAATTGAAACCAAACGCAATCAGCGGAAATATAATGTTTGAAACTTGTTGATTTTTTTGTTTCATTTAACGATTTATGCATGCTGGTGAAGGTTTTATGTTTTCATTATTAAAAACCTACACATTTAACGTTGGCAACTAATAAATCTATAATTAAGTTATTCTTTGATGACTGTTTTTTCATATACGTACATTTTCACACACACACACACACACACACACACATATATATATATATATATATATATATATAGTGGAGTGGCAAAAATATATTTTGATTACAGTAACTCGTAAAATCTGAAACCAGAAAAGATCAGGTATAAATCCTCCAATACTAAAATTCCACAAATTTCAAAGCGCTTACCCAAGATTCCGTTTGGTTTCGGTTCCGCGTTTAATGGCATATGAAATTTTCTGGTTTATTCAATACCAAAGCTATCCTTGTAAAGTACAGTATCACCATAACCTGCGGATAAGGGGTTCATGCCTTCCTTAAGAGTGTTCGTTCGAAAATGAACTACTAACACGCTCTCAAATTTTATGTAGTCTTTGAAACAATCACCCGATAGTATCTATCAGATTACTATAACCCAGATCCTTTATTCAACGTGCTAAAATAAAAGCTTTACAGTTCGCAAACGAAAAAAGAAATCATTTGTTACAAAACCAAAATTTAGAATAAGAAGCTATTATATAGGTATATCATTTTACCAACTAATTAAACCACTCATATTATCGGAAAAAAAACCCAAACAACTTTAGTATCCAAACCTTTACAAGCTCTTCTAAAACAATAAGGAATATAATACATGATAATAAGAAAAATAACAAAACAGTATCTGAAGCTTGAGTCTACTCTATTCATAGTAAGTTTGCAATCGGATTTACATAGGAAAATCATCCAGGACTATTAAAAAACGTAATTATGAACGATTCCAATATTTGAAATTTGGAGATTTTTGTAATTCTTTTATCAAACATAATTTAGAAGCCAAACAATATCTTAATTGCAAATATTTGAAAATGGTTATCAAAATACATAATAATCAGCCCCGAAAGATTGTTGAAAGTGGAATTAAAAAGACCAGTACTTTTTAATCTTACGTCCTTTATTTAAATTAGTCCTAAATTGTTGAAATATTCCATATTTCGATTAGTTTTAATAAATTTAAGTAAGTTACACTTATATTCAATATCTTTGATATAAATTCTAAAGTACAGACGAAGGCGTTATTTTTTTCCAAACACATAAAAGTGATATCAGTCGAGTTTAAATGAGTTTAAATGAACTTTGAAAGGTGCAAAAATAATTTTCATTTAATTTTTTCATTTGAAAATATTTTTAGATGAAACATTAACTATCAATAAAACTACTCTGATGATAACCGAATAGATCAAAATGTTGGCAATGTTCATATCTAATTTAATACATCATTCTGATATTTTGTTTTCCTAATATCTCCCAACCACTTTTTTTCTCTTTATCAATATATATATATATATATATAACATTTTTGTTTCAGGTGTTAATCCCTAACTTTAACAGTTTTCTCCTGATCATCCGGAAAGATGAAACCTAGGTAGATTTCTTCTGACCCATTAGGTAATATATATTTTTAATTCGATTTTTGGAAACAGAAAAAAAATAAGGAGATGGAACTTCAATATCTGTGTAACGATTGGATTCTCGTACAATTATTAGTCATAACTTCTGTCTTATATCTTTGAACCAATTTTAAATTCGTTGCTACACATACATATTAGTCACAAACTTGCTTTCTGCATCTTTCACTATCTTCAGCGCTCTGTCTTTTCTCATTTACATTTCTTGAAACGAAAAGATTAAATAAAGCCGATTTTATGAAAATACCTCCCATCTGCGCATGTGTCTTTCTCTTTGCCTCATTCCCCCCGACTCTCTTATCTCTGCCAAACACATGCGCATTGCAGCGTTTTATATAGGTGAGTGTGTCTGCTTTTCCAGATATGCATCTGAAAATTTGCTCTCTATTTTGCGTAGTAAATAAATATATTCCGCTCAATATACGACAAAGTAAAGGTCAGTGATTTTCCAAACCAACGAATAAGACACTATCACTTTTATCCAGTTCCACATATGAGCACTTCACGGTACTATACCGATGTAAAATATTTTATTGCAAATTATTGCAATTATAAGTAGTAAAGTTGGCGAGCTTAGTCGAGGGTGGTCCGAGGGCTCACTTTTCAACAGCTACTACACCGAGGTGTAGAGGAGGGCGCTACTCCATTTCCTGCATTGCTCTACTTTATCCTTGATCCGTACCTTTTAAAGCAAGGTTGCATCAAGTACGATTTTTTGAGTCTTTGGTATGACTCGACCTGGGATTGAACCCCGGTTTCCTGGACCACTGGCGAACACTTTACTCATAAGGCTAATGGCTCGTACTGAATTCTTTTCAAATGGATCAGACAAACACGTGTATCGCTTTGTAACTGAATCTAACTATACCAACTGCTGTATACCCTATACAACTCCATTTCAAATTTAAAACGAATAATAATAATAATAGTAAATGCATATTTGATTTAAAATAGTTCTGTATTAAATCTCCGCTGTATATTATGATGTTTAAATGAAGAATCAATTTACTAATAATCTGAGAATAATTTTCAGGAAAAAAATTCACTGCTAGACGACGAAATTCTACTTTAGTATGAATATAGAACCGTAACACGTAATAGTGCCAAATTTGAGAGCATTGGTTTAAAAACAAAAAAGTACGAACAAAAATAGAACGGTAAGGACAACTCTTAACAATATGATAGACTTGGACTTTAACTGATTTAAAACTTAATGGGAAAGGTTTGGGTGTTTTGTTTTTGTTTTTTTTTGGGGGGGGCACGCTTTCATATACAGCCATCATAGCTATCCTTGGTTACATCTGTGTCAGGTGCGCAGATCATAAACAACCCCTGTGCCTGGTATAGCTACATAATACCACCCAGGATAAAAATGTCGAATAACAATATTACACAACGTGGGACCCAGGCAATAGGTGCTCTCCTGCTAGCCAACATGGGAGACCCCGTCGTCATCCTACTAATGCTGGCTGCTCTTTTTTTAGATCCATAAATGACGACGTAACAAACCACAACGAACAAAGACCTAAACGTAGAACATTGACTAGCGAAGAGAATCAACTTGCGCTAGAATGCTATTTCAGGAGCAACCCTTCACAAAGAGGATACAGGAAAAGAATGATAGAGATCGGGCAAGAACGTTCAACATTTCAGACAACTAGCCAAAGGTTAACCGATCAAGTTAGGACAATAATGAAGTAGGGTTGAATTTCTGACCTATAATTACTAGAAATCCATAAAAAAACACTGCAACAAAACTATAACACTGTGCCAGACACACCAAGTGCTGTCAAACGAAAACAATCCAATGAAAAAGAACCGCAAACCTTGGCAAATGAAAACACCACACTCCCAAACGATACACTACCAAACAACCAGGAAGAAACACTATCACAAGAACAAAAGGTTTATCTAGAAAATGTAAAGAGAATCATGAATAGTGAAAAGACTATTATAGCTTCATTAAGAAACATAGAATGGAAAACACTTAAGATAAAAACGAATAAAATAAATCACATACTACCTTACATAACGACGAATAATATAACCGAGTTGAATGAACTAATCTATGCAGGAGCAAAATTAGTTTGTGAGAATATTGGAATTCCCCCAAAAAGCACGAAGAAACAATCAAAACCGGGATGGTAAATTAGACTGGAATCGCAAATAAAAAAATTCGAAAACAAGTCCGAATGATAAGAAAGAGAGGCCCTGAAATAAGCGGGAAGAAGGAACAGGCAACATGGGCAAAAATAACAGTACAACTTGAAGAAATAAACCAGAAAGTACTGGCGAAAGAAGGAAGATTAAAGAGATATCGACAAAGGGTAAAACAATACAGACAAAACAGGACATTCCAAAACAATGAAAAGAAATTCTATCAACAATTGGGAGGGAGTGACACGAAAACATACCAACGACCGGATATAAAAGAAACCGAACGATTTTGGACTAAAATATGGCAACCAAAGAAAGATAACGAAAATGCTGAATGGATAAACAATATTACAAGAGAACTAGACGGACTTGAAGAAGGCCACGAAATGGAAATATTCGTCGACTTACTCAAAACAACACTAAAAACAATAGCAAACTGGAAAGCGCCCGGCCTTGATGGAATACATAGGTTCTGGTTCAAGAAATTCACCTCCATTCACGGCAGACTAGCACTAGAAATGAACAGTTGCTTACAAGACGCGCAAGTACCTGAATGGATGACCAAAGGAAAGACTACATTAATCCAAAAGGACCCTAGCAAAGGAACTGCTCCAAACAATTGCAGACCCATAACGTGCCTACTAATGATGTGGCAAATACTAACAGCACAAACAAGGGAAAAGATCTACTATTCGATAACAAGCCGCGGATTGTTTCCTGACGAACAGAAAGGATGCCGCAAAGGATCCAGAGGCACAGCAGAATTACTCTACATAGATCACCACATCCTAAATGAGAGCAAGACAAGACGGAAAAATCTAGCTATGGCCTGGATTGTTTACAAACAGGCATATGATATGGTCCCACAAAGCTGGATAATGCACTGTCTCAAAGTGTACAAAATATCACATGAAGTCATAAACTTCATCGAACAGACCATGAAAAACTGGAGAGTAAAGCTGACATCAGGAGGAAGAAGCATAGCTGAAACAAAGATCCAAAGAGGCATTTTCTAAGGAGATGCACTATCACCCTTACTATTCATTATAGCCATGATGTCACTGAACTACATACTCAGAAAATGCGCAACCGAATACAAACTCAGCAGATTGCAAGAGAAGATCAACCACCTAATGTACATTGATGACATTAAATTATTTGCAAAAAATGAAAAAGAACTGGAAACTCTCATACACGCAGTTAGAATATACAGTCAGGACATAGGAATGGAATGTGGCATGGAAAAATGTGCCATGCTCGTCATAAAAAGTGGCAAACGACATATAACTGACTGAATGGAACTACCTAATCACGACAGAATTAGAACGCTCGAAGAAAATGAAACCTCCAAATACTTGGGGATCTTGGAGGCCGACACCATCAAACAAGTGCAAATGAAAGACACGAGCCGAAAAGAATATCTCAGGAGAACGCGAAAACTACTCGAGACAAAACTCTCCAGCAGAAACCTCATCAAAGGAATAAATACTTGGGCTGTGCCCCTAGTAAGATATTCGAGACCCTTTCTCAAGTGGACCAGAGAGGAACTTAAACAAATGGACCAAAGAACAAGAAAACTAATGACCATGCATAAGGCATTACACCCCAGAGACGACGTTGACAGACTATATGTATCTAGAAAAGAGGGAGGAAGAGGACTTGCCAGCATCGAAGACAGCGTTGACGCATCGATACAACGGCTCGAAGACTACATAGAACAACACGAACGAGGACTAATTACAACCATCAGAAACGATACGGACAACACGATAAACGGAAGAATGACAACAACTAGGAAACAAAAATGGGAGGAAAAACTACTCAATGGCCGCTTTAAACGTCTAATAAATAACATCTCACACCAGAAAACCTGGACCTGGCTAAGAAAAGGAAATCTTAAGAGAGAAACGGAATCCCTCCTAATAGCAGCACAGGAGAACGCCATAAGAACCAATCATATCAAAGCAAGAATAGATAAGTCGCAACAAAACAGTAAATGGAGACTCTGCGCCGAGAGAGACGAAACGATCAATCACATAATAAGCGAATGCAGCAAATTAGCACAGAAGGAGTATAAGGCGACTGGGTAGGCAAGGTGATCCCCTGGGAAATGTGCAGGAAATTTCAGTTCGACCATACAAACAAATGGTATATGTACAACCAAGCACCTGTCCTAGAAAATGACTCGCATAAATTTCTATTGGACTTTAGCATACAAACGGATCACCTAATCCCGGCCAGAAGACCATACCTCATAATAATCAACGAAAAAAAGAGAATCTGTAAAATTGTCGATTTTACTGTCCAGGCGGACCACAGAATAAATCTGAAGGAAAATGAAAAGAAGGATAAGTTCCTCGACCTTGCTTGAGAATTACAAAAACTGTGGAACATGAAAGTAACGATTGTGCCAATTTGGATTAGTGCGTTAGGCACAATAACTAAAGGATTATTAAAAAGCCTGGAGGACTTGGAAGTTGGCGGACGGGTAGAGACTATCCAAACGACAGCAGTGCTAAGAACGGCCAGGATCCTGAGACGTGTCCTGGAGACTTGAGGAGACTTGCTGTCACTCAAACTCCAGTGAAGGACCATTAGCTGACACTGATGTGAAAAGCTCGAAATGAGTATAATAATAATACAAAACTCTCCAGCAGAAACTTTATCAATGGAATAAATACCTGGGCTGTACCTCTCGTTAGATATTCCGGACCTTTTCTCAAGTGGACCAGAGACGAACTTAAACAAATGGACCCAAGAACAAGAAAACTAATGACCAGTCATAAGGCATTACACCCCAGAGACGACGTTGACATATAATATGTTTCAAGAAAAGAGGGCGGAAGAGGACTTGCCATCATTGAAGACAGAGTTGATGCATCGATACAACGACTCGAAGACTATATACAAAAACACGATGGTGGACTCATTACAGCCATCAGAAACGATAACGATAAAACGATGGGCAACAGAATGACAGTAACTAGGGAAAAAAATGGGAAGGAAAGCAACTCTATGGACGTTTTAAACAACTAATAAATAACATCTCACACGACAAAACCTGGATATGGCTTAGAAAAGAAAACATTAAGAGAGAAACAGAATCTCGCCTAATAGCAGCACAAAACAACGCCATAAGAACCAATCATATCAAAGCGAGAATAGATAAAACGCAACAAAATAGCAAATGTAGACTATGCGGTGAGAGAGATGAAACCATCAATCACATAATAAGTGAATGCAGCAAATTACCGCAGAAGGAATATAAGACGATTGGATCGGTAAGGTGATCCACTGGGAGATGTGCAAGAAATATAAATATGACGATACAAACAAATGGTATATGCACAAACCAGCACCTGTCCTAAAAAATAACACACATAAACTCCTATGGGACTTTGACATACACACGGATCACCTAATCTCGGCCAGGCCTAATAATAATCAACAAAAAGAAGAGAACTTGCAAAATTGACGACTTTGCTCTCCTGGCTGACTATAGAATAAAACTGAAAGAATGTGAAAAGAAGGATAAGTACCTCGACCTTGCTAGGGAATTGAAAAAACTATGGAAAATGCTGGTGACAATTATACCAATTGTAATTGGTGCAGTTGGAACAGTAACTAAAGGATTACTAAACTACTACATTATTGAGAACGGCCAGAATACTGAGAAGAGTCCTGGAGACTTGGCGAGACTTGCTGTCTCTCAGACTCCAGTGAAGAACCATCAGCTACCGCAGATGTGAAAAACTCTAATGAGTAAATAATGATAAAGATAATTATTATTATTATTATTATTATTATTATTGACACTAGCTTCCAAATCCAGTACGTGACTGGTTGTTTTTAATATGCTTGGATCAGGTATGAATCTAACTCTTATCCCACTAGCTCTGGGTATATAACAGAGCTGACTTGACTCTTTAACTTTAGTATAGCAACCAGTTTAGGAGAAATAAAACTGAATTCAAACGAATTAACCTTCATTTAAGAATTTACATTGTGTCATTCTTGCAGTGGGGTTGGTAAATGCATGTAGTTCTATTTTAAAATTTGTTTGAAGGCTCTGAAATGTGTGTTTAATTTGCATTTATAACTGTAAGGATTCAAAAGTAAAAAATCCGGTCCAAATTTTAAGAGAAAAGTTCGATCTAAAATGGAGACGACTGTATTCTTTTGGGTTTTTATTAAAGTTAGAAAAACAGCTAGTTATTGCTATAATTGTTTATGATTCAATGAATAAATATATGAACAGATAAGAGAATCAAATTAAATGCTATGACAAATATGTTGTTGACTAAATTCAAAAATATAGGCGAACGAAAGGAGATCGACTGCAGACATGTACATACACACATACGCGCGTGCGTGCGCGCACACACACACACACACACACACACACACACACACATATATATATATATATATATATATATATATATATATACGGAAGTATGTATGTGTCACGAAGTATTTAAGCTTGAACTTTAAATTCTAAAAACTCAAACCTTTTCTTCATATCGTCATCGAAGAACATGTGGTAAATAAAGGCAATAAATCGATCGTTGTTTTGTAAAAAGAATATCCAAGAAAATACGAAATAAATTGGAAAGATGTCGTTCGTAAAACGTTCTATTCTAATTATAACTCCCGCTTCAATTGAGACGACAACATAAGTTAATATGATTATTTCAGTAAATGATTTATTTCAACATGAGGAAAACGAAAAAAATATACATCAACGACAAAAGTGAGTAAATGTTTCAAGAAAATAAGATATTCTTATCTCTGAGAAACAAACCTGTCTTCAGTTCTTACGACAGACCACAATTTTTTTTTATACTCACGCAACGGACAGCATAAATGAATATAACCTAAACACCCAAAAAATTTATAATTTTTTCTAGGAAAGAAAACAATAGCTTCTTTCTTCTGCAAAATAACTCCCGCTTCAAAATATCTAATTGTTTTGGCATTTTTCCAGATCCAACAGCCTACAAAAATTTTCCGTCCGTTCCTTCGTAAAATCTTCGCTTTTTTAAAAATCATTTATCAATATTTTTTTATCATTTTTTTCACAAATGCGAACTCTGCATTGTTTGGAATTATTTTAAGGAAAAAATTATTTTGATCTCGCAAATATGTTTCTTTTGAGGCTATTTGAAATAATGGAAAATCAAACAGTGTTCAAGCCCTGAACAGAAGTCTGCCATCAAATTTTTGGTGGGTGAGATGGGCAAACCATATCAAATTTATTGAAGATGTGAAGTGTATGGAGAAGCATGTTTTAGTAAAAATAAACAAATATCTAAAAATTGGATATAGATGAGTTTGCTACTACCAGCCTGATTTGAAAAAAAAGTCTAGGAAGTGGAAATACACTGAATCTCCAGTAGAGAAAAATGTTCCGGGGGCAGCAGCCAGTAAAAAAGGTCATGTTGACATTTTCTGGGAACGAAAGGACCCATTACTATTGATTTCCTGTAAACAGTGCTTACTATTTCCAACTCTCCAAGTTCACCTTATTACTTAAATAACTCTCGTGTATATATATATATGTATATATATATTCAATATCCATCCGTCATTTTAACTAAGCGAAACCTTAGCAAATGATCAACACAAGTACTTAATTTATTGTAAAGAAGGCTTGTATGTCACCACACTTTTTGGATGAGTTGATAACCAAAAAATTGTGCACCAGTGTACCTGAGATATTTAAATAGCACTCTTCAGTGAATTGCCTTACCATGACCAGAAAATCCGGCGAACACTTACGAACGACATACGGAAACACTGGACTGCTGTTTCGACCTTATTAAGTCTCCTCAGCAGTGTATACCATGATCTCAACCCCTGGAGATCGAACCAGCAAATACAGATTGTAGAGCCGAAACTCTACGATTGAGCCCTCAGCCCATATTGCACACAAGTGAAAAAAACAAAAAAAGAAGAAAATGTACAGCACTGTTCAGGTTTTGAATTTTTACACGCACGGATACACATGCCCACACACAGAAACACATGTACACACACATACATTATATATATATATACACTTAGAATGAAGATGAACATCCAATGTAGTCTCTGCTATTGATTGATCTGGCGTATATATATATATATATATATACACACACATATACATAATTCTTTTAATACCCTGTCCGGTGGCAAAAGCCGCTTGGTAGCGCCAGGAGTGGCAGTGCCGCCTTGAGCTACCGAAACTGTGTTATCACCCTAGTTGGCGGCTGATGAGGGCAGGGTATCACACGTGCTTTCACGCGTTGTATGATGAAAAGTTGAACACCAAGACTCTCTGGAAAGCAAGATGACTCTTTGGAAAGACAAAGTGACTCTTCAAAAATTTGGAGTGACATCCTGGAAAGATAGGAACTTAACCAATATGAATAGTACAATGAAAGAAAAATGCCCTCAGGGTGTCTGTAGCGGGGACGAAGAATATATCACCCATCATACTTGCTCATATGGTAACGATCTGGATACGTACCCGGCTGCAACGTGTGATTGTGGCAGAAAATTCCACTGCTTGCGAGTTCGAATCCACTAGGCACGCTGGTGCAAACAACGTAATTCTCCTACCGTAGAATGTAAATCGAATGAACCAGGAATACCTCCACAGCGTTCAGGAGCCCATTGCTGAGCATCAGCGTCCTAGAGACATCCCTAGCAAGCCAAGAATTCAGTGGCCCAAGGGTAATCAGACAGCTACTTTGGCAAACTTAGACCATCTTAAGGGTCCCATTGATCAACAAATAACATCTTTCTGCAGAGTTATATATGACGTTTGTCTGGAGCGGTTTGGTGCAGTAATGCATAAAAAAGATAAAACCGAAGGAAAACGACCGAATAGACCACAGATACTGAAAGGAAAGTTAAGATCGGAACAGAGAATGCTGAAGCGCTGATTAAAAGTAGTCCCAATTCATGAGAGGTCGGGATTTCAAAAAAAGATTTTGGTGATCTACAGAGCTGAACATCAGAGAAAACATCGAAAGTAAAAGCGTCATGCTCGGAGATCATTCTACTTAAATCCTTATGCTTTCGCAAAAAGACTCTTCGTGAAATCAAAGAGTGGCCAGCTTGATGTACCAAAGAAGGAACTCGAGAATAACTTGAGGATGACATACTCAGATGATTTAAACGGTATCCCGATACCTCATCTAAGAGATTTACCAAAACCCCAAGATCCAACGGTAATGTTTGATAATAACGGGATAAAACTAAAGGAAGTCCGAGATTTTGTCCATAAGGCCCGCGAAGTTAGTACCACGGACATGAATGGGATCTCGTACAAGTTATATAAAAACTGCCCACGTGTCCCCAGGAAACACACTGTCCTTTACCACAGGAATGGTGTCTGGCTGATGGTAATTGGATACCAAAGGAAATGCAGTCAAAAGGTATGACAAATTTTCGCCCAATATCCCTCCTAAATGTAGAAGGTAAAATATTTTTTGGAGTTCTTGCTCTTCGTGTGACAATATTTCTGAGAAGCAATCATTATATAAATACATCTGTCCAGAAGGCTGGGATACCTGGCTTCCCCGGATGTCTGGAACATTCACAAATGATATGGAACTCAATACTTTCAGCTAGAAGGGACAAAACAGAACTACATGTCACCTGGCTTGATCTTGCCAATGCATACGGTTCTGTTCCGCATCACTTAATCCGAATGGCCCTCGAATTTTTCAACTTCCCTAGCAAGGTTGGAGAAATCATAATGAAATTCTTCAATTCAGCTTTCATGAAATTTACCGTGAAAGACTATACCATCACGTGGCAGGCACTTGAGATCGGCATCATGATGGGTTGTGTGATTTCCCCACTTCTTTTTGTTCTGGCCATGGAACTCATATTACGAGGTGCAGCAAATACGTCGAAAGGAGTGATGAAAAATGAACATCGGACTTTTTCTCCGTCCAGAGCTTCTCGTCCCGTCCGAAATTGCTGCCGATGGTTTACTACAAAGGTATTATAACCTTTTCACATGGGCGAGAATGAAGGCTAAGCCAAAGAAAAGTCGAAGCCTGTGATTAGTTGGAGGATCTGTTAGGGAGATCCATTAAAATATTGGGGGTGATAAGATCCCAACATTCAGGGAGTGGCCGGTAAAGAGCCTCTGACGTCTTTATTCAATCCCACTGACTGATCGCCATAGGGGTATAGAGGTTCAGAAAGTAGCCTTGAAGGGGCTTGAATCAATTGACAAAACTTGTCTACCCGGAAAGATGAAGGGTTGGTGTTACCAATATGGTCTGCTACCCCGTCTTTTGTGGCCCTTACAGATGTACGAGATTGCGATATCACAAGTTGAACGGATTCAACAGTATAGCAACAAATACCTACGTAAGTGACTGGGAGTTCCTACTTGTTTTTCGAAAGTGGATTTATATACCAATTCTGGAATCATACAGCTCCCAATATCTTCACTGGTAGAAGAATTCAAAATTGGGAAAGTATGCCTTCACATGATGATGAAGGACTCGGCCGACGAGATCATTCGGAAGGCGTATCCTGAAATAAAATCAGGTATGAAGTGGTCGGCCGTTAAGGCCGCCTTGGAGGCGGAATGTAGCCTGTGAATCAAAGACATCAGAGGCGTCACTCAAACCAATCGGGCTGGACTGGGTAGCACGAGCAACAAGGTATTCTCCAAAATGGGCACAAAGGGTGAGCGAAGAAATCAGGATGTTTGAAGAGGAGCAAAGAACAGCAAGCACATTGTTTGGCCTGAGTAACAGTACTCAGGCCAAACAATGTGCTTGGACAAAATGGAATGATATCGAACCAATTAACTGGTTCGATATCGTGGAAATCCTTAATTGTAATGGAACCATTCATTGATATCATTCCTTCTCCTTTCTACATATGATCTCTTACCAAATGCGACCAACCTAAAATTATGGGGATATACCGATTCGGACCTCTGTTTGTCGTATAAAAGCGATCAGAGTACCTTGCGCCATGTACTATCTGTATGTCCATGATCGCTTCAGATGTACACATGGTGAGATAACAAGGTTTTAGAGATGGTCATAGAATTGTTAAATGCAACCTATTACAGCCAAGGAACCCGTAATTCAGTTTCTCAAGGAAGGTGAATGTCCTGTGAGGAAACAAAAAATCCCAATATGAAGTTACTGAACGAAGCTAGTGACTGGAAAATTTCAGCGGATCTAAAGACATCTCTACAATTTCCAGTTCACATAATTCAAACAGAAAAGCAGCAAGACATTGTATCGTGGTCCGATTCAAAGAAGACTGCTTTCCTCATAGGATTGACTTCTCCTGGGAAGAAAAGCGGGAGGAAGCACACGAGTGGAAGAAAAAACGATTTATGAGACACTGCGTGCCGACTTCGTGAATAAACGCTTGGATATGCCATGTGATTCCTATTGAGGTTGGTTGTCGTGGTTTTCTAGGACACTCAGTCATTTCTTTTCTTTAAAAATAGGAATCACTGGTCGCAGTTTAAAAGTTGCCTCATTTCGTCATCAGACAACGGTGCAACATACATCAAGTTAGATTTGGTCGAAAGCAAGAAGTTTTCAGCGTGAATGAAATGCACATGGAACCACCATCCCCGTGTGATTGCGTAACACCAGGAAAAAATTACTGTAAACGCGTAATGACATCAACGGCCGAAAGTAAACGCGTTTTTTTTTTTTTAATCACAAATTGCACACTAAGAATGAAGATGAACTTCCAATGTCGTCTCCGCTATTGATTGATCTGGCGTATATATATATATATATATATATAATTCTTTTAATACCCTGTCCGGTGGCAAAAGCAGTTTAGTACCGCCAGGAGTGGCAGTACCGCTTTGAGCTACCGAAACTGTGTTATCACCCTGGTTGGCGGCTGTGAGGGCAGGGTATCGCACGTGCTTTTACACGTTGCATGATGAAAAGTATATATATACGTGGTATGTTCAATAGGTTTCCAGACTTTTTTGTACAGGCATTGGAAATTGGTGAAGACACTAGAAAATTCAGTATGTTATTGCTATACATCTTATGAGATGACTGACCAATTTTTATGATTTCAGCTTTACATGAACAGCTACAGCAGGAATTGGAATACACCCTACTAAAGCCTGATTGTAACAGCTGGTGAATTTCAAAAATGCAATCTGGACGTGAGGACTCTTTAGAAGAACGATGTGAAATAAAATTATGTTTTAAACTTGGAAAAAATGCCACAGAAACATATGGACTGCTTTTTGACCATCTTGCATGAATCGAGCATCATTTTTTGAGTGGCATAAGAGATTCAAGGAAGGCAGGGAGTCTGTGAGGGATGATGTGAGTTGATTGGCGAAAGGGTTAGGGTTACTATGTTGATGTTTTAAGGGAGTTCAGGAGAGATTCGGTCGAAAGAGGCCAGCACTCTTCAAATTGGGTCAGTGGCATTTCCACCAGGACAATACACCAGTCCACAACTCCATCCTTGTCACAGACTATTTGACCAAGATGAGCGTCAACCCCCTATAGTTTAGACCTTGCTCCCTGTGACTTTTGGTAATTCCCTAAGCTCAGAGGCTGTCGTTATGAGACAATTGAGGAGATGAAAGAGGCTGTGACGAAGGTCATTGACACGCTAACACCAGAGGACTTTCATGGAGCCTTCTAGAAGTTGTTGGAACGGTACAACAAGTGCATTGCAGCAGGAGGAGATTACTTCGAAGGGGACTAGAGTTTCATGTGTGTACTATCAATAAAAGTGCCCATACGAAAAAACGTCTGGAAAAGTTAGCTACCATAGTAATCTTGACCACTGGGTCCCATTAAGTGACTTTGTCTTAAGCCGAATTGGCCATTTTATTCATAATTAATTTTGAATGACATAGGATAGTAAACAACAACATTTCGAATATATCTATCTACTATAAACAGTTAATCCCGGTTATTCTAGTCTTTCACCAACGAGTCGTCTGGGGCTGTAGAATAGGTTGACAACACCTCATCACCAAATACAATTAGCCGAAGGTGGAAACCCAAAACGCCTGCGTACGGTATCCTGATAGTTGAGGAGTCTGTGTCTCGGCAACCGAAATTGTCATGTTACATGCAACACTACACTTTGACCCTTACTAGGTAATACGGTGTGTCCCGATGCGATCAATTGGCTAATTCTGTCATTAAATAACCCATAAGTGTTGATACGCTATTAAATAACCCCACCTAATTAAATCCATAAACATCCCCATACATATATATATATATATATATATATATGTGTGATTAGTAGAAAACTATAGACATTAAAACCTGTTTATGTTTATCTATCTATTCTACTCTGTTAAAATTTAATTTCTTATATGTTTATCCATCTATTTACATATAATACATATGCAATATATAAACATTTATGCATATCAAATCTAACCTGTTAGTCTGTAAAGGAGACCTCTCGGAGCAGTGGCTAACGATGAACAAGAACATCGAAGTAAGCGTGTTCGAACTGCAGTCGCTCTCTTACGTTCACTTTTAGACTACTGCTCATGGGAACGATATAAAACCCCTTCTCCCTCCCAGCTATTGTTTTAATATTACCATTACAGTTCTACGAGTGTGACTTTGGCATCAAATAGTTTACGACGGTTAATATCCCATTAAATAAAGAAAAAACATAACACTTGTTACAAGTTATATAGCCTCACTACAAGTCTGACTTTCCCATTAAACAACCCACATATCTATTTTCTTGTATGCATATTACTATTCTCATTTGATTCTAAAATGTAAGATCTTTTGAATATTTCTGACTTTCTGGAGACATTTACTGAACCAATTGGTTGGTTGGTTGTCTGTCAATTATTCTTGGTTAGTGCCGAAATAAGTTTAACAATTGTTATCTTCAATTATATTCAGTACCAAAATCTATCATTAATCATTTCAAACATTTAAACACTTCATAATTGACAGCGATATCAATGTTTTTTAGAGTCAATGTACATCTACTCACAAAGACATCATAGAAGACCAGAACGTAACGAATTCAAGTTGATAATCTAAAAAAAATATATTATAAGACATTAATTGCAAAAAAAGACTTTGAGTATTAGGAGACATTTTGTTTAATAAACGATGTCATAAAGATATCCTTTATTAAACAAAATATCTTTTAATTTGGGGGTGGGAATCTGAAAATGTATCTAATATAGATAAATTCTACAGCCTCGATGGGTCCACAATTACGAGATCCTGAGCCGCTATCTCTACACTTTAAACCAGCAACAATCGCCTACGCATCCACACACGTCATCATACCCGCCTAAACATTCCTGGGACATATATTCAATCCAGCACTCAACAGCTCGGGAGCACCTGTGTCCTAAAAAATGAACGAAGATTGTCGAGTGTACCCATTCTCGGACCACAGCAGCATGGCTTTCGGATGGTTCTTCAACTGTCTAAAACTCTAAGAGATAAGTGCATAATTAGGATTACCAACTCTAATATCTCTTCTATGTTTGTATAAAGATTTATGAAGGTTCCTCGATGTTTCGCTAATATACTAATATAATTCTAATATATATATATTAATAATAATAATATACTAATATATACTAATAAAATTCACAGTCTTATTAAAGAATAGAGTAAATACCGGTATCAGTATGATATTGCGTCGAGGACTCGAGTCTAGTAAATCCTGGATCGTTTTATAGGATAAAGTGATGGTTTTAATACCAAATTTATTTAAGTTACTTGCTATGATGCCATTGAAAGAATTGTCTGGTAAAGTAATGTAGGTATGGGGGAGATTAATTTTATCAGTGAGTGTGTTGACATTAGTTAAAAGTTGATTTTTTATTATATTTTTCTTTAAAATGTTAAAAAGAGTTATAATCTAAAAACAGTTTTTTTCTTTAAAATGTTAAAAAGAGTAATAATCTAAAAACTGTTTTTTCTAAGTTTTGCTAAAAAATTTAGATATGATTATTCTATATTTTTAAGACTGATGACAATGATTTGATGACAATGATTTGATAACCATTTGAGAAAAGGGCCCACGAAAAACAAACAAAAACAAAAAAAAACTAAGATTCTGCTGAAGAATCAATCGCAATTAAGAAATACGGAATTAATCCCAGTGAATTCGAATACATTTTGAAGCTCGATATTGATATAACATTTTCTTCATAAATGTTCAATTCATGTAATTGATAAGGAAACGTGTGCTTAAGTGCATAGAAAAGAAAGAAGATTATGATGGAATTTTTATGGTTTCATAAAAGGAATGGTAGAATACATTAGAATACATACTTATTGATATGATAATTATACATTCCATGGGAAGGCGCTCTTAGCCTAACTGTTATTTTCGTAGGAAATGGAATCGTTATTTTTATCATTTCTGTTTTTCTCTATTTTGTTTCTGATAATCCTTAATTTGTATCTCACTTGTTCCTTTCCCTACTTTACACTAATTTGTATTTACAGTTCAAATTCTGGACTAGCCTGTTTGCATTTCACGAAGTGTTGATGACTTTAGGACAGGGATGAATCCATATTTTCTTATTCCAGCTATAGTTGAATAGTAGACTGACTTGCTTCTTTAACCTTAGTAAAGCAACCAATCTAAGAGAAAGAAAAACTCAAACCTATTGTACTTCGCTTAAAAATTGATTTCCCGTTGCATATAACACGTGGCGAAGTAGTTGTGTATTTATTCATTCCATTTGTGCAGTATCATGTAATTCTTCTAACAATGAAATATAATACATTTTACTGTCAAGTTAGTATCTATAAATATGATGTTTTATGTATTTATCATTATCAATACGCAAACAACTTTATTTCAATGCATGCTGACTTCCTTGCATGGAAGATGTCTGCTGAAAGAGCGGATGCATTCCCGATAAATTTCGTCCATATGCAATATTTCTCAAGCTTATTTGCATATTATAATAAAAATAATTACTTATGCAATATCCATATCCCTTTGATGTTTGATTGATTCCTAAGAGAAGAAAAGAGCATTTAGCGCAAAAAAGATATGACCGTTTTGGCGCGATAAGAGAAACGAATTGAAAAAATGGACGAACAAGCAAGAAATGTTTATAAATGCTCTGTAACAGCGCCGATGGCCTACGGATTTTATTGCGAAATTCTTTCTTTAAATAGACGCCCTTATCATTTATTGTGAAAAACAGGAATGTTTGTCTGCTGCGTGCAAAATTAATTGAAATAATTTTCCTAAGCGTATTTTTATATGTTGTTGACTGATCATGAAATACGCCAATGCATAAATGATATGCGTTTGAATAATTATAAAGATGATTAAAAAAAAACAAACAAGAATTGTAGTAAAACTGTATTTTTGCGGCCGAGAGTAGTCTTCTCCTGAGCTTATCTTAGTGTGGTACAAGGTAGGCAATATAAGGGAGAAAGGTGTCCCAATGAAAAATATAAAATAAATTCATAAATTTGGTAATTTGAGATTTAAAAAAAGGAAAAACAAGAAGCGATAACTGTTATTATCTGAAGAAATGAAATTTGTAGCAGGAGTTCAAATCCTAAACGAGGCTGTTTGTGCTTCTCTAACTATTAGTAAAAAGTAGCGAACACTGAGTTCTTTAGCTTTATTTAGACAAACAATTTCGGAAAAAGAAAACACTGAACTCAAAGCATCTGTACTCCATTTAAAAATTGGCCTTGTGACACATCCTACTCGGTGTTGAGGGACTCGTTATATATATAAATTCGATTAAAAATAAGATTATACATGACAATGGTAAGGAGTAACAAGCATTTGATAATTTATATTGACATTAAGAAAATAAATGATGAAATTAAATGAGAGTTCATCTATTAATAGAAAGAGTGAAATTGGGATCAAAATGATGTAAATTAGACTTTTCTAACAAATTTTACTTTCGAAAGTTTAAGACTAATATGCTTGAAAAGTTTTTAAATGCAACTTTAATCGTCAGGCTGCATGTATATATATAAAATCACCTCTTAAGCAAAACTAAAAGTTGCCTGAAAAAAAGAAAGACAACTGAATTAGAAAAAACACTTCAAGAATTTGTCTTGAAATCCCCTGAAGATCACTGATAAACCTATTTATAATATCAACAGCAAGCTTGATATCAAACGAGGACGGTTTCGGGAAGAAGAATATGAGGCAGTACTGAGAAAAAATTAAAGTAGAGAAGCTGCATGTCTCAACGAAATACCTCCTAAAGTATGAAAGACAAGAAAATTTGACAACATACTTATTCGATTATACAACAGAGAAAACACAATAGAGAAATACAGAAAAGGCTAGACCCTGTCCTTTCCCAAGAAAAGCGACTTCAGAATTACTAAGAAGTACAGAGGCATAACACTTACTGCTGTAACAATAACTTTTACTTTAACTTGATAAGAATTAGAAATAAAAGAAAAAGCAAGCAAACCGACTTCGTACTGCACTTATCAGAGTTATAACCGAAGTAGTTATATGATTATGAGAGGTGTAACATAATTGAACGGATCATAGAAAATTGAAATTAAATGAATGATTATATGAATAAATAAATGAATAAATGAAGCAGATAGTAGTCACCGAATAGCAAGCCCGAGGCACTAGTAGTAATTAAAAATGACAAGGGAAGACTAGACATCCGATATGTGTAGTAGGTGGAAGCGGATGTTTCTGCTCCCGATACGACAAGCGGAAGCGAGAGGACGACTCGTGGTCTTTCAGGAGTTGAAGCCGAGACGTGACAAGGTAAAGAGGGAGTTGAACACTAACCGCAAAGACGTAAGGAGACGAAAGTTTAGGAACTCCCATGCTTCGGGCGCTCCAAAGGGGAGCCTTAGTTTATACGCGACCCAGCGGACAAGCATGTTAGAACCAGGAAAAATTCAAGGTCTGTGTTGGCTCTTTCATTCTCACGAAGCTATGTTACTTATCTTTGTCTAGCTGACTCAGTCGTCCCGTATTTAATACTTTACTATGGCAATTACTTACTACATAGTAGTAAATGAACCTTTGTGTAATTTGACAGATTTCTTGCGTTCGTCACTTTTACCACACCCGCATGACATCGTTTGTTCGAACTTTGGGTTGAATACAAAGTAGAATGCAGAAAAAGAAAGAAAAAAAAAACAGAGGAAAAAAAAACGGGAAAAGGAAGTCGGAGTAAAAAGATTGAAGAAAAAGAGAGAGGAAAGGCAACACAAGAAGAACTGAAAAAAAAAGAAAAGACAAGGAAAGAAAGAAAACCGGAGATAAAACCGACGGAAAGCAAAGAAAAACAATAAACAAGAAAACCGACAGAAGAGAAAAAAACTGGAAAAGAAAGACGAAATAAAAAGATAGAAGAAAAAAGAAAGTGATAAGAAAATAGGAGAACGGGAAAAAGAAAGAAAGAATAAAAGAAAGAAAGATTAAAAAACACACGGAGGAAAACCGGCAGAAGAGTAAAAAAAAATAGGGAAAGAAAGACAAAATAAATAGATATAAGAAAAAAGTGATAAAATCCAGGAGAAGAATGGAAGAAAGAAAAAAAAAGCCAGCAACAAAATACAAGGAAGAAGAGAAAAATATTAGACGAAAAAAAGGAGACAAAAGGTTGCATGATAAGAAAAATGAGAAATATACAAACAATCAGACGACTAAGAAATATAATGTAAACAACCCCTGGGTTCGTTGGAGAGATGAATGCAGAGGGAAAAGAGAAGTTACCGCGTCGAAATAAAAGTAAAATAAAAATAACAACATGAAACAGCAACAGAAAAGCAGAAAGGGATAAACACTAGTCAGCAACATGAGAAAAACAACAAAAACAGAAAAACAGAAAAAGAAAGATACAAGACCACGTGTTGAAGAAAAGATAGAAAGAAGAAAAAAGTAAAAGAACCTAAGGAAAGGAAAGATATAAGACCATGTGTAAAAAAAAGATGGAAAAGCAGTAGAACCGAACGAAGAGAAAGAAATACAAAACCATGTATTGGAAAAAAAATGATGAACCCGGCAAAGACATCATCCGTTAGAGTTAGGTAAGCGTTCCTCTGTGTTCCTTATTTTTTTCGTTGGTTAATTTAAGCTCAGTAGTCCATGCTTGTGATTTAAAATCCGGAAAGCTAAACGAAGTAAGAAGGAGAGGGGAAGTTACAGACGACAGGGTTGTTGGTCACCTTGCTGCTTTTTCGTTCAGTCCAGTCTGATTTCGAGTGAGGCTGTCCGAGATTTCATCCACGTTGTATTGAGGATTGTTTTGACCCACCGTTTCATAATTGGAAAAGGGTCTCATAGAAATTGGCAAAGACGATGGTTTTCGAAAGGCTTTGGAGCCTGCATTTCCCGTGTTCCGACGGAGTAAAGAGAGAACTAACACCTGTTCCGCATTTTTTAATGTGGTGAAATTTTTGCGGTAGGGAGGTCAATTTGTGGGTGATTTCTCCGTTTTTTTTGGTCTCAAGTGATGTCTTGGACTTGTGCGTTGGCAATGAGGCGGACAAGTGGATTTAGAAAAAAAGAGACGTCAGAACTGATAGGGAAATATCTCATTGATTAGTAAGCAGACAGAGGGGTCTTGAAGGACAAGCAAAGAAAAAAAGACCATTTTAGAAAGAAAACTCCTTGTTTGCGGGGCGGGCCGAGATTTGTGTTTATTTAAATAGCTGTTTGATTGTATTATGACCTTACAGCAAGAATATGCGGGCTTGAAGGAAAAAGAAAGAGGTAGAGAAAGAAAGAAAACTAAGTGAAAGTAATTTATGAGTACAAAGAAAAAAAAAACAACAAAAAACATGGTTTGAACGATTCAACGTGTTGTACGTTCCTTTGTCCATTTTACTCCTTTGAATTGTATTTTTTCTATCGTATTTTTTTTCACTGTATTCTTGTGGTCGTCGTAGGGAAATGACTGAAGTATCGGTGAAATAGGATTGCTGAGACGAAACCAAATTAACAACGAAGGATAAATGGTTAAATGATTACGTATATTGGTGAGTCAACAATGCTAAGAACATAGTTTTGAAAATTTTTATAGCTAAAAATTTTAAAATTGTCGTGAGGAAGATGTAATGTAATCTAATAACGCAGTAAAAAATTGAAATTGAATAAATGAATCAATGAATACATCAGACGGTCTCCGAATAGCCAGACTCGGCAATCGAGGTAATTAAAAATGACTAAGGAGGATCGTGTGCGCGTATGTGGAGCGAGCGGAAGCGGATGGTTCTGCTCCCGACACGATAGGCGGAAGTGAAGGGATGACTCGTGGTCTTTCGAGAGTTGAAAGTGAGACGTGATAATGTACAGGCATAGAGTTGAACACTAGCCACGAAGATATAAGGAGACGAAAATTTACGTGACCCAGTTTTGGGGGCGCTTTAAAGGAGGTGTTAGATCTAGCGGCTAAGACGTTAAAACCAGGAAAAAATTCAATGTTTGTGTCTTCTCATCTTTTTTCAACCAGGATATGTAGCTTATAATAGTCTCGTCGACGCTGTCGTCTCATGTTTCAATACTCTTTCTTTCTCGCAGTGACCACCTACAAGTGCGTAGTAAATAAACCGTTGTGTAGTTTACCAGTGTTTCTTTGCGTTCGTCACTTTAACTACAGCGATGTCACAACGGGGTTTTAACACACACACGCGCGCGCGCACATATAGCTTTTAAACAGCTTTAAAAAACGTACGCATTTTGAAATACTTTAAAATTTTAAAAAGGAAATCCTTTCTTTCACCTCATCAGAGAAAAATACCGTCACAGAAAACAGTGATGAGGAAATAAACCGGAGTTGTAACTGTCGAAAAGCGTTGAAGTGGGAAGAAAACTGAGGCGAAAAAAATTATCTTCTTTATATGTTTCTGTGCAAATGTGACGTTTGCTACATCGGTCTCACGACTATTATAAGTTAGAATCAACCAGCTCATACCTTCTGCTATCCGAACGAAAATTTGAGCAATCTGAGTTCGTCCTCAACCATTGCACGACGCCTAGTGGACAATCTGGCTTGCGCTGCTGCTTATAACACCAAAATGTTTTCTCAAACAGCGAGTGACGCCTTGCAGACGAGCTACAACTTGTCGGGCGTGTAGGGTGGTGCATAGACCGGCGAGGTCTTGTTCCCTTGTGGTTTTGTTTTCTTGGTCTCTCTTGTGAACTGACGTTGGTACTCCTTGGTTTCAGGGGGCCGTACCCCAAGACCTTTGCTTACTTTATGACCAAGAATTTCTGGCACCACTGGTTATGCAAGCTTCGGCCTGTGTCCAGCTCCCGCTTTAAAAAAAGGACTTCGTCTAGGCGGTGAGAAGAACAAATACAACATCAAATAACGCGTGAGGCGTTGCGGACTGGCCACACATTTGTCGGCCATGTTAGGTGCTACACGGACCGGCTCGTGTGGTGTCGTTCGCGAAGTCTTACTTGTGAGTTAAAGTTGGCAATCCATGACCTCAAGGGGCCATCCATCAGACTTTCACCTGCTTCGGTAAGGCCAAGTTTAATGTGTGGTGCCTTAGGCGCTCCCGTTATTGAATGCTGACTGGGCCAAGAATTTCTGCCACCGTTTTTAACTTTTATTCGTACCACAGGAACTTTATATATATATATATATATATATATATATATATATATATATATATATAAGATTATACAAAAAAATGGTGACTAATATGTGTAAAATACATGTATATGTATGTGTTTGTACCTTCACTTTAATATACGTTGAACATTCAATAAGTTTCCAGACTTTTTTGTACAGGCATTTAAAATTGTCGTAGACTTTTGAAAATTCACTGTTACTGCTATACATCTTATGAGATGACTGATTAATTTTTAGGATTCCAGGTTTAAATGAACAGCTACAGCAGGAATTGGAATACACCCAATTAAAATCTGATTGTCACAGCTGGTGAATTTCAAAAATGCAATCTGGACGTGAGGACTCTTTAGAAGAAGGATATTCAATAAAACTATGTTTTAAAATTGGAAAAAATGCCACAGAAACCTATGGAATGCTTCAGACTGCTTTTGGACAATCTTGCATGAATCATGCATCATTTTTTGAGTGGCATAAGGGATTCAAGGAAGGCAGGGAGTCTGTGAGGGATGGTGAGAGGTGTGGGAGGAGTAAGGAAGTCAATAGACCAGAGCTGATTGGCCAAAGGGTTAGGGTAAGGGTTACTATGTTGAAGTTTTAAGGGAGTTCAGGAAGAGATTCCGTCGGAAGAGGCCAGCACTCTTCAAATCGGGTCATGACCATTCAGTTCGGTGAAGTATAACATTTAAAAATCACTTTGAATTGCTAACAATTTCCCTTTTATCATCAGTGGGATATTTTCTTGGAAAGATAAAATGCAATTAAGGTCAAAGATCTTAATTTACATGTTTTATTTGAGACCGGTTTTATGACTGCTTATGCTTTAAAATATCAAAACTGATAACGTTTTAGATCAATTTTCAAATAAATCAGATGTTAAAAAATACCTTTGTTGAATCCTATCAATATTTACTTATTTATATTCAACGATTGTCGGGTACCGAAATAGACGATATAAATATTAATTTTTCTTTATAAATTTGATATCACATTTAGAAACGGATTTAGATACTACTACTACAATTACTACTGCTACTACTATTACAAATACTACTACTACGACGACTAATAATAATAATGATAATATGCCCTATCAAGAAAAATCAGAACGATCGAAGAAAAGGAAACTTGCGAGTACTTGGGTATATTGGAAGTAGACGGTGCAAGAAAAAAAATTAAGAGACAATCTAAGGAGAACAAGAAAACTATTCGAAACCAAACTATATATTAGAAATCTCATCAAGGGTATAAACATCTGGGCTGTCTCCCATGTAAGATACTTGGGATCATTCTTAAAGTTCATGGGGGAAGAACATATGGACCAGAGTACAAGAAAACTAATGATGATGAATAAGACCTTATCTCCGAGAGATGATATTGACAGATTGTATGTGTCAGGAAAGGAAAGAGAAGGAGGAATCACCAGCATTGAAGACTGCGTCGATATAAGAGTAAAGAAAGACGTGTTACAGCGACCAGAAATAACACAAACAACACAAGGATCAACAGAATCACAATAACTAGGAAACTAAAATGGGAAGAAACACATCTGTATGGATACTTCAAGTGGCAAAACAAACGAAATTTCACACGAGAGGACGTGGACAGGGAAGCCTTAAAAGAGAATCGAATCTCTTCTAATAGCAGCACAAAATAACGCCATAAAAACTACGTAAAAGCAAAAATAGATAAGACACAGCAAAATAGCAAATGTAGGTTATATGGTGATAGACATGAAACGATCAATAATATATTAACCTAATGCAGCAAATTAGCGCAAAAAGTGTACATGACTAGACATGCCTGGGTTCCTTCTCCGAGTCGTGCCTAGGCTTGTACGTTTGTAATATACTGGGAACTGTGCAAGAAATTTAAATTTGAACATACGAACAAGTGGTATTTGCACAACCCAGAATCCGTCTCCGAGAGTGAAGCGCACTAAGTCCCCTGGGATTTTGAGATCACCTAATCTCATAAAAAAATAGAAGTGAACCTACCAAATAGTGGACTTTGGCTTCCCAGCAGACCACAGTGTAAAAGTAAAACCAAACGAAAAGAGAGGTAAGTACTTAGACCTTGCTAGAGAACTAAAAAACTATGGAACATAAAAGTGACCGTGATAAATATTGTATTTGGTGCGCTCGGGAAAATCCCCAAAGGTCTGAAAGACTTAGAAATCAGATTATAAGGGGAGACAATCCAGACTACAACATCATTAAGATCGGCCAGAATACAGAGAAGTGTCCCACAGGCTTGAGGAGACTTGCTTTCACTTAAAATTCAGTGGAAGAAAATCGGCTAAGGCTGGTGTGAAAAACTCTCGAAGAAGTGAAATAAAATTTAGATAAAAACGTATGGCCCAGCCAGAAAATTTGACATAATTTTAATCAACGAAAAAAGAAAAGAAAAGGTGAATTTTATTATTCCAATAGACCATGGAGTAAAAAATTAAAAAGCCAAAAAGATAAACACCTTGACCTTGACCTTGAGAGAAAACTGAAAAAGCTATGGAACATGACGGTGACAATTATACCAATCATGATTGGCGCTCTTGATACAGTCACCAAATGATTATTAAAGAGACTGGAGGACTTGAAGGTGAGAGGGCGAGTGGAGACCATCCAAACTACAGCATCATTGAAAACAGCCAGAATACTGAGAAGAGTCGGGGAGACTAGAAGAGACTTGCTGTTATTCAAATTCATGTAAAAAGTCATCAGCTAAAACTAATGTGAAAAACACTCAAGGATAAATAATAATAATAAATATAATGACAACAGACTTTAACTAAGTTAAAAGTTGATTTAAAAAAAAATTGTTTATTTTTGTTTATTTTTATTTTTATTTTATTTTATTTTATTCTACTTTTTATTTATATTTTTTGTGACCCGCTGTTCACGAAGTGTCATCATGACTGTTTTCGGTCACATCTGTGTCAGACGCGCAGATAATAAACAACCCAAGCGTCTGATATAGCCATAATATACCACCCATGATTAAAATGGCGAATCACAATATTAAACAACATGGGACCCAGGCAATATGCCTGGGTGTCATGATCGATAGGTGATCTCCTGATAGCCAACATGGGAGAGCCGATAGTCATCCTGCGAATGTTGGCTGCTCTTTTTTCAGGTACACGCATGACGACTTAAAGAATCACAACAACCAGAGACCTAAACGCAAAACATGGACTAGGGAAGACAACCAACTTGCACTACAGTACTATTTTAGGAGCAACCCTTCACAAAGATGATATAGGAAAAATGATAGAGATCTGGCAAGAATGTGCTAGAGAAAAACTTAAGCAAATGGACCAATGAACAAGGATACTAATGACCATGCATAAGGCATTACTTCCCAAAGATGACATTGACAGACTATATGCATCAGTAAAGGATGGAGGAAGAGGACTTGTCAACATTGAAGACAGTGTTGAAGCAACGATACAACAACTCGAGGAATACATAGAAAAACACAAAAGAGAATATATAAGACGCAACAAAATAGCAAATGTCTCTATCCCCACATAAATATGGTGATAGAGACGAATGTATCAATCATATAATAAGCGAATGCAGCAAATTAGCACTGATTGGGTGGGAGGTGATCCACTGGGAGATTTGAAAGAAATATAAATTTGATCATACGAAAAAATGATAAATGCACAACCCAGCACCTGTCATAGAGAATGATACATAAACTCCGACGGTTCTTTGACATACAAACAGATCACCTAATCTCGGCCAGAAGACCAGACCACTAGCAATAAAGAAAAGAGAACCTGCAAAATTGTAGACTTTGCTTTATCGGATAACCACAGAATAAAACTGAAAGAATATAAAAAAAAGGATAAGTACCTTGACCTTGTTAGGGAATGAAAAAAAAAAGCTATGGAACGACGATAATACCAATCGTAATTGGTGCATTCGGAACAGTAACTAAATGGAAAGTAAAAGGATTAGAGAACCTGGAAGCTGGGGGACGAGTGGAGACCATCTAAACAACTGTATTGGTCAGAACGACCAGAATACTGAGAAACGTCCTGGAGACTTGAGGAGACTTGTTGTCACTCAAACTCCAGTGAAAGACCATCAGATACACTGATGTGAAAAACTCTCGTGGAGTAAATAACAATAATAATAATAATAAAAGAGCAAAAAGACTAATCACAGTGATAAGAAACGACACAAACAGCACAAGGATAAACAACAAAATTACTAGAGAACAAAAATGAGAAGAAATCAACTCTACGGATATTTCAAGCCACAAACAAACGAAGTCACAAACTAGAAGACTTGAACATGGGTAAGAAAAGAAAACCTTAAGAGAGATACTGAATCTCTTCTAATTCTAGCACAAAACAATGCCATAAGGACTATGTTAAAGAAAAAATAGATTCGACAAAACAAAATAGCAAATGTAGGTTATGTGGTGATTGACACGAAATTATTAATCCTATAATAAACAAATGCAGAAAATTAGCGCAAAAAGAGTATAAGACTAGACATGACTGAGTGTTGTATATCCTCATACAATTGCACGTGTACATTTACAAATATAATCTTACATGCGGAAACATCATTACCCGGTAATGAACGAATTCAATGCACGAACGAATACACGTCTTTATAAAAATATAAATCTCTCACACTTTATTTTCGAAAGGATGATGTTTGCTGTGTGTGAGAAATAAGTGGAGACAAGGACGGACTGCTATATTGACCCAGCAGTACTTCTTTCTCATCTTGGCTGGGTTGCTCAATCGTGGGTCACTGAGGGCCCAAAGCTATGTGTCTGGAGCTGGTTCTCACTTCGCTATCCTGTCTCCAACTGACTCGAACCGTCTGGGCACCTGGTTATATTAATGTCTAACGTACACCTGCTTCCGCTGTTCTTCCGCTTATTTACACAGGTGCATCTCTTGATTGACGGCTCAGTCGAGGGTCAATATATAACACAAGGTGGTCCTCTTGGAATTATGCAAGAAATTTGACCATTAGAACAAGTGGTATATGAATAACCCAGAATTCACCTTGAATAACGAGACGCACAAACTTCATTGGGATTTGTAGATCAACTAATCTCGGCTAGACGTCCAGATTTAGTGGTAGTGACAAAAAATAAATAAATAAATAAACAACCCCCTCCCCACAAAACAGCCAAATAGAAGACTTTGCCGTCCCGGTAGACCACAGAATAAGATTGAACAAAAGTGAAAAAGAGATAAATACCTAGACCTTGCTTGAGAACAAAAAACTATTTAAATAAAAATGACAGTCATATCAGTTGCCATCAGCCAACTTGGAACAATGACTAAAAGATTGGTAAAGGGGCTGAAAGACTTAGAAATACGAGGACGAGTGGAAACCATCCAGACGACAGAACTATTTAGCTTGGTTAGAAAACTGAGATGAGTCCAGTTGACTTGAGTTGACATTCTGTCACTCAAACTCCAGTGAAAATAATCAGCTAACACTGATGTGAAAAACTCTCAAAAGTGTATAATAATAACAATAATAATAATACATCGCCTATGATAGAAATGTTGAATCAAAATATAACGCAGTAGGCCTGGATGTCCTGATCGGTAGGTGCTCTCCTGATAGCCAACATGGGAGAATCGATCGTCATCCTGCGAATGTTGTCTGTTCTTTCTTTCAGGTACAAGAACGATGATCTAAGGAACCACACAAATCTGAGACGCAAATACAAAACATGGACTACGAAAGAGAGTCAACTCGCGCTACACTTCCGTTTTAGGAGCAACCCTACACTAAGAGGGTATAAAAAATGATTGACATCTGGCAAGAATGCACTAGTTTTTAGACTATAAGCGAAAGACTCGGTGACCAATTTAGGAAAATTATAAAGAAAGTTTGATTTTCTGACCTGAAAATACTAGAAATACACCAGAAAGAAAATAATAAACAAGACACTTATACAATATCAGACGCACCAAGTATTAACAAACCAGAACAGTCTAACTGAAATGAACCACAAACTTCTGAAAATAGAAACAACACACACCCAAACAACACAGCAAACACAATGGAGAACTGTCAATAGTGAGACGGAAAAATAAATCGAATACTAACATATATATCAACAAAAAACATAAACGAATTAAAAGAACTAATGCAGAACGGAAATCGGCTTGTGAAAAAATCGGGGTTCCCTCAAAGAGCACAAACAAAAAATCAAAACCTGGATGGGAAATTGTTGTCCAGAGCGGGCGTAAAAGGCAATAGGAAACTGATTCTTGTATCAATCCAACAGAGACCACTATTGTTGGTTTCAGGGCGTATTGAGTTGAGCGCTCTCTCCCTCTCTCGGTAGCTGGTCCTTCTCTCTCGCTTTCTCCCTAGTTCTCCTTCCTTCCTTCCTTCCTTCCTACGTTCGTTCGTTCGTTGAGTTGTAACGCGTTCGTCAGGCAACTGCACTTAGAATCGTTGTTCCTTTCAGCCGTTACCGTGCGTATTTGTATGTTCGTAAGCTCTCGCACTAATTTGCATACGTGTACATTACCTCTCGCTGGTTCGAGATCTCCCCTCGTCAAATATGCTCGCGGCAGCCATATCGGTTTCTCTTCGACAAGCCAGACACGTTCGTGCGCGCTTCGAATGCCCAGGTACGTTACCTTTACAGAAATTTGAATGAAAACGTACATAAGAAATCTATGAAACCAAGCAAAACTGATAAATCAAAGGAAAAATGCAAGATATTCGGAACATGAAGTGGACCAGCGAACTTAAACAAATGGACCAGAGAACAAGAGAACTAATGACCATGCATAAGGCATTACATCACAGAAATTACGTTGACAGACTATACGTATCAAGAAAAGAAGGAGGAAGAGGTCTTGCCGACATTGAAGAGAACGTTGACGCACCAATACAACGACTTAAAGACTACACTGAAAAGCACGGAGAAAGAATAATTACAGCCACCAAAATCGATACTGACAACACGAGCACCAACAGAATGACAATAACCAGAAAACAAAAATGGGAAGAAAAACAACTCTATGGACATTTTAAGTGACTAATAAGCAACATCTCACTCGAGAAAACGTGAACGTAGTTAAGAAAGGGAAACCTTCTGAGAGAAACTGAATATCTCCTAATAGCAGCACAAAACAACGCCATAAGAACCAACAAAACAGCAAATGTTGATGATTTGGTGATAGAGATGAAACCATCGATCACATAATAAGCGAATGCAGCAAATACAGAAATCGTATAAGACTAGACACGAGTGGGTAGACAAGGTGATCTACTTGGAATTGTGCTTGAAATTTTAATTTGATTGTTCGAACAAATGGTATATGTACAACCCAGCATCTGTTTTGGAAAATGAGACACACAAACTCCCAGGGAACTTTGGCATACCGAGAGATCACCAGATGACCAGACCGTATTATAATCAACAAAAACGGAGAGAACTTGCAGAATTGTGAACTTTGCTGTCCGGCTGACCACTGTGTAAAATTGAAAGAAAGTAAAAAGAGGGATAAGTACCTCGACCTTGTTAGGGAATTGAAAAAAAACAAAACAAAAACTGTGGAACATGAAAGTGTTCTTTATAACAATTGTAATTGGTGCTCTTGGTACAGTCACCAAAGGATTATTGAAGGGACAGGAGGACTTGGAAATAAGAGGACGAGTGGAGACTATCTAAACTACTGCATTATTGCAATCGGCCAGATTACTGAGAAGAGTCATGGAGACTTGAGGAGACTTGCTGTCACTCAAACTTTATTGAAAGACCATCCGCTAAAGCTGATATGAAAAACGCCCAAGGATAAAATAATAATAATAATAATAATAATAATAATAATATCTCGTTTGTTTCCCTTTTCCCATTACCTCCTGTCTTCTCTCTCTATCTGCCATGCTAGTTTTACCTCGTAGATCATTTTTTATTCTCCTTCTTTTGAACCTCTTTTTTTATTTTTCCTTTTCTATAATCATAATTAACAGTTAACAGAATTAGAAGCCTTCAAAAATTTACATCTTTGGTTTCGAATATTCACTTTTCCGCCTCTTTTATTCGACAGAAGGAGTTACTGAGAGAAGGAAGATTAGTTTGCTTGGTTTAACCGCATATCAACTTCTCATGCGTTATTTAATGCCAAAATTATATTATTTTCTAAATATTGACAACATTCATAGATAATATATTCAACGTTCCATTGCAAAAAGGGTGACTTTTTAAGTCACCCTTTTTTTTTACTGGACCTTATTAATCCTTTGTTGAAACTCTTATAGGATATCAAGTAGACCAGTCTAACAAAGAATTTATACGTGATTATATGGTTTAAAGTAACGATTCCTTTTTGATAATTATTTGAAGACCATTATATGGTTCCAAGTAACTAACACACTAATTAAATAGATAACGACAACAACTACAATAATAATAATAATAATAATAATAATAATAATAATGAAATGAAAAGAGAAACAAATACTCGGACCTTGCCAGACAACTAAAAAACTATGGAATAGGAAGCTAACGGTAATACTAATTGTAGTCGGTACGCTTGGAAAGATCCCCCAAAGACTTAGTAAAGGGGGCTGGAGTAGTTAGAAATCGTAGGACGAACCAAGATCATCCAAAATACCACTTTGTTGAAGAGAGCCATAATACTGAGAAGAGTCCTGGAGACCTGAGGAGACTTGCTGTCACTCAGTCTCTTGTGAAAGATCATCAGCTGCCGTTGGTACGAAAATCTCGCAAAAATATGAAAATAAGACAAGATTACTATCGATAAAAAACGAAGACTGAAAACTGGCAGAAACAGAAAAATAAACGAATTATTGACGCATATTTAAATGAAACGAACTATTCTATGTAGGAACGAATGTTGTCTGCGAAAAAATCAGTGTTTCCCTTAAGAACAGAAACTCAAAACCTGAATGGGAAATTCGACTAGAAACAGAGATAAGAAATCTACAAATATGATAAAACGGAGGAAGAACGCCGGAACAGGTTAGGACGAAAAGAGAAAAGAAATACAACAATTACAACAAAAGATACGACTTGAGGAAATAAATCAGAAGGTACTAGAGAAAGAAGGAAGTCTAAAAACTATACAGACAAAATAGGACATTTCAAAACAACGAAAGCAAATTCTAATAGTGAGTAGGGGGAGAATGCACCAACAAATACCAACAACTGGATGATAAGGAAACGACAATTTTGGAACAAAATATGGGAACGAAGGAAACATAACAGAAAATCAGGATGGATAAGCAACATGGGAAAAGAATAAGGAGGACTCGAAGTAGGTCATAAGGTAAAAATACAGGTCGATTCCCCCAGACCAACACTAAAAAATGTACCAAATTGGAAAACGCCAGATCATGATAGCATACATGGATACTGGTTTAGAAAATTAAAAAAAAAAAAAAACCTAAGAAGGAACCGCCCCCGCCCCCGCACCAACCAAGGACACATAACGTGCCTACCAATGATGTGAAAAATACTAACGGCACAAATTAGTGAAGATATTTACAAATCGTTTATAAGCTGCTGACTTGCCTTAGGAATAGAAAGGATGCCGCAAAGGATCCAGAGGTACTGGAGAGCTACTCTACATTGATCAACACATCCTCATGAACAGTGAAACGAGATTGAGAATAAAAAGCATATGATATCGTCCCACAAAGCTAGATAATCGAGTGTCTCAAAATGTACAAGATATCCGACGAAGTCATAAAGTTTATCGAAAATACTATACAAAACTGGAGAGTCGAACTGAAAGCAGAAGGAAAAAGCTTAGCTGAAGTGAAAATCCAGAGAAGGATCTTCCAAGGAGATTCGCTATCACCATTGTAATTTGTAATAGCGATGATGCCACTTAGTCACATTCTTAGGACATGCACATGCGGATACAAACTTTAACCTCCTCATGTACATGGACGACATCAAATTATGAGCAAAAAATGAAAAAGAATAGGAAACCCTAATATAGTCAGTAAGGATTAAGACATAGGGATGGAATTTGGCATAGAAAAATGTGCTATGCTCATAATGAAAAGGAAATGCGGAGATGAAAGAAAAAATAGAAAAATAATACTCTATAGAACGAGAAAACTACTCGAAACCTATCTACATTGCAGAAATGGGTTGTAAAATACTTGAGGCCATTCTTAAAGTGGACGAGAGAAGTACTTCAACAAATGGACCAAAGGACAAAAAAACTCGTGACGATTCAAAAGGACTTACATCCCAGAGACGACACAGACAAACTGAATGTGTCTAGAAAAGAAGGAAGAAGACTATTGCCTGCTTCCAAGATAGTGTTGATTCACTGATATAACACGACTCAAAGATTACACAAACAAGTGCGGAGGAAAAAAAACAGATTACAGCAATACAGACAACAAAACCATCAACAGAACGGAAATGACCAGAAAACAAAAATGGGAAGGAAAACAACTCTATGGACTCTTCAAGCAACAAACAAACGAAATCTCACGCGAGAGGACTTGGACAGGGTTAAGAAAAGAAACCTTAAGAGGGAAACTTGATCTCTTCTGATAGTTGCACATAATAATGCCATAAGGACCAACTATATCAACGCAAGAATTGATAAGACGCAACAAAATAGCAAATGTAGCTTATGTGGTGATAGCGATAAAAAGATCATTCGCATAATAAGCAAATCAGCAAGTTAGCTTAAAAAGAGTATAAGACAAGACAGGACTGGGTGGGAAGGTAATCCACTGGGAATTTTGCAAGAAATTTAGATTTTACCATGCGAATAAATGGTATATGCACAATCAAGAGTCTGTCCTGGAGATGGTAACGCATAAATTTCTCTGGAATTTTGAGGTACAAATAATCTTGACCTGACAACTTGTCCTAGTGATAGTCAACAAAGGAACTGAGAACTTGCCGAATTGTGAACTTTGCTGTCCCGGCAGACCTCAGAGTAATATTGAAGGAAGAGAGAGATAAGTACCTGAACCTTGCAAGTGACGTTGATACCAATCGTAACCGATGCGCTCCGTATAGTCACCAAAGTATTAATAAAGGGACTGGAAGAATTGCAAACGAGAACACGAGTGGAGATCATCCAAACGACAGCACTGTTTAGGTCAGCAAGTTTGAGAAGACTCCTGGAGACTTAAGGAGACTTGCTGTCTCTCAATCTCCAGTGAAAGATCCCCAGCTGATGCTGGTGTGAAAAACTCTCAAAGGAGTAAAATAATAATAATAATACTTAGTAAACAATAAAGGTTCCACTTTTCGATTCTTAATACGAATAATTTGCATATGTCTAGATGATTTCAGTTATTTTATCTTACATTAATAAATCTACTTTTTACGAATCATTTATTTTTCAACATTTCTATCTTTCATGTAATTATATCCAATTTTAACTCGAGAGAAGGAATAATTAAAATGGCATTCGGAACTCCTCAAAATTATCATTATATCCAAATTGGAATGCTTTATTCTAAAATTAAATTTTTATTGGTTGGTTTATTTGTTCAACAGCATAACAACTTCTAATGGGTTATTCAAAGCCAAAATTTGATTAGTTTCTAAATGCTTGATTGCATTATTCTATTGTATTTTTGAAATAGATTTTTATTTGTCTATCATCATTTGTTTGTACACAATTATATGTTATCGATATGGTTGTGTTTTGTTGTTCCTAAGTAAAATTATTCTTAAACGAGCCAGAGCTCATTTGTTAGTGCACAGTTTACCTAGTTTCAAATATTACTATTTAACTCTAATAATTCTAGTTGATATTATTCAATTGTTTGCACACAATACTTAAGTGTTGCTATCTCAGCAAAAATGAGCCACAGCCATCACTTTCAACTACTTTTAAGTTAACGTCGGTACAATCTAGTGCTTGACATGACCAGCGCTAGTGCTTGACATGATCGTATCGGCCCTCACCAACCGCTAGTTTGGCCCAGTAAGGGCTAAAGTCAAATGTTGCAAATCTTGTGACCACGTTTATTGTCAGGTCATGAACTGCTCTGCAGTTACGGGCCGTAACAGATAGCCCCAAGTGGTGGGGAGATCATTCTGCAGAGCTGCAGTCGGCTCATTCTACTGCTTCAGCCGACTGGGCGGTATGATATCAACTATTCCTATCTATTACTGAGAAAAAAAATCGGAACGGTATAAGAAAGAAGGGATGGGTGTTCGAGAAAATAAAAAGATAAAATTTTATAAATAGTAAGAACACACAATAAGAAAATAAATGGCAGATTGTTTAAAACCAGCGTTCCCAAATACTTATAGCAAATTCTATACGCTAATAATTATTCATCTAAGAAGCTGCTATTCACTTCACTTTTCCATTTCTTACATTTCCATCTCCCTCTCCCATTCGTAACTTTCGCATCTATACGCGACATTTTCAAGGATTCAAATCCCCCTGCTATGGAAACAACAATGGCCCATAATTTTTCAAAGACACCCAGTCAATACATTTTTATTGTATCATGCAAAGCGTGAAATTACATTCTCACTCAATTTTTCCAAATTTATCCGTCAATTACGTCTCTTTTTTTATTGTCTATGTTCCACTTTGGAAAATTAGAGAAATACGAACAATTGCGTAGGAAATGGAGAAGGGGAGGGGAAAAAGACGATTTCATTTAATTGTCTTTTATTGTTTCGCATCCAAAGAATTCATATCTTGTATATTGTTTTGAAGCATTTATTTGTTGTTTCTTCGTTGCATATAATTGCGTTTGTTTCTAGTGTTCAGCAATTACCATATCCTAGAAAAAATGCATTCATTATGAAGTCCCCATCCCAGACACAAAAGCTACACACAACCGGTATCATCATGCATCACGATCTGATTGGATTGAAGCCACTGTAATACTCGTGAAATTATTTATAATTAAACACACACACACACACACACACACACACACACACACACACACACACACACATATATATATATATATATATATATGCTAACAAAACCTGTTGTTTTCCATTGTATGGATATACATCTGTTATAATTACAGTCATACGCACCTTTCCAGCAAATTTAGACATTTTTCACTATTTCTCTCAACATATACGGATATGTTACTGCTATTAAAAACGCAGATTTTTAAAAAGTTTTTTTCTTTTCTACATATTTTCTCTACATTAACAAGTGCTCTATCGTCAGTCTTAAAAAAAGTGTGGAATGTAAATTTCTACTTCTCGCAAAAAGTGGTGCTCTGAATACGAAACTAAACTGCATCTGATGGTGAGACTCCAGTTCTGGAAATCTTGGGAGTATGAAGCCGACCCTTCATTATCATTATTCCTAGGTGGACTAAGACCCAAAGTGATAATGCCTTTTAGGGTTCTATGTATGAGTCAAAAAGGTTGTTTTAAAAATTGTTTGAATTCGATAGAAATATTTGATGCAATAAAACTGTAAATTATTTGTAATAAGAATTGTTAGTTGAAGCTATAATCGTTTACAAATGGTTATTTTTAGTTACCAGAAATTACATAACTATTTGCTATCAAATAATTGTAATTAAAAATATATATGTAAAAAAATACTTGATATCATATAATATCAGTAGATATAAATACTTTAATCTATGCAAATATATGCAAATTGTTTGTATTAGGTAGGGATACTTGATATCATATAACTGAGTAGAAGCAAATGATGCTTATTACATATAAATAAATGCTTAAAACCATATAATTATTCGTGTTATATAAGAATACTTGAAACTATACAACTTTGTGGAAATTAATTCAATCAGATAGGAATACTAGACATCAGGTAACTGTGTGCACAAATCTCTCAAGAAACAACTGCACAAAACGTATGGATATAATGCACAATGAACGCGATTCACTAACATTTTGGCATGAAATATCCTCAGATGGGTTAATATACCTTTAAAATCAATTCTTCAATCAATCAATATTGACAACATCACCAAGTCGTGCCGATAGTACGAATTTCATTAACTGTTTCACGCCATCTGTCACTATTGGCTATCGCACTAAGTTAGGCCTCTAGACAGCATGCAGTGTCCACACATAGGAGAGCATAGTTTAAGAGTTCCTTTATACTTCGCAATCAATGACGTGTACATCTTGCGTGTCTTGGATGGTTTGCATTTAGCATACGACTGCTGTTTGATAGGATGTTACTTCCTGGATTTGTTCAAAATAGCACGCGACAACCTTGTGTAGTTCCTATTCATCTTTTCCTCCAATCGCTTTGTTAGAATCCAGGTAGCGCAACCATGTAGTAGTACTGACATGGCTACAACGTGGAAGAATTTCCGTTTTTATTTCATCAGGAGAGCAATATATAATCCATCGAAAACGATGTCAACATACACATGGACTGCTATTGATAGATTACACACCCGCACACACACGTGTGCGTGTGTTTACGCACTCGTGTATGTAGGTGTGTGATTTGCTTCGTTGATCAAGACTTTAAGCGGTTAACAAAAAATCTTGACCGGCGTTCAACCTGGGTCAAAACTATTTGTTTGGAAAGTGCAGCAGATAAAAGGAAAATAGCGTTTTGTTTTTGAAGCAGTCAGTTGTCAAATATCATCTGTGCTAACCTTCATCAGTACAGACTTTTGATGACCTGGATTTAGAAATGTTTCAAAAATTCTTTTATTCTGAAAATATATATAAATTATGTTTAAAATTCAAGCCGGATTAACTTGATGAGCTAAAGTTATCACTACTTATGTATACATATGTGTGTGAATATATATATATATATATATATATACATCAGCAGTGAGACTCAGACTTATTTTTCTTCGGCTTAATCAAATTTTATGTCAATCTTTTCTGTAATAAGAGACCATAAGTTAAAATTTAGCATAAGTTTTGGTATATTTCAGTGACTCTGAGAGTAAAGGTTTTCGAAACTCCAATATCAATTCTTTCAATACTCTACAACAAAGATATATGGATCACAATTCATGTAAGAATATGAAAACTGTTTATTCGTACCCAAATAATTGGCACCTTCATGAAAATGGCTATGTGACCAAAAAAAAAAAAATGGTAATTTTAAAAATATTTATTTTGTTATAATGAATCGATGTTTCTTTCTTAAAAAGAATGAATAGAGAAAATTCTGATTTAAAAGTATTTGTTACCAATATTTAAAACTGGGTAAAACCAGTGCTTTACCTCAGGTGACCTTTAATGACTTCTGATGTCAACTTCACATTAATTATTTTCATACCAAAGGTAATGTTAATAGGCCTTCTATTCTAGCAAGAAAAACAAACAATTATTATTATTATTATTATTATTATTATTATTATTATTATTATTATTATTATTATTATTATTATTCTATGACTAAGAGTTTTTCGCACCAGAATTAGCGGATGTTTTCCACTGGAGTTTGAGTGACAGCAAGTGTCCTCAAGTCTCTACAACACTTATTGGTATTCTGGTAGATCTCAATAATACTGTCTGGATGGTCTCTACTTGTCTTCTTTGCTCCAAGTCTCCCAGTCCTTTTTACTAGGCCTTTGGAGATTGTTCCAAGTGTACCAATTACAATGGGTATCACCGTAACCTTTATGTTCCAAAGTTTTTTAGTTCTCTGAAAGGTCTAGATATTTATCTCTCTTTTCGCTTTCTTTTGATTTTAGTCTGTGGTCTGTCAGGACGGCAAAATCCACTATTCGGCAGGTTTTTTTTGTTGACTATCTAGCTAAGATTAGTTGATCTGTTTGTATCTCAAAATTCCAAAGACGCTTGTGTGTCTCATTCTCCTGTATGAATTCTGGGTTACGCATATACCACTTGTTTTATGGTAAAATTTAAATTTCTTATATAATTCCCAGTGGATCACCTAGCCCACCCAGTCATGTCTAGTCTTAAACTCTTTTTATGCTAATTTACTGCATTTGCTTATAATGAGATTAATCATTTCGTGTCTATCTACATCTGCTATTTTGTTGTGTCTTATCTAGTTTTGCTTAAACATAGTGCGTCTTTACGACGTTGTTTTTTGCTACAATTCGAAGAGATTTAGTTTTTCTCTTTCTTACCAATGTCCGCGTCTTCGCCTGTGAGATTTCCTTCGTTGCTTGAAATATCCATACAGTTGCTTTATTTCCATTTGTTTTCTAGTTATTATTGTTCTGTTGATTGTTGTGTTTTTTGCGTTGTTTCTGGTGTTGTAACTAGTTTTTTCACGAAGTTTTCGAGTCGTCATATCGTAGTATCGACGCTATCTTCAATGCTGGTGAGTCTTCTTCCTTCTTCTTTTCTGGACACATATAGTGTGTCCATGTTATCTCTAAGATGTAAGGCCTGACGCATTATCATTAGTTTTCTTATTCTTTGGTTCATTTATTTAAGTTCTTTTCTCGTCCACTTTGAGAATGGTCCTGAGTATACTACTAGGGAACAGTCCAGGTGTTTTTCACTTTGATGAGATTTCATTTTCAGCTTCTCATTATAAGTATTTTTCTTTGCCAAATTCCATCCCTTTATCCGGACTGAATATTTTCACCGAATGTATAAGGGTTTCTATTCTTTTTTCTTTTTTGGCAAACAGTTTTATGTCATGCATGTACATTAGGTGGTTATTCTTGTCTAGCGATTTAGTTAGTTTGTTGCCGCCTGAGCATTTGCAAAGTGTGTGATTAAATGGTATCATCACTATTAGATACAATAATGGTGATTGTGCTTCTCTCTGGAAGATCCCTTTCTGGATTTTCGCCTCCAAACCTTTCTCTTCTGCTGTCAATTCTACATTCAAATTTTTTATGGTTTTCTCGATAAACTATATGATTTTGTTGGCTATCTTGCGCATTTTGAGACAGTCTAAAGTTATGTAGTCAATCCACGACATTATTCATCTCGTTTTGCTTTCTTTGAGGATGTGTTGATCAATGTATAGTAGATTTCCTTGTCTTATTCCCTTGTGGCATCCTTTCTGTTCTTCGGAGAACCGTCTGTTGGTTATTAGCGAATTATAAATCTATTCCCAAATTTGTGCCATTAGTATTTTCCACACCATCGGTTGGCACATTATGGGTCGGTAGTTGTTGGGAAATTCCTTTTAGGGTGTCTTTTTGGATCAGAGTCGTGTTTCCTTTTGTCATTCATTCAGGTATGTCTGTTTCTTCTAAGCATCTCTTCATTTCGATAGCCAGTCAGTCATGGATGGAAGTAAATTTTGTAAACCAGAATCCATGTATGCCATCATGGTCAAGAGTTTTTCAATTTGGTACTTTTTTGAATGTTGCTCTGAGTGAATCAAGGTGCATTTTTTGACTTAGGGCCTTCTTTGTTACTGTTTCTCCACGTTGCTTATCCATTCGGCTTTTCTTTTATGCTTTCTTCGTTCCCATTTTTTGCTCCAGAATTGTTCTGCTTCTCTTCATCTGGTTGCTGGTATGTGTTCGTGCATTCTTCTACTACTTGCTGGTAGATTTTTTTTTGTTTTGCCATTTCCTGTTATATCTGTATATTTGATCCATTCTCGGTATCTTTTTAGGTTTACTTCCTTTGCTAGTACCTTCAGATTTATTTCCTTGAGTTGCATTGTTTGCTTTACTTGAGTTGCTTTTCGGTTTTCGTCCCAACATATTCCTGCGTTCTTCTTCCTTCTAAGCATTTTTGTTTGTAGATTTCTAATCTGCGTTTCCAATCTAATTTCCCTTTCAGGTTTTGAATATCTGTTCATGTTCTTTTGCTACATATTGACCTTAGACGGGTCGGTTAGTGTGTATTTCAAAAACAGAATGCGCTGCTTTGTCTCAATGTAAACAAGGGACAGCGAAAATGCCACGTTAATTGCGTGGGAAGAATTGCTTTGGTGGGGTGTTGTTTGGAAGAATGTATTGGCGGTCGAAAGATGTACAATGACGGAAGTTTTCAACCCCATTGGTCAGTTGGAATTCATTGTCAGTCAGTAGAGAGAGCAATCACCAGAATCACGCCATCTGGGTGCTCGACCGGGAACCGATGGCTCCCAGGCTGTAAGGCTGCTCCTGTGAAAGAAGCTTGAAAAAACAAGGCTCTGAGTATATCTGTCTCAACTTGGCGTAAATCTTTGCAGTTTCCTATTTATCTGACTCTGTCTCTGTCTCTCTCAAACCACGATTTGGACTTTCGTTGTAATAAAAACGAGAGTTTATATTTTTATAAACAAATGTTGTCACTTTCTCTCCCGATATACAACAGCGATGTTATCACAGACTAAATTTGCTCCTGCATATATTAGTTCGTTTAATTTCATGATGTTGTTCGTTCAGATATTTG
This sequence comes from Sepioteuthis lessoniana, assembly GCA_963585895.1. Lineage (NCBI taxonomy): Eukaryota > Metazoa > Mollusca > Cephalopoda > Myopsida > Loliginidae > Sepioteuthis > Sepioteuthis lessoniana. Next base: position 65,180,151 of record OY757929.1, on the reverse strand, counting down.
TTAATCATTTGTTTATTTTTTCAGTTTCTGTCTTGAATGTTTTTCAGTCTTGGTTCCTAAGAGATGGTAATGGGGTCTTCTTTTTAGACGTAATTCTAATTATAATCTCTGCATTAATTTTTTCATCTTGTGTTAGTCTTTGTTTTGTGGTGTTTGTTTTCGATTACTCTTGTTCTGCGTTTCTGTTCTGTTAGAGAGAGTCAGTTATTGTATTATAGTGTCTTGTTGATTTGATTCCTATTGATTTGTTGAATTCTTAATATTAGAGTGTCAGAAAACCAACCATTCTTTCCAGATTTCCATCACTCTTTTCCTATACCCTCTATGAGTAGGATTAAAATAGCAGGGAAGTGAAAGTTTATTGTCTTCATTAGTCTATTTCTCCTCTCGTACCTCTGATTTTAATGGTAGTTTAGTTCGTCGCATGCACTCCTGAAAAAAGAACAGCCAACACTTGCAGAGTCTTTTATCTTGGCAATTAAGAGAGCACCTACCGAGCCTGACACCTACACCTATTATCTGGGTACTATGTTGAGTTATGTTTCGATTTGTTATTTTTATCATAGGTTGTATATTGTTGCTATACCAGACCCAGGTGTTGTATATTATCTGCGCGCATGTCACAGATGTTACCTTAAAGTCAGAGAACTCATAAGTGAATAAAAAAATCACTCTTTCTTTAGATTTATTCAGTTTTAACTTTGTAAAAAATCCTGGGTGGACCTTATTGTATAACTGATATTTTGTGCTTTAAAACCCGAGCTAGTAGATGTCATCCCTGTATTTTGCAATTCACTCTGCTCTTAGGAATTTGATACCTGTCTCCTTACTACTGATCAGTGATTTTGATTAACAAAGTTAGTCACTTGACTAGGAAGAATATTTCATCCCACTTCTTTGTTAATTTTAAACGTAACCTACCACTACATCCTCTGGTCATTATTCCAGCTACTTCTTCTTCTTAATTTCATCATCATTTCCATGTAAAAAGACACAAATATTATACATAAATCATACAGAAAATTCAAAAACATGCAATGCATTTCTATAATATAGCGAGAGGCATTAAAAAATTCATATTTACGTGGCCATTTTTTGTCATCCATTCCGAACGTTATTATTGACAGTAAGGTGGTGTTTGTTTTTGTTTTCTATTGTTCCAACTTCTTCTGCCGAGCATTATTTTGATTTGTCTTGCGAACCAATGGAATTTCTCTTTGATTTTTAAAATCATTATTATTATTATTATTTTCTTTTTTTTTCCTTTGAAAGTTTTTCCCACCAGCGTCAGCTGATGCTTCTCCCCTGGAGTTTGAGTGATAGCAAATCTCATCCAGTCTCCTGGGTCCTTCTCTGTATTCTGGCTGATTTTGATGATATTGTAGTCTAGATGGTCTCCTCTTATTTCTAAGTCCCTTTACCATTCTTTGGGGAATACATCAATTACAGTTGGTATCACCGTCACGGTCATGTTCCATAGATTTTTTTAGTTCTCTTGTAAGATCTGTGAACTAATCTCTCTTTTCCCTTTCTTTTATCTTTATTTTGTGGTCTACTGAGATGGCAAAGTCTACTATTCGGCTGTTTCTCTTTATTTATTGTTGACAGTCACAAGGTCTAGTCGTCTGGCCGAGATTAGGTGATCTGTTTGTATCTCAAAATCCCATATGATCAAATTTAAATTTCTTGCAAAATTCCCAGTGGATCACCTTGTCTACTCCGCCGTGTCTTATCTTATAATCTTTTTACGCTAATTTGCTGCATTCGTTCATCATGTGATTGATCGTTTCGTGTCTATCACCACATAACCTTCATTTGCTATTTGTTGCGTCTTATCTATTTTTACTTTAACATGTTTATCGCGTTGTTTTGTTTTGTTATTATTATTATCATTATGATTATTATTATTCCTTCCGAACTTTTCACACCAGCTAAGCAGATGCTCTTTCACTGGAGTCTGAGTCAAATTTCAATTCATTGTACATATTGCACTTCAGTGAACATTTTCTCAAGTAGTATATATATATATATATATGATGATCGCACTCATGAATTTTTCTTTGCTTCTTTAACAGAGCTCAGTATGTATTGTATGTTTTGAGTTTTTGAGATGGAAAATAAGTGACCATGTAGCACCGACTCCCAGGATTTGTTCTTTTATTTAAGTATTAATTTCTTTGTATTCTTTAAATGTGATCTACTTTGTTATGCGAATCATTAGATATTCCATATGTTCTGGGTTTTACACTCAACTGCATCTGATGGTGATGCTCCAGTTTTTAACTTTTTGGGAGTGTGGAAAACGCTTTTGTTGTTCTTACTAATTACGTTCACTCCGAGAAGGCTCGTTTCACGTGACGGTGAACCGAATTCATTTACGAGACTTGAATTCTTACGTTTCACTTCCCACCATTGCCATTGAGAAAGACTTAAATGTATCTTTATTCCGCTTGAAAACAGACATTTTGTCAAATGATATTCATTGTGATGCGGTGTCAGTTAACTTCATACACGTAGATCCACTACGACCTCGTGGGAATCTGATAGTAGGATTCTAGTCATGGAAATTGAGAGAATGTTGAATACACTTTCATTACCATTACTCCCATGTTTGCTCTTACTCGGACTGCTAGTACCTATTACTCTTCCATCTGTTGTTCAAATTGATTTGTTTAAAAATTATTGCTATTTAATTGGACCGTGTGCAAAAACAGAAACAAAAACCAAAAGCAAAATCAAGAAACAACGATACAAAAAGTGTAAATTTGAATGGACAATGAACGCAATTCCTTAACATCTATGCATAAAATCTAAAGTTGACATGCGGTTAAAACCAATCAATCGATCATATTTGTGTAAATTATTAATCAAGACACTCTAATCAAATAAAATGCTATTACATGAAAAATATTTATAAGTTACTTGAAATTATTAGTACTAAATATTGCGAACGACTAATTATAAAAAAAAAACGCAATTAAAAAATGCGGCGAAAATTAAAAATATGAAGTTATTACAAGCATTTACAAATGAATCTTATTTCAACATTAAGTAATCCATAAGGAATTAATATGCCGTTCAACAAAATTCAAACTAAACCTACCTCTTCCAGCAAGTCCATTGATTTTCTTGGCGCTTTTCATCTTGATGAGAGTCTGACTCCAGTGATTCATTTTGTAGTTCTATAGTAATTCTTAATCGCTCTGTTTCAAGCCTGAATTTGGTTTCTTCGTATTGTCCTGCAGTAGGTTTTCTATACAAATAAATGTTTGGCATTGACTTATTCCTGTTTGTCGTCTTCTTTTTGCGATTCAAAAACGACCAATTTTTCTGCGTCCTTCTTCTTTTGCAATTCTCTGTTGTCTATTGAAAAGTCTACATGAAATCTTGCTATTTTTCGTTCTTCTCTCTCTGAACTCATGGTTAGGTCTCCTCATTCCTTTCCTATCGACTTCTTTAATCCATGTTCAGTGAATGGAAGAATTAGAACATCGATACTTCCAAAAGTGACTCATATATATCCACACGCACACACACACACACACACACACACACACACACACACACACACACACACACACACACACACACACACATATATATATATAAGGCTTTCCTATTGAAATGTGAATTTCAGCTCAGTTGAAAAATTAAAAAAGAATCATCTTACATACAAGAAAAGAATTGAAAACGTGTGAGTCAATATTATTATTATTATTATAGTTACTCCTTAAGAGTTTTTCACATCAGCGTTAGTTAATGGTCTTTCACTGGATTTTGAGTGACACCAAATCTCCTCAAGTCTCCAGGATTCTTCTAAGTATTCTGGCCGATCTCAATAATGATGGATGATCTTCACTGTCAATAATAATGGATGATCTTCACTCGTCCTCTTATTTCCAAGTCTTTCTCTTCTTGTATCAAACCTTTGGTGACTGTACCAAGAGCACCAATTACAATTTGTATCACCGTCATTTTCATGTTTCATAGTTTTTTTTAAAAATTCCCTTGCAAGTTCGAAGTACTTATCTTTCTTTTCACTTTCTTTCAATTTTACTCTATGGTCAGTCGGGACAGCAAAGTCTACAATTCTCCAAGTTCCTTTTTCTTTTGTAGATAATAATAAGGTCTGGTTGTCTGACCGAGATTAGGGGATACATTTATATCTCAAAATCTCATTGAAGTTTGTGCGTCTCATTTTCCAGGACAAATTCTGGGTTGTGAATATACGATTTGTTCGTACAGTCAAATTTAAATTCCTAGCACTATTCCCAGTGGATTACCTTGCCCAACCCAGTTGTGTCTTGATTTGTACTCTTTCTGGCCAAATTTGCTACATTCGCTTTTTATGTGATTGATCTTTTCGTCTCTATCACCACATAATCTACATCCGTTTTGTTGCGTCTGATCTATTCTTGCTTTGATATGATTAAGCTTATGGCCTAGTTAAGAAGAGATTCAGTTTCTCTCTTCAAGTTTTCCTTTCTTCGACACATCCTCGTTTTGTCATGTGAGATGTTGCTTATTAGTCGCTTAAAACGTCCATAGAGTTGTTTTTGTCCCTTTTTTGTTTTATAGTTATTTCCGATCTGTTGGTCCCGTGTTGTCAGTATAGTTTCTGGTGGCTGTAATCAGTCTTTCTCCGCGCTTTTCTGTGTAATATTTAAGTCATTGTATTGATGAGTCAACGCTGTCTTCAGTGCTGGATGGAGGTGAATTTCTTGGACCGGAATCCATGAATGCCATGATGGCCTGGCGTTTTTCAATTTTATTTTTTAGAGTTTTATTATTATTATTATTATTATTATTATTATTATTAGTAGTAGTAGTAGTTGAAGTAGTGGTACTAGTAGTGTTAGTATTATCATTAGTAGTAGACATATTGCTAGCAAACACACCGAACATTGCTTTACTTTCAGTAGAAAATGTCTTTTGTGTTCGGTTTATTGATTGATTTTAACGTTATATCATCTAGTCTGAGGTTATTTATGCCAATAGGTTCCACTGTTTTTTGTCAGGGGTTGTATATATATATATATATATATATATATATATATATATATATATATATATATATATATATACGTGTGTGTGTGTGTGTGTGTGTGTGTGTGTGTTTTAGATAGATAAGCAGGTTGTGACAATTTATCCTGGTAAAACCTTAGTCTTCTGTAGCATACTAATATTCTAGGCCGTAGTAAGTAAAAACAACAGCTAATAAAATCACTATCAATCTCATTGGGGAGCAATCAGTACATAAGTACTTCTTGAGAACACGATTTTTTCTCTTTGTTTGAAAGGAAAAACTTTAGTCTATATATTGTGTTCATATGCAATTAAATCCCCTAAGCTAAACTCATGACATCGACCTCTGAAAAAAAAAATGACTGTAAATGTCGACCATAGGGAAAATGCATAATAATGAAAAATAATAAATACATAAATAAATAATCTCTTTTCTCTAAATGGGAGAAAATCGAAATTTCCTTTTCTATTTTTTCCCACAATTCCTCTCCGTAAGTATATAGCTTTTGAGTTTCAAGTATGTTAACAATGCTCATTTATGCAATTTTCATTTTCTAATTATTTTTAAAAATATCTCCTCTACTATTGTTCTTATTTTCATATTCTTATTACTGTTTTGCTTTCTATTAATTTTCTCTCTACTTCGTCAACTAACCTTTATTATTTTGTTGTTGTTTTTTGGTAAACAAAAGCAGACATTTAGCAACTCAAATGCATAAAAACCGGAATATGTCCAGAACTTTTCAAAATTGTTGGAGATAAAGAAAAACAGCAAACAAAACATGCAAGTAGCTTAGGAACCAAAAACAATCACCCAACAAACAAACACAATTTGAAAATCTGGAAAACAACTTTGACAGAAACAATGAATTTAAACAAGGAAACAAAATCATTCATTTCTTAGAGCTGAATCAAATAATTGTAAAATTGCCAAATTGTACACACGTAAGAAGAAAATAATCTGAGGACAACATAGTTAAAAACTCCATTACTTAAAATTGCAGCCGTGAATATACTAGTAGTGAAAAGCGGCTGAAAAGGTCATGTTTTTATGGAGTAGCAACAGCCATAACATTTCAATTGCCATCATGGCGTGGAATGATGCGTTTTCAATTGCAACTGATCTTATAAAATGATGACTATGATTCCAACATAACAATTATTTCTTAAGCAATTCGAAATAGGTCGATATGGAAGAGTTCCTGACGGGAAAGCCATTCTATTGTCAGTAGGAAATTTCAGAGGGACATATTCAGATTTAAACAGGAAATTGTCAGGTAAACCTCATATTCAAACACCAGAGAATATTGTAGAAGAGGCCATGATTAGACTAGCGCTGCAGTTCAGGTGGTGGCTTCAGGAGTGTATTACTTGTGAGTGAAAGCATTTGGACAATACTATCTTTAAACTAATGATAATAAAACAAAATGGCAAATAGAAATATTTCTCATAGTAATAGAACATTTTGAACGGTATCTTTACTGACGTTTGTAGTAACGTTCCATATCTGAGAGATCATTACGCTTGAAAGAGTATATATATATATATATATATATATATATAATATGCGTGTGTATGTGATGATAAACAGAATCCGTCATTATATAGTTTTATCTTCTTTGTTTAATGGAATGGCATGTTTCGTTGATTATCGAATGGCAAAGCGATTTTTAGAAGTACCATTTAGCACATAGCAGGGAAATAAGAGTTTGTACGCATTATGAATATATATATATATATATATATATATATATGTGTGTGTGTGTGTGTGTGTGTGTATGTGTGTGTGTGTGTGTGTGTGTGTGTGTATTGGCTAGGTATGGCTTTGGTTTGGGAAAAAAGACATTTTAATTGAAAAGATGTTCGGTCAAAGTTATATATGGTTGTGCTTGAAGCCTTATGAAAAGTCTTAGTAACTAATAATTTTACCAAGTTTACAAGCCTGATCTATTATTCGAAGGAAAAATTTAAAAAACGCTTTTTTATAATTGTTTTACGGGCCTTTCGAAAAAAGTATTGAATATTTGAATGAATATATTTTATGTTATAAGTTCGATGAGATTTAATGTATCTAAAATTCAAATTCGGAACTAAACAAAGGAATATCCCAGAAATGGGTCTATGCTGCATATTAGAGTAATCTTGTTACAATTGATACACCATTATGTTCTGCATATTACTATCTTTGGAAAACAAATTACCCAGCATCTACATTAAAGTTCTATGATTGCCTTAATAGAGAGCACTCCTCTTTTTTTCATGAAAGTTATTTGTCATGAAAGTGGGGCTTATATTGCGCTGACTATCCGCTGGTGAGACCCCTCAAAAAGGGGTTGTCTTCTCTATAACACTGAGCTGTATCTGATGCTTTGTTCCAGTTTTGGATATCTGGGGGAAATAAAGCACCCATTCTATGCTATTACTCTCAAGTCCATTCCTACTTGGAATGCTTGTATATGTTAGCATGTCAACTTTGGGCTACAAATTTTAAAAAAAAAATCTATACGTATTCGTATGCTATGTAACTCTAGATTATTTTGGTTTTGTTTTTAATTACATATTAAACTTTGTTGGTTACTTCATGCCAAAGGCATGCTTAAAGAATAATAATAATGTTTCTCTTTAACTCATAACTGGGGAATAAGAGTGTACATGCCTTTCTCAACGATATTAATCCGAAAGTGAACGTATAAACGTGACTGGACTTCGAACTCACTTTCTAAAATGTTGCAGTCCAACACGTTAGCTGTTATCATCTGTAATATATTTGTATTAAGAATAGTTAATTGAACCTACAATTATTTGCAAAGCATTAATGATAGCTAAATGAAAGCCTTATAACTATGCAGATGACTATTATTCAAAAGAAATAATCACTTCAAACCAAATAATTTTGAATAAACTATGAATATTAGATTAGAATATTAGATTAGGAATCATCATTATCATCATCATCATCATCATCATGATGTCACACTGCCAGTACGGATCTTCCTGACCCTCTCTCGCCATATCGTAGGCTCAATCTTCCCTCTGTGTACGGAGTCAAATGACTTGGAGAAGTCAGCGAATAATATTGTTGCCTTAAACTTTTTTGCACGCACACCTAGAATTCAACGGATAGTCAAGATTTGTGATATGGATCGATTTCTCCGAAAGCTATTTTGGTTCTTCCTAAGAATTTTCTCAATTTTCGGTTCTATGAGGTTGCGTAATTGAGCATTGTAGATCTTGGCCACTATGGGTGTAAGGGTAGTTGTTAACTCTTCCGAGGTCACCCATCTTAGGGAAAGGAAGGATGTATTTCTTTGTCTATTGTGTTCTGGTTATATACGTCATTACTCTGTCGGAGCAGTATGTCTTCGAATTCCCTGGTCTTCCATGTTTCTGGAGCTATTTAATCAAACCCTGCAGCTTTCCCAGTTTTAATTTTTCTTAGTACTGAGTCGAGTTCTTCTTGCGTAAACTATCCTAGTTTGATTTCTAATTGATTACTAATAAGTTTTGTGATTGGTTCATGCGTAACTTTCGGAGGTTTTCCGAGTAAATTCTCGAAATATTCTTTCCACAGGTGTATTCATTCTTCTTAGCTGGCAGCTTTCAGTTTAACTTTCGCAGAACTCTCCCTTCGCAGAACTCTCCCTTCGCAGAACTCTCCTTCGCAGAACTCTCCTTTCGCAGAACTCTCCCTTCGTTTGCCTTCTGCGACGCTATCCTAGATTACCTATCTTCAACCGAGTATATAATCTTATTAATCTCATTTTGTATGTATTCTGATTCTTCTTTTAGGTATACGTTAGCTAATTCTTTTGTGTCTTCTTAAGTTTCTGAGTATCGATATTGGTTGGGTTCCTCCAATTGCGAAAGTGGGGGTGATTTTTACGTCTGCATGCTTTTTTCTAACCGCTAATGTCTCCCTTGGGATTCTAGATTTATCTCTTTGTTAAGTTGGTATGCATCAGAATGCATACCAACTTAACAAAGTGGGTATTGACAGAGTGGGTATTGACAAAGTTCACATGTTCGTCATTCGGATTTGGTGCTTCTGATATTTGCTGAAGAGCATCGAATTTGTTTCTTTATGTGTACGGATATTTATCTCTAATATCCCTGTTCTTAAGCAAAGACCAGCCATAGTGAACGGTTGTGGTTGTTCGGGCTGCATTCCTTCGTAGACTCAGTCGTATCTTTGCCATGGCAATTCGATGCTCTGAGGACACATCTTCGAAAGAGGAATATGCCTCGGAATTCAATGCGCAATTATTCCAATTTTTATTCATGAGGATGTAGTCTATTTGTTCTTTAGCATAGTTCGATTATGTGTAGGTCCATAGTTTTCCCTTTCTTTTCTGAAATATAGTATTAATGTATGTTAATCTATTTTCTAGCGTGAAATCTGTTAGATGTTACCCATTTCTGTTTGACGAGTTGTGTAAGCTGAATTTGTTGGTTTTTTTTTTGGACCGATTTGGGCATTCATGTCTCCACAGATGATGAGAACGTTGTTTTTCGGGATGCTACGAACAAGAGAGGATAGCTCGTTATAGAAAGCGATGAGGTCCGTTTCACTAGCATTGGTAGGGCTCTAGCAGGAGGTAATTGTTGCGTTGGGGTTGTCATTAAACGTAGTTACCATCATACTCAGTTGCATTTTCTCGATGCTGTTTAGTGTTGTTAGGCCCTGTGGTACTATAAGCATACTTATACCTACTATCACGACGTTGATAGAGTCTTTCCATACAAGTGCCGAGACAAACGTCCATCCATTGCTGGTATCGTGGTATTTTATATCTTTGCTATCTGTGTTCTTGTATGCATATTATGTCTATGTTATGATCTATCGCAGAAGCTGTCGGTAGTTGGTATATTCTATTTAAATTTCTAACGTTGAATGTCGCTATTAGTATAATGCTTTTGAATTTTAGTAATTTTTCTGTAGCTGATTTTTTGAACACGGTGGCCAGGGCTCCAATCTCAGTAGAACGTGCCCCTTTTTTACCCGTGCGAAGAGCGATGCAGTTTGGACAAGTAGTTTGTGTGTGACTCATGGTAATGTTTTAATGGCTGTGTTTTTATTCTCATCAATAGAAGCCATCTTAATAGATGAACAGCTGTAGGCCTTCGATCGAACTATTTGATCCTGACCGTTGTCTGGGGGATTCATCCGCCTAGCACCTGGTTAGGCATGCCGTTGACCCGTCGTTGGGTTCGTCCGCCTTTATATCTACCATGTTGCTTTCCATGGCGTCCTTCCTCCCGACTGCATGCATTGTGTTTTAACTCGTATAAGTCCACCCTTACTTTATTTAATTTAAAAAAAAATTACCTGAGAGTCCTTTTTTTTATTTCATTGCATCCTTAGAGGTATTCTATTTTTAGTTTAACTTAGGTTTTCATCACTTTAATAAATTCCAAAAATATTAAGATCTTTTACCGCCTTTTTCATCTTTCAACTGCATCTTGGATTTACTGTAATAGTCTTTTACATTTAAAGCAGAGATAATATACAGTAATGATTTAACACATGATAAAATAGTAAAAAGACTGGATAACTAATCGTTAGTTGACTAATGCCAAACAGTAGAAAGGATTTGCTTTTCTTTGTTGTTCTCTTGATTCTTGGGTTTTTGTATTGTTTTTGTCGCTACTTACACGTGATATCCCACTGAGACGATGGAAGTGGGATGACATAACAGTCATCGTTTGAATTAACAGTAGCATGAGAATGACCGTTAAGGCATGATAGTAAATTAGGGCAAGCTATCTGTACTGAGTAACCTGACTTGGGTGACATCTAGTAGCTCTAAGAAATCGCCCGACCATGGGGAGGAAGAGAGAAGCCAAGTGATTGGCTGGGACCCTAAAACGGAAGTGGCACCTTCTTCCCATCAGCGAAAAAACGAAAAGAAAAGGTTAGTTTTTGGACATGGTTCATAGGGAGACAGAACCAAAAGCCAAGTACTCCGGGTGAAGAAGACGAAAAAACTATCTGCGAGACACGAAGAAGCCATTTTCTTCAAGCCAGTGTTAAAAATAGCCTAAAGTCTATTAGCCCGTAAAAGAAGAAAGATTCTCCAGTGGAACCCCGTCGAAAAATAAGATAAGTAACTTTGGGACCATTCCTCCTTATACCCAATTTTATATACCACTCTCTCTCTCTCTCTCTCTCTCTCTCACTCAATTTGAAGAAAAACGAAAGAACAGAAAAGAAGAAAGACATTTATGTTCATGGACTGTTCAATTATTATATATATTTGACACTTTGAAGGTGTATATAATTGTAGTAAAAGATTCATGTATTTTAATGTTACCACGTGGTGTAAATTGTTATTTGCATTGTCTGCTACAAATTTATTACTTCATGCTTCCTTTTCAGCTTCTGTTCGCCTTATGTTATCTTGCTTAGTATTGTCCTATAAATTCCTTTAAAATATCATACGGGAAACCGGAGTTGCCGACTACCACAATATAATATTATTACGACTAAACCTATTGGTCCATACCTTCCATTGTCTAGGGGAGGAAATCTAGTGGCCTTGGTGGGTGTGTGTATAGTGTGAAATTTGGAACCCCTTGCCAGCGGCGGTCAGTCTAGCCCTAAATTGATCCCTCACATAATATGCCAGTTCTTATATGCCTGAGAGAAAAACTCTGAACGAGGACTTATTCTACAAGGGATCAAGTGCCAACCTGCCCCGTCTTCACACGTGCGAAAATAAAGTCCCGTTTTGGGATTTTAAAGAATTTGCCGTCACACTACCATCAGTCATTCTTTGCACTTTTTTATTTAGTCTTCGAGACGTCGTTATTGATGCATCAATGCTATCTTAAATGCTGGTTAGTTCTCTTTCAGTTTCCTTATTTTTTGACTCACATAGAGTCATCTCTAGGATGTAAGGCCTTATGCATCGTCACGAGTTTTCTTGTTCTCCGGTCCACATATTAAAGTTCTTCTCTCGTGCCCTTTAAGAATGGTCCCAAGTATCTTATTTATGTGTATATCCCTTTGAAGAGATTTCTGCTATGTAGATTGCTTTCGAATAGCTTTCTCGTTCTTCTGAGGAATTCTTTTTCATTTTTTCCCCTATGATCTCCGCTTGTTTGAGCTGCTGCTTTGTTGGGTGCTGCCCCCTGGACTTGTTCAATATTGCTCGCATCATTCTTGTGTAGTTGCCGTCAACACAACCACTGCCTCGAAGAAACTGCGTTTCATTTTATCGGTCATGTCTGATTTCCATATGATCGATAGCCAATCGATAGCTGTCCATGCCTTCATTAGCTGTGTGTCGATGTCTTTTTCGGTTGATAAGACACTGCTTCCTAGGTATGTGAATTTGTCTACCAGTTTAGGAGAGGTTCTGTCTTGTGAGGAAATGTCGCCTGTTTGATTATAGCTCATATATTCAGTTTTGTGTGCATTGACATGGAGGATAATTGCTTCAACGGCTCCAAACTATGAAGTAGTGTTTCGGCTTGGTTGGGTGTATTTGCCAGAATCACTATGTCATCGGCGTAGTCGGTGTCGGCAATTGTTTTTGAGGGGTACCTACTGCTTCTTTTCTTTTTTCAGCTCGATGCCGTTTCCTCTGATTTTATCAATCAATGTTCTAAGCACGTAGCTTCGACAGATGATGAAGAGGTATGGGACTAGCGTGTCCCTTTGTTGTACTCCTGCTACAATGTCGAAGAATTCTGTGTCTCCATCCGGTGAACGTACTTTCACTTTGGTGTTTCTATTCTATAGAGAATCATTATTGCTGCTACCGTTTCTTTTGGTAGGCGGTATCCCAGTAGGATTTGTTCTATCTTCCCCCTGTTAATGGAATCGAAGGCCTTGGTAAAGTCGACAAATAGTAATGTCACCTGTAGTTTTTTGCCTTCAAGGATTCTACAGATGGTCAAAATTTGTGAGGTCGTGGATGTATTTCTTCGGAAGCCATTTTGGTTTTTCCTAAGGATGTTGTCGATTTTGGGTTCTATATGGTTTCGTAGTAGGGCATTGTAAATTTTGGCTGCTATGGATGTAAGTGTTATACCTAGGTAGTTCTTGGCTAATGCGAGGTCACCCTATTTAGGGAAGGGGATGATGCACCCCTTCTTCTATCCGTCTATCGGATTTTGATTATAGACTGCGTTGCAGTGTCGGAGCAGTATGTCGTCGAGTTGTCTGGTCTTCCATACTCCTGGGGGAATCTCGTCAAGCCTTGCTGCTTTCCTATTTTTTATTTTTCTAAGAACCGAGTCGCGTTCTTCTTGAGTGAATGGTCCTATTTTAATGTCCAATTGCTTACTAATAATTCTGGTGATAGGTTGATGCGTAACTTTCGGTGGCTTTCCTAGTAGATTTTAGAAATGCTGTTTCCACAGTTATATTCTTTCTTGTTGGTTTGCAGCTGTCAATTTTGCCTTGGTTGAAAACAAACAGCTTAAAACTCGCGTAAAAACTCACGAAAGGATATAACTATCAATAAAAAAATAATTGTAAAGACGCAATTAAGTCATATTTTTAAAGAAAAACGAACCCAATAATATTTAAATATAAATAACATTTTTGATGTAAAAATTCAATAATAGTGTATATGTACGTTTTCATATAGTGTTATTGTATTATAAAATAGAATACTTCTTTTAGCTTCCTTTTTCTTTGTTGATTTCTGTATATTTAATTCAAATATATTCTTAAGGAAAAATTACTTATTTCACGTCTTTTTATTATGACGGAGTTGACATTGCTGTTTAACATAACGCCGTATGTAATGAACTTCTTTGAAGTAAAACGTAAAAGAGTTGTCCACGTGAATAAGGACCAACGTGCTGGACTGTGACATTGTAAGTAGTTTGTTCGAACTCCATGACTACGTTCCCTTTCGAACAAATACTCTTAAGAAAGTTATGAACCCCCTTTTCCCTTCCAGATATGGATTAAATAGTATCACTTCTGTATTTCTACTTGGATGACAAGCATTAAATAAGACACGAAGGTTGATTTTCCATTAAAAACCAAAAAATTAAACTTGAACTTTTTTTGAGAGTAGCATAAAAACGATTTGGCGTAGACTAAAATGACCTAAAGACGAAAATTATTGTATTTGTTTATCTTTGGACGAGGATATGTCAATCTTGGTAGCATTGGGTGTTTTAGGCTTTTACTTTTTCTTCTAAACTACTGTTAGGGCTTTCTTTAAGAATTTTTAAATTATAGAAGAGATTCAAAAACGTTTTGCCGTGTTCGCTGACATTTGGACAGAGTCTTATATTCAATTTGGGTTTATAGTAGAGTAGGCGTGTCTTTACATTTAAAACGCATAGTTTAAGCATTATTTTACAAACAAAAATACAGCATAACATTTTGTAAAATTCAGCATTTTAAATTAATAGGACTTAAAGACATACTGACCAATATTGAAACATTTTTCCTCTGTTGGCACGTGAGTTCAAATCATTCCTCTCCCTTTAACGTTTATTTACTACTGAGTTTTAGGTAGGTTTGGAGACGGTCTACTGTTCTAGTCAGGTGGTGGGAGGGATACTAATTTCATCATTTTTTTTCTTTTTCTTTTTCTTTTCCTTTCTCTTTTTTTTGTGTGTGTGTGTGTGTGGTAGCATTGGGTATTTTAGGCTTTAAAAAAAAAAAAGAAAAAAAGTCATTTGTAAAAGCTCTATAATTCCTGAAGCCTCCTCGGTTCCCAATGGTAGTATAGAAGAAAAACTAAAAAGCCTAGGAAAATGTCCTAATACCGCAAAAAAAAAAAAAAAAATTCAGTACCAGTGAAAGTCTGACGAAAGTACCTTAATCCTGGACTTTAACTAAGTCAAAACTTAAGAAAACTAAATCAAAATTACCCCTCCTTTTTTTCTTTTTCTTTTTTTTTTTTTTTACGTACACATGGGAAGCAGCATGATGTACGTAAAAGTATTTGAATAAACCCATGGACGACCAAACTCAATACCTAAACAGGTCCTGGACGTGAGTTTGACGACTTTACGCTCAGGATCGCTAGTTCGATCGGGGAACTACTGCTGCTCCTCTATAAGAGAGGCATCTATAGAAGAGAATAAAACAGCCATCGAAAGATAACCATGACCCACACTCAAACCACATACACAAACCGCATCGCTCTTCGCGCGGGTAAAAAAGGCCTCAGTGTTCGAAAAATCAGCTACAGAGCTCAAACGATCAAAACTACTAAAATGCAAGCAAACACTACAAATAGCCACATTTAACGTAAGAACCTTAAATGGAATAGGACAACTACCAGAGCTAATCATATCGGCCGTAGAACATAAGATTGACATAATATGCATACAAGAACACAGATACACGCACACCGAAGATATCAAATATCACGAAACTGGCAATGGATGGTCGCTCGTCACTGTATCCGCATGGAAAAACTCTGTCAACGCTGCAGTAGGAGGGGTAGGATTGCTTATAGGACCTAGAGCATTAAAAACGCTAAATAGCATTGAGAAAATACAACCTAGAATGATGGCAGCTACTTTTAACGGCAACCCCAGAACAACAATCATCTCCTGCTACAGCCCAACCAATGTTAGTGAAGAAACTGAACTAGTCACCTTCTACGATGAGTTATCCTCATTAGTGCGTAGCATCCCGAAACACAACATGTTAGTCATTGGCGGAGACATGAATGCCCAAATCGGGAAAAACGGAAACAACAAATACAGCCTCTACAACACGTCAAATAGGAATGGGCAACATCTAACAGATTTCATGATAGAAAATAGATTAGCATGCCTCAATACAAACTACCAAAAAAGGGAGGGCAAACGATGGACATACACGTACGCAAACAATACTAAAGCTCAGATAGACTACGTCCTCATAAACAAGAAATGGAAAAATAGTGCAATGAATTGCGAGGTATACTCCTCTTTTGAGGGTGTGTCCACCGATCACCGAATAGTCACGGCGAAAATACGGCTAAGCCTACGAAAAAACGCCAAACGAACAGCGACCACCAAACACTATGACTGGGCCCTATTGAACAACAGAGATATAAGAGATAAATACGTATTAGAATTAAGAAACAGATTCGAAACACTCCAAGAAAAGACAGAAAAAAGTACACCAAACGACGAATATGAAAATTTCGTCAATGCACACCTCGAGGCAGCAGCGAAATGCATTCCAACAAAACTCAAAACTAAATATAGAGTCCCATGGGAAACTTTAGCGGTGAGAGAAAAACGTGAACTAGTGAAAACAGCCTCCAAAAACTATCGAAAAAACCCAACAAACACAAATGCCTTAAAACTAAAAACGGCACAATATCAATTAGCAGGCATATATATAAAGGAACAGACAGAATACATTCAAAATCAGATTGATAAGATTAGAGACTCGGTGGAAGATAGACAATCTAGGATAACCTGGCAAACAATAAATGAAGTGAGTAGAAGAAAGAACACAGCCAAAGCAAAACTGAAAGCAGCAAACAAACAAGAAAGAATAAAACTGTGGAAACAGCACTTCGAAAACCTACTAAGAAACTCACCGAAAATAACACTTGAACCAATCACCATAATAATTTGCATACAATTAGACATTAAACTAGGACCGTTCACACAAAAAGAACTCGACTCGGTTCTCAGAAAAATTAAAAATAGGAAAGCTGCAGGGCTGGACGAGTTTCCCCCAGAAGTATGGAAGACCAGACAATTCGACGACATACTGCTCCGACACTGCAACGCAGTATACAATCAAAATCCGATAGATAGATGGATGAAAGGATGCATACTCCCCTTCCCTAAAAAGGGGGACCTGGGATTAGCCAAAAACTACCGAGGCATAACACTTACATCCATAGCAGCCAAAATCTACAATGCCCTACTACGAAACCGCATAGAACCCAAAATCGACAACATACTTAGGAAAAACCAAAATGGCTTCCGAAGAAATAGATCCACGACCTCACAAATATTAACCATCCGTAGAATCCTTGAAGGTGTACGGGCAAAAAACTACAAGCGACATTAATATTTGTCGACTTTACCAAGGCTTTCGATTCCATTCACAGAGGAAAGATGGAACAAATCCTACTAGCATACCTAAAGAAACCGTAACAGCAATAACGATTCTCTATAGAAACACCAAAGTAAAAGTACGATCACCAGATGGAGACACAGAATACTTCGACATTGTAGCAGGAGTACTACAAAGGGACACGCTGGCTCCGTACCTCTTTATCATTTGTCTGGACTACGTACTTAGAACATCGATTGACAAAATCAGAGAGAATGGCTTCGAACTGACGAAGAAAAGAAGCAGAAGGTACCCCGCAACAACAATTACCGACACCGACTACGCCGATGACAGAGCGATACTGGCAAATACACCCGACCAAGCCGAAACACTACTGCATAGTTTGGAACGAGCAGCCGCAAGCATAGGACTCTATGTTAATGCACACAAAACGGAATATATGT
Organism: Sepioteuthis lessoniana; assembly: GCA_963585895.1. NCBI lineage: Eukaryota > Metazoa > Mollusca > Cephalopoda > Myopsida > Loliginidae > Sepioteuthis > Sepioteuthis lessoniana. The sequence continues at coordinate 65,162,676 of OY757929.1, read as the reverse complement.
GCTATAATCAAACGGGGGACATCTCCACTCAAGAAGGAACCCCTCTTAAGCTAGTAGACAAATTCACTTACCTAGGAAGCAGCGTCGAATCAACCGAAAAGGACATCGAAACGAGGTTAACGAAAGTATGGACAGCTATCAATAGGCTATCGATTATATGGAAATCAGACCTAACCGATAAAATGAAACGCAGTTTCTTCTAGGCAGCAGTCACATCGATACTGCTACATGGCTGCACTACATGGACGCTAACAAAACGGCTGGAGAAGAAGCTCGACGGCAATTACACAAGAATGCTACGTGCAATCTTGAACAAGTCCTGGCGGCAACACCCCACAAGACACCAACTGTACGGCCACCTGCCCCCTATCACGAAAACTATTCAAGTTAGACGAACCAGACATGCAGGACACTGCTGGAGAAGCAGGGACGAACTCATAAGAGATGTACCCTTATGAACCCCTACACATGGTCGTGCAAAAGCAGGACGATCAGCACGAACATACATTCAGCAGCTATGTGAGGATACGAGATGTTGTCCTGAAGACCTACCTTAGGCGATGAACGATAGGGAGGAGTGGTGAGAGAGGGTCAGGGATATCCGTGCTACCAGCGCGATATGATGATGATGATGATGTCAATCTTCATGTTTAATTTTTTTCATGGTAATTTTTACACCTTTTTAATCGCAGCTGAGTAATAAGAAACAGGACTAATCAGTGACAACAATAAATGATAAGCTCCCGGTGTTGTTTCTTATATATGCTATTTCCTTACTGTTGTAGACATAACGATCTGAGTATGTATTTACTGAACCCCTCCGTCACATGCATCATATCATAGATGATCAGTCTTTGAACGGAATAAAACTGGTTTGAATAGAGCTTTCCTTCTCTTTGATCTGTTTCCATACACAGAGTAAAGAGCTCTGTTTGCTGAATTATTTATCCATAACTGGAAGGAGAATTGTTGAATTCCTTTCCCAATGGTGTTAGTGCTCTCTGAAATGCAAAAAGCTTTATCAAGGATTTGAACTCTAGTCACCGTGTCAATTTCCTACCACAATAACCATTACGTCACGAGCGCCTCTATAAACTGTAAAACTTAGGGCTTGAGTTAGTTAGTTACGATTAAAAAAATCAACCAAAATTAAGATAAAGAAACATGGTCGAGAAATATTGATAATTCAATCTTTTTTAAATGTACAATGTTCCGTAATATAGAAAGAATCATGGCATCTTTGTCTTAGAAAGAAAGTAACTTTTTTTATAATACATTGTGAGGGAGTACTTACTGGTTGCCGATACTATATAAACAATACCATCTTATGTCTTTCTATTGTTTTTTATGCTGATTAATTCGCTTATCGATAGATATGTTGGTAAATATTGACTTTTCTATGATGTCACCTTCTTGCTCAACAAACAAATCGTTTTATGTAGCTTCAAAGCAGACACGATGGATTCATTAAATTAAAATTTTTTTACCTTATTTTTAAATCTCAGTAGATTTCAGTTTCTTTTAGTTTTGTTTTATGAACTGTATAGACTCAAAATAGCATATAATTACAAGCAAAATACAAATAAGACACAGAAATATCTACACATATTCGTTAGCACTGAATTATCGTTATTATCGAATTGATGATCACTCTCTCTTCATCCACAATCTTTCTCTTATTTTTCTCTCTCTCTTTCTCTCTCACCGTCTCTCTCTGTCTATCTGTTTGTCTCTGTCTGTCCATGTCTCTGTCTCTCTCTTTCTCTTTCTGTCTGTCTGTCTGTCTGTCTGTATATATATATATATATATATGCCTAGTTCATTGTCCTCTCGCCTATAAGGGTTAAGGGCTGTGTTTATTGGCTTCTGCCTGAGGTACCCTATAAAAACTGCCGACAGAACTACGAAATTTTAATCGATCCCGTGTGAAATTTTCTTCCTGGTAGGTAACTCCGCCTTAAACCAAACTTGTATAAAATTTTAGACACGTTTGAAGTCGTGTCATTATCTATCAATCTATCAATAAGATTTAAATTATGTCATTATATATGTAACCTTAAGCCACCGTAAAGAGTACAACAGAGTGAGATTTTTCAGCGATGTATTCGAAATGTTCTCTGTGTGACATAAACCTTTTTCCGATTTGAAACTGAATGATAATTGTGAGAGATTGACATCGTTTTTACTGTCATTTTTAATAATTTCAAAAACAAAAACAAATGTTGATTTTGAAACTATAGCCAAATACATGAGTTTGTAGTCTCTGTTTATATTCAAACTTGTTTGATTTTTTTCTTGGTTAGGGATTTTCAGCA